>JBAMJR010000329.1:1232500-1850000 GCA_038501785.1 Myoxocephalus aenaeus
CTCTTCACCTCATGAATCATTCAGTGGTCAGGTTTGGGGGACCGTCTGGTCATAGCTGCAATGAAACCCTCAAACCCCCAAACCTCCTCTCCCTTAAATTGTTTCTCGTGGTGGGCTCTGTCACATCAACCATTAAGCGGGAGGCACTCTGCGGTGAACAGCAGCCCCTCTGGGAGCAGAGAGAGAGAGAGAGAGGGAGGAAGAAAGAAAACAGGTGATGTGGGCGAGGGTTTGCAGACATGGACCACTCAACAGCTTCTGGCTCAGAGGGAAACATTTGACCTGTGTTACCCATGAGTGATCATGGGTAACCAAAACTAGCCATCATTTATCATGAGGCTATGGCCATCTCAAATGTCAGTTTTCTCAGCTACTGTATGCTAAGTTAAGTCCATGCCAAGTTTGAAAATGATGTGCACCCTAAAAATAAACAACAGCACACTTTCAGTAGTTGCCAAAGTTACATGATTATCAAATACTGCAGAACAAAGACTTTGTTCACACTGAAGGAAATGTGCCGAAATATGTATAAATACATACATACGCAGTAAAATGAAAAGTACATTCATACTAAAATGAAGTAAGTTTAACTGTGAAAATAGAAGTTAAAGTTGCAATTTTCCGAATACAAGTGATCTGTACTGGCCCGTTTCCATGTCGAGTAGACAGAGCAACATCTATTTGAAGTCGCGTTTCCACCCGAGGAATTTAAATCCCAAATGCACTCAGCTGAACCCGACACTGAAGTTGCAGCCTGTGAAACCAAAACAATGAGCTGAAGAAGCTAAAACGCTCCGCGGGGAACAGCCAAGTTGTTTGGCAATCATTTTCTGTCGGTGTTTCATCCATTTTAAAACCTAGGAATATTGATTAGGGCAGATTAATGATGCGAAAGAAATACAATAGCCATGTTAGTTGAAGTATTTTCTCTCCGGATGCCTAGACTATCATCACTTTTTATGCTTGGGTTTAATTACCTAGGTGCAGGTTTGCCAAACTTTCTAGATCGCCACAGACAATTAGGTCTTCACTGACCACCGAGAGCTCTGACACCATTTAAATTGTCCCGTGGAGGAAAACATGTAATAGTATTTGCTGGATTTCCCTCCCATGTGAGTCCGCTATGTGCAAACCCCCATTTGTGAGCACACATTTTAACAGGCCTATCCTCAAAAATCCCACTCCCACTCCCACTCCCTGGCGTCATGGTACTGAAGTTGAGAAACCCAGAGAGCTTGTGGCTCTGTGTTGTATAACAACAAACACAACCTCTGTGGATCTCCAACAGACACAGACAGAGAACTGTCGTGAACAACGGCAGTGCAGGTGTGCCACAGCGGGCGGGGCCTGCTCGGCTTTTCAACTTCCTCCAGTGTGGAGACATGACTTGTATCAGTAAGTTATGTGTGCTTATAAAATGGCGCCCGACCTCCAGAGCTCAGCTGGAGGCGAACAAACGGACACCTTTCAGCTCCGCCGTCTTCCTGGCTTTTATTTTGCCGGCGGCTCGTGCGCTCCCTCGGCTCAGGATTGGGCGAGGCCGTGCAAATAAACACTGAATAATGTAGCGTGCTGGAGCAGTAGGTGTGAAGAACTCTGCGTGAGATTAGTGAGCGTACGCATGCTAATGCTCTTTTTACTCTCCTCCCCGTCTCTCGCTTGCCTCTAAAAAGGGTCCCGTAGACATCCACTGTTGCACTCCTTTTCACATCATTCACCCTCACCTCTCTAAAGTTGTGACAAATTTCCTGAATGAAATGAGTGTTAATGAGTGGAGAACATTAGTCAGGTTCAGGCTTAATGGGTTTTGTGCTCCTGAGAGTCAAATGTACACGCTGGCACACAGCTTGTGGTTATGTTACCTTACTTCTTTCCTTTTAATGAACGCGACATGAGCGTGAGTGTGTGTGGGTGTGTGTGTGGCAGGGAATGTTTTAATGATAGAACATTGTAGACGCCTGTATAATACAGGGGCATGTGGCATTGCCTCTGAGGGCACAGCTCCAGATGTAACGAGCTTTCTCGGTGACAAATCCGAAAAGAAACAATGTAATCGCAACATCTTGTTGTTCATAATGGGGAACAATTTCTTGTTTTAACATTCCTGCATCACCTTTTGTAAAATGCATCTTCTCCGTTCTCACAAACGTCTGACACTTCTGACACACACACAGAGATCCGCGAGATCGCTTCATCCCAAACCTCACGGGCACAGCAACAGGGTAAGTGTTCGCTCTGAGTGCTGGAGGCACAAAGCAGGCATCAGCTTTTCCTCGTCTTTTCACACATATTTAAAAGAAAAATGTGCCACCTGTCACTAAGCAACACTTAAGTCTTCGGGAATTGTCTGCAGCAGCTTCCAAAAGTAGTCGTCTGTGTGAGAAAGAGTGAGGTGTGAGTGGGAAATCGAGGGAGGAGCGGCACATTCACACGTTGTGAGCGACATCCAGCCTCCCGGGGTTACTACAGCAGCCGCATCCTTTTTCTTTCTCTCCAAACGTCCTCCACGGCTCTTCCCAAAAATGATTTATTTTTTTGTTACAGTAATGAGACATATTGCTGAAACACAGCAAGGGAATGGATTTGAAAGTTATTTTACTTCCCCGAAACCAGTCTTGATTAATCAATGATCAAGGCTAGCATTGCAATCTGAGACAAAATAAATGATTCCCGGAAAAATCTGAAATTCTCGTCTTTGCTGCCGTGAAAGACGGAGCAGTGTTTTGTGGATTTCATTTTTCAAAGTCGATATTGGCTATCAAAACAAACCTAGCTTTAATTGAAAAGTTAAGTTGCATGACATCTAGCTTACCTTTAACAATTATTTGAACAAGTCCTTCAACAATCTGTTTGATTATGCCCTCCAGTCTAGAAAGACACAAAGTGTTTTCTGATCTGCCAAATTTGGCATTTTGACCTTCGCCATCTTGTTTTCTTGCAACCAGAGGGTGGAGCTACAGCCGAATGATGAACAAGAGATTGTTGGGTTACAATTAACTTTCATGAACAGAAAACACACTGTGAAAGAGTTAAAGTTTTAGAACAAAAACTCGGACAACACCCAACGGCGTGGAAGTGACCTGTCAATCACAAGGTAGCCTGCATTATGGTCTATATTACTCTAAATGAGAGCATAATTTACTAAATGAACCTCATGCTGTATTGAAGAAGACTTGCAACTACCAATTAAGACCATAACATCATGTTTATAATGTTGAGGTAATAAATAAAGACTTCAATACACTAATGCTGCGTTCACAGCAACTCTTTTTCGCGTGAGTTTACTCGCTCAACTTTATGTGGTTAATTCGCTTCATTTGCTTTTTCGCGGCGGAAAGGGGGCGCGGCTTATCTCCGTGGCTTTTCTCCGTAAAAACAGTTACTATTTCCGCCATCCACCATTGAGATAACCGCTAGTTCTGTTTTATACTTGTTGGTGGAAGTCCCACAAAAGGTCGGAACATCAAACGCCCTCCTGTCTGGGTTCATAATATTATTCGTAGCCGCATGCAGTTCCGACTCCTCCAGGAAGAGTGTCTGAATCGCCCCCCGCTGGCCATTAGAGAGAATACCAGTTTAAGGAACTTCCGCATTCCAGCGCTATTTCAGTCGGACCAGCAGCAGTTTGATTCAGCAACGGCAAGACGGCAGTGATGACGGGCGGAGCAGCTCAACGCTGATTGGCTTTCGCAACTCACCGTCACGCAACTTTTTCTCAACGAGCCATTCGCGTCATTCGCGCCACCCGGCGGAAATTCGCGTTGTTCGCAACCATTCGCGTCTGTGCGTTGACTTTGCATGCAATCTACTCGCGCGAAAAATTCACAACGCTTTTGGTGTGAACGCAGCATTAGACTTTTTTTTTTTGCAACCAGAGGAGTCGCCCCCCGCTGGCCATTAGAGAGAATACAAGTTTAAGGAACTTACGCATTGGCTTCACTTTTCAGACCCAGAGGTTAGCGCCTGATCTGCAGCCATCACATCATATCACAAAGCAGACATTCTTGCCACTTTGTTTATTTCTGCTATTTGTTAACGTAGTCTCAGTAGAGCAGCTCATGCCAGTCGGTCTGAGAGTTTGGCAGCCGCTATCATTCCAGTGACGTCCCAGTATACTGGCACAGTGATTACTGAGATATGCAGTGAAAACAACACAATGGCTGCCACTGCTTAGCACCAAGATGTCTCCAAATGAAAACAAACACACAGCAGATTATCACTTTAAGCTCGTTTCATTGACTGATTTTACCCTCAGCGTAGACACAAATGCTGAAGAAACACTGGTTTAATACATTGTACTTGAAGCTTTTTCCCCTTGGCTACATGTTTTGAGACAACACTTGTGTTAGAACAGCATTATTCAACCTTTAATAACCTTAAGACAAGATCAACAACCAAGTCGACCTTGCATAAACACTGAGCGGCTTAATAACACATTTCTAAGCAATAAACGCACAAGGGTTCAAGGTGAGTTGTATTTCAATACAGGTCTTCCTCAAATGTTATGAATGCATTTGTAAATGACAGAATATAATTTCATAGTAGTGTTTATTTGACACCAATATTGCACTAAGGGAAGCATTTAACAAACCACATACAATCCGATACCTTTGAGAGTCCCAATAAAAATTCACGGCTCCGTTCACACAGCATCATATTTTTCAAAGGTGGGCGCAGAATCTGTAAAAAAATAAATAAAAAATAAATGTAAAAAAGATATTCATTTTGTGTTTTATTTGTATTTCGTGATTTAAACAAAACACATAATCGGCTTTAAATTATATTATTACCTCTTTTCAAGACTAAAATCAGTGTTTAAACAGATTCTATTATAAACACATTTATTGTATTCAAACACATTTAATTAGTGTATGCTTTACTGTCTTCTGGGGAAAGAAAACCAATAGAGGAAATGCGGTTATTAATAGTGAAAATGTAATGATAAAGAGGGTGAAAGTCACTCATTTTCAAGTTTTCCCACACTGCGTGGTCGTGAGTGAGAAGCACGCTGTGCAGATCATCTGCATATCGTGCTTAGTTTCTTTCTGCTGATGTCATAAGTCATGCATGTGAGTCGGAAGCAGCAGTCCTTCATTAAAAACAAGTCTTACCTTTAAGAGCGTCGACAGCTAACATCTGTCCAGATGTAGAAGGAAATCAAATCAGGCTCATAGTTTTGTAGCTATGGCTACAATCTGTATTTAGACTGCTTTGAAATGCCTTGTACAGTATGTTTATCTATTTCGAGGAACAATTATAAAGTCTTTTTTTTTTTTCAGCTGCAGAAAAACAGAAGAACTTAAGTCTATTTTTACTGATTGTACTTTGAACATTAATTCATTCATTTTGAAAAATGAAACAGCAGGCTACATTTCATATCCACCCGTGTTTATTATAGTCTAATCTATACTTGTTCATTATCCGATTCAGTCATTATCAGTTAATGATAGACCTCGGGGTGCATGTTGAAGACATCACATCTGTGATTAAGCTGTGCCGATCCACCCTCCAGGTAATTTCCCACGATCCTCAGCTGACTGCGCAGTAACTGGACACGTACTGAGAAGCAGCTGTCACTCAGCCGAGTCTCAGAGGTGTCCATCAGAATGGCTCGTGGATCCAGAATATTCACCATCTGCTGCTGTTTTGCTGGACGTGTAGCGGAGGCCCGTATCACTTCCACTGTTTGGTGTAGGAGGTATCGTCACTGGCCGACAGCAGCTTGTGAGCATGTTCGGAGCCATATGGGGAAAGATTGACTGCCGCATGCTGGCAGCGAGTGGCAAAATCGTCAGTGTTCAACTGTGAGAGTGTAAAACTCAGCACTATGCCAGACAGATGCCATCGGATCTATCTGTACATTTGGGACCTTCGTTTATAGTTGGAAACAGATACAGAGGAGGCAAATCCCCGTTGAGCGCATACCTTCTTAAAGTCAACCGTCGTCCAGTGTTTGAAACTAATCACATATGGAAGCAGCATACATGTTGTCCAATGCATTGGATGTATTATGAGAACTGGATACCAGACTGTAAGATGGCGCTCATTCATTTGAATGAAAATTGCTTAGCAAGCACATACTGTAAGCCAATTTCTTTCTTCAGCTTCCTGGTTTGCTCCTCCATCGTGTGGCCCACCGCACAAGCTCATTATTTCTTTCTCTCCCTGGCATCACACATATATTGTAACAATAGCTTTCCCAGACTCCAGGTAAGTTTTGAAAATAGAAAACCGTGAGTGTTTAATTGACTTTGTTCATCTCCAGTCCATAACCTTTGTGTCATGTTTGACAGCCAGCTCTCTTTTGTATCGCGTATCAATAAAATGACCGAAACCTCATTCTTCCATCTTCGCAATATAGCAAAAAAACTTGACCTTCTAGTCACCTCCTAGTGCTGAAAAGTTGGTTCACACCTTTGTTACGTCCACGTTACGTTACTGTATTGCTTTGTTCTTCAGCTTCCAGTCATTTATTACCAATAAACTTCAGTTTGTTCAAAACTCTATTCTCATATGCACCTCCCCATATCAACATATAACTCCGCTGTTTAAAGTGATCTTATACCAGACAACTATTACTGTCTGTATCTGCAATGTATGTCTTTATGCCTCATGTTGTTTGTGTACCCTGTCTGGTGCTTCACAAATAAAACCCATAGTGATCATTATTAAGGTGTATCGTCAACAGTTATAGAGACATCTCATTAACAATGGCGGGGAAAACACTTTTTTTTTAACGTTACTTGTTGACAGTTCTGAAAGTAACTAACCAGTATAACTCGTTGTCCACTTTGACACATTGGCATTAAGGCAGACCAATACATCCATGATCCAACGCCAAAATTATAAGCAGGCTGATCGATAATCATTACTTGAACCCTTAATTATAAATGTTACAAAATGAATGTTTCTCAGGCAAAGTCCTGACTGACTGTAGACTCAGTCTGCATAGTTCTGAAGTAACGCTGACTCTGCAAGCGCGACAGTCTTTCACGATCAAACTTCATAAGAGTCCAAACTACCGTCTCTTAAAAGTCAGGGCACGGCCAGACAGGAACAGGGAAAACAAAATGCAGCGCTCAGAAAAATGCCTTCGGCGTAAAGCGGGGTGGGGGAACGGCGATTGAGTGTATCGATCTTTGGTCGCAAACAACTTCCTCTGTCAGCAAAATTCTATTTCTGGATCCACCGTACCTCAGGAAGCCAACGAGACCTGATTTGCGGTGAGTGACATCACATTACCTTGTCTCTCCTCCGGTCCCGGTGATCTATTTCCATCCAGGCACTCTAAACCATATTGTCATTAAAGTTGAATTTAGTTTAGACGGAGAGACCGAGGGAGACGAAACCCGCGTGTCATTTTGTTTTGGAGGCTGCTCCGCACGTCTATTAATTGCCTCGCCCCTTGGGTAAGTCCCATCAACCCTATGACACATTACCTACCTAGCGTGACGGAAACCTGATGGTAATGAGCAATACGGTTTCCCCATGTCAGCAGACATTCGTGAGCGGCCTGATAGGGCGGAAACCGGAACAATTTGGACCGCTTTTACAAACAAAACCGTACCGTAAAGGGAAGCGTCGACGCCTTCCTGCCACAGTTGGTGGAGCAGTGGCTTCTTCTATCGAGCAGGAGACTCCTGGGAGCTTGTGCGGGGGTTTGGCGGTGACAGGTAAGTCTCATGAGAGGGAGGGTCTCATGTTCATGCACTTGGATGCCTCGTGTGTGTCTGTGTGAGCGCCGCAATTGGTGACGGGAAAAACAAACGACTCCTGCTTTGCTGCTTTAACAAAGCTGCTCTGTTAACTACCTGCAACAGACAAATTAAGGGGAATGTTTGAACTAAAATGAAGAAAAAAAAAGCTCTGGACGACAATCAATGAATTCTGATGAAATTAACAACACCAACGTTGCCGCCAGATGAGGCGCCCCCGGTCTGCGGCGTGATTCATGACAATCTTGAGAGTCATTCCTTCCCCATCAGGCAGTCATCGTACCCAAACCTCTAGGTCAGCCCCATAATAAATATAGATGTTGACACGCAGATTCTACCAGTCACAGGAGCAGACAATTCATGTTGTGGGTGGACTGAATCTGGCCCCCGTGTCCGCACCTGACACCCTCCAATTATATGTGACAGATGCTTGGCGCGTGCACACGCACATCAATACTCTGCGGCAGGGAATGAAATCTCCATATCTGACACTGGGCTTCCCCCCAACACCTTCTTCCTTCTTCCCCCTTTGTTCTCTGGGTGTATGTGACCAGATGTGGCCCTACTACAAATTTAATAAAGATGCCGAGAAGCAACTGTGTGTGTTTGTCTGCGCGTGTGTGATAGACTGTGCTTGAGTGTTACTGCTAATGCAGCATGCTTATATAAAACTATGTGAATGTTTGTGCAAGTGTGTGTTACACATGCATGTTATGATCCTATAGATTGGGTTCTCCAAAGCCGCCTTATTAGCAGCCTCCATGTGTCAGTGGTTAATCCCTCGGTCTCCCAAGGGACGCCCCCCCCTCCTCCACTGCCCCTGTCCTCCTGTCACCCCCTCATCGCCACCTCCACAGATGGGTCCTTTTATTTCCCCACAGAATGCTAATAATGGCCATTGAAGGATTCCAAAGGGGCTGGTTTACCCCCTTTACACCAGCACCCCGGCTGAATGGTGTAATGATGCAAGTGGTGGCCGAGGGAGGGAAAATGGGGAGGATCCTACGAGCAAACAGACAACGGCTAATGAAAACAAAGATTTCCTCCGCGGATGTTTTAAGTGCTTCTTTTAGAATTCATGAAGTGTTTGTTGTTGCAAGTCGGCCCGTGGACGTCACTGAAACTGATTTACTGCAGGAGAAAACATTCTCTATCAGAATCGTGAGGGAAATGAATGGGCTGTAATTAAATCGTGGATGTTAAAGAGTTAACACACTTCTGGTAGCCATGTAGTGGGAGAATATAGCTCATCTCATTAAAGCAGGGACACCAGTCAACAGCAACCAGAAAGCAATAAAGAGGGGAAATGAGTGAGCTACTATAGCTTCTAATTATAGAAAAGCATTATAGAATGTCTCAGTGATGCTGCAGCGTATAGCAAACACAGCCTGGAGTCAAGCCACTTTGTCTGTGAGGCAGGGAGAGGGGGAGGAGGAGGAGACAGAGAGATGAAGAGAATGAGGGAGAGCTTTTTAACTGCTTAGGTGTCCGACTGCCAAATCGAATGCTACTAACTCTCAGTTGGACAAAGCTTTTTTCATGATTCCTGTAACAACCCACCACACGAGCCAAAAGTAAAGACAGATAAACTGTCTCCGAAGAACAAGAAACAAAGGACAGCCGCTCAGAGTAACTTTGCAGGCAGCAATGGAGTTCAATGTGGGGACGCTGCCAACTGCTGCATCAAAATGAAGACGGAAACGAAGAAATTCCTAGTTTGACTAGTTAGAAGTTAGAAAAGTATTACAGTATTTGTATTGTGGCCTTATTTCTCCATTTACAATAATAATAATCTGTAAATATGCACTTGAAGAGTTTGAATGACAGACAAAGAAATCTGAGATTTTATAATTGAACGTATAAGATGAGTTACTTCTTCTACTGTCCTTCGTGCTAAGTGTCCTTGAGCGAGACACTGAACCTCAATCGCTCCCCGCCGCGTCACAGTAGCCCACTGCTCTTGAAATACATGTTCAGATCCGGTCCCTCAGACGTGGCTTCTGATAACATCCAAAATGTTCATAGTTTTTCCAAATGGCCACGCTTGAAGGCCAGCCGTCATATAAACAGGGTCGAATACGTGGCATCATTTAAAAATCAGTGGTTCTCAACTGGTCTGGCTCCAGGACCCACCATCACCCTTGAATGACAAGCCGCGACCCAAATCGAGGAACATTCTCAGCTTCTCAAATGTATTTAATGAAAAGATGGTGCAGTTTGAACCTGAGATAGTACAGAATATGTATGCAAACACAAAAACAAGTTTAATGATGAACCAAAACGACCAGCTGGTGGCGATGCTGTTAATACATGTTCAGGCTCCTGGAAGACACGCATTGTGTTGCACTTGGTTGATCACGTGGAACAGAAATTGTTGTGATAAAAAAAAGAAGAAGGGAAAAACAGACAGCTAGAGAGAGAAGTTCAAACTCCTCATCTTCGCACAGCTGGCCAATTTCTGCGACGTACAGATGTGACCGTGCTCGCCCCCCCCCCCCCCACCCGGATCCGATGTCGTAAAGGTGTCGTGGGTCCGGGTTTCCGAAGCTATTCGAAAAACTTCTGACGTACAGCCGACTGGCTTCCTCGAAAGCTAAAATAAGATGGATATCTGTTTATTATAATATCAACAACAGATCTATTCTTGTGTGTCACAGTGTACGAAGGTTCCGGCATGGATAGCCCACCTCCCTGGTTGTGGTTGTTGGATGCTTAAAAAAAGAAATAATCATTGAGATCCTGTCATCTCCTCCTTCAGATCTATTGCACAACACAACCCAACACTTTCCCATCGCCAACATAATCTTCAGACTGTTCCTGTGGATTCAGCTGGGAGGTTTCATCTTTCATCCTCCTCGCTACAAAACCACCAGTGTCTAGACACGGAGGAGATCCTCTCTCCTCTCCATCTGCATGGGCCTGTATCGGACCTTTCTCTGTTGGTATGTCAATAAATAAGGTTTTACAAACGTATTAAAGTACAAATATATTATGTGCCATTCAATTAGTAATTGGCTTCTCTGCGCATGGAGCTTTTGGCTGTCCTGCCACCTCTGCTTTGGAAAAGTCTCCCAGTTTAGCGTTTGGTTAACAGGGAACTCCACACATTTGAAAAATAAGGTTCAGTTTACACGTCAGCCTGTGAAAAGTTTAAGGTCTCACCCTTAAATATCTTTCCTTTGGCTTGGAGACATAGCACAGATCTGTCATGCCACCACGAGATTTGAAGGTTCCTTTTATTCTCGTTTATGTGACACTCATCAGTGGTCTGGGTATTGTATTTTTTTACACTGTTTCTCTCACCCTGCACTGGAATGCACTTTGTGCGTCGCCCTTGAAAAGTGCGATACAAATAAAACGATTGATTGTATTATTGTTAAACAACATTCAGTACATTTAAAATGCATCATGCTTCCCAAGAGGACAATCGTCAGCGTCTTTGCAATACAATTGTCTTGAAGGTCAATAAAAGGACGTCTTAAGGATAATATAAAACGCAATACAATCTAAACAACACAGAAAATTGCTCCAATACATCAAATATCATACACATTTTGTGGTTGTCTCCTTTAGTTTTCTTTTCTTCTTATTCTCATTCTCTCCAGATACAATCATCCCTCAGTGGTCTACTAACATCAACTCTAAAAAGTCATCCATTTCCCAGACTGAGAACAAAATTGTCCAAATGCATTTACGATTTGTACATTTGTCAGACAGAACCTAAATGTAAAGCCATCCTATTTTCAGGAAATCACGAGGCTCTGAGGATATCATGAGGCTCTGAGGAAATTGTCGTCTAACCATAACCCAATTTAAGTTATACCTTTCTTCTATGACAGTCACGTACTGTTGGCGTCCCTTTGGAGAGTCTTTTTAAAAAGGATATATTCACTATTGAGCGTTTAAATGGACCGCTCCAAACATGCTGGGAGTGAGTTTATCTGGCAGGTGTTGTCACTAACTGAACTTTAACTGATATCTTGTCTTCGTGTACTCGTGTGTCTCGTAGTCAGAGGAAAAGTATGTGGCATCCTCACGGTCCTCCGAGGGCCTGAATAGAATAGAGTGGGACATTTGTCTGTATGAATATTACATATTTTTCCTGCAGTCCAAAGCTAAATTATTGAACGGAATGCACTCTGGAAAACAGTCCTTCTGAGGGGCTTCGTCGATATTGCAAATTCTATCCTTGCGGGTCCCTTTCGGTGTAAAAAAGAGCTCCGTCTTGAGAGATGGAAAGCATGGTGGAATTCCTCCCTGCTGGCTACAGCACAGGCCGACTCGTCTGTCGGCACAAGCAACAGATGGCCGTGGTCTTGGGTTGCTAGGAAACTGGTAATCAAATACTTTAATTCAGATAGATTTGGGAATCAGTTTTTTTTTTTTCAGAAGCAGGGTGAAGTCTTTTGTTATTCAGCTGGAAAGATGTCTGATTTCGCCTCCTTATTTTGGTTGGTAAATATTTGAATGCCCTCGGAGTTGGATATAGACTTGGCTCTGAGCTCCGGACAGGCTGTGGCCGTGTGTTTGCGAGGCTGGTGAAAACAAAATGATTGACCATGTCTGACTAACCGTCACACTTGCATGAAAAGAAAGACAATGAAGACCGAAATACCCAACGTTTGTGTTGGTGAATTCACACCTAAGGTGATGTTGGTTCGTGGGCTACTGGCAACCGTTCTTCTTTTTTTGTCTGCATGCCGTTCCTTGTTCCTACGTACATGTGGAGGTCTGCAGGATTACATTCAGGTCTAATAAAGCATATTGCAAAACATAATGAAATCAATGTTACGATCAGATAAAAGCATCAAAGTCAGTTTTCTTAAAAGGTGAAATTTGCGACTCTTCCCAATTTGTTGTGGAATAGTTGTTGTTGAAAGCTCTGTAGTCTGTGGTTTCATTTTATTAACCCTTTACCATATTTTTTTTTCAATACATTAATGGCTTTCGCAACTTCCGCTTACTTACTTGTTCTGGTATGACCAGTAGTTTATGGAGGCAAGTGTTCTGCATACTGACATTATTTCAAAGATGTATTGACTCCTAGTGGATTATGTTTCAGCAGTGGTTTTATGCCAAAATATAAAACTATAAACAACTGTACAAACTGTACCCAACTGGCAGACATGCTTGTTGTCAATTTGAGAACTGTATAATGCAATTTACGTCCAAGATGGTGCTCCGTCATTTCAATGACAATAGTATGTTTTCTCTCTTTTAGGTTCGTCTCCATGTTGTGTGGCCAACTGCACATGCACATGCGTGTCTCCACCAGTAGACTTTATATTGACATGACAAAAATAACGTTTGTAAGCTCTGGGAAAGTTTAACACACATGAAACCTTCATACTAATCCTGCTAAACCTGGAGTAATAATCGATCTTCTTTGCACTTTGAGCTGTCCTGTCAACAGACGTCTCTTTTAAAATATCTGTTTATGTGAAAAATGCTTTTTAGGTAACAATTTGATGAACCTGAAAGCAAACATGGGCCATATACAGAATGTGCAAGGGCTGGAAGGGATACGACTTATCGGTTTTAACTTTTAGATTTGAGGGTCTGGTCACTTATCAGCAGCCCAATTGTGGTTCACTATTCCTGCCTTGAGAGCTGCAGTGACATACAGCAAAAACACCAGAGAACTCGAGTCTGTGTGGGCAAGTGCAGCGGTTTCTAGATGTGGATTGTTTCGCAACAGAGTTTCTATCAGAGAGCAGATTTGTTGTTTTTGCCAGCACTGGTGCAGGAACGGTTAAGCCTCCTGCGATGCTGCAGTGCTGCAGCCCGTTCCCTCAGTTAGTGGGACAGATCAGAGCTGATCAAACATTTCCCCGGTGACTTTCTTAAATAGATCCAAGCAGACGAACCTAGAGGAAAAATAAACCCGTTGATTGTTAGTGATGATGCGGATGTGATATGTTCTCTTTCATCTAAAAATAAAAATAAATAAGATGGTATTCCTCAACCCTCTGGTCCCTTTCTATTTCCTGATAGAACAGAGGGCAGATGAATCATTTGTGAGAAGGGAGGAGAGTACATGTGAACCCACGAGTAGGTGCATACATTCAAATGCATGTCTGTAGAAGAAAAATAAATGATCCTTTATTAATCCCCTTGGGGAAATTCTTCTCTGCATTTGACCCACCCATCATCGTACATATACGCTCATGGCGTTTCCACACACACACACACACACACACACACACACACACACACACACACACAGATGCTTTCTGTATCACAAAAACATGCAGAGAAGGCACACAACTGAAGATAGTCGTGTTTGCACTCAGTCCAACAAAATTGCCCAACAATCAGCACAAAACAACAACACAATGTCACAGGTCCAACTTAAGTAATAATGAACTACTGAGCAGAGTGGTCACAGACTGTGAGAGAGCCTCTGGTGCTCGTCTCCTCGAGCCGGCTGGAGCTCGCGGTGAAGCAAGTAATGGCTTCAATGAAAGTGCATGAGAAGCCGAGGGAACGTCCTCAGAGACTCGTGTGTCTTGGGTTAAGAAAACAAAGCGTTGAATAACCGGAGATTTATTTACATTATATTCTCGAGAAAACAAAAAGAGGTTAAACTCCTTATCGGCACCCAAACGTCTCTTTCAACCTGATCTGGTAGATACAGCTCAGACTTACACAATTTGCCTGACTATAATGGTATTCAAAAGCATCGTCCATACTGTCATTGCAAATTGGAGCCTTGTGTTCAGCAGTATTGACCTTAAGGGCATATCGAGTCTGAGCAGCATAGTCCATTCCACACTGACAAGCAGTACTGTTAGAGATGAGACAGTTCATGTTGTACTTTGGCCATAGTACGGAAGAAACGACATCTACCTGCTAGAGTTTTGGACAGCCAGGTCGGTTTAATAGGCTTAGTCACTAAACTGTGCACCGTCTTTTAGAGATCGAGATGCTTTGGGTGGAGAGGAGTGTAAGATCCCTCTTAATTCATGACAGCGTCTTGCATGAATATGATTTTATTTGACCGCAAATGATGTGTGGAGTGGTGATATTTCAGGGTGCAGCCCACTTATGGTGAGCAATGTGCTGCTGCATTATAGTCTGTGTGTCACTTGGTTGAGAATTCCCATTCATTGGGTAGATTGGCTTTTCAGAACAAAACTACAAGGAAAGCACCGGCAAAGGAAACTATGTTACAGACCTGCAATGAGACAGCCCGCTACATTTATTAGTAACCGGGGCAGCTATTTTCTGTTGACCACAAAGAGATATCTTCATTGCACCTGGGACGTTGAGTTTATATGTTAGATCACAGGGCTGCTGCATTCTGGGAAAAAGCTACACTCGTTTTATTTGTCCACATGTGCAGAAGCAAGCTGGAGGATCAGATTAGCACGATCGTTAAAAACAGGTAACATTTTAGGATATTTAGGATTGAGAAACAAGTGGGGTACCGTCAAATAGTAGCAATCAATTGAGGTCTGAAGGTGAATTATATACAGTATGCATTCATTGCCCAGTGGTTGGAAGAAATCAATGATCATATTTTAAAGTGACCAAAGCATATTTGAGATATACTTTTCCAGGCCAGGTGCAAGGGAAAATCAAAAAGGTATTTTAATAAACAAAGTCACAAACAAAGATAAAGACTGGTACAGGAAAACAAACACTAGAAAACTACAGCTCGAAACACGACGTATACTGCAACTGACAAGGGAAAGACACAGACTAAATACACAGGGGAAGGCAGGCAACGAGGCACAGGTGGAAACAATGAGGGCGGGGCTTTGCAATCACACAGGGGAAAGGCACACAAGGAGGGAGGAGTCTGGAACGAGAACAGCTGAAGGGAATAAACAATCAGGAAACACAGGGAAGACACACACATAGAAAACACAGGTTGTTACAAAAATTAAAGAATACTTGAACCACTTCTAACGTCCATGTTTTTAAAATTTCCTTGGCACAGCTTATTCCCTCTAATCAAAGAATAGATGTGGAGAGTTTTGTCTCAGGCTGATTTAATTCTCACCAGAAACCATTAGACAGTATCAAACCCACATGTCAGAAGTGTGTGCCTGCAGAGATGTTTCCCAGTGGCAGCACGCCATCAACCTGGTGACACGTTCATGGACCAGTAATCTATGAGGCAGAGTTTCAAACCGCAGTGAAACTTCGGAATATATTACGTCCCACAGATAAAACAGCGGAGAGCCTCTTTGTAAATAGAGGACAAACTCTGCCTTTTCAAGCCCAGGATATTGCCTAACATCCCTCGTTCAAAAGCCACAGAGTAAATTTCAAAGAAGGGGTGTTCAATATGATGCCTTTTTCCTAAAGGCCATATGGTGTCTCACAGTGTCTCCAGCTCTATAATAAAGAGCAATCTAATGAAATAAAATAAAAAAAATACCAAGCAAGATGCAAAGGCAGGAAGGTTAGACTGCTGCAGGTGTCTCATGCAAAGCAGTCTGAGATGATAGTGACTGACTGAGGAGTGGAGCATGTCTCACATCAGGGAATATGAGCACGGGAGGGTCATGCATACTCTACGAGTGTGGGTGGCCACAATCAGAAAGAAAAATGCAGAGGAAATATTGTATTTTAAATGAATAAGTTAAAGAAAATACTATAACACTACTACATTTACATTTGCTTTCATGTGATGGTTTTAGTACTAAAATGCACATATCTGGTGCGTCTTGCTCTAACCCTGCTGTTGCTCTCTGTCTTTCTCTCGGTTTCTTTTACACTAATTGTCTTCCGAGAGCAAATATATAAATTCACATTGTGCTCGCCGGAGACTGTCTTTGCACGGCTCAATTTTACTTTTTGTTTATCCATATTTTGGAATATTCTAAAATAGTAACAAACGTCAGCCTAATTATGTTCTTCCTCTTTGTCTTCAGTCTTTCAAATTGTACAGACTCAGCATAAGTAAAATACCCCAAGAATATATGGAATACTGCCTCTATTGACAGAGATAAACTAATTAAAAGTGTCCTTAAATATGAGGTAATAGATAAGTAAGGAGCCATGCAATGATAGCACGAGTACAAACTGTGCTTTAGGCTGGTTGAGGCTAACCAGTTAGCTAGTATGTTACAGCTGAACCTCCTTACTGTTTAGTGTTGTGCTCTGTTCAACCCTGACCCCAGTTTGATGACCTGAAGTATCCGTCTGACAAAGCGGCACACAGTGATCGAATTAGACATTGACAGACAGCACAGGCTGCACTGAAACACCCCGCTGGGCAGTGCCTTAGTCATTCGGTAAAAGCATGGATCAGACAAAACGACTGACTGTTGTATAACAATCTGAATGACTATACCTTCTAAATGTGTTTCACTAATTCAAAAAGACATCATTCACCTTTCTTTCTCCAAAGTGTTGGTAATCTGTTTACCCTTTTCATCAGTAAGTAACACAATGTCCACTGAGACGGCTGTCAGCTCGATGCTGCACACTCTATTAATTTAGACACAGCTGTTTCATCTGCCCATCTGTTTCGGCTGGCACTGAGCTACCGACAGTGCTTTATTGTGCCGTTTGAATCTGATTCATTGTTCTCTCTATGAATCGTGGGACTTGCCATTAGTTCTCCTCAGCCGAGTCGTGATTGCCCTGATGCATCCAGCGCTGGCAAGTAAACTTCTGGGATCCTCGCGTGTCCTCTGTCATCTTTTGAAGTGTACTCCAGCCAAGTATCACATCTAGCAGGTCGTTGAAGACACACACGATCGAACACAGAGACAAGTTAGGCTCTAGTTTGACGGCAGCGCATGGTGCACGCCGCATGGGGCTCCGTGGCTCCGTGGCAGTAAATTGGCATTTCCATCACACAAAGCTTCGGCTTTGGTGCGAACTCACCGTGAGCGTGACGTGCGCTGAAGAGGGAGGAAAGGGAACAATAGGGTCATAAAGCGTGAAACCAGGGGCCACCAAAGGCCCATGTTGTATTACTGCATCTTGTGTTTTACATGACATGAAGCCCCGCCCTACAGCCAGTCATGCATTTTAAACGCCAGTCATCTCACTTGCCACACGCGAGGCTGCTTTTCATTTTGTATATTCTCTTCTCGTCCTGGTCTTCATTAGAACCCGACAGATCAAATATAGATCTTCCACTGAGTTGAAACATAAACTTGCCTGTGCTCTCTGGTGGATTAACTATGTAAAAAAAAAAAAATGTTCTACATATCTATGGCATTTCTATACAGCAGTATTTTTGTTAATGATCAGCCAAGATACATATCGGTATATCCGTGATAAGCCACAGTAATATTGGTTGACCTCAGTCGACAAACCTCAAGAGCTAATTTCAGACATCATCTAAATTAAACTTTAACAAATGATTTTCAGTAGGCTGGAGTTTTAAACAAAACTTTCTCTTCGATCTAGTTTTGATTCTTTCATATTTTTTGTAGGTAGGGTGGGACTGAATAAAAGCCTGTCAATAGTTATGAATCAACGTGTCATTGTATGGTGCCAGCGGGTGTCCAAATAACAACAGATGGCAGACGTGCCTTTAAAAATGACCGGTGGGAACAGCATGAGCCTGAATGGTTCTGCACAACACTGATTCACCACTGCATTAGTCATGTCGGTGGACTGAAAGAATAGCAATAATGATCGAAATATAGCTTTTTCTTTCATGAAAGAAATAACAAATAACTGGAGCAGTTTACGTTGTTGTGAGTCCTGTCAGAGGCAGAGCTCTCAATTTGTCAGAATACACAACAACAACAACAACAAAAGGCAAAGCTGTGTGTTCGTTTCCAGTGTGGGGTGAAGGTAAGAAATACCTTCTATTTTGCCAGAAAGTACCCAGAGCTTAATTGCATTGTTATCAGTAAGTCTGACCATAAAGAAAGCGAGCGGACGTGATAACAAGGTCTGCACTACTGAGAACCATGGTGATGCTGATGTAGGGGAAGAAATCGGTGTGAAAAGTCATTATCAGTAGCAACATTTAGATTGTGACAATTTTCAAATAGTTTTTTCCTCACATTCAGGAAACAGAGATCTGTGGAGTTATTGAATTCATGTCTCTTTTTGATTGCTGTGCATGTGTGAAATATTCATAGCATAACGCCTTGTTTGGGCTTATATCTTCTCCCATCTCGCTGTGTGCTTTTTCCCCCCCCCTGTACATTTCCGTCTGCACATTGTCCGCATGTGTAGGCGTGTTAAGTCCCTGTATATTATTAATAGGAATCCAGGAGTAGGTCGATAAAGCCCCTGCCCACCAGTGTCCCCCTGAAGTCCTACACACCATCTCCCAGCTTTAGCCTCCTATAGTCATCTATGGTAATCACTGGGATCACATCACAGCACATTGTTAATCATACTGGAGGCGGCTCTGGGAAGCCAAGTGCGCAGTCAGTGAGCCACTGACCTCTGTGGACTACCAACTTCTTTCATCTTGAAACAAAAGTTTTTTTTAAAGATTTTAGAACACATTGTTCACGTCACAGAATTTCGAAGGACTGGGTGCTGATATGAATGTGGATCATACAAGGCTAACTTTAAAGTAAACATAAACCCTGTTCTTTTGTAGCGCGGAAGGTAAAGGTTTGAGCTTTAGTTTGTTGCTGTGGTGCAAAGAAACAAGTACATATACTCAAGTACTGTCGTTAAAGGAACAGTGTGCAGGATTCGGGGGACTTATTGGAAGAAATGGAATATAATATTCATAACTATGTTTTCATTAGTGAAGAAACACCTGAAACTAAGAATTGTTGCGTTGTTCGTTAGCTCAGAAGGACCCGTTGCGAATCCACCATGTTTCTACAGTAGCCCAGAAAGGACAAACCAAACACTCTCTAGAAAGAGCCCTTTGCCTTTTTAAGGTACCTGAAAGCCACCGTAGTTCTCCAACACGGAAAGGGAGAGGGGTATTCAGTTATACACAATCTGCAACTGGATGTCACTAAATCGTGTATCCTGCTCCTTTTTAAGTACAATCTTATAGTATTTGTGCGTCCCTGAGCACCACTGCCTTATGATCTTGATCTGGGTGATCTAGCATGTGCATTTGTTTTGGAAGTGAGTGAAAGAAAGATGCTACTTATGTTTAATAACATCCATTTTGTCAACACAGCTGTTTGCAGGCTGCATAGCGATGAGGTAATGTATCGATGTTGGAACAAAGTAAACTTTGTTTTAGCCACCAACATAAATTCATACATTTATATGAAACCATGTCTACTCACTGCAAAACTTTGCTTGTAAAAATGTAAATACATATTCTTAGGTTTCGGCTAATACAGATCCGATACTAGTGTTTGAATAATAAGCTGCCTAAATGTGTGGACAGGCCTGTCAGGCCTGACTGAACATTAATTTCCTCACTATGAAAAAACCAAATGTATGAAATAAGTACAGAGATATAAATGTAATGAATTGTAATTGATTATCAAAATAACAAATCATACACCAGCAACTAACATGCATAACAATGTAATTGTTAAACCTTTAAATACAGCAACGAATTGGTTAAACCTTTTCAAATTTAATAAAAAAAAAGTCATATAGATATAGAATTGAGTCAGTGTATGCCCGATGTCCAATATCAGTATCAGTGAATCCCTTTTTGTTCCTATCTGCAGCCATATTGAAGTGGAAGTGAGACACACATCTGTGCTGATGTAGAGATCCCGTTAAGCCTCAGTGAGCCTGGTGATGTGTGTGGTCACCCAAACTCCTCTTGCACTTAAGCCCTTGAGCCTGAACTCACTGTCTGACTCTTTCATCACAATAACTTGAACTTTTGATTTTCCAATACAGACAGAAAAAGTGCCGACAACAGAGGAAACTCAAACAACGGGATGACTCATTATCTGCCGCGCAACACAATCAGAACGGAGACCGCGATCCTCACGCAGAGAAATGTGAAAACGAAGGTGATTGTAACCAATAACAGCTCCGAGCTCCTGATGTATGCAAAACAGAGAGATAGAAGATAATGAAAGATTAATGAGTAAATCTCTTCCCATGAATATTTGACGAGGGGAAGTCTGTTTAATACATGATCACCCTGTGAAAGGCTTCCTGTACATGCCACCGCCTCATTCGCCGAATTCAGAGAGGATGCTTATTAGATTTTCAGGCGGATGGCATTTTCATTGCCCTACTCTCCAATGAGTCTCTTCCATAAATCATTTTCTATCACTTTATATTTGGGTTTTATTCCTAGACGTGATATATACAGAGGGGGTGGGGATGGGAGAGTATAATTCCTGGTGGCTTCTCTTGCTCAGACTTTCATCGTAGACAAACATCGTTAATTAAAACATCCTATACATGTTACTCACAACGCGATGTAAAGGGTTCAAGCGACCACTAAAGCATCCATTTCTTCGGCACGTCCTCTTATTCAGTGCGCCGCACATACACAGAGGCGTCCTCTGACCATTTGCATCCCAAATTACTTTCACACTATCGATTCCTAAGCTTTGAGGGCCACACTTGACATAGCATAGCTCCGTAGCTCATTGCTCTAACTGCTTTTGTGACTGACGTACGGAGAGGGATCAATGGATTAGTTTCCATGAGATGGGTGTTCTCGTGGGCCGTAGACGTGCCTGTACATGCTAAGAATGGGATTACAGAAAGGCAGACAGGAGCTCTGCGGGTCCGCCAGGCGTCCCGGCGTCCCATCGCACGGCTCAAGGCGGTGACAAATGGAGAACGCAGCCAGCGGAGTGCACTCACATCTCCAACTCAATCACACTGAGTCAACACGGGAACTCGCGCTGTCAATCAGGCTCGCGCGTTTATGCAAATCGGCAAACATCGGCGTTACGCAGTCACACCGTTGCCTGCGTAATTTCACGTCAGGGTTTCATACATGCCTTCAATTCCTAGAGAATTACCTTTGTATACCTTTTATGGCCTGGGACTGACATAAAAATCTCCATGATGGAGGATCAGCCATATTCCTTGCAGCAACAATCTCCATCAAACCTAAGCCTCTCACAGACTTTGAGAAATATGATGTATGAGGGACACACGTTTTTCATTTTTCCACCACATCTGTTGCCTTGTCAGAATGCTCGTATTATGTAATTACCCAATAATGTACGAAGACATATTTTATCCAAGCTGGTAGCGAGATTTGTCTCCGACAGAGCCTTAGGAGGGTGTTTCACCACCAAAGATATTTATAGCACAGAGGGGAGGCTGTGTGTTCTCTTTGTTGGCTGTACAAGGGAAACCCACAGCTATGAGGATGATGAATGGCTTTAATGAATGCATTGCATAAATGCAATACCAGAGGGAGAACCGGGTGAAAATAACATTAAGCTAAATTTGATCATCCTTGCACATGTGAAAAAGAAGATTTAGCACACACACACACACACACACACACACACACACACACACACACACACACACACACACACACACGTGGAGTTCATGTGCAGATGCACACAATTGTAAGCCCGCATTTACCCACACACATCTCCTCACCCCCACGTAACTTTCCCCCGCCACACACACTCTACAGTTTCATTTATGAATCCTGTGTTCAACTTGAAGATCATAGCAGCTGAGAAAGCATAGGTGACAGCAGATGTAAGCGGCACAGAGTCCCCCCCCCCTTCTTTGCATGTCATCAAAGTGGTGGTGGGGACTTCCGATTCCCCCGTCTCAATAGCAGAGTATGAATAATGCAGCAGTGCGGGGTTGCCTGCCTGACAGTGACTTGATATAAAAACAGCTGGGGGAGACCGAGGGAGACGTCAACACACAGAAAAAGGACTGCAGCAGCTAAATATAAGCGCTGCCAAGGTCCCATTGCTCCTTCCATTCAGAGACAAGGAGAGAGGAACATAGACACATAGAGAGAGTGTGTGTGTGTGTGTGGGCTTCTTGCAGTTGCGTGTGTTGCTTGTGTGTTGGCACGGTGTTCTCCACCTCTGTGCCAATGCACACAACCGGAGTGATCTGCAGGATGTGCGTAGCAGCGCCAGAGGCAGGCTCGGTGCACCACTGGCGCCCTGCCCTATTGGATACCTCGAGAACGGTTTTCCTCATCATGGAGACAAAGAGGTTGTTATACCAGCCAAAAGGTTGAAGAGAAACTACAACAGCACATTTAGCATGTAGAAACGTTGAGTTGTTAAACCGATATGTGTATTAATTAGCAGAAAAATAGCCGATGTAAAACCAAAAATGTATCCAAAGAAGATGTCTT
Organism: Myoxocephalus aenaeus; assembly: GCA_038501785.1. Classification (NCBI taxonomy): domain Eukaryota; kingdom Metazoa; phylum Chordata; class Actinopteri; order Perciformes; family Cottidae; genus Myoxocephalus; species Myoxocephalus aenaeus. The sequence continues at coordinate 1,255,394 of JBAMJR010000329.1, forward strand.
CAAGATTGTCTTCGACAACACTTGAGGCGAGCTGTGGTAATATCGGCTGCATTTTCAGACTATCGATCCTATTCACAGCAATATTTAGCATTTATGGGGTTCATCAGTATTCCTTTTGGCATCTAATCTTTAAAAAATGCATTCAAAACCAGCAGGAAGTACTCCACCCACTGAAATAAAAATAAAAACACGACTGAAATGGGAGTACTCTTAACTTTTAACAGTTTAACAACTTGGTAATCTCTCTCACTCTCTGTCTCTCTAAAAATATACCAGTATGATGCACTTGTGTGTTACTTCATGCACCTGAAACCTTGTAACCAAGGCTTCTCGTTCCAGTGTGGGCTGGATTTGACCTCACTGGTACGTTGCTTCGGAGAAAGCGCCTGCCGAATGAATACATGTAAATGTAATTCCCTCTCAGCTCTTCTGCTTCTCAGTTGAAATGCATCATGGTCTGTCGCTGCATTAAAGTTGCAAATTGTCATTGAATGGCGGACCACCAAGTAATAACACAACAACAAGTTTTATTCGTGTGAGAATAATTTGAATTATCATCAACATGTCATCTTTTTCATAATCAAACACATTCTTCTGGATGCGGGAATTGTTAACTCTTTGATATTTAATTTTAGCATTATTATTTAGGCAAGTGACTTTGAATCACACTCTACGTTTTCCTTCAGTTACAGAATATGGACTTCACAACTAATGTCCATCACAAGTACTTAATTAACTAAAGACCCACAGGTTTCCTCAAGACTGCGAGTAATAAAACAATCTATCTGCGCTCTAATTAAAGTGTTTCGTCCTTCCTCAGGTATAATGACGTTACGCTTGCCAAACAGCGAAGGAGTGACATTTCCCACGCTTTGTCAGGCTCAGCGCTTCAGGACATGGCGCACACAACTAGCTGCTAATCACACTTCCTCAGAGGCAAGAAATAGGTAAGAGACACTCTTTAAACGCCAGGAGCAAATTGTACTCACTTAAGCGTGACTTCTTCTCAATGGCATCATTCGTCGTCTATTAGTCACTCTCTACTGCTGATACCAGTATCAGCAGTAGAGACTGCGAGGAGCTTTAGACCAGAACAGCTGATAACACATGACCAGGACAAGATTTTTTTAATTAATTTTTTACAAAAACTGACTACAGCACATGCATGAATGCATGAGTGCAATCTGTATTATGGATTATGCTCTCAAGTGTAGGAGTTTACAAGGCAATTGGCATGTGTTCAAAATCCACAGCGCAGTTTAGTGAAACCAAACCATCTGCAATGATTCAAATGATGTATTCATGCTGCATGTCTTTTACACTTTTTTTTTTTACAATGCATTCATTAAACTGATCACATGCGCTATGTTTTCTAAATTCTAAACGTTGATGCATCTGTTGGCCACTATTCGCCCACTGTTTTGGTTTTACGGCCCACACTGACTGACTGGTTCGTCGCTCTCACCAAAAGATACGTTCACAAGCTCAGAGAAGCCAAGTGTCGCTACCCGCCCTGCTTGAAAACAACGGAGAGGCAAAGGAAACCAGTGGCGAGTGAAAAGATTCAACTATGTCGCATTCAACCCAGATATTTTCTCATATTTGATTGATTAATAATAATAATAATAATAATGCATTTCATTTTTATCGCACTCTTCCTTCAAAAGAATCTCAGAGTGCGATTGAGGCCATTTTACCCCGTTAGCCGTGATTTTCTGAACTGAAGTTTCCCTTTCCTTGCTAGCTTCTCTCTCACTAGACCGTCTGTGCCTCAGTGTGTTTTCTCAAGGCTGTCTTTCATTGCTTTCTAAAAAAATATATTTTTCATTAAATGGTAGGTCACTTGGCAAAATAAAACTGTCAGAAAGTTTATATATCAGACAGAAATGCCTCCCCTAAATCCCAGATGTCCTTTGGTCCAATAATGAACCGTTTCCTTAGTCTGTCCCGTCTTTTGGTAAGAAGCTTCCCCTCACTCCTTCGTCTCTCAAGCCCACAAAGTGTTGGATGTCGCGCTAACGATCAGAGAGAGTGCATGAAAAAACGTCCGCCCGTTTGAATAACACAGGACATCTGTAATGAATGAGTCGAATGTGCTGTTCACTAAAAAGGTCAGTCAAAGTGTCAAAAGTCCACGTTTCAGCGAGCTACCTCGACAGAAATATCTCCAGCTGATTTGAATTAGAATCTAGAAGAAACTTGATGAAATGGGTACAAATGTAAAAGAAAGAATATTACAAAATGTCCCTCCACCTAGACGGGTCTGCCAAATGTATTAATATTGAATCAGCTAGTTTCCGGTTAGTGAATGTGAAGTTAAAGGGGTCACTCCAACTCAAAACTCCGCTCTAAATTAGGCCTCACACAAAGGTGACCTCTACTGCGGTGCTATTCAGCAGACTTATTCAGGGATACAGCTACTTATAAATAGCAGGACATGTCAAGGCAGCTACGATCAGAGAAAGAGAGCGTGTAAAGTTAAAACTAGAATTACCGCCTCACGGGCGAAAGCCTCCGCCAACCAGTTAAGCTGCATTGTACATCCACATTAGTGCGACTAGACATCCGTGTGAAATTGTCATTATTAGCATATTATTTATTGAAGTATGGCCAGAAATGGATATTGTGTTTTTTGTTTTGTTACATGTGTTTTTGTTCAGGTCATTCAAGACATTTCCTGAATGGGTAGGACGTGAGGTCACAGTGATCTTTGACTTCCAAAATCTAATAAATTCATCATCGAGACCAGGTGGACATTTGTGCCAAATTTGGACAGACGGGCACGTAATGCCACCAAAATGTATCTTACATCTCCATTGTGATTCCAGCTTCATAGCTGTGTAACTGTAAAATGATGTATAACCTGAGAGTCAGGCCAGAGTTATTTCTGTCAGACAGGGAAGGGACAATCAAAAAAAAGTTTTCAAATACATTCCTTAGTTACCCATCTCTATTTATAATATATATATATATATATATATATATATATATAATAAGTTAATTTGTTTGCTTCCTCTTTATGAAGATGGTTGTGTATAAGACGTACGTAGTCTCGGAGCGTTCGCTATAGCATTTCCTTCTCTGCTGAAACGTCTCAACGGGGAAATTATTTGAGTAAAACTCAACCTCCAGATTACTTCGGGACCCCTTCTAGTCTCACGTGGCTCTCCAGTAGTTTCCAATGCATGCAGGTTGTATTCATTCATCTGTGTGTATACAACCTACAGGTTACTCCAGGGCACCAGAGGTCTCATAACCATATAACAGTTATGACGTACAGTCAGTAAAATGTTCCGAGGCTCAGAGAATATATGTCCACTACAAATGAGTCATCACATATCCAGATAATGAAATAAATAAACATATATAATGCATAAACAGGTACACTTCTAAAATGATTACAGTGCCAAATTTAAGAGCAATCACATGGACCAAATGCCCCCATAATGATCAAGTGGTAGGTCCTTCTGTGCATTATTCTCGGAAGAAGGGTATTTAAAAGTTTGCCCAGTTCTGTTCTAATATTGGGGACTGAAATCTGTCATTCTGATAATTGTTCTATGGTGAAGAGGACTGAGCTAAAAAAAGAAAAAAGACTTGAGCAAGTAAACACACATTTGTTGTAATCTGGGGGCATGCACAATAACATATGTTTTATCTTTATAAAGGGTTTTTTCTTCAGGAATACAATACTTTCTACCCCAATCGCCATATTTTACTTTATTACTAATTATTTTGTAATTTGTAGACCTAGTTTGTTTTGAAGATTATTTTTTTTTAAATAAAAAAACGTAAATCGGAGGTGATGTGAAAGTTATAGTTTTTAACAGCCCGCCATAAACACCTGCTTAAATATACTGTGGGTAAAGCCCACAAGCAGCGGTTACTGTAGTGTGATACAGTACACATGGACTATATTGACCTGTTTATCGTCACACATGGCCAGAGACCTGGTCCGCGGTGAACACCGCTTTGTCCCATTTTCTCGATAACCCTTTCGACTTCCCACCGCGACACACTGTGCAAATCAGCAAACTGCATTCCCTGAGTCATTGGCTTTGTTACACATTAATTCAATATTTGTAAATACATATTTCATGACATCGTACGCCCGGATGCAGTGAAAAAAGCCCTCAAGTTAAATTTGTTCCAGTTCATTTGACTTGTTCGCTTCGCGCTGAACTCTGCTGAGTGCGTGTGAGAGCCAAAGAGGAGGATGTGAGAGAAAAGAGACAATAATGAATCCAGCTGTCACACGAGCCCACTAACGCGTGGTGTTCTTCCTCTAACATCCATACATGACGATTCACATGTTAACTCTCACCTGCAGGCAATCCCCAAGCTTTCTCTCCGTCAACCCAGCCATCTCTCACTCTAACCGGCACCACTCAATTATTCAGTAGCGTCAGCTGAATCCATTTGTGCACGTGTGTATGTGTGCATTTAAGCTCGTACTCGTACGTGTGTGTGTGTGTGTGTGTGTGTGTGTGTGTGTGTGTGTGTGTGTGTGTGTGTGTGTGTGGAAAATGTGCGAAATTGAAAGTTGGAGGCCCACTGGGGTCGCATATTTCCACTCTTGGTTGGAAAAAAATGCATTTGAGAAACAGACGCTTATCTGGCCCCCGTGTGCTGAACCACAGCGCTATAAAAGCCGAGCCTTCTATGCAGGGCCGGCGATTGCTATAGGCGAACTAGGCGACTGCCTAGGGCGACAAATGGGTTGGGGGCGCCCTCACAGCGCACATTTCAGCACTGTGAGCAATTCGCGACCACGCGACCGGGGGGGTGGCGCTGGCATCAAGTACAGAGAGACACGCATATTGAGAAACGGGCGCTGTAAACATCTTAACGCTGATTGGCCAAGACACGTCACATCAAAGATGTTCTATTACGGAGATGACAACAACTCGGCCAAAAATCTGATTTTTTTTTGTCGAGAAAACGGGACGCTGATTGGCCAAGACGCGACACGTCACATCAAAGATCTTCTATTGCAAAGATGGCTCACTCCAAAAAAAAAATCGTTTGTGCGGTCTGAAAAATCTATTGCGCGGCCACTTTGACTGGTTTTAACCATCTGGAGCACAGGGACGAAAACGAAAAAAGAAAGAAGAGGAAAATAAAGTCAAGTATAGAGGTAAGTTTTCTCATCTCAGCCATTAAGGTGTCAAACGAAATACATTTAGTATTGTGCATCACCTAATATTGGACGTTTCATCGCTGTCACTTAGGCTAGCTACAGCTAGCTAGCAACTGTTACTTTGCTAATTTGCTACGTAGGCTATTACTAGCAAACGTAACTTCACTGATAACCTACATGGATGTACATGTCAGAAGACCAGTATCTGGATAATGTGTGCTAGTTATGAAAAGTACAGTTGCTGTCTACATTCATTATAAATGGCATACGTTCTGTTTAGTGAAACAGAAAAAAACTCAATCTCGCCTAGGGCAACCAAAGGGCTAGGGCCGGCCCTGCTTCTACGACAGCGCTCTCCTCTCTCACCGTGAACTTGTATCGTCCTCAGGATTTCAATCAACCGGCAGAGAGGCGGGAACATAAAAGGGAGCCGAGCTGAGCGCACCGAGCTGGCAGCAGCTTGGAGGTCAGAGACGAGCGTATATCTGTCCAGAAGGTTGCCAGTTTGAATTCCTGAGCCAGTTGGGGGAGAAATGTGACGGAGCAATGCTTTCTTTTTTTCCTGAGCTCTCTTGTGCCCTTGAGAAAGTTGTTTAGAGTAGCTGCATCCGGATATTGCTGCCTGGTGTCAGAGGTATTGGTGGAATAAGTATTCAGAATCTCATTTTGAAAGAACTCAATAACAATGCGCATAATGCATTATCCAAATAAATTATGCAGAATTACCCTTTTCAGGGTGTCACTTTGACACATAGTAACTGAATTACTCCAAATATAAGGTGACTAAAAATGACCGCCTGGTTAATAACCCTTTAAAAGCTGCAGTTGAGCCCTGTAATATTCAGCTCACAACTTTAATGAAAAGAATTAATCGTTTCATTGATCTTTTGTTTTAATATCTTAGATGGTGTAAGAGGTTTACTTTTAGCTAATGATAAAAACAAATCAATAGACACTTTAGTTTTATTTAATTTAAGGAAATTATTTTGAATGGGAGCCAATACATAACAAAATTACATCTATAAACTATAGCAAATATTCTACTTTATTGTTTCTACCAAAAGACATACAATGATGGCCATCATCAATTTATCTCTGGTTATAAGAACATGTCGCAAATCAATGAGTAGAGCTGCTTTATGGCAATATTGTCAATATTATTATTACATGATGATGTACTTAGTAGTAAATTAGCCTCAACAGACATAAAACTCCCCGGCGAAGATTCATTAAAGCTCTTTTATTGGAAGTCTTTGTCCATGATGTTTTAATTGTCCGAACAAATTACGACTAAACAGAACAGATATATCTAACTACATAAATCCTGGTAGAATGTTTTATCCATATCTCCTCTTGCAAACAAATTATAAATGTGTGAGCACATCGCTTGCCTCAGTCAAATCTCTGCATCCATGCTTGTACTTCACCTTTAAATACAGCACACGCAGTAGATCCCACACAGGAGACATCTGGTCACGATGCTGAATGCACAGCCCTATTCATATATTTTCAGCAAACACTTCAATTATTTAGCCCCAGTGCTATTTATGGGCCAAATGCCGTCTTCAAATATGCATGATGTGTCTATAAAGGATTTGATGTCTCCTTTCCTCCGTTTGAGTGGAAGAATCATGTGACAGCAGGTCACAACGTGCAAGAAAACACATAGTACAAGACAAGAGTGAGGTCTGTGTGTCAGGGTCCTGGTTTATTTCTGGAGGAAGTGTCTTGGCTTGCGTGACCCGCTCGCAGCATCGTGTGCCGAACGCTCTGAAAAGTTGGGAGGGCACAAAGAGGAACCTGGACTGAACCAACTGGATGACACAGATGCATTATATGTGGAGGCTCAGCACAGAGTGGGAAGATTATCTGTGGAGATTAAAGTATATTCCGAAATGTGGGTACTTTAATGCAGCAGCATATTCAATTATATGAAGGGCTCTAACAGGAATCAGAGTCCAGTGGCTGTCTTAGCACCATATTTTCAATTTCTCTCCAAAGAAGAGAAGAGTATTATCATGAGATTACTTTTTTGTCACCCTTTACATACGGACTTCTTTTTGTTTGGTCCTCACTGGTGTCTAGTCTGCAATCCATGAAGTAATTTAATAAATTGATTACTATGTACGATTGTGTGGTAAAACACGCAATCGTACCTTTCCTTAATATTTCCTTCATCCATACTTTTATACAACAAAGGGAGTTATGCTGGTTACACTTCAAGAAGCAGCAACAAGTTAGCTCATACCAAAAATGTCCAATCAGACAAAGAAAACTGGAAAAACACACATACATTTTAGTTGTAGAAAATCTCTGGTCTACCCTCACTTTACCCTCACACGGTTTCACAGAACAGGTCACAACGATATGGAAAGAGTGTGGTGCAAAAAACACGACAGCAATGACCACTTACCACCACTTCAGATGCTAAGATCAATTCAACATCTCCCAGGTTTCCACTTTACTGTGAAGCTTTTCTCACTTCTTCAGCAATACTAACTCCCTGCTGTGTGCAGTTAACTCACACCCAGAACATTACAATGTGCTTCCCCTTGCAGCATAATTAGGGAATCCCACTGCTTTTCTCGGCAAGACCCGCCATGCGTAGCAGGATGGGGGCAGAGACGATTGGTTAAGGTTAGGCATTGACCCTGAGTTGTGAAGGTCACGATAGCCCATTTGTCAGAGCGTTGGACCTGAACAATCCAGGTTGCCGGTATACCTCTGCGAGAATGGACGCCTGGCCGATCCTAGCTCTTGAATGCTCCACAGGGCGGGGCTTGACAAGGAAAGCAGTGGAATTCATAATGTCCACGCACAGTTTGAAAACTATATCTTTGCAAAGGTGCGCCATCATTGTCTACAAGCCAAGCAGAACCAATTCAGAATGTTAAATACAGCTCCTCTAAATTGTCAGAAAAAACATAATGACTAATACCAATGAATGCCTAATGTATAGATGAATGAATTCAAAGCCTTTTAAGATTTTCTTTAATGGTCCCTGTGAACTCTGAGTACAGCTTCTTTGTCGATGTGATAGTGTGAGTGTGTTTCTGGAAGAAAGTCAGATGGAGTAATGGCTTCTGAGTCATCCACAAGTCCATCTGAAAAGCCCAGCCAGGCTCCTCCACTCCCCATCCAGAGGCTCCATCTGTGGGCCCCATGGGCCAGCTGCTGGCCTCTCTCACGCTCCTTCAGCCCAAGCTGCTCAGGCACGATGCTCCAGTCATAATCCTTCCCCAGCCCCAGCTCTCTTCTGAGCTCTTCTACCTCTCGGTTTGTTTGCTTGACTTCCCGCACCCCCGGCCCGGAAAGACAGCTATGGACAGACGTCAGGTAACTCCACAGCGAGCCCACGCAAACCCAGCCCCCTGCAGCGCAAACATTAGTAGGAGAACACGCACCTGTCTAACTCTGTGCATCTCAGAGCATGAGTGACAGTGTGAAATGGAAAAGAGGGGGAAAAAGCACAGTGTGTGGTGTGGTGAAAAATATGGGCTTCTGCTTCAAGCTGGTAAATGGGAAATGGAAGAAGCTTTTTTTTTGTGCTGTGCAGCTATCACGCTACAATGCGAACATACTGTGGCATTGCATAAGGTTGTGTGCTCATTAAGGGCTAAAAATAAGCCCGGACAAGCAACTATGCTGCAATTGTATTTCAAGGTTTAGGTCTTAGATCTTTAGGTAAAGGGTTTTCATTTGTCACTGGTATGATTAGCTTCAAACTAAATTTTCAATTTCAGCTCACCACAGATGTGTTGTATTAATGTGGAGGTGGTACTAAAAGTAACTTTGCAGGACAGAAAAGGCCAGGCAAGTTTATTTGTATAGCACATTTCAACAACAAGGCGATTCAAAGTGCTTCACATGAAACCATTAAAAGCATTAAAACTGAATGCAGAAGAAAACAAGATTTAAAAACAATTAAGAACATTCATTAAAACATAAAAAAACAGTCAAAAAGAAAAAATGTTGCAGTGCAGTTTAAGAAATAAAATGCAGTAGGGAGATGCAGAAATCGATTAATATCCTTGAATCTGGTTCAATTAAAGGCAACAGCAAACAGAAAAGTCTTCAATCTGGCTTTAAAGGAGCTGAGGGTCTCAGCTCAGCTTTCAGGGACCTTGTTCCAGATGTGTGGAGCAGAAAAGCTGAACGCTGCTTCTCCGTGTTTAGTTCTGACTCGTGGAACAGAAAGTAGACCCGTCACAGAAGAGCCAACGATATGTTTAGAGTTCATTTTGAGCAGAGTCTGCATTGAGAAGTTGTTGTTTTTATTTGATGAACGTCCAGTTCGGTACACACTGTATGTCGTGTTTCTGGCCACCTGTACATTTAAGGTCTGTTTTGGTCTCCACCAACTCTTGAGTGAAATATCTGGCTCGGTAGCTGCTAACTTTTCGTTGCTAACTTTGTCTTTCTCACGTTTGCTGGTGGGCAGGAAGTCTGCAGTTGTTTTTTTAGATCTTTTCCCCCCCCTGAAAACGGTGAGACTGATATAAAATAGACAAATTGACGCATGCAGATAATTATCACTCGACTCTGCTCTACAGTACTTCAAGGGATCCCTTTCACATCACATGTTTGATCCATTGTTAAGTATAACAATATTGATTAGTGCCGCATTAATAACAAGATACAGGAGATCCTCATCTACATTGTTTGTATAGATGTTGCAATCCGCTTGTTCATTCATATTAAATATTGAACCTGTTACATTACTTTGAAAAATGATCATGATCATTCAAGAATTCAAGAAGGGTTTTCTCAAGCAGAAGACGAATTAAAAAAACCTCCTTATCCTTTTCATGTGTAGTATTGATCATCTGCCCACATACTGATTGACTAAACACACATTCAACTTCTTAAATGAGCACCACCTTTTAGTGTTTGGTTTAAATGATTAGTTAAACTTGGACAAACAGTTCCGTAGTCTTCACTGGATATGTAGAGCCGGATCAGGCAGATCACAGAGCCACCGTGGATCCTCAAACCAGACAGTGACGCTGCATTTCATCTGCATAATGTCTCCTCTTTTCACTCGGGACCTCCTGTCTGTTGACTGTCACGACTCATCACTCATCCCTTATTTACATTTTATTTCACTTTGTAATTCGGTCTCAAGTCGCCATCGCCAAATTAGTTTTCAAAGATGCAAGAGTTGAGCTGAAGCACCAACATTTGATTCCTTCCTAATCAGAGCATCTTCCCCTTGTGTTTTTAATCGGCTCATTGATTTCGAATGCATACTGATCGGGACAGAGCAGAGGTTCACTCGGGCAAAGTCAGCTGGGCCAGAACCCGAATCAATACGAAATATGTATCAGAGGCCATGCCTCGTGATTTGTGGGGTTGTGTCCATATCCTACAGCTGGGAATCTAAATGTAATGTTATGTGCTCATCGTTTAACGGGTTAACTCTTCATTAATGGTGATCTTTTTTGGAGGGAGAAGGAGAGGAATGGTTTGCCCTGTTTTAGCCATTTTAATAATTCATTAGTGACATGTCTCCAGGAAATGAGTCTTTTTTAATATATTCCTAATGGCCCACTTAAAGGTTATGTCTATCAGATGGCTCTAGCCGAAGACACTCTGGCATTTTAATCAGCAGAAGAGACTAGTCTTTTTTTTATTTTATTTGTCTTTTGCAAATTAATTTCCATGTTCCATTGATTACATGGAAAATGTGACTATGCAGAGCGGTTTCACACCTTGTGGTAAAAAGCAGCAGACCGTAAATGATTTGGCGTCACAACGTTCCTTATGTAACATTAGAGGGAAAATCAACTCTCTTACCCGTCACCAGAGCCAAGTTGTACTTTTAAAAGTATATTTGTGATCCCACGGATGTCTACTTCCTGTCCAGAATTATACAATTTTAAGGGAGAATTTGTATTTTTCTCAAATGGTATAAAGTACAACCGAATCAAGGAGTCACGGATAGTGCTGCCGGTGTTTCCTGCAAAACTTCCCTGGCAAACAAATATATTTATTATACATGCATATATATATATATATATATATATATATATATATTATACATGCATTTTCTGGCAGAAAAGGTTGCTACATGAGCTCAACACTTGTTGTTATGATCGACAAACTCACACACATTCATCTCTTGGCATGTGTGGGTGCTCACCATTACTGCTCAAAAGATATGAGAAGAGATATGTACCCATATTTATTTTGCAGGTAATAAAGGTGCTTATTATTTCTCACGACTTTCGACATCACCACCATTATCGTCATCATCATCCACATTTTTCCGGCTAAAGTACCCAAAAATCGAAACTTCTCACGATCTCATTATTGTAGTTTGTGTACTTGTTTGTGAACTGCTCCGTTGTCTGCAGGTGGTTGTTCTGATGTAGCGGCCAAAGCCAATAGGGCACATGAATTTGAAATGTCCCCGACACCCTCAGGACCGCGATAATGTCAGTCGTTTCATGCCAGGGTTATAGCGAGATAAATCAAGGAACTGTGGTGATGAAAAATACATAAGAGTCTTGTAACGGACGACCTCTCTGAGAAAGGGCGAAAGAAAGCCCTCGTTTTTGACGATTTCTGCCTCTCGGGGGAATAATGTGTGACAGCTTGGAGACGCCTGGGTCTTGACAGCAAATGCTTCCATTTGCATCTTTGTTTGTAAAGATAGCACAGGTGCAAATTATGATGAAGTGTTTGTGTCTCATAATCTGGGTATTGTGGGGGCACTTTTTACATGCTGTAAGAAGAGAGAAAACATATGCACTTTATATAAAAGAGAGAATCCTTTTGTAGAGTGGAGTACATAGGGAGAGAAATCCCAGCTGCATAGCACTGAGACCAAGGGACCAATGAGGACTCACGTATTTTTCATCTCTCTCACCAGCTGGGGCTTTCCAGACGGGTAAAGGCAGAGGCATACGCAGCAAGATGTGAAGATGAAGCTGCATTTTAATTGTTAATGATAGCATGCTCCTGTGCAACTTGTGTGTTCATGACACCCCTGCGATGTTTGAGTGCCCTCCTTTTAGCACATATTGACAAGGTAACCCGTGGAGCTCAAAGGTGTATTCGATGCCAGGAGCAGCTTCACAAACAAAAAAAGCTTACAGCGATAGTTTTTTCATGCACTGGTCTATTTTTTAGTGCTATTTTGCTTTGATAAAATGTCTTCTTATGCATCAAACCTGGAATACAAAAAATATATTTGTCTTCATGTCAGTAACCAACTTCGGAGGTTTCATGCTTTACCCTATTCACGTGTAGTCTGTTGCAAAATGTATGGAATACCTATTTTAAAGCTCTTTTTATCAAAATGTTTTTTTGTTTTATGTTTTTGCCATACTCAAATTTACACTTCAGTAGCGCTTACAGGCAGACACAACACTTTCCAGTTTCATCCCTGTTAATATTCTGAAGTTTTTTATAGATGGGTATAGCATTTTATTCCTTAAAAACATAGCAAAAATAACTGTATTTTCAGATATACGCAGTAATACAAAGAGATATCCAAAGTCAACAAAAATAAACAAAAATGCAAATTTAAATCTTAGAAAATGTATACTCATTTTATTTCTACCAATAATAACATTATTACTGTTTGTCGTGATGTAACCAATCAACTGGTGAAGTTTCATGGTGATATCTATTAATTAAAAGTTTTACTCCATCCACCTGCGGTGTGTCCTCCTAAAACTAGAACAAAAGCAATTTGCTAGGAGAAAGCATGACTGACACATCAGCAGAGCATGTAAAAAAAAAAAAAAACACGAGCTGAGGTGAGATTTAATCTAAAAGGAGTCACAGCAATGGCATGTTGAAAGGTCATGTGGACTTCTACTTCCTTTCCCATGAGCCTCCCTGACATGGACAAAGCACCTCATCCCTTCACGTGGTGACTAATCAATGGATGTCAGCTGTTTTCCACCAGTGAGATGTTTCCACCTCTCTGCCCGTCACATATTAAAATATTAATACACACACATCCCACCTGCAACTTGTGTGACCAAGCTGATATAATGCACAGTATAGAACAAAAAACATAACATTTTCAATTGTTCCCCCCCCCTGAGGTGTTTCTCAAAGGCTACCAGGAAGGTAAAGAGTCTGACGAGCAAAAAGACGCTCGGTCTATAATCCTCAGTATTTCAGCAATTCAACCAGGTCCGGTAATATTCTCATTGACGACTGTTTCAGCGGTTGGCAAAACAATCAAGACAAAAAAAGAGCGTTCTAGGTGAAATGAATAGTGAATATATCATCTTACTATGGAGACAAAATTGAGAAACAAAAAGTCTTCAATCTGCATATTTCTTTCGGCAGCTAACGGTGTTCTTTCTGTTCTAACATGCAGCGTTGCGTCATCTCTCTTAAAGGTGTATTCGACTCCCGATACGAACATTGATGCACATGCTGAAAACGGAGAAAGTTCACCAAAGTTGAACCCCACCCGAATGCTAAGATGCAAAGTCTTTTTTGCTCCTTCGCTCACGAAGTGAACGGGAGGCGAACGTTCATTTTACACACGTGTGCCTTTAGACAACCGAATCTCTGAATGAACTATTGGCCATCAAGCATTGTGGGTAATGTGTTCTGTAGAGTACAGTATATATTTAGTGCATTTCCTTCCTCACAGAAACATTAGCAAATGTGCTTTGAATTTCAATGTGTTTAGGGAAAGTGAGAGATGGATTGTGTTCATATTTGCTTCAACATTGTTTTACTTCGTTTGACATGCATGGAGGTGTATTATAGTTTTTCTTTCGCTCTCGTTACGTTATTGCCCCGGTTTGTAATGTTCATAGTTTTTTTTTGTAAGACAATATGGGCGTAGCAATGTTGGCGCATGACGCTATGAAAAGTAAATTATTTACTTTACTTAGTCAATATTTGTAATAGTGGATCGATCACATTGATGTTTACTTGCTAGCAGTCTTTGTTGGCAACAATCGATCAATGAAATAACACATAAAACATGTAAATTGCAAAAACAAAATGGCTATTTAGTCCAATTATGTCCGGGTGGTTTATCTATCAGGCATACATTCGGGAAAATAACATGAAAACAGCAACAAAAAAGTGGTGGATGAAGGCAAAGCAGTAGAAACGTGTTGAGTCACTGACAATGATCACAATGCCGGAAAACCATTTAGTTGTGTAGAGCTGTAAAACACCTCTATTAAAATGGAAATGATTTGCAGTCATTATTTCAGCACCCTGGCTCATGAAATGCTAATAAAATGTTGAACTATTGATGCTGCGATCAGTTCATATGTCACAACACATAACACTTTCGAATGCCAGAAAACTGTTAATGCGAAGCAGCATGGGGAGGACAGATTATATCATCATATGATGCAGTCACTTCCAGCCATTATTATTCAGATGTGAACAGGGGGTCAAATTGAGGGGAGACAACCACCTGCTTTGCAAAATTGATGAAGGGCACCCTCAAACAAATAATAACACACAGCACTCTCTCACCGCTACAGCTCCTGGTAAATTTCGACAAATTGCCTGCAGGCGAGCGTAGCCGATGCTCTTCGACACCGAACTAACCTGCTTTGAGAGGATGGCAATATTGAAACATAGGGGAGGGGGGTGGAGGAGAGGGTAGACCAACAGACAATCACAATAGACAATTTTGTGAGTGTGTAGTGAGACAGCAAGGCAGATCTGTCTTCATTTAAAAGTTGTCTCAAGCTGTGATTGTGTCTGGGAGGGCAGCCCTGGATAAAGGTTATGGCGGCTGCTTCCCTCCTGGGGGGGAGCTGATAAAAGGGAAGTCTTGTCGGAGGTCACAGTAGAATCATGACTGTGGGCTGTGGGTTCCCTCTCGGCGACGTGATGGAGGGCTTTTCCCATTTCCCATCAGCCTCTGTTTTTATTGCCAGAGAGTTCTAGATTTGAACCGGCACTTTGAGCAAGTTTATGCACAACAACCGGGTGTGTGTGGTTCTTTGGAATGTATATTAAATATGCTAATAATATTGCTCAAACAATCAAGGCAAAGTATTGTGCCGTTTGTGCAAATGGTGTATACTGTATAGAGTAGAAATCATAAATTGTTTCCATTTCAATATAATGTATTCCTGTACACCATCATGGACTATCACTTTAAACAATAACTGCACAGTTAAATGTACATATGTTGTATTGGATTGCATTAGATTGTATAGTTATCACCTGTTTAGAGTCATACTGATATTCGTAATACATGTAAAGCAGATGTAAAAATAGGGTAAAATAAAATATATGTTGTTTTTATGAGGAAACATGAGGGAAGATATTGTAATGTAAATATGTTTTTTAATGTTTTGTAATTTTGTCTAATTCATTCCTTTTGAACAGACCTCCAACTGTTTCCTACCTCTTTAGACTGTTTCTTCTCCAATACAGTAATACAAGTAACAGGTGAATTTCAAATTGAATGTCAATCATTTTTTTATTTACTGGAAGCTGTTTTGATAACCGATTAACAAATCTATCATTCCATATTCTCTGATTCCAGCTTTCTCAAAGGTTTTGATGCTTTTCTTTGTTGTACATTAAAAACATTAAGGATTTAGATCTTTGGTCAGATAAAAATGATATTTTACAGACAAAATGAATAATTGATTTAGAAAATAATCAGCATGTTAATCTTTGATGAGAATCGTCATCATTTGCAACCTTATTGATGTATGTGCACTGAATTGTCGTCGATCAATTGCACAAAAAATAATGTTTAGGGACTTCAGATGTGCACAGAGCAGCAATTAGGACAGACGGGATGTATTGCATCTGCTTCTTTATATTTTCACTCATCTTTCTTGTGTCAAGAGGCTGAATGAAGCGGGAAAATAAAACCTGTTGATGAGGGCGGCTCATTTTGTCCTTGGAGAGTTCTTTTGTTTTGTGGGCACTGTACGGATTTCTTTGTTTTGAACTTTGTTTTGAGCTGTATAGTGAAGTTATTAATTTACCATTCCTGAGTAGGCAATTGTCCTGGGAGAGTGTTACATATGTGTTTAGTCTGTATCGAGAGCCTTTGGGCGTATGTGTCAGAACACCCTCGGGATTAAAAAATAAATGAAGTCCTGGTTCTAGAAGTGGGAGAAAATTCGAGGAAAATAATAGACTGAATGTACTTGTTGACTTTACTGTTTAGATCAATCTGACTCTTTCTCGACAGTCCCAACTAAAAATAAAAATCATATTCTATTGTGAGGAGTGAGAAAATGAAAAATGTTTATGAACTAAAAGGATCAACGTCACACATCTTCTCTTCCTTCTCCCCACTAATGTGTCACAGCCCTGTGTATTGTTGCGGTGGTCTGCTCCGAGCCGAAGCCACTGCTGAAAAGGTGTGTGACT
This sequence comes from Myoxocephalus aenaeus, assembly GCA_038501785.1. Taxonomy (NCBI): domain Eukaryota; kingdom Metazoa; phylum Chordata; class Actinopteri; order Perciformes; family Cottidae; genus Myoxocephalus; species Myoxocephalus aenaeus. The sequence goes on from JBAMJR010000329.1 coordinate 1,271,877, forward strand.
GTGCACTGCAGCAGTGTGGGAGTGTGACTCATAGCTGCACCCGCAGCCAACTAGTCGGCCATGTTGGCTCACTGGCCGGAATGAGTCCCCGGGATAGACGAGGATGTGCATCTGTCCATCTTGGAATCTAGTCTTTATCTTGAGCTTTTGCACGAGCAGAGTGCCATTTCCAATCTAATCCATCGAGCTCATCAGCTACACTAATCAAACGATAATTCAGCACTAATGCCAGAGTAAACATGACAAAGGGCATGTTTCCATTCGCTAATTAATGGGCTTCCTCATTACTTTACTCATTTGCTAAATGAAAAATGAGGAAATACATTGTGGTTTCATATCAACACCAAGTTGGAATTTCAATTGCCCACGAGCAAGAATATTATCTATGTGTGGAAATGTCAATTATAATACGGGTAGATCAAATCAAGCATTCTGATTGGTTGAGAGTGAGTCACGGGGTGTACTTTATTCAGCCTGTAAGTCACTTTATGTACTGTACAGCCTGTTTACATTTAGAGCGTTCCATATCAGTGCGCACTTAAAATAACAGGTAGATTTAAATTGCGCGACCATTAGTTGTCATTTCAAGCTTGACAGTTACCAAACATGTTTGGTGTAAACTTTGATATTGTAACGTCCGCAGTAACGACTCGCAGACGTTGGTTTCCTTAACTTGCAGGTTTATTGCTTGAGTGTTCACAGTATTGCAACGGGGCTCTTTGCTAACAGTAGCTCAAACGGAACAGCTAACAAGCTCACTTAGCATCCCCCACACTAGCATAACGAACGACAACACACACGTCACTTCCTCCCTAACCTAAAGATGAGGAATGAAAAGGGTTTGCTCACAAAATCGTGATCATTTCCAGTGAGAGATAATTACGTCGGTAATTTCCCGACGCGAGGCAAGTTCTCTAAACATCATGGAGGAGAAAAATGACGGAGAAAAGACAGACAGAAGCAGCGAGAGCACTTCTTTACATCGGTGGCTGAGTGTCATCCTTCACCCTGCTTTCAACCGTATGTGCGTCCCGTATGTGTATGGCGCCATACACATACAGGACTATTTTCTCTGTCGCTGAAATGCGATACACAACGTTTGGTGGCTACAACTATTTTGTGCTGAAAGGCAGCTTACTATTACTATTTATAAAGTCGCAGGTACCCGTATTATAAAAGCAATAAGGTACTCGAGGCAGTACTGTGTCTACAATAATGTACAGTTCAAGGGTTTGCTCGTACCTCATTGCTTAAATATACAATTGTGTATTTCGAGCAGAATCTGTGGTTGCTTTTAAGATTTGGCATAAAGTATAATTACAGGACACTCTTGTGTTTAGTATTCATGTCCAGCAGGTTATTGCATTCATAATTAGCTTGATTTGTACATTAATTCATATTTCTGCTGGTCTACAGCACATTGCATCTCTGAATAGTTGACAATAAGACACCAGTTTACTCCATTCGAACGGCTTGTCAGCTGTTCCAATAGCTTCGAAAACCTCCCAAAAACTGGGATCAAACCTGAGGTGCGGCCAACAATTTTGGGACATTTCAAAAACCAACATTGACACCAACTTCCCACAGTAATTGGTGAAGAAGTGACAACTACCCAACTATTTGTGTCACTTTCTGTGTTTACAACGGAGCGTATATATATCAGCATGCAGCCTCTCCTATGAAGGGTGGTTTTTCGGCCTGCGGATTTCGGAAGCTGTCGGACAAAAGGTGGGACAACCTCGTTCTTTTCTAGGCTACCCCGGCGCCTTTGTACAATTAACCAATGCCCTGTATAGAAGCTGTATTGGCATTGTGGAAATGAATCCTTACAGCAACCAAATGGATCCACAAGCTAAGTGTGGCAGTATTCAACATGATGCTGAGATGCAGGAAAGACAAAATCAACAGATATAAAGAAAGAAAGATTACAGACACCGTGGTCCAATGCAAGTACAATGTAATACTAAAGCCAAGCTTTGAAAGTCCCTTGACTGTCATCAGGCCTTGTTTTTACTGAAATAAGTGCATTAGACATATGCTGAACCTTTTCCACATTATTTTCACAAAAACAAAATGTGTGGCAACCCAGCAACCACAGGGGATATTGGATGTTGTCTGCACCAATACAAAGTATTTCTATCTAATGTAGAAGGCACATGGTTGTGTCTGCAGCCTTCACTGAAGGTCGTCAGCTCCCAGCTCAGCATATTTGCTGGAAACCTGTGACAAGAATCACTGAGATGATAACTTCAGGCAGTGAAAGGGAAAGCCACCAATACCATACCATCAATTTCGTGGATGAACTGTGGGTGTGTGTGTGTGCGTACGTAACACAGGACGACCCAATGTGCCTGTGAGACAGTCGTTAGACGATATCAGTATGTAGCGAGGCTCTGTTGGGATCGGACATGAAAAGGTCAAAGCAGTGTGTTCCATACTGATTGAGTCAATGATCGATTAAAGAGACCACACACACACACGCACATATATATATAAGTAACAAGCAATGTAACATAACATACCAGATTCAAGCTCCAATGATCAAGTCCCAGATAGATAAGATGGGTAAGATACATATGCCATCTCACGAGTTTATGATGGTGGTGTTTGTAGCGAGCCACAAAGATGCTGTACATTAAAGACACTGTTGTACTGTTGTTTCCATCTATATGCTGAATAAAACACAAGGGATGTTTAATATAGTTATAAAATCTCTCTCTTTCATCCCCGACATTGTTTACCCACATATTTGTGGGCTTTTCGAAAAATCCTACGCCCAATGTTAGCTAATCTCGCTCACAATTGAGTTTGGCCCTGAGGGACCAAACTCAAAGGGACTTTTATATTTGTATTATTAGGCTAAGATATTGTATTTGTTGGTATTTTACAATGGATCCAGGAGCTGGAAAGAAATTGGACAGGCTGACCCTTTTTTTTCCCTCCTCACGCAGTTTTTCCATTTCTTTTGAAGGATATTCTTTTTCCCATTTTGCCCGTTTCAGGGTCGGATGAAACATTACTGATGTTGACCTCCCTGATATACATGTATGCCTGTCGCAATGCCTGTCTCTCTTTCAAACAGAAGAAAGAGAAATGTCCAGGATCCAGTAGCGAGAGCACCGATGATGTAGATGAAGATGTTATTATGCATTATTGTTATCTGTTTATCAACCGTCTGTCTGTCTGAGCCTGTCTGTTTCAGAGCGAACACAGCTCGGATTCATACCAAAAAAGAGACACCATCCCTAGGTTGCTAATGTATTCATCCAAGATATTCATATTAACGAAACATTTGTCACTTTCAAATTCTTAATAGATTTGTTCTGCAGAGTATTCTGTTCCAAATCTAATTTAGCTTTCCAATTAATCACTTAAGTGTTAGACTCTGATTACTTTTTCACTGTATCACCCCAAGCTCATATGATTGCAGTGAATATAATTTAATTTGTGCTTAATTTAGCTTGTAGATTGAGTTTTGGCCTGAATTTGGCAATGGTGACATGGTGTTCTCACTGACCTTGTCCTCATCCCTGGCACTGCATCCAAGCCGCTGGCACTAGATGACCAATGGTGGTCCAGATACCAGCAGCGGCTGCAGACCACTGCAGCCAAACGACGCAGGAGCCCAAAGGAGTGAGGGATGACTTCACCAAATTAGGATTAAAAGAAATATAATTTATTTTAAAGTGCATGTATAGTTTTGTTTTATTGTTTGTATTAAAGTGAAGCAGGTAAGAAAGTGGATCAGAGTACACTGATTTCATAAGGACATCTTTAGCAGTGATGGACTGGAACTACATTTACACTAGTACTTTAATGTAGTTACGACCAAATTGTAGGTACATGCACTTTACTTGTCTCTTTTCTTTTCATGGCAAGGAAGGGCAATGCAAGTTTATTTATATATTATATTTCAGACACAGAGGCGATTAATAGTGCTTTACATAAGTATAAACATACGTAACAAAACAGAAAAGAAAACAATTTAATGCCATTTTTTTACTTCTTCTCCACTATTCAATTGACATAAAAGTAATTGGAAAGTACAACTGATAATAATTTTTTTAAAGTAGAAAAATGCATTTAATGTTTCCAGCTTCTGAAAAGTGAAGATTTGCTGCTTTTCTCGTAATTGTTATAATTTTTTTATATTTTGAGGCCTGTACTATTGGTTGGACAAAAAGCATCGTAAAGGTGTCACTTTGGGCTCTGGGTAATTATTAGATTATATTATTATATTTTTTCAACATTTATATATTTTTTACAAACCAGACAATCAATTGATCAATTAATGAAGAAAATAAAAGATTAATCCGTAATGAAAACAATAATTAGTTACAGTCCAATACAATCAACCAACTCCAACAGTAAAACACTGCTTTTATAATAACGCATGAGTAATAATAATCTAATGATATAATTCAATAGTATCCCTCTAACAGCGGCCATTTCTCTGCATGAGTACTTTTAATTTTAATAGCAAAGTCCACTGGAAACGATACGAGGTTGGGAGTGATTAAAGCATGAATACAAGACAGACAAGCAACAGAACTTTTACACAGCAGGGAAAGTACATGTGGAATAAATATATCATGAACGACAGCTGACGTGTGCAGAGCTCTGGTATGCCTACAAGCCCCTAGCTTCATGAATGAAGCAAAAATACATGGCAATCAATGTAGTTCATGCCTGACCACACCAACCAACTGACAGCCTTTGCCAATTAACTCTTCGCTAAGTTCCGCCCCTCAAACACAAACCAGCCAATTAAGAGCGTCACATTGGCCAGAGCTCAGACCAGGGCACGACAACCAACTGGCTGTAACAGCGAATAAAGACCTACACACAGCTTCAAAGGAACAACATTGTTCTGTAACTTCATTGACTTCTGCCAGGTGATGGTGCACTGTAGGCTGGAGCGTCTACCTTTATCTTTTTAATCTGTTTTGTAGCTGCTGAATCACTTTGACATGATATATCCTTCAAACGCATACTGTGGACACTTCTGTCTGCTTCTATATCACAATATCACTTTAGTGACAGTGTGGTCTTCATGGTGACGCCGCTCTGACAGCTTGATGGAGTAGCAGTGAGGTGGGGGGGGGGGGGGTTCTAGACGAGGGGTCAATTCTAGAATAAAGAAAAGTTGCATACCTCAAAAGGTTAACTCTTACAGTATAATTGGATTCGACATTTCGAAGCGCAGCCAGCAGATGTTAACATGACATAGCAGGAGCCCTGGATCTTTTTTTCCTCACGTCAAGTGTGAAGAAATGAACTAAAATATTCATTACAGCAGCCAGACTGTCAGAATAGCTGAACAGGTTGAGATCACACAGATCTCTTTGATGACAATCTGAAACTATTAAGGCACCTGTGTCTTCACTACCAGAGACTTCAAGGGAAACTAAAAGATGTGGGAGCGACTGCAACCGTGGACTACATTTCTTTTCTTTTTTCAAAGTTTAAAGTTAAGCTGATCAAAGACTCTGAAACTATGTGCACATGCATATATATCTCTATTGAACAAATGGCTGTGTTTCGAACCATATTTTAGTTTGAGTAATGCAACCAGGAGAAGTGATGCTGACGGATGCTTCTTCTGCATCCTCGCAAGCCAGAGGACACAATACGAGTGGACAAGACATCTGAGGGATGTCACATAGAGAGAGAGAGAGAGAGAGAGAGAGGTACGACTACCAGGCTTCAGCTTCCTGCCGGCCCGCTCCGTGGTGTGTGTGTGGATGTCAAAGACCGTCTCCGCTCCCTTTCATACGTCGTGTAATTAGCCATCGGTATAAGCATGCATGGCTGGTGGCTTGGAGCTGATGCGTCTGAATAAAACATCTGCGGGGCTTTGAAATAGTGTTGGTAAACATCTGAGCAAATTAGCAGAACGTTAAATCTGTTATGCGTCGGCAGTTATCTGTCTTTGCCAATGCATCTGTGCGCTGGCTCATGCCTACACGGATCGCTTGTTTGTTTACATGCCAACTCAATGGTTCACATATATATATAACTGAATACAAAGTTTGGCATTCATTCTCTCGATGCAGCTCCCTGACCCGAGACCTTTGCGGTCCTTCATTTACAAAGCCTAATGAGGCTCGGACTAGTTATTTGAGCGGAGGCAGCAGCAATGACACTTTCGCAAAGACCGCGAGCATATTTCAATCTCGTTACACACACACACACACACACACACACACACACACACACACACACAGAGTCCCTCTGTCCAATTATGCTCACAAATACCAACATACCTTACAGCACAGCGTGGGCCTATAAATCACGGTCTTCTCTCACAACTGGTCTTGAGGATGAGCAGAAGAAGCCTATGGGGCAATTGAGGATGGGGGGGGATGGAGAGGTGGAGGCAAGACGTTAAGCTGAGCTGCGGTCGCGCGTGCTTTGTTTTTTGCTAACAGACATTTTTCTCAATCTGGCCTGTCACCCGGTGGAATGTTCTAAGCAAGATGAATCTCTGGTGTGGGATGCAGGTGACTACTGTGGCATTTGTCATGTAGTAGAAGGAGAAGAAGCTGGGCGGTAGAAACACACAAAAGGCACATACGCCGGTGGAACGCAGAGATGGGGAAAATAACGAACAATGTCCTATCTTCTGCTTGAAGAGCTTAAGCGATCAACAGGTAGGGTTAAGGGTTTGCTCTATCGCATTGGCAAGTCCTGCTGACCCTTCATCAATTGACTTTTGCCGGCAACATGACAATAACATTCAGTATTTGACAGATAAAAACCTTCAATGGCACATTGATGGACAGCAGTTTAGATACCAGTGCAGGTATTGTAAATGTAACATAACCTCATTAAAGTTGTTTGTGTGTAATAGTGCTGAAACACTCCATTAACCTGGGTTTGCACGGTGTGCAAGTCCCCAGCTAGCGGCTAACAATTAGGCGCATCTCAACATGAGACATGTTAAAGCCAAAGAATAATGAGCAGGTCAGCTAACAAGTAGCCAGCAGCCCACATCCTGATTAGCAGAGGAGCCGGTGAAAGGACCACTCAGTAAGAAAATCATTTAGCATAATTAGACGTCCATGGGCGAAAAGTGCTCGGACGAAAGGGGGTTGATCGTTTTAGAGCGCATCATCTTGCAAGTGTGCCTTCCTACTGTGGAGGAGGGAATGAGAGCTGCGAGCATACGTGAGAGATATTTCAGTGTTTCATGTAATTTCACCCATCATTGTTATTCTGGAATGCATCGAGTCTCACCTGCCTTCATGTATTGAGTTCCTCACAGTCCTGGAACCTGTTAATGCGTGCTAATTATTGGATGCCTGGTGTAGCCTCCGGAAGAACTGAGTCAAACAACTTCTCTCGTTCTCTGAATTTATTTTCCTTGATCACAAGTGGAGTAACAAGCGCTGCAGTCTTGATAGCAGGGAGTCGTCCAGTCAACACGCAGGTTGACCGTCCAAAAAAACACCCCGAACAGCCGGAAGTTCGGCTCTTTAATACACGGTTTTCCGGCATGAACATCTAACATTTAATTGGCTCTAACTTGTCTAAGAGGAGGAGAATCGTGTCCTCATCTTTTCTCACAGGGCTAAAACGTGCAACGGCCAGTCTGCATCCCTCATGTCAATATACTGATAAACAGGTGTGAGTGTTGTAGTGCAGAGCGTGGAACCTTGAGGAACGTTTCTCACAGAAACTTCTCACAGACAGTATCTGTTAAACTGACCTCGCACAACCTGAACTCTAATAGACATAAGAATAATGAAATGAAGAATATCTACAGAATATAACGATTTATATTATCAAACCTTAGTAGTTTTCTTTAGCCTAAAAATAAACCACTTCATCTTGGACCGTACCGTCGATTACCTACTCCGCATCTGGGCTACGGCTGGTGGTTATTTTCATACACAATTAAACTACCTTAAACATAACACTGTCTCAACCATCCCTACAACTTCATATGTTCTCATTTCTGTTGAAAACCCTATTCAAATGAAGCTATAGCGTAAGTTCAGTCGGAAGACCACTTGCAAGCCCGTCATTTATTTCTCATACATCTGCCAATCACTTCTCACGCATGCTCACTCATTGTTTACTTGCTGTCATTTCTCGGGGCTGTCAATCATGACACCAGTCGTTTAGATCAGCTGGTCTCCACTGTCCAATAAGCACAACGAAACAAGTGCATGGTTAGATCATTACATCATCTTGCTGCGATCTATTTTTATTAAATATGACTGTCTCTCTACCTTCAGTTCATTCATGTTCTGTTTCGCACCCCTCCATCTCCGCCCAGTCTTCGCAGATCCATCAGCTTCATCATCATCATCATCATCATCATCATCACCACCACCAGATCTGGACTCCACGAGGGGATTTATCTTGTAGCAACAAGATAAATCTTGTTGGGGCAGACGGCCCTCAATTACAAATCTCCCAAGCGCCAAAGACTCTGAGACTTTATCATCACATATCATCTGTTCACAATAAACAATTATCCTTTCTTTATTTGACTGGTCTCTCCGGATTGAAATAATTATGGTGTGATTTTTGCAGGTGTCTGTACCAAGCAAAGATGTTTTCTTAATGCTGTAGAACTTTAATCTCTGCAGCATGACAATATTTAATTTGAATTAGCTATTTTTACGAGTACATATTACGCCTTTAACAAATATTGCGTCACCTGCGATTTGAAATTGCAGTGTGCCATGTTGCAATTTCAATCAAATGTGGAGTATTTGTTATGTCATAATAATAATTGAGCTCTAGTTAAAATGCATATTTTCTTGTCTAAAAGTTGTAATTTCACACCTGATGGAATATTGGAATATACTGTACATGCATTACCTTGTGCCCTGGATGGAGAACAGAGGCCTGTCTCACGAAACTGGATTTCGGTTTAGCGAGTTAACTTCTGGATTAACCCTGGGTTTTCCGTCTCACGAAGCTGGTTCACTTCTTAGCGGGGTACGTTGCCCCGGTAACTTACGCTGAACGCCTAACCTGCTTCGGAGCAGGTTAAGTTCCCGGATAAGATCTCAGCGGGTCTATAAGACCGCCTACTGGCCAATCATTGTCTTGGAAAAACGGCCTGCCCATTTCTACAGAATCCCGTTGAGGAAGGCGCACGGATAGTAAGAGCAGCGCTCCGCAGAGAGCGTCTCTTCATCTATTGCCTCCTCAGTGGCCGACATGAGAAGTGGCAAAAGATTTCTTCCTCTTTAATGCACGATCAGCACCAACAGATTGCTTGTAAGTGTATGACAGTTTGAATTTACTGTTACCTTTTAACTTGCGCCCATGTTCTTTTAGCTCCACTGGGGTTGCAACTGAAATTAGGTTAAATTGTTAAAACGAAAAGATAATCAAAATAGGCACATACATTTGAGACAGTGATTTAATATTACAATCCCAGTAATTTATGCATTGGCGGAGTCGGCGATTTCCCCCCCACGATTCCTTGCGGCTTCTGGCTGCTGCAGCAGTGTTGCTTTTTGCTTGTATTCTTTCTCTATATTTTTCGTACATTCTTAAGATTATGGTTTGCTCCTCCGTTGTAAAATACGTTGCTCTCGGCGGCTTCTCCATGGTGCACAATTGGTGTAACGGAGTTAACTCCGCCCCTTTTATGTGCACGAGCACAGATCTAGATGAGACGCTCCTGGGTTCACTTAACGAGTTGATAACCGGCTTCGTGAGACCAATAAGCGAGACCGCGGACATCTGGTTAAGTGCAGCTGGATAACTGAGGGAAACCCCGGGTATGTTAATCCAGCTTCGTGAGACAGGCCTCTGGTCACAGTTGTTGTTGTGATCCTGAAGTGTAGTTTGTGTTTTCAGAAGTTTTCACAGACAATTTTAAACACTTCTCGTGATTTCTCACTCTCACATTTGAAAATAGCGCAGAGATCACAACTTGGATATTATGGGCTATTGCCTTAGTAGTGCATTTTTCCATACTGACATGTTTATGCTTTTATACAAAGACAACAGTGGGCACGATGGTTGAGGTTCGTATCTGTTGAAGCCAATTTAGGAAATGTGTTGACTTTGTGCAGCTTTAAATGAGAGCAGTTTCTGGACGTCGCCAAGCATAATGCTGTTATGTTGCAACAGGAAAGATACGTTTTCCTCAATCGAGTTAAGACCCATTAAATGCTTTACAAAACCAATATCACTTCTGTGTGGGTTTTGTGGCAATAAATGGACCATAATTTCTTCGAGCATTTTTTTCAGTGATGAGCAGGCTGTTTGTTTACTGAGCTGTACAGTATGTTTAAAGTGTAAAAGATGTTAAACTCCACCTGATTGGACGGACTATAACTGCGGGAATAATGCTGTGTTAAACTCTTAGAAGCCTTTCGGTAAGTTAGCTACAGTCAGCTGGAGAAAAAAAGAAGATCATGAAATCTGGAGCAAATGCACTGAAGGAAAATAGAGAAACAGTACTGAGGGAAAGATGAAAACATTAATTAATTAATTATCAGTTTGAAGAAACAGCTATGTAAGGGGTGTGGGGGATTATCATTAGCTTCAGGTTTGTTGGTTGTTTTTTCTTTTTTGCACTCATTCAATTTCTGGTGTCATCTGCACTCCCCCCCCCCCCTCCGAGTAATGAGTCATCCCCAGCAAAATCCCTGCATTACAAAACAATTAGATCAGAAGCCTCCGGTAATGCAGCAGGGATCCAATGCTCCCCACCTACTGCCGCGGTGAGAGATGGAGGGGGAGATGGGTGGGGCGAAGGGAGGGGCGACGGATCTGAGAAGGCGATAGAGGAGGGAGGACTGCAGGAACAGGAGGATGACTCACAGATCAACACAGCCACTTCCCAGATACACACATTTCTTTTTTTTTCATGCTGAAAAATGAACCTTTTATCTCCTGTCTCGTGTTTCTTTATGCTCATCAGATCAGTGACGTAAATGTTTGTTTGATGAGAGTTGTTATATTGATTGGTCCAATAATGGTTCAATGGGGGGTAAAAAGTAACCACAGTCACTTAGTGTTGTATCTTCATTCATCACACACTCTCTCTTATTTTGTATTTCTTCTGATACCCAATAATCTGATGCATCAAAGGGTATTTGCTATGAATCACTGGTGTTTTCTAATATAAATTTGCTAATTCATTTCCCTCGTGGATCTCTTCACAAAGCCTCTTAAAATCATTGACTGATAATGAAGCTCATTAGTGCGGCTTCGTATTCTGTCCATTTTCCCCTCCGCAGCTTATTTAGTCCTGACAAGCAACACTAACAAGCAGCTGCGGGTCTCATCAAAGATTCTTTTTTTTCTTCTCTATATAGAAAACAACAAAGTGGAGCTTATTATCTTCAGAGCACTGGAACAAAAGGATTAGAGCTGGTTGTTGATCACTCAGCGCAGTTTATGAACGGTATTACTATTCAGTGGAATATGTTAGAAATTGACACCGCGATCAAGTGTTTTTAAATGCAAGTTCATTATTCAATCAGCCTTTTTCTATTTAAACGCCACCTATGCTTAGTGATGGCAGGATAGATCACAGTCATTCAAAGGCAGGGCTCGTAAGACACGTGTTGCATGTGTGAAAAGTTATTTGGATTCAAACAAACATGTCCCCCCTACAAGTGTCTCGTCAGCTGGAAGCTAATGAATTCCCGCAGCGTTCTGCGCTAATGAATGTCAATGTGTCGCGACTTCCAGTGGCGAGCAGGTGTGAAAGCTAATGAAATCTCAAAGATACCCTGACCTAAATATTACACTGTTAAGTTTCTTGTGATTTTGTTAAACAGAACTGCCAATTACATGTGCTTTATGTCTCTAATATCACAGTTTCATTACGCAGATGCACAATGTAATATGGATCTCCTGTCATATCCGCGCATTTAGCCTTCCAGATTTGCCATATCTCGAGTAGCATTATTTTTGAACGGTCAATCACTCCTCCAACCATAATTACATTTTCCCTGAGTTTTGGCCGACATTCTCCCCCAGCTTGATACTGGGCATTTGTCTATGGTAATAATATAAAAACAATTCTATGGCAGCTGAAATTGAGTTTATGCCTTTCTCATTTTTAGTGAAAGAGAAAGGCGGTAACTGAATCAATCCTATCATTTAAAGCCATTTCTTCTCAGAGTTGAGATTATGTAATATCCTATAACAGAGGGTATAACCAATATCTTCAGACAAAGAAGCACTGATGTGCTCCACGAGCTAGAGGCTGCTCATTACTCTGGGTTTTCGTCTCCCATGTTTTCCTCCCTTGTGTGAAACTTGCTTTCATAAATGTTTTCTTTGAGTTGACTTTTCATATTGTGTTTGCCTTTCCACATACACCGACGTCTTTCCTTGACAGTGAAACTGTCATTTAATTGCCTTTTTCTAAAACTAATCCCGTGGTGTAAAAAGGTGTATAGGAGGAGGAAGACATGACGTGGAAAACCTATTTATGGCATTCCTGCAGGATGTGGGTGCCGAAAGACAAGCATGTGCATCGCAAATGGCTTTTGATGGTATATGAGCCATGGAAGAGTATTAGATTATTATGAGTCACTTATTGATTTTAGGGTTTGGTATATCAGCTTGAGGCAAAATGTTAATAATTCAGATGCTTTGTTTATGGTCAAGCAATGGGCGTCTTTTTTATAAGATGAGATCAACTTGTATTGATCTCCAGTGGGGGAATCCGGTTGTTGCAGCAGAACAAGGACAGCAGTGAATACAGATACGTATAGAAAGTAACAGAAACTAAAAGAGTAAACTAAAAAAACAATATAGTAAAAATAGAAATTATACAAGAGCAACTGGAGACCAAATGAGAGTGCTGAGATTATTATAAGCAGAGTGAGCCAGTCTGTGTAAACACCAGACTAATACCATGTACCATGACTTAAACATTTCATATATCGGGTTTAAACTTTTTACGTAGACTTGTTGATTCTGCAGCTACAGTTATACTTGGCAAAACAGCCATGGGGGGTATAGAAGATCTTTAGGGAGAGAAAGCAGGTCAACATGATATGCCACAGAGACCTTGAGGAACAACAGAGAAAAATCAATTCTTGAGTTTTCTGCAAGAATTGTATTTTTCAGTGATTGAACTGCAAGCCCCTTTTGTTGTGGAAGCTGCTCAGAAACCACTTTATTGCCAATAAACCTAGTCACACATTCTCTAAAGGTCTCCAGTTTGTGTCTGTTAAGTTTCATGAGGCTGTCATCATCCCAGAGGTCACAACAGGTCATTTTATACGGTGACGTACAGTTTACTTTATGTGAAATGGCCACTGTGGGAATTATCATCATCGCACATGAATAGAGTTTGAATAATTTAATCAACACCAGTCTCAGCCTTCTATGCACGGCATGGTTGGTACCTCTGGGTTCATTAGGCCGGCTTTCACATGATACCGGTATCTATAAGACTGAGCCCGCGAGAGTCTCTTACAGACAGTAATGGGTCTCAGAGGGTCAAACAAATGACTTGGGCTAATGACGAGCAATGATTATTAGTCATTTCAACCAGTTTGACCTTTTGGCTCCCAGAGATGCATATGGGGTGTCAAGTTTGTGTTCAACTTCAAGGAAGTATTTCGTGCATGAAAATTATAATTATGAGCCGCGGCGTTCCTCCCAGCCAGACGCCTAAGCTGGGTTGTTAATCAAATCTGTTGCCGGAGGCGAGTAGTTCATGTTGCCTAATTAAAACTAAAGTTAGTTTTTCAGCCAAACTGTTTGGGGTCGTAAACATGTCGTGTCTAAAAAAACGCGTGGAAAAACAGTCAGCTGCGCCGCTTTCTGTCTTTTTTCCAAGGTGTTTGAGGGGGGTTGTGTCTGACCCTGTTTGCTCCTCCCAGTTTCCGCCCACTGCCACGCCCCCCTCCTTCATCCCAGCTGTTGGCCGTTGCCTTGATCACCGGCAGGTGATTAAAGGTCCACAGCATGACCCGGCTCATTGTCGGGTTGTTACTTTGTAAGAGTTGGTCGCACGAGCGGTTGAGTTGCCCTCCCGACTCTGGAGCAGAATCAGTCTGGCAGGCTTCGCGAGCGTGTTCACGAGCGGTTGAGTTGCCCTCCCGACTCTGGAGCAGGAGAGGTGGATCTCCTGTGTTCGCTGGACCTGACCGGTAGCATTCGTTTGTATCTGTTTGTGGTGTCTTGTTTACTTTAAATAAAGTCCGCCCGTGGAACTGTACTGCTGCGTGTGTTGCGTTTGGGTCCGCTACACCACACACCCCCTAACAGGTTGCACTATTGTCGTGGATGCCGGTACTAAGCAACCAGAATTTTTGTACCGCAATGAAGATGATGAAGTTGCAGTAATTTAGCAGTAAGCATCCCTGACTAAACTAAACAAAGTTTAGCACCGTAACTCTCGTACACCGGATGGCGCGATGTCGTTGGACGGAGAGGCTGAAGCGAGGAACTGCACTCAGATGATGAACCTCTCTTCCATATATTGACTGATATTTAATGAAGAAAGAAAAGATATCTGCCAGCTGCAATTGGTTGTTCCTCGTCACATGACACGGGGAGCGAGTTGCATCGTGCAGCTTAGGAATGCTAGCGCAACGGTGAAGCTCTCATCTCTACATCGACAACAAATGCGACACGTGAACAGCCCCTTGGTCGGTGGATCATTTAAATATTGCTGCTGGGAGTTTCTTAGGATTGTTCTATACATTCATAAGTCCACTGAACTACTTGGCTTCATCTACAACAGCAATCAGGAGAGCATATATGACAGCTGGCTATATCATTTCACTATCCTCTATAGTAGAGCAAAAAAAGTGTTTATGAGATGACAAACCAGCAAAGGAAGATAGAAAAAAACTTACCAATTCTACAACAAATTTGTATGCAAATCCATACAGCTCAAGCGAGGCGTTGCAATTTTCTCCCATGTGGGGGAGAATGTGCAAAACATAAAATGTAAAAGATTTCCTCAAAAGATTTTGCCTGAATCCCCATCTTTATCTGCAAGTCATCGCTCGTGGGAATCAAAGACATTTCTATTGGATTTGTGTCAAGCAATTCAAGCGCCTTCATGTGAAATGCAGGTTTTTTACCACAGCGTTGCCAACTACAAACGACTCCTGGGGTAACCAAGAAAGCCTGGATCCCCTTAGCTACGGATGTGTATGTATTGGATAATGAGGACGCAGGGGGAGTGGAGGAGAGCATCAGTGCTAGTAGATCTATTTTTGGCTGCAGCGATTCCTGTTTTTAGACAGATGCAGTCATTGAGGAACTTTGAAACAAGTCGCATGCTTCCATTCTATTCATAAATCACCCAAAAAATAATAATACACACAACAAAGCTCTCTCTCAGAGAGATGTAAAGCGAAGAAGTCCTGACGCAAATGAGTCTGCCGGAGTTAATACATTTTTGAATGAATTACTGCCTTTAATATATTCTGAAAAGAAAACATATGATTATCTTCATGAGCAGAAAGTCTTTCTCGGTGTTACTGTATATCCTGTCTGCTTCGATTCAAGCGGTGCACTAAAGATGGTTCATGTTACCCTCATGCAGGCCGTGGCCTCTGCTGGACATCCTCCATGATGACGAGTGACCCGTCGTGAAGACTTGTGGCAGCATCATCATGCCGCAGCTCGTTTTCTACTCCGCATCCAAAGAGAAAACCTACAGCTGCAAGTCCATCCAAACGGCGAGCCCACCCGCATACACCCTCACATCTCTATTAGACTAATCTTTGAGCAGAAGACAGGACTCATTAGTGAGACCAATGTTGTGCTCCTCACTGACGCAGATTCTCATGTCTCTTTGATACATCTCCCCACTTATTCTTCTTGACACTCCCCTGAAGGTAACGAGAATGATATTAGAGTGACAAACACTATATTTCCTTCTGTCCATCAGCCAGGTGAGCTAATGGAGAGTAATGGGCAACTACCTTTGTAACTTATTGACTTTTGAATTAATGCTAATAAATTAGATTAAAAGTTGAAGTGAGTCGCATATGAACTCCGAGGAAAAAAAATCTGCTTTCATCCTTGGAGGCGCCGGGCCCGAGCCACACAAGAGGCCGGTTTAATCATTAGCAGCACGTTCAGCACAGAGCAATTTAGACGTGCCTATAGAAACTATTTGTACAAGGCTGCGCTCACTGAAGGATCAATAGCAACTAGAGGCCCTGTCTCCTCTCTCACCTGGTCAGCATTGACAGAAATATTAGAGAACTTTAAGGGATCTCATTAGACTTTAAAGTGTGTCTCCCTCCCTGTTGATCTGGGGGAGTTCTTGCTGTCTCCATTGGGAGTTGGAGAAAATCTAAAGTTGTTAGCATTATTAGTCACTCCGAGGCAACAGATAAAGTGGAGGAAGAAACTCAAATAGTTTGCAGAGGTTTTCTCGCTAAGCCCACAGCCTCATCAAGTCCGCGCTGAGCTGCTGGAGTCACGGCTTTTTCCAGAAGTGGATTCTGTCTGCTTCGTTGTCCTGCTGGGATTCCCTGACAGGGAGCTGGAGAATCATTTTCTACCTGCCTTGAAGTAGCACTAGAAGCACCGTGGGAGCACAGCGACAGTGTAAACACACTCCAATACGGCCGTGAAGGGAGACACATTTCCCTCAGCAGATCTGGGTTTTCTAAACATTTTCTGCATTGGAAACCAGCACCAGAGTTCACATTTTTAGGTAAAAGATGAACATGAAACCACCCCAGTATAACCGCTGCAATAATAAATAGCAATTGACTGCTGTCTGTTGCTTCTAGCAGTGTACAAAGTGTTTCCCCTTTCTCATTGATTGAAATGTATGTGTTTTACTGCACGTTCCATGCTATATAAATTAGAGGACTTAACGCTGATTGATAAAACCAACCCATACCAGCCTCATGAAGACCCAACAAGATTAATACTACCCCAGAGCAGAAGCTACATTTTTGCTTTATTTCATCCATTATTGGCCATTAAGTGACGCGTTGACTCTTTCCATTTTCCCCACATGGCTTTATTTGTAACACGACATGCATGGGCGTAAAGCACTGGCTCAGTTAGAGAGAGAAACTTCTCAATAACTTGCATTTGAAAACAATTCAACCCGAACCAGATCCCACACAACAGATTGTTTGGGTCGGTCAGCTTAGCTCCAGAGGTAATGGTGTGACAGGCAGCCATAAAGAAAAGGAAGCAGACCTTAAAGAAAAGTTATAATTAGGAATGGTGGAGGATGCCAGCCCAGATTGAGCGTCTATTACTACAATTAGTGCAAAACACGACAGCAAAGTTTACAGAACAAAGAGAAGAAGAACCTCAGGTATATTCACTTCATAATGAGGCATTGTTATTCCAACGGCACGCTCAGTACATTTGCCTCAAGCTAGTCGGTGAAGGCTGGTGAATGCATGTGAAGACTGAAATGTAACTTAAACATGCAGAAATGTAGCTGGGGAAGGCATTTACTGTCAGTCATTATGTGAGCCCATAGCTAATGCACACGATTGTGAGCTGGCTTCTTCTGCCAGGAAAGAATTCACAATTGCGATGATTCTTATACTTCTGATAAATTACAGGTTCTGCAATAAGTGTCGGACAGCATTTTTTGTTTTTTAACAATCCTCAAAGAGGAAAACATACATTCTCTCCTCTCCCTCTTGAGTTATTATTTAAAATGTATAAATAAATAAAGATTGTTGGGGGGTTTTGTTCGCAAGGAAGTATTGCGAGAGCACTTTCACTGCAATCATATACACTTTGTAGTTAACCGTTTTTGACAACTCATAACAATGAGTGTAATGCAAAAAGTCTTGAGACGCCTAACTTTTCTCCTAACATTTCTCCTAAATTAAAGCTAACTCTTGATCATGCAATACTCAAAATCAAGGCCGCCTCAAGGAAAGAAATTGCAACAGTCTTCCGGGCATCTTTCTCCCTTGCATGGGCAACTCCTTTGATATCGTAACTTGGGAGAAATAGGTTTTTCTATTAATATTCAGTGGATGCCAGTAACCAATTTACTCGACGGACGGTATACACCACCTTTTATGTATTGTTTTCTTAAAGAACGATTGATAGCAAACATTGTGTAAATTTCACGCACGTTTTCATGACTATGGCTCAAGCAGAATGTCTTTGTAATCTGGCATCATATAACAGTAATAGCTGGGAGGAACACACGTCCTGGCCCACCGTCATATCACTGACTTATTGTGTATTGAACATACATAGAGACCATTCTCTCACCTTTATCTTCTGGGTTCACCCCATTACTGTATCCTCACTCACAGCTCACTCAGCTGTGCATTAGCCGGGGCTGTTATATGTGTCATTAAAAGTTAACATAAGAGCCATGAAGACACAGTTGAAAACCAAGCTGGTAATAACAATAATAATAATGTATCGATTTTTCTTTTGCAGAACATTTTGAGCAGCTTTTTTCATTCTAAACCTTCCAAAAAGATCTTTGTGCAACTTCCTTCATTCGGTATAATTAAACACCTTAGAGATTATATTAGAGGGTACTATGGGATTGAACACTGGTAATATTTCATCAAAGCATCAACAGATTTGCCCACACAGATACATAAATAGACCGAATGTGGGAATCCTCCTTTCCGGCTCTCCCCCAGTTTCACATTGGCACAAAACAATACACATGGCACCTTGAATGAGGGTTTTTGTTTACACTTTACCATGTAAACAAGTGGGATTCACTCTGCTGCTTTATTTTCAGAACTGAATGTTCTTCCTGAATCATATTTTGTCATATATTATTTTGTGAATCATATTTTGGGCAGGTATAAAGTACTGCTGTAGCCTGTTTATATTGTGTGCATGAATGCTGAATATATATTTATGACATGCACATATTATGCACTGCACAGTATGTGCATCTCACGCTATGCATCAGTTTGCAATATGTACACCCGTACGCGCATTTCACATATCGTATGTCTCCCTTAAATGCTGAGCACTTTGTGGTTTAGATGACAAAAATAATTTGTATATAGATGCAGCAAAAAGTCATTTTTTCATAACTTGACTTTGAAGAGAGAAACGAGTTCCGTTGCGATGGTATATTTATACAAAACCATCTTCAAATTTCCATGAAAATGTAAAGAGAGGGAGTTCCCCCCCCCCCCCCCCCCCCCCCCCCCCCCGCCCCCCATGCCTCTGGGCTACAGCATTTAAGATAGTGTGAAGCTATTAGAAACGAGAGTTCAGATGGGCTCAGATGGTTATTAATGGAAAGAACCAGGAAGAGATCAGCCTCGGAGGATGAGTCACACAGGCAACAGCCAATCCCTAGAGGCCTCCGCTGGGCAGTTCTTTATTATCCGAGCCTTCCAGTGGTTGGGTGGGATCTAAAGGGCGACCACAAACTGTGCTTTTTAAGGCTTTAAAGTCTCCTGCTTCTCAACGACTCAGTGTTCAACACGCCAGTAGCTCGTTTGCACAAGAGGCGTTGTTATAAATAAACATGTCTGGTGGAGGTGGCTGGAACAGAAGACCAAGAAGATACAGTGGGGGAAAGAAGAAGTAGAAAAGGTCATCTATTTTGTATGTTTTGTCCAAGGGAATTTAAAGCAGGAGGAAGTATGAAATGCGGGGGAAAGATTGCTTGTCTCCTTTATGGAAACATCCATTCAAGATTTGCATTTGTTGGTTGGTTCCTGTAAAGCTATTAATATGTATTGTTTTCTAAATGAATCTATTAATTCAGATGAGTCTTTCATATTAGGGAAAACAGTGCTGGCTTCAAGGACAGAAACGTCTATCAAATTCATGTCTCCTGAGATTATACAAGAAATACTATACAAAGAGATTGTTACCAGACTCAAGAAATGTCAAGGCTGGCTAAGGCAGAGTCATTCTGGGACACGTCAGAAGTACAAGAAAAACATTTTTTTAAGTTAAGATCAACTAACTACAGATCCTAAAATAGGTATACTTTTTGTCTGAATCGACCCAGAAGATCAGACATTCTGTTACATTCTGGTATGAAAGGAGATATTTGGTGTAAACATAATAAAAAAAAGACAGACTTTGCAGGACTTTAAAAGAGTGTGCTGCAGTGTGATTCATTATTTATAGAGTTTAGGGGTCAAAGGTTACATAGGAAGGTTGTAAAACCATATCTGTCTGTTCAAATCCTCGAACTGCCTCTCCAAAAAGCCAGAGCTCTCCTTGAGCCGGGCTTAACCTCCAGCTGCTGCTCAGCAGCAAACAGCAGGCGACAGGCATGTATCTCAGAATAGTTCCCATTCAGTACAACATCCACAGAAGAAAGAGCAGACTATTTGGGGCAATTTCATTAAATACCCTCCATGTTCTCCTTTGCTGGAATTGAGGATGTCACAAGAACCAATACTCTGGTACCAAGTCGATGATGCAAAGATGATGGTCGTCATGGTTCAACAGTACTACAGGTACCGCAGTAGTAAGTGAGAAGTGTTTCAATCTGGCCCAGAGGTGCAGGTGTAAGTAAGAGGCTGGCAGAAGCTGCTACCTATTCGCCACTTCTCAGCTGAGCCCAGCACTGCGCTGACACATCAGTTGGACCAATTAGGTTTTGCTGTCACTCTGCTGTCACCCGTCGGCTCAGAGAGGCTGGATGTTACACAAGACGCCAGAATAGACCCAGTGGAGGTAGAATCCAAGCCTGTAGCTTTAGTGGAATTCATTCATAAATCCATAAGTCTGCTTAAACTGTGAATTGATGTGTGTCCAGTGACAACACGTTTTAGATTCAAGTAGTTGATGGCCTCAGAGAGGACTGTTCTTTTCTAGTTACTGACAAACACAATGATTGAAGGTATAAAGTGTTTATATATGACTATATGTGTATGTATGTATGTATGTATATATATATATATATATATATATATATATATATATATATATATATATATATATATATATAATGGTCATGCATGTATACATTATTCTGTTTGTTTTGTTGCTTTTACTGTATGACTGTTTTCATGCAACTTTTTGAGATCGACAATTTTCTTAAAACTTTTAGTTTTTATAGTGAAAAGCAGCACATCTTCACATTTAAGAAGCCAAGACTGCTGAATGTTTCACATTTTTGTCATTGATAAATCAATTTATCATAAAAAAAATTACTAATTGATTAACAACAATGAAATATAATCATATTTTTATACCATATCAATCTGGTGATGCTTAGTTCAAACATCTCAAACTAATGATTAATATGGCTGCAACAATAACGATATGTGGATAATGATAGTATCCACGTATCCGTGGGTCCCTTGGTACCGGGCCGCAGAGAAAGAATTTATTTAAAAATAATAATAATCAAAGTCGGAAAAACGTTTTATTTTGAAAAATGACCGGATACACCCGTCTGTGCGTAGCCTCAAACGTAACCTCTTGACACATGTCAAGAGGTTACGTGATACGTTACCCCAAAAATGAAACTTAAAAGTCTGTTTCAACTCGGTGTTCTGAATTAAAATCAAGGCAGAGTATACTGAGATCGCCCCAAAAGCTCTAAAACCCTGCCTCCATTTCAACATCCTGTCTTTGTGAAGCGGGTTTTAATTAAGTTACAGAGTGCACATAAAGGTTTAAGTTAAGGAGTAGAGTCAGTAGACTGGACATAAACACATGTCGTTGTCTCCCGGCCCCCCGAGATGGGACCGGCTCGTAGCAGAGGAACAAGCTCAGGACTCCCACTAATTCGACGTAATGGTGAGTTGTATCTTTATGCACTTTATAAATAGGCTCCTTCGAGATGAGCCAGTTCTGCGCAGAATCGATCGGCGGCGATCGGCGCGCAATGCATGCCGGTTAGATTTGTGTCCGACTTGCTCCGACTTGCTCTGACGTCATGCACACGTGGTCAACGATACTCTCACAAGATCAAGGCGGCCGTCGATTTCAGAGTCGGGCGCCGCAGTAGCTCTCCCCCGACTGCCTGGCCCAGTGCATGATGGGAAACGCCTGGCGCCACATCAGAGAGCTGATTGGCTCTTAGATCTGACAGCAAACACCACGTGTTGTAGAAAATCCTTTTTATGTGTAGTTGTAATACTTAACGCTGGATTGTTGACTATCCGTCTCATGTTTGATCTAAAAACATATCTTGTGTGGTTGATAATACACAATCGTATTTATACAACACATATCACAACCAGTAGTAATGTATTTCACAGGCAGACATAAAAAGAACAAAGGATGCAGCTACACACATTTCTACATAAATATATATTTACAAATACATATGAATAAATCCAAACGTGATCTGTAAACTACAAGTAGACAAAAGTTCGGAACTAACAGGAAGTAATTTTTTCCTGCTGCGGCCGCCTGCTCTCGTCTGGATTCCAGGCGAGGCGCAGCTCTAACGAACGAGCCTATTGTCTTTATGCCGGTCGTATCATTTACATCATATTTATTGCGTCATATTTATTACGTCATATTTATTACGTCATATTTTTCGCCCACACTGTGAAGGCCGGTCCGTGAAAATATTGTCTGACACAAAACCGGTCCGTGGCTCAATAAATGTTGGGGACCGCTGTGCTAGTGGACACATACAATTAACACCATCTTATTTCACATGATCCTGAAGAGTATTTGTGATTTGGGGCTATATAAAATAAACTG
The DNA here is from genome assembly GCA_038501785.1 of Myoxocephalus aenaeus. NCBI lineage: Eukaryota > Metazoa > Chordata > Actinopteri > Perciformes > Cottidae > Myoxocephalus > Myoxocephalus aenaeus. Next base: position 1,294,452 of record JBAMJR010000329.1, read on the forward strand.
AATTGAATTGAAAAGCAAGTGCATTTCTGTCTATTTTTGTGACATGTCATAGCGAGGAGAGTGCAACATTTCAAAATGTAAAAAAAAAAAAAAAATCTGTAACTTTCCAGATACTGTCAATTTCTCCAGCAGTGAGAAGCGCCTGCAATACAATTACAATGTGGACAAAGGTGGCGAAGTTGTGAAGAAAACTGTGTTTCTCTGAATCGACCTCAGGAAAACCTGTGTTGCTATTAAAGGAAGTACTATTTCACAATCCTTCTTCAGTTCGTCCGCAGGTGGATCCCTGCCATCTTTCTCTCACTCCCTTTATTACATTTTCTGACCGCTTTTACCTGAATTCAATTTCGTAGGAGACTCTAAAAGCTTCTCTCATTCACAAAAAAAAAAAAAAGTCTGCTGTTGGACGCTGCTCTTTAAAATACCACAGTGATGTTATCCGTCTGTCTGCCTTTCAGACTGAATATTGTGAAACTCGTCACCTCCTCCATCAGCATTATTAGCTGCAGATTGTCTGAGGGGGTCTTCGCAGCTCCCGTCTTCGCGGATCTACATTTTAAAATACTACGATTCAGGGACGTCAACATATAAACGTTATCTCCCCTTTTTGACCTAAACTCAGGTCATGATTGATATCATTGATGTTTCTCTGGCTCTGATTCAACCAGGATGGGTGCAACTCAACGCACCTGAAGACACAAACCACATTAATGGTGCAATATACTGTATATCTGTTCTCAACAACACGGGTGATACCGGCTTTAACATTCCAAGATGCCCACATCCTTCCTCCATGTGCACGAGCAGTTGTCTTGTTTGAGGTCTGTTGCATAGGGAGCGCCTCGTGTTCTCCACAGACGCTGGGGGAACCAGGAAGGAACAACAAAAACAAATAGGCTAACAACGCATCAATAAAACATGAGAGTGAACTAACCTGGAACCAAAGGCGGAGGTTTGCAGCATATTCAGCAGCAAAAAGAGCTTCGGAGTAATTGGGTTTGGTTGAGGTTACATTCAGGGTTATGTAATGTAAAAAGACCCCAAAACACTCCCAGACAACAAAGACAAACACATCTGGGTGCATTTACACATGTGGACAAGGAGATTTGCTCCTACAACTTACACTACTTGAGATCACAAAGTTAATATTAAACATTTTTCGTTGTTTTTCCTGAAGCCTCCACCAGGACAATATGCATTTCAAAAATGGCTTGAAGCCTTTTTGCTTCATCTTTAATAAATATTTCACAATAAATCAGAATCAGAACCATTTATTTGCCAGGTATGTTACACATACGAGGAATTTGTCTTGGCGGGTGGTGCATACATGAGACAAACAACAACAATCAACACAGTGCAAGAAATAGAAACATATTACATTTACAATAGAATATAAAATATAAAATAAAGTGCAAAGGATGCTTCTTCACCAACATTAAGATGTTTCAAAATGTTTCAGATGCTAACCGAGATGCAACATATCAAACACCTTCATCCCCCATCTGATGATTTCCCCTGTTAATTATTATGTTGACGACATTAATAAATCAGGTAATAGTTTAGTTTTTCCCCCTTTTTTCAGGAGTGTCGCCACAGACACTAAATTCGTAATATTGCAAATATATGAATATTGCAATACTTTTATCAGTGGGCCACAAACTTGATCCCTATTGTGTGATTCAGCCTCCTTCAGTGATATATAGTGACTTACTAGATATTCAAATGAAAATCTTCAAGATGGCCAACATAAACTGTAAAATATTATTGTATTATGTAGTGCCTCCTTTGATATATTTCTTTACAACATTCTATACAAACCCACTGGTCCAAGTGTATTTTAGCTCATCCACTATTGCAACCACATGCTTTCTTTCTTAGGAATCCATGTGATACCAGTAAGCCCAGTGGAGACATGCTGAAATACAGTGGTGGAGATCCAAGAGGCCGGACTCCTGCAAGGAAATCAAAATCCATGGAAACATATCCACATGGGACAATCGAACGCCATGGAAACAAATCCATGTGACGCCACAGATTCTAGCTGGGTTTAGAGGTTTGCAAGCAGGCAAGGTGAGATTCAGTTGAAACAGTTTTGCTATCAATACCAGGATAAAGTATGATATTTGTAAGTCTTTTCAAAGGTGCCATTGCCACTGCTGATTCTTGTGTGCTTGCCAAACATCCCACGTCCCTGCAGTCAGAGAGAGGTCAGAAGGACAGAGGACCAGCGGGAAGCCACAAACAAGCGCTGTACGGCATGTTTATGTCAAAATGTACGCATTAATCTTTCAGATGCTACATTACCTGTGTACATGGAAAAACACAATACTTTATGTATACAATGTTGCGCAACATAAATACTTAAATGTATGTGAGAGAAGGATTATCATTTTTGGGGGAGAAATATATATTTATATATATATATATATATATATATATAAATATATGTGTGTGTGTGTTTGAGTTGTCTTAATGCTCCATTTAAATCTAATTCTGCCAGTTACTTTGTGGCTGTGAGGATGTGAGCATTGCTGTATGATGCAGCAGTGTGTTGGTGTCACTGCAGACTGGAGCGATGCAGAATGGGATATCTCGGAGCCTCTGTTTCGGTGCTTTGCCAAGACTGTGAGTGGGCTAAACGTGAAAATAGAAAGGCGTTTATAGGGGAGGGCGGGTCAGATCGCTGATATCAGCAGCACTCGGCAGTACATGACGCCTTTCATCGTGATTTTCAGTACTTAAGTTATCTCTCAAATATCTCAACAACAACTAAGTTGGGTTTTTAAGGCTTTAGACAATTGTGAAGGGCTTCCTTAGCCACACTATCTGGATATAGGGATCACCATAATGGTGTTGGCCCACCACTTTGGTCCAAACTAAAATATCTCAACAACTATTAGCCCTCTGAGACACGCGGGATCACCTCCCACCCATTTCTGTTCAGAATAGACACTTAGTGATTCGTCATGCTGCTGCGTTTTTTTAGCATGGTGAAAAATACACAGCACTCCCATTGCAAAGATTTTAAAAAAAAGAAAAAAACTTGAACATAGCAGTTGTGGTGGTTGTGAGCCGTTCCCTGCGGCTGGCTTTTCAATCGAATATAATCGAATATAATTCCTTCATTATTGAGTAGCAATCCTGACAGTGAACACACATATCCAACAGAAATGAAAAGAAAGTAAAAAATAGAAAATATGTTGCAATATGTTGCAATAGCGTGGTTATTGCAACAGCCCTACCTGCTTGTCTCATCTGAAAAAAAAGGGCTTCTCAAACACAGACCCTTCTCTTACTCAAGTGGGGAGCAGTCAGGATCTTGCAAGTCAAAGTGTTATAGCACTCCTTTGAGTTTTCGAAAGGCCAATACTGAAGACGAACAAAGACAAAAGAAGGTTGAGTCCTTTCAGCCACGTTTTCACCAAGCTGTTCAGTCAGAATAGTTATTTTTCGTGTTTCCATTCGCACCAGTTTTGGGGTTTTTGGTACCACCGTAGTCGAGGCAGCAAGTGAGCTGAGCCGATACTTGGACGTGGATTTAAATGCTGCAGACCGCTGATTGGTCAGAGGGAATAGTCACAAGCTCGACACGGGACATCCTGCACAAACCACAGTTTTTTGTATTCACGTGACCCCGATGTTTGTTAAAGGGCAGCCCACAAGTGAGCAGAGCCGTACAATGCAGGTGCAACACCGCATTAGTGCATTAGGCAACTCATCGACGTCGAGTACACAAATATGTAGATTTGCATAACTTGCGTTGCAAGAATGGCTTCACCCGTTGGAAGCAGACGTTCCAAAGCTGCAGCTAAAACCCCGACTACGTGGTTCTAACTTATGTAAACTCAGTGAATTAGAAATGGCTTATCACAGCCGGACAGTTGTTATCCACGAACACTGAAACCGAAAGCTTCTCGGAGCGTTTTGTCAAGTAAAAAAAGATTGTCTAAATGTTTCTTCATCCATTCTTCTCCATGTTAAAAGCAATGTAACCTTCCACCCTGCTTTATCTGACTTTGTGATTCAGCCAGTTGATGTTTTCTGTTTACTTTTACAGCCATGTGAGAAAATGACATAAACTACTTCTATAATTTGTTTCAATTAATTTCCCATAAAAATATATTTGCCAGTGATGAATCTAAATAAAATTGTACGTTGTGAGATTTTTGTCATCACACCTGTAGGCCCTGAGGCCTTTGGTTGAGTGAGCCATAGAAGCTTGAGAGACTCAAAAATAGCAATTGAATTAGTATAAATACAGCTCTGGTCGTCAGGCAACACCAAGGACACGCCATTCTTTCGCACTTCGGCATTGAGCTGCTTTGTCAACTCTCATGACATTAAAGTGAAATTCACAGCCAAGGATGATTACAAACATTTTGAAAAGCTTGGATGAACCGCGATTCTCACCCACGTTCTCCTTTGTTTGATTCAGCCAATTGATGCAGAAAACCGTGACTTCTGTTTGACATCGCTGCCTTGATGACGAGGAACACTAAGAACTTAGTCGGAGGGCGTACAAGCTGTGAAGAAAGAAAAATGCACTTTATTCATACATATGTAGAAAATAAAGACACTCTTCCTTTTCACATTGAACATTGAAAAGGTACGCTAAAAAAGAACTGGTTTTTTTAACAGAAAGTTCTAGCACACTCCACTTTTCAATGTTGCTCATTTTATGTTAAAATTCTACTCAGACTTTGTTAGTCTATGTGTGACACGATTCTGACCAATTCTGCACTCACATGAAATATGCACATAAGACATGATTGCAAACTAATAATATGCAATTGCAAACTAATTTTATATATATATATATATATATATATATATATATATATATATATATATATATATATATATATATATAAAGGTTTTTCTCCTGCTCCTTGTTCTGTCTACATAATCTACACTCATGCTTCTAGAGGTGAGTTGTCTTTTGCCACAAAACCAGAAACAGCTTGCTTTATTTGTGAGCTCATAAAGATGCTCTGGTCTTTTAATAAAGGAACAAATAACATATAATGCTTGAATTTGCATGCCAATAAGAGAACAAATAAAGTGCCAAGTTATGTGAAATAAACGTGAAAAATTATGGAACTGTAAACCAGACCAACAATGCTGTATTTGGGCTTTAAGCCCACAAACCACAAATCCCATATACTTAATATTACTTACAAGAGTTTTTTTTTTTTAAAGCATCCCATACAAATTTAGATTTAGGGAGTACTGAGGGCTATTTTGAACCTTAGAGTTCATTGGATGGCCAGCAGGACGTTTTTGGGTTGTATCCAGACGCTGACTGCCTGCATTAGCTACTGTTAACGTTGGCAGTGCCAGGAGCATTGGCAAGATGCAGGGTTTGCAAACAGAATGTAAAAATATAAGATCATAAAGATCAATACAAAATAAACATTGGCACATGGTGCTCCATAGTTCCAATGAGCTGGTTACTGGCACCACGTTGCAGTAATTCTGTGTCAACATGCAACTCATAAAACGCTCTGCATCAACATCTTGTCAACAACTTTACAGACTACTTGAGGTTCTTGGGTTTCTTTAACCTCAATGGATTAATGACAACAAAACACACATTTGTTCTAGCTTGCTTTTTATTGCTTTTTATTCATGAAAAAGTACACATGCATAACTATCCAACCTGTTGTTACCCTACAGCGTAGACATATCTGGCAAAGTGTTACAGGGTTATTCTGCCAGCACCAGGTGCAGTATTTTGACATGTCATGTATACTAAAACTACTGTACTATATGGTGAGAAGAATTCCAACATCATTCAAAAGTTTCATGAATACATTTAATTTCCTAAATTAATTTAAAAGACAAAAGAATACAAGATATGTGTCTCCACTTCACCAGTGAAATCCTTTTTTTTTTTTAAAGGCCCAGATAAACTGCCAACAGCCGTTTTATAGTCATGTTTTTTAGGCTGTAAAAGAGGCATTTCAATCCCAAATACTGGAGACTACATACTTTAACAGGGGTAAACAAAGATCAAAATAACCAATGTAGTTTCACTTGACCAGACACTTTCCGGTTTCATTAAATCCACACTCCTTTGATCAGCCATGCCGTCCCTTCGGTGGATCAGGCCAGTTCTGTTTTATTAGCTCAGCCACTCGTGGACAAACACGGAACAATATAAACCGTAGGTGGTCACAAAGACCAATAACAAAACAAGCCGTGATGAGTAATGATGCCATCCCAACTTTTCACTTGTCCGCTTCACTCACTTGTTCTCCTGACAACAGCATGAAGAGGAGTAACAGTAATAAACTCCAAACAGACTCCCACACACACACACATGACATCTGATTCTTCTGATTCTTTGGTGTACTTTTTTACCGTAACGTCAACAGTCACGAGAAAACGTCTCATTCGCTCACTTTGCAGGTGTAAGTTCAGGCCACACTTTTCCAATGAACTATACACACAAACTAACATTTGCTTCACGGTCAGCTCGATGAATACTCCTCTCTCGGAGGAAGGCTTCTTGCCGTCCTTATTTACAGGCGATCAAAGAAACCGATGTTGCTTTAAATGCATCACTTAAATCATATAATAGAATCTGGGTTGCCTTCATTGCTGATTAATTGCTAATGTCATTCATAAGTAGACATTCTGACCTTTTCTTTTTGAGTCATAAAAACACATTTGTTCTCTTATCCCTTTAATTATATTGATGTGGTTGGTTTAATTGGAATTGTATTTATTTATTTATTTTTTATTGTGAATATAACTATATGTAGCGGTAACTGCTGTATGAACCCACGGGTTTTCGATGCAGCGATCTCGTCACAAACTTTCTCATTTGACATGAGTTATTTAATTTGCAATCAATAAAAGTCACGTTGTTTAACTCCCATCATGCAGTGTATTCAGTGTGTGCATGTATAAATATGTTCTGTTAGAGTTGTACAAAGTAAAGCACTTTAAGTGATGGAGTGAATTGTCAGTGAGTGTGTTGCTTTAATTAACACCGTGCTTTGATTAAAGCCTGTTGTGCGACCTAAGCTCTTACTAATGTAACTAAACTCCAACATGATTACAGCAACATCACATTATATAAAGTTCAACCTTGCAGTTACATTACCCAGGAGGAACACTGTTATTAGGTAATATTGTAAGATGATGGGTGAGGTCACCTCCTCACTGGCGAGGGCTCTCACAAAAAAACAAAAACTAAGTAGTGCAGACATGTTTTCTAGACACACCTGGAAAACAAAGGTTGAAATGCCTTTTTATACATATGTTTGTGCATGTATGCAGGTCAATAAATCAAGTCTGACACAGTGTGTTTCCATACAGAAGTGTGTGTGCCCCTTGAAACTTCTTCACCGCTACATCTATTTAACAATGATCCCTCTAAGTTACTCATCTGGCAAGTTCAATCAACAGTATAGGGCTTCTACTCACTGTTATTTTCATTATCAGTAAATGTGCATATTATTTAAATGATTAATCGTTGAAATGTTTGATCTATAAATTCTAAAAAGGTACCATAAGCATATCATGCCATATTCAAGTTACCTACTTTTTCCAATCAAACTATCACAACCCAAAAGATATTCAGTTTTGCCGCCATTAATAGGAGAGCTAGATTCATGAAGAGCTTTGTGCTCTAGTAAACTATGTTGTGCTCTATACAGTTTAATCATAAACATTTTGGTTGTAGGGTGATATGGTGGAACTATTTTGTCACGATATAGGTCATAAAAAATAAAAAGACACCAGCAAAAACGATCCGTCCACACCGGAGGAGAAGTGGATTGATTGAGGAAAATAATTTGCTCTCTTCTGACTTTGTCCTTATATATATATCACGATATATATATATTTCATAAACTCCCGTGTGAATGAAATACTTCCATGCCGAACTGGAGCCATGATTCCTTTGTCTGATGATCTACTGTCGGTGTGTCTACTGCACAACTTGTACAATACGGTGCATTTCAGTCAAACTATATAATATAATAATATTAGTACAAAGTATCCTGACACCAACACTGGGAGCCTCCCGATGCAAGTCAATCAGTATTAAAGCACAAAGCACGCTTTCAGTATTTGTCATGTACTCTAAACTAGTCAGTGGATGTCGAACGCTCTGGACTCACCGTGCCTTTGAAACAAGTCGTTCTGTGAAGTGTTGTCATAGATACAACTTTGATTTCTCAATCTCAGTAGTGTGTTATAGAATGTTGTTTTCTCTGTTACGTGATGGCTTTACGATCACATTATAAATAGAAACCTTTATGATCACATTATAATTAGAAACCTCTACTTGTACAAACCTGTAACCATTCAGCTAACCTCCTGCTGATTGACAAGGGCTGACAGGATCAAACAGTATGGGATGTATTTGATTATTTTTATGTTGTCATTGGAAAAGACAAACTAATAATAGTACATTTTATTTGTATAGCGCTTTAAAAAGGTACTCAAAGGCACTTTACATGGTACAATTACAACTATTAAAAATGATACAACACAAAATACATAAAACATTTCTGCTCATTCTTTTAAGTTACAGCGAGGTATCACGTTTTTTTTCATAGGATGGATTTGAAAAAATCATCCCTTACTTGATAAATATAGATAGATAAGATATTTCTTATTTAAAAATCGCATCCAGTCTGCATCATACGCCGTGAGAATGTAACATACATTACCCAGAATGATGACTGTGACAGCGCCACATTAGGCCATTTATCAATTAATTTCCAAGAAAATCTCTTACGACTTCCTGCTTTACAAAAATAATTTGCTATCCCCCGACTGTGGCTCTGAGAAACAAATCTGAAAGCACATTTTTAAACAGGAGGACTGAAGCTGCCAGCAGGGCTCATCACGATCTGGCCCACTGAACAGATTTCAAGGTGATACTGAGTCCTGGAGGAAGTTAAGTCAAGACGTTTCATCTTTAATTAAAGGTATGTTGAGGAAATCGTCAGGAAGTCACCAGACCAAAACAGCAAGGGAGCTTGTGGATGATAATTTTAAACACCCCTGAGGAACTAAGTCACCAGGGAAAGCCATGTGGTTTGTAAACAAGAGCAACAGGTAACACAGAGTTCATCTTTAGTAATTCCTGTATTTGCTGCCTTTTACAGTTACTCTTTCAGTCTTTCCCTTCAAGCACAGTCGGGATGAACACACTGATCTCTGCAAGAATATTTCCGTCATGTGATTGACAGCCTCTGAAACCTTATTGCTTTTTGGTTACCATGATGTGTCACCGTGCAAGGAGCTCACGGTGGAAAAAAAACAGCAACCATGTGCCGCAAAGCGGCTGTGGTCGTCACTGAGTGATGGGATGAAAAGCACTCAGGTGCATGCACAGCCTCCATGTCTGAGTCGTGTAAGTGCGGTGGGATTCATTAACCCCGTCTAATAAGAACTAATAAAGTTGCTTCGCCGTTGTTCGGTATTGATTTCTTTTCCTTTTTTTTTGCCCCGCTTGATGACTGTGATGCCAGCCCTCAGAGAGGTGGGTGGATCCATATGTTGGTTCATATGTCTGTTACAGCCGCAGCTTTCAGTGGTTTTTTTCATGGTGAGTTATTGAATGTGATGCGCAAGGCTTTTATTAAGGCACCTGTGGTGTTTGGGGAGATCTCTTCTCAATTGACCTGTGGGAAGTTGAAGTTATTAAAACAGTCCCTTCTCGCCTTTTTTCCTCACCAACCTTGTCCCTTCATTCCCATACCTCCCTCAGAGCCGCACACCTACTTGATCACTTTCTTTTCCGGTTTGACAGCTCCCTCCCACTTGCTCTCATTCATCATTATTACTCTTCTCCAGGTCTATCTCTCACCCTCTTCCTCTCCTGCAACCCACTACCCACACTCTCCCCTGGGGTGTTCTCCAACTCTCTGTAAACTGCTTTCAACTCATTCCCGAGCCACTGTCCTGTCAATTCACCGGTCTTTTGTTGCCTGAACTTGCCACCACTTTGTAACAAGGGATCGTTTCCAAGGGCCCTGTGACAGCTAAAGTGAACACTTGTCATATTACTTTGGTGACAGAGTGACTTTTTCTGGCTCAGAGGTGTCGAGGGTTGCTCGTCTTTGTTCCGTTTCCCAGGGCGTCCCCTTCCGACTCTAAAGACCGCCCCCGAATTCACAAACACCTGTACAAAGACACAGAGTGTTCTGGAGAGTATCACTAGAGCGCTACCACACTTACATTACGCTCATCGTGTTGGAGAAGAATCATCAGCATAACTGGATCGAGGAAGCAAACATTGTCTACGCTTCAAGTGCGACGCAAAGAATTACACTTAAGAGGCTTAGCAAGTCATTGGCAGAGACGTAACTCAAGCGTTTTGGACTAGCTTTGTAAAGATGTCAGAGAAAACAAAACAAAAAAAACTTTCGGTGGTTTCAAATTTTCATGAAAGGTTACAGAAATAATCCAAAGTTTTCTGCTTGGGGAGGAAAACACTGCAGTCAAACCCGGGCAGTAAAAGCACTTACAAAGCACTAAACCTAATAGCTACATTAAGTAGCAAGAGTGCTATTAAATGGATCTAAATATAGTCGAAGGCATCATGTTCCCAAAATTATAAATGCTTCTCCATGTGTAAGCAGATATGTTAAGGAAACAGGGTGTAGTGCTGTTTTAGAGACTGGGAGCAATAAGATTACACTCACCGTGTGTATTGTTCTGCTTAAGAGTGAGCTCTAGTGGCAACATGCTGAACCACAAAAGAAGTGCCAGGTTGTGTATTCCAGATATACATGGACAGTAAAATGCACCACACGACCAAATACAAAAATGGCTTCCCTATTGGTATCATGATATTGGTGGTGATTATTTTTACAGATACTTGCACATTTGGTCAATTGGAGTGTTAACAGTAACAGATCATCCCTGCACTGTTTCCTGCCTGCAGCCTCAACACCCACTTGAATTTGGACGAGGACCAAAAGACACAAACTTTTCTTTATTCTTTGTGCATCTAAATTGTTTTATGAATAATATATGAATCTCCTTTGTATTCACCGTGGTCTTAAATTGTCTTACATAGCTTTCTAAACTGTTATAAGTTGTCTTAAATGACCTAGTATCCAGGGTTTATGTTTTTAACTCTGCGGCGAGCGTGGCACAAACTTTCTGGGTGATTTTATGCTGCTGTATGTTGCCTTGTCAGACTTAAATAAATGAAACTGAAACTAACATTCATCCTTTTTTTTCTTCTCCCCGCTAGACTGCTGGATCCACTTTTCTAAAACTCGATTTATGCCTTCAATAATTGTGTGTTAAAGTTGCTTGTGCAACCATTGCATGCATAAAGGAACATTTACAACCTTCCTCAACACCAAAACAAACACTTCATTCTCTGACAACGGGTATTAAAACATCCACTGACCAGAAAACACTCATTCAAAATGACTTGAAGAGGGATTCTGGTTAAGGAAATGGTACTTTAATGGCTCTCACAAAGTGCTTTAGAGAACACAATCTTCCAAAACAAAACAATAACCAGCAGTGTGGTAGCCTGGAGATTTTGCTAATGAGGAGAGATAGCGAGATAAACTATTTTACTTATATTACATTTGCAGCTGAGAGCACTTTAACTGCTTTCACTTGGTACAAATTGTGTATTCAATAACTAAGTGTGACATAATTTATGATGTGAATGCTGCACTGTTGCCGGTTTCTTTAAAGACAGACTCAGGAGCAATATTTGATGATCGACAAAAGTGAAATAAATCCATTTAGAACTGCAGTCTTGTCTGCTTAATGCGTTACATCTGGGTCTGACAAACAGAAAAACACTTTTCGGGATAAGTAATAAAGCAGAATTCAGCACGGACACCTTCACTTTGTCTCTCTGCCCGCCCTTTTGGCTCAGAGAAACTCCGACTGAAGCAATTCAGCAACAGATCTCCTGCCGATACGACGCTGGACGCATCCTGATTGAAGATTCGGAGGCCGGTCCCTCCCCACATACAAATCACTGTGGATGCTCGGCGGCTCTCGCGCCTCTGCAAAAACCCTGTTTATTATTCATGTTTATCATCACACCATGTCTACTGTTTGCTACCAGTTTCATGGATGGACTGGCAGCAATTTAGAGTTGCTACATGAAACCCAGCTTTACCGTCAACACTGAAACGGATCCCACTTAGTACAACACAGCCAACCACATTGATGTGTGCTCCGGGAGAGGCTTGCACACACACACTGAGACCAGCCACCCCCACACACACACACACACACACACACACACACACACACACACACACACACACACACACACACACACACCAAACATTCACATACAAACAAACTAACAGATCTGGGAAATGCCTATCATAGCACCATTTGTGTTCATGTGTTTTCTCAACACCATGGGTTCTGGCTTCTCAGTCGCAGCCATCATTCAGCACAGAATGAGAAATGAGAGTAATACCGCAGCAAATCTACCGAGATGGTGGCTAATTACCTCACAATGACTTCCTGGCTTATTATAAATCTATTGAGGGCTTAATGCCATTTTCTTGGTGCTGATAATGCTGCAGGTGTGCACCATTAGCCTGCACATTCCCACCTCGACTCAATGTTTCTGAACATCCGGTGAGCATCTGTTTTATGGTTTTATAGCCGGCCATTCTGCAAACTTTCTGCTAAGTGTTCCACAGACTCTTGTGATTGAAAACATCCTAAATTCTGAGACGGCGCTCTTACTTTCCAATGAGACGCATTGCAACAGCAGGAAAAAGTCAAAGTCCTGTTCAGAATCCAGACGTAATCAAAAGTAGCCCTGATAACAATGCAGAACAGGAGACATATTTCATTTTGACATTGATTAAGAGAAGTCTGTACACAAAATGACTAACAGCATATGTCAACTGAATGAGATCATTAGATCTGATATTTTCAAATATAGACAAAGAAACAGTCTGAGGACTTTGACTAATGAAGGTCTGAAAATGTTATTATAATCCGTCTTAAATCAAAAAAAAAATCAAGGAGGATCGTGACTACGCTCAAAGCTTATCTTGTCCTTTCCCAACTTTGGGGTCAGGAGTTTAAAACTCATTGTTCCCTGGATTTAGAGGGGGAGTGGACGAGCACAGGCTAAAATGACTGAAGATGCTTTTTAGGGGTTGTAGGATATTAGGTAGGCCAGGACATTTCTGCAGCAGGACAGTATTTCATTCAAAATGTTATTTTGACACAAAATTCCACCTTTCACAAACATTGCACCTCCTGAGATTTGAACATTCCTGGAGGCCATGTTTCAATTTTGATAAAAAAGCCTGATTAATTTTTCAGCCCTCATAATGCAATGCCCTGTTTCATCATTGAAATCACACAAGCCTGGAGGGAATGTGATTACTAATGACCACAGGCCCTACAATGTTCAGCCATTAAGCATGAACACCTTCCAGCACTTAAAGATGAAAGTCCGAACTTTAGCCACCAATCGCCAATTCAATTCACATTGCAATAAAAGTGGTGTCAGACTGAAGGAAAATATGCTGCTTACACGCCTTGAAAACAGTGACAGGTTTGGTGGAGAGCAGTTGGTCCATATTTACAGACGTTTGAACAGAGATAGCGTTTCGATTTTAAACAATCAAATTCACACAAATGTTTGCGGGCTCACTGGGGACAAAACCTTCATCAAAACAAAAACATATTCGAGCTCGAGTGTCGCCACTACTCTCATCCGCATAAACGTCATCATCATCATCACCAGAGAAGATGTGGCAGTGATAACAGCATCACGCCTTTCAAAACTCAATAGGGCTGTCAAAGATATGGCTACATCTATAGCTGTAGCCCACGCTTGACCAATTGTGCCGCAGCCTGGGAGCTCAAAATAACCCTGAGTAAATGAGTTGACCCTGTATGCGGCACGGTTTAATAATAATGCCACCTCTCACTATTCCCACTCAACAATAGGGAGCAGAATTGTACACACGCACACGCCGTTTTTGTCCAGCCTAAAGTAATTTCCTACTGGCAGGAATAAGGTTAATATATTCAGTGAAAAGCCAAATTAAAAGTGTTCAAGATAGGTCATGGTCTCTCTATGAAAGGGTGTTTTCGTAGTCTGAATAAATCCCGTTGTTGTTGTTGGATGCCGAAAGTCAGAGCACATCCGTGCTCTATCAAATAAATATTTTTTCTTCTTCTCCTGGAACAGGGCAGCAGCATCAGACTTTTAAATGATCCTCTGGGTGGGAGGAGAGATTTCATTTTCTATCACACATATTTATTTCATGATGCCCAAAGAGCTGATGCGGATCTCTCCGGGCCCACAGCTCACATTTCTACCTGCAATCACCATTCACGGCACACCAGCCCACCCAGGACACACTGAGAGCCTGTAATTCCTGACAAGCAGCGTGTCTTACCAGCCGTCTCCTGAATTTGAGGACTTATCCACCCAACGATCCCTCACCCGTCTGTTACTTCCCCCTCTGTCTGGCTATCTAACGGCATCGCGGCTGCACCTCAGAGGCCCGTGCCGCCGAATGATCTCACTCCACCGAGGAGTGTTTGATACGACCACTTTCCACCGCCCCGCGAGCAGGAAATGAGATGGTGTCATGATGAATGTGGTCGATGTCTATTTTACACTGATGACCTCAAGGATGACTGCGGCTTTACCGCTTCCCACATGTTGAGTATGATGATGTCTGAAACCTGAGCTCACAGCAAATAAAGTGCCAATCAAGGAGAGAGAAAGGGGTATTTAATAGCACTACCGACAATAGACATCACCGTCAAGGTTCGGCTTTTTCATCTTTTCACAATCTGTTCCCGTATCATCTGCGGAGTAACACACACACGCACGCACGCACGCATGCACACACACACACACACGCGCACACACGCACACACGGCTGTACTTTTTTTTACAAAACTGTCACTGGTGAATTACCCCTCCTCAAGTACATTACATTACCCTTCCTTGCAAATCTTTGTTCCCATACAATTTATACCCCCAAAATAATAATGATGTATGTACCCAAAATGTACACTATGAGTTCATCTGTTGGTTATTGTCTTCCTTAATCACGTCATTGTTTGGGCCAGAAAAGGTCACACAGGTATATTCAGACTGACAGTATGAGAATAATGTTTTTATTTTTATTTAAAGCATGTCCAACTCCACCGAGCGGACCGCGTAACGGCTCTGTCGGGGAAAACGAGGGGAGGCGGCATCTGTTTTTATATTAACGAAGGTTGGTGCACAGATGTCACGGTGTTAAAGGACTCATGCAGCCCGCACCTAGAAACAATTTTAATAGACTGCAAACCTTTTTATTCACCGCGGGAGTTTTCCTCATTCATCCTGGTCGGTGTGTACATCCCACCTCAGGCCTGCGTGAGTGAGGCACTCCAACACCTGGCAGAGCAGATCACCACCATGGAGCACAAACACCCAGACTCCCTGCTCATTGTTCTTGGGGACTTTAACAGAGCAAACCTCAGCAAAGAACTGCCAAAATACAGACAGCACATTAAGTGTAGCACCAGGGACAAAAACACACTGGACCACTGCTACACTGTACTGAAGGATGCATACCGCTCAGTCCCTCGTGCAGCTCTGGGACTCTCTGATCACTGTCTGGTGCATCTTCTCCCGTCCTACAGACAGAAACTAAAATCTGCAAAGCCTGTGGTGAAGACGGTGAAGAGATGGACCAACGAGGCCAAGCTGGAGCTACAGTCCTGCTTTGCCTCCACTGATTGGAGTGTTTTTGAGGCTGCTGCTACAGACCTGGATGAGCTAACTGACACTGTGACGTCATATATCAGTTTTTGTGAGGACATGTGTGTGCCGACAAAAACCTTCTGCACATTCAACAACAATAAACCCTGGTTCACTGCTAAACTCAGGCAGCTTCGTCGTGCCAAAGAGGAGGCCTACAGAGGGGGGGACAGGACTCTGTACAACCAGGCCAGAAACACACTAACGAGGGAGATCAAGGTAGCTAAGAAGAGCTACACGGATAAGCTGGAAAAAAAGTTTTCAGCCAACGACCCCTCGTCAGTTTGGAGAGGCCTGGAAGTACTCACCAACTACAAGAGACCATCTCCCCCCACTGAGGACAATCACCGACTGGCTGACGACCTGAATGTGTTCTATTGTAGGTTTGACAAGCCCACTTCCACCCCGCCCAACTGCCCCATCATCGAACAATCACCTCCACTCTCTGCCTCACCTCTCCCATCCAACCCCCTACCGGCACTGAGGATCTGCGAAGGGGATGTGAGTCGGCTCTTTCAGAGACAGAAGATCAGGAAGGCTCCGGGCCCAGACGGTGTGTCCCCCTCCTGCCTGAAAGTCTGTGCTGACCAGCTGGCCCCCATCTTCACGGAGATCTTCAACCGATCACTGGAGCTGTGTGAAGTCCCTTCCTGCTTCAAGCGCTCCTTGATCATCCCGGTCCCCAAGAAATCCTCCATCACAGGATTAAATGACTACAGACCCGTCGCCCTGACGTCTGTGGTCATGAAGTCCTTTGAGAGGCTGGTGTTGACCCATCTGAAGGACATCACAGGGCCCCTGCTGGACCCCCTGCAGTTTGCCTACCGTGCAAACAGGTCGGTGGATGATGCAGTAAATATGGGACTGCACCATATTCTGCAACACCTCGACTCCCCAGGGAGATATGCAAGGGTTCTGTTTGTGGACTTCAGCTCTGCATTTAACACGATCATCCCGGAGGTTCTTCAACCCAAACTCTCCCAGCTCACCGTGCCAGCCCCCACCTGCCGATGGATCACAAACTTCCTGACAGACAGGACGCAGCAGGTGAGGCTGGGAAAAATCATATCCAGCACCCGGACTATAAGCACTGGCGCCCCCCAGGGATGTGTGCTCTCTCCACTGCTCTTCTCCCTCTACACCAACGACTGCACCTCAGGGGACCCATCTGTTAAACTCCTGAAGTTCGCAGACGACACAACGGTCATCGGCCTCATCAGCGACGGGGACGAGTCTGCGTACAGACGGGAGGTTGAACAGCTGGTTCTCTGGTGTGGTCAGAACCACCTGGAGCTGAACAAGGCCAAAACTGTAGAGATGACAGTGGACTTCAGGAGGAGCCACCCAACACTACCCCCCCTCACAATACACAACAGCACTGTTTCTGCGGTGGAGACCTTCAAGTTTCTGGGATCCACAATCTCCCGGGACCTGAAGTGGACCGCCAACATCAACACCATCCGGAAAAAGGCCCAGCAGAGGTTGTACTTCCTGCGCCAGCTCAGGAAATTCAACCTGCCTCAGGAGCTGCTGATCCTGTTCTACACCGCCATCATCCAGTCTGTCCTCTGCTCTTCCATCACTGTGTGGTTTGGATCGGCCACCAAACAGGACAGAGTCAGACTACAGCGGATCGTCAGGTCTGCAGAGAGAACCATTGGTTCCAGCCTGCCCTCCATCCTGGACTTGCACACCGCCAGAGTCAGGAAGCGGGCTGTAAAGATCACCACAGACCCCTCACACCCTGGACACAAGCTGTTCCAACTCCTCCCCTCTGGAAGGCGCTACAGAGCACTGTACGCCAAAACCACCAGACACAGAAGCAGCTTCTTCCCACTGGCCGTCACTTTGATGAACAGTTAAACAGACTCTTCATCTGCACTATCTGCACTTTTTTGTTGTTTTACTACTGTCTTTAATGTCCTTTTTATATTTTTATATTTATCTTGTATATTGTGTGTGGAAAAAAAGTACGAGAGCCAGTGAAACCGGAGTCAAATTCCATGTATGTGAAAATTTACATGGCCATTAAAGCTGATTCTGATCTGATTCTGATGTTAAGCACAGTCAAAAAAAACATAAACAACCCAAAATATAAGTATGAACCTGAAAATGAGCAAACTGTATTTCTCTATAACTGAATTTAGTAAGCATACTTTTTATTCAGGCAGAATCGTTCATTTACTTTGTACCTTTATGGTGAGTGATGAGATATGTGAAAAAATAACTTTTCAGTACAAACACACAGCTATACACTCATGAGGTAGTGTGAATTATGATCTATAATATGCACCACCCTATTTAATGTGAGAGAGAGTGAGATGGTTTCGCAACACCACTGCCTAGGAGAGGATTTCGAATAATAAATCTAAAGAGCCTTGTCCGCTCAGAAGTATATATTTCCTCTGCGGAGAGGAGACAATCGTATAATATAAAAGACAAACACACACCAGCAAACTGTGATTATAAATTAGACAGTCACACATTGCATTGATGCGCTAATGCACACCCACATCTACACACTAGACACTCACAGAAGCCGTTTGAGACCTGCCTTAAAGTAAATCATTGTATGATTAGAATTCTATTTAGCGAGTCAATATCTGTGAACTTGTTCCACATAATGAATTCATAATGGACAAACATGTGCAAACACATTAGTGTGAGCATCCCCTTTCGTTTCCCTTGCCAACAATTTGATTCGCCGTTGGACGGTCATGGCACCAGAAATGCGTCGGTGAGCGTACCCCGCGGGCCCATCCACCATGACACCACTGCTCCTCATCATTCTCAGCAAATTGGTTGCAATTGCATCAGGAAGGTAAAGCAGCTTTCATTCAACCTATTATCCTTTTCTCTCCTTGGTAATGATATGAACTAATCCTCACAGAACATGGTTGGCAGGCTGGACAGGTTTCCAATGACCTGACAAAGTGAAGCAGGAACTTTTTTAAGCGCCGATCCCCTTAATGCCGTTGTACTCTGTGGAGGAACATCTCCGCCATGTGCTTTGACTCCAACGACTGACTCAACTAACAAGAGAAGGAGGCCACCCTTTTCTTAATGTCAGCCCGAAAAACCTTTCCCCAGAAACCAATTACCGGCGAGTGAGTTTGCCTAATTCGTCGTGACATGTCTGGCTGCGCAAAAACACAAGAAGCCAGAGACAGAGTTGTGATGAGGGATCAGAGGTTCGGGCCACTGTGAGATGAATTGTCTTCTTTTTTTTCGTGCACCCCATTCCCATTTCTGTCACTGCGGTGTGACCTTAAGCTATAAGCCAACTGGGTCCGGTACCTGACACCAGCAGCTTTAGTATTCTGCATTCAACCCGCTCATCCATCACATTTTTAAGGTCAGCTTCTATTTCCAGTCAATCTATCAAATGATACCACAGGCACACTTACACATGCACAAAGCCAGTCACACACACACACACACACACACACACACACACACACACACACACACACACACACACACACACATGACAATAACATGTAAGCAGATCAGGATTAGGTGTAAACATCCACAGGCACACAAATGCTCAGATAAAGTGTGAACATCCACACACTCAATACGACTCATAAGTGACGACGCAGTAAATGGTGCACAATAAGCTGTGGTTTAAATTGCTTTCAACAGATGTCCAGTAAATGAGTAAATATTCCCGTCACATATCGAGCACCTCCTCCTTGGACCTTTTGATGTGTTACTGAAATAATCATCAAAAAGAATATGTTTAATCAAAAAGTATTTTGACTGAGAATTTAAGATACAACATAATATGTTACGTGTAAAACTTAACTCTCCCGTAAGCACCTGAATTAATGGGGAAGTCTAGCAGCAATCTAACAGTGGCATTTTCCACATTCAAGGTGATACAATTATATTATATATATAATATATACTTCAATCAAAGCTCCCGAGTAAAATAATGACATCCGATGCAGCCCTAGTAATTAGTAACTGCATGAGATGCGGGCTATTCTAGCAGGTTGATACATTGTTTAATTAATTGATAGATTAATTGTTGATGCTTATTATATGGTAAAAGCTTTGTGAACTATCTGCAGACGACATGGTAAATACAGCCTACGCAAATAACCCTTTTTTTTTCTCGTTTTATTCCAGCTATTACGCCGGTAATTCCCATACATTTCTGTTAATTTCCAAGGAAAGTTTCCACCATAAACATTGCCAGACTTGTGCAGCTCTACTCCGAACTTCTGCAAACTGAATTGCATGAAACCTAACTGCTGTTAATTTAAGATAACTGGTGTCGTTCAATCTGTCTGACAAATAGTGAAAAGTGTTACAGTTTCCTGTCTGTGTCAGAATAAAGAAATACACGTGTTATTTTCAGGACACGATCACTGGCAGATATCTTTCGAAAATTAGATGGTATATGTTCTGCATTAAGGCGGAGAAAAAGGGGGGGGAAAGCCTTTTATGTCTCATTTTGATTCAGAATTGTGGTATATAAGCATAACTATGACGTGTATTTGTGTGTGCACTACTGCATATAGACTGCAAACCATTTCCATACCTTACTGGGTTACTTGAGGTAGCAGCTGACACTTCATCTTCCTCTGTCTCAATCTCACCCTGGGGTCGCCCCCGGGATGTGCAACTAAAACAAGAGACCTGGATCCTTAGCTCCAGTGTGCTGCTGCTGGTGCTCCGTCAGTCAAAGCCAGCAAGTGTAGATGCAACAGTGTAAAGTAGCTGTTAGGAAGTGAAGGAGACATTCAACAAACGTCTCCATGTTTGCAGAAAGGGTTTCGCCAATATGCCACGGATGAAGATGTGTTGTTTTGTTAATTTGTAATTATTTAGATTTGACAACATTGTATATGTAATATGCATCCATGTAGGTTACATCTGTAACAGAGGGAGGAGAAAGGGTATCGATGTGTCACAGCTGAGATGTTTCCTTGTTTAAAGCAAAGCAGGACAGGCTCATTAGCGACAAAGCAACATGATTGGAGGCGGATATGTCCGGATTAGTGGGGATATGAAGAAGGAGCGTGTGACACAGTGTTAGCATGCTCCATTAGAGAGCATTGTCATCCTGGTTATGTCCGTGTAATAAAGCTAGCTATTCAAACTGCTCGCCAAATGTGTGTGTGTGTGTTTGTGTGTGTCCGTGTGACATAACAGGCGGTACACACAACTGCCATCCATCACCCACACACTGTCAGCAGGGGAGCAAAAGAGTACACACAAACGCACACACACACACGCACACACACACACACACGCAGGCACAAACATACAGGCACAAACACATAGCCTGTGTGCTCCAGCTGGGCACGGAGCGGAGACAAACACACAAACAGTCAGATGAAAAAAATAAAAGTTTTCATCATTTCTCAAGGAATGTTCCTCCTCACGGTCTCAGACATGCTATTTCTGTGAGCAGTTAATACCCGCGACTGACTTCCAACTCTCAGGCCCTAAGTTGTTTTAAGAATCAATTACAAAAGGAAAACGACTCTTATCCCATTGGGAGCGTTGAATTAGGAAGAAAGCAGCATTTCTCTTGGTGAAAGTCTGGATCTCTGACATCAGGACACGAGGCAAAACTATAAACGTTATTATTTTTTGTGAGCTGGCAAACCCAAAGATGAGGTCTGTATTTGTTATAAGCAGCGGTGAGTGTTGACTTCCCATTCAGCCATACCATGATCATTCCCCTACTTTTAATTGGATACACTTTGTAACCTTCGGCTCGCACTGGCTGGTGATTTACTGCAAGTGAGATGTCTTTATTTAAAGGTTTGTTATTCCGTGCGTAGAAAACTTTGCAATGGTGTCCTCAGAAAATGGAAATAGATGGATAAATAAATAAATAGATGGATTATTCATCTAAATATCACGCCATGTCTGCAAAACGTCTCTTGGTATCTCACAGAGAAGCCATCGTGAGCACTTTTTTGGCTCTAATTAGACTCGAGAGTTCCTTTGTGGTTGTTGTTTTCTAGGAAGCAGACAGGCATGAAAACAGGTAAAAGGTTGAAGAAGAAAAAAAGACATGCTCTGTGTGGACTTATCTAACGGCTTGTTGCCGATGTTAAGCAAACAGATGAACAATTACTGATCATTCATATTGGCAATGCACATCAGGAAAAACATTGAAATGTCTCGTGTGCAGTTTTATCTTAAATGTTGGGAAATCAGTCGTGTCAGTTGAGTCTTTCTTGGAGGACGCGCCTTCCCAAAATGTGTTTGTGCTGCTAAACCACTAAAATGCTAAACTTCATAAAGTGCCAACGCTGAATTCATAAAGGTAAACATGTAACACACACACACACACACACACACACACACACACACACACACACACACACACAAAGTTCACTAATCTCAATTTCACTGTGAGATATTATGATGCAGATCATCTTATTGATGAGGAAGAACTTGCTATACCTCCGTGGCATATGGATTAACATCTTCCTCTAGGAATATTTATTCTGTGGTGGTCTTCAAGCAATAACAACATCATGCAAGAAACTGAGGAGTAGCACACTTGAACTGGGTGCAATACTCACACTTTCCACTTATAGGTTTCATTATCTTTCATGATCTCCTGTGCAATGCATCTCTTCAGATAAAGGTTGACTCTTGCTTCAGTGTCACAAGGTGGAACTTCACCTTTACACATATAAGTGAAGAGTGCAGAGATAGGGAGGAGGTGTCACGGAGAAAAGAATGTGTGTTCTTGACTAAATATCATATTTTATGTCTTACCTCCACAATTTAACGCCTTTGGCACAGCGCATTCAGTCAGCCGGAGGTTTAAAGAAGGCGACAAGGAACAGGGCCCCATTGATGAAGCGCTCCAGAACCCTGAAGCTGGGATTTTATGAACGGGGTGACATCTGCCGTATCAAAGTTTTTTTTACGGCGGAACAGTTATCCTGTAAAATATGTTTAATATTGCATCTCAAAGATAACAAACAAGAATACCCACATATCTCAGTCCAGGACGAAAAATAAATAAAAATGTATTAAATCAAAGCGATGCATAGTGAGAGTATATGATGGATGCTTGCGTAATATGAAAAGCGATGAGAAAAAATGGGTTGAATCAAGAGCATGAATTAATCCTGGAACTATTAATTCATGCTCTTGATTTAACACAATTTTTCAAATGAATTCTATGTTGTTGTTTTTTTGGGGGAGGGGGGGGTTTGTATGTTTTTTTCATGACTCCTCCCAGCTCTTTAAAATAGCCATATGTTGTGATAACCAAAAGTTATTTTCATAAGGTTATTGTGTGATACGGCGGAATCAATTTTACAGTATACAGAGCGAAAACAAATGGTGTATTGTGTCTTTATTATCTGGCTCCTGTTATCAGACATGCTCGAGCGCCACAAAGTGGAATTCTACTCCACTACATTTTAAGAGCAATGCCAATATGTCGCCAATAAAAGAACTCTTAAATCTTCCCTTTCCTGCGCTAAATAAAACACATACCCCTCTTTAAAAATAAAAAAAATGCCTTATCGCACTGGAAGGTGAAAGGAGTGCAGTGCATTGCCCTCTCCCAGGATGCATCTGGCCGCCCCGACACCTGTCAGAGTTTGGCCGTCTGACTTTTAGCCTTGTGGCAGCAACAGTCCCGTTTTTAATGAGCTCATTTGTGGCTAGCGATCTACACGGGGGTGGACTGTCAAGAGGCCATGGCAGGGCGTCAGAACATGGCCAAGCTTATCAAGACACAAAACCACAATCACACTCTTATTTGTCCTGGTCCCAGGTCCTTTTTAGATGTTTGTAAAATCCTCCAGGCTGTTCATTCTCGACACATGACATCTATTGCTTCTGTCCATCCGGGGAGAGGGATCCTCCTCTGTTGCTCTCCCGAAGGTTTCTTCCTTTTTTCCCCCCGTGAAAGTTTGTCCTGATCCGATGTGAGGTCCCGGGACAGGGATGTCGTATGTGTACAGGATTGTAAAGCCCTCCGAGGCAAATTTGTAATTTGTGATTTTGGGCTATACAAAATAAACTGAATTGAATTGTTTTAATTCTGCTTATAGACATTTTGCCGCCGTCGCCAACAAAGAGCTTGCTGGACATTTTTGTGAGGAGTTTCATTTAATCATCATAATTTCATCATCTGACCACTGATCATGGGTTCTCCTTGCAATCAGTAGTCATGACAACACCTCTGGTAGGCTGGATTCCTGCAGTGCATTCTGGTGCAGTTATGATTGATGAGAGGCCTCTCTCTCTCTCCATCAGCGCTTCTTCGGTGTTTGATGTCTCCGCCCCGCCCCGGGCCCTTCCCCGAGCTCCCGCCTCGAGCAGATCATCTCATTGCCCGAGCAGGCTAAACCTAAGCCAGAGGGAGGCTGACATAAGAAGCACCAGATACAATGCAAGCCACTGGCCACAACAAGTGTCCATGGTGTAACAGGAGATGTGATTAAACCAGCTGTGGGCAGGGCGGCGAGGTGCTTAAAGGATCAGAGCATAGGGGCGAGCAATCTGAGGGTTCGGAGGAAAATAAATGTTGGACTCATTTCACTGTTAAAGAGTGTGCTCTTTAATCTTTGCTTCCTGGAGGATGGAGTGAGTGCTCATCTACTGCCCTCTTGCTGCCCAGCATGAGCAACAGTAGGTAATAAATTATGAAATATAACACGTATACAGTGCAGTAGCTGTTGAGTCGTGTTGTAAGAATGTAGAAATGTGCATCAGGTGGCAGTAGAAATATCTGTCAGCCAAGACCTTGGTTGTATAAAAACAAATATATTTTCTTGTGCTTTCAGGAAGACAGACAGACTGAGCTCTTAACATCGCGCTGAAAGAGTTGTGATTTGTTGAAGGTCAAGCCTTCTTGCCTTACAGGGAAGTCTTTGTCCGCGATTTCAATAGCAAAGTATTGACGTGACAACATGTGGTCCCCTATTCAGATGGAGACATGGATCATTTATTTTCCTCTTAGTGGCCATGGCCAAATGACAAGCAACAGCTTGGTCTATGAATAAACCCCAGTATGGCGCATGTGAGAATGTTTGATCACTTTATTTCTAAAACACACAACACACACGTACCAACTCGCTTGCTTCTTCTTCTCCTCCTCAGTATTTATTTATCTCTCCTGCACACCTTCTTCAGTTTCTTCTCGTAGTTTATTTATATCAATATTTACACCTCGTACATATATTAACAGACTTCCACAAAACAATGACATACTTGGCACTCAACATATCAGCTTTTCGCTCTTGCCATTGAGTTAATATAGGTGTATACTCTCGAGGGCCCTGAAACGGCAATACACATGAAATGTGAGTTGTCATCATATGTGGAAATGTTCTCGTACGCATTTGATCCGATTACTGCGATTCGTCCTCATGCCAAGACTGACATTTCATCATCCATTAGGGAAGATACAATTGTAGGGAAGCACTCTCATGGAATTTAATTAAAAGGCAACAAATATCACAATCCGTTATGTTTGGCTGAAGCTTAGAGTCCACGCGAAGGGAGTTGTTTTGTTGTTGAGAATCCATATTAAACCAGGAAAATAAAACTTAATATATCATGTTTCATTATTTGGAATATATATGCTACAATTAGTTGATTCATCAATGGGCATAAAATGTAATCAAATAATCGTCATGCATCGAGCACAAATACCAAACCATACCTATTCTCTGATTTATTTTATTGTTCATTTAATACATTTAGGTTTTGGCTTGTTGGCCAGACAAAAACAAGACATTTCAAGAAATCACGTTGGGCTTTGGGAACTTGAAATCAGCAATTGTAAGCTTTGTTCAGCCAGGCGCAGTGGGCTTAATGTTGCCGCAGACAGGGTGCTGATTTCCCCACTGGGAGACAGACTTGTTAGTTTTGGTCCTTTTTATTTCATCACATATAAAGAAATATCTAAAAACATCAGCCTTATCTTTTGAAGAAGTTTACTGATTAATGGTTACAAATTAATTTACAGCCCTATTGTATCTGCTGTCCAAGCACAAGTCCTTTGCGGTATGCAGTGTGAAGCGCTTCATGTTGTCAATATGTCTGAACGCCAATGTCACCAAGACAAACCTGTCCCTTATTCCCTCTCTGTGACTTAAGCACATCAATAAAAAGGCAAAGGAATGAGTAGACACTGTAATCTGTGTCTGTACAGCATGTGTGTGTGTTTGACACCTCCACAGCAGACTTCTCCTTTTAGATGAGCACCCACAGCTTCTTGGCGTTAGCCACGATCAGTGTGTAATTTGCATATGTGACACCTCTGACACATCCATAACAAAGAACAATGATCATGTCTATGCCTGCCAGGTGAAAGCCCAGCAGGTCTGATATGATTGTTGACCTTCGGCTCTCTTAACCCTCAACGGGCACAGTTTCACAGGAAGATCAAACAAAAGTGGAAGATAAAATAATGTTTTTCTTCTTTCGCGCTTTTTGTTCGGCTCCAGTCGAGAAAGCGGACTCACCTCTGTGCGAGTGCGCCATTAAACTAGCAGAGATATTGGCATTTGAGCCAGCCAGCTCAATGAATCTCAGCATCAACCGACGAGTGTTCACAAAACAAACGAAACCCCGAGCTGCAGCCTTCAAGCCCTCTTGTCCCTTTTGGCTCACATCAACCTCTACTCAGACCGGAGAGCCGTGAGGGAGCCCGCTAATCAAGCTGGCCATAATGCTTTCAATCAGCCCTCTCACTCAGCGTTTCGACTCATTTTCCTCCCTTCCCTCCACCCTCGTGGCTCCCACCGCTCAGTTTCTTTACTTGGCTCATTCTCTCCTGCCATCCCTCCCACTTAAACCCAGTGCGCAGGAGGCCTGACCGAGCGGATTGATTTCCAGTAAGGCGGTGTCTGGAGCGCATTCTGGAGCTTTCCGGATACGTTCATCCTCCTTTATTGCACTCTAATCTCAAGGGGCGACCGTGTCTGCTTCTTAGGCTTTGCTTAGACACACACACACACACATAAAATACATAAAAACGTACACACATCCACGTGGATCCCACTGTACACTAATTTTAGTATTTGGCACTTCCCTCCAAAGGCCCCTGCTTAATAGCTAAGCATTGTTATTGCCTTCTTTGTCTTAATGATAGTCGAGTCACTCTTATTGAAGAATAAATAGGCATTTCATTTATAGAAATATATTACACCTACATCGGTATTAACACTCCAACACAGGAGGCTCATACTCAGGTCGGGTAGCCTAGGTGTGTGAGAGAGGCTGCAGTCTCTTTTGACCCATGCACTGCATCCATGAACCCTCATCCCTCCGCCCTCCAGCTGTCGAGGATCCTCTCAGCGAAAATCCCTCGCCCTCTCCCAGTGCAAGCACCCACCAAGTCACTCCCCAATTAACGTCGGGGTCAAAGCTTTAATACACCAGCCAAAACGTAGTTGCTATTCAGTCCGGTACCCCGAGATCAGGAACCCAAGAAAATGAGATTTCATTGCACCTGGTGATTACACCGAGCAGCCAACCAGAAACCAAACAGAGCAGGCCGGCAGGATATGTCCACTGATGGTTCTATTGCGTCAATCGACCCAAACAGCCTCGTTCTATTCTTAGCCGTGTTCTGTCTGCCCTTTCCTCCAGGTGCAGGGTTTTGGGGAAGTAGCACAGAAGTCCTGAGGTTATTGTATACACACTCTGAACAACAATTATCAAGAAGGCTAGAACAAGAAGGAGAAAAAAAAGGTTGACTAAGCCTCATTTTCATTATTGACTAATTGTGATTGCTTTTCAGATTAATAAACTAATTAGGTGGTCAATACAAGATCACAAACTTTTTATGTCTGACCAATCCAAAGATATCCGTCTGGAAGGGAATGTTTGGCAGTGTTGCATAATAAATTACCGTACTTTTCGGGTTATAAGCCGCTCCTACGGCTGATCAGTGTCCCCGCTGTAGCAAGCTAGTAGCGCTGCTAGTAGCGCTGCTAGTAGCGCTGCTAGTAGCGCTGCTAGCTAGCGCTTCTGCTGCTACAGGCCACTGCTGCTGCTACTGCCCGCTGCTGCTGCTACCGCCCGCGTCCCCTCTGCCCAAGTCGGGTGTCGAGCCTGGTCCCGCTACCTTCGGTGGTTTTCAGGGAGCTAGCGGAAGTTAGCGGGGAAGTGACGGAGCGCTAGCAGGAGCCCCAGCTGGCTACAGCGGGGAGCTGTCGGGGACACTGACCGAAGGCAGTAGCGGCTTATAACCCGAAAAGTACGGTACTAAAACAATTAATATAGTTAATATTGGTCTGGGGTATTTTTTGTTGGTTGAATGATTGAATCATTATTAGCTCATGATTTCAGCGCTATGAACGTTAAAAAAGCAGGAAAAATCCTGACCGTTCCTTTAAAATTGCATAATAGTTACATAAGACCTCTTTGCAATAATGCAACACATCTTATACTAACACAAAATTTGTGCTGCTTTCTAAAGTCCGAACCCGGGGGACACACCTCGCGATGGATTCCATACAGAAAGTGAAGAGGCTCTCTTCTATTGTCCTCGAGTGAAAATGCCTGCAGTGTGACTGATGGGATGCCGGTCTCAGCATCTCAATGATGAGATAGACGTATGACAGCCACTCACAGGAGAGTGTCAGCCTATTTGTCTCTCTGTCTCCGCAGAAAGATGGATGACCCTTCAACCCCGCACCGGTGGAAATATTCACAGTGCTGCCATGTCACAAGAAGCCCATCATCATTCCTCACCCGCACGGCAGTCGCCATTCAAGAATTCACAACTTGTTAATACTGCATTAGTTGGTTTTGACGTCTGCTCTGAATTTAACCTGTGAGCTATACTGGCAGTCAATGGATGGGGATTAATCATGTTGAACTAGCAAACCCAAACATGGTGATGTTTTAATGAAACCATTACATTTGACGATTTACATTTCTTATTCTTTATATTTGTATATATTTTATGATATTGATTTATCGAACACAAAAAAAAACATGACTTTTTTTTTTTATCTTGGTTTGTTTGTCTATAATGCTTCTTTTTTATAATCCACATTGCACTAAAGAATACCTTACTGGCCAACTTGAGGCCTATGGTTTCTCCCTTATGAAGCAAATGAAAAATTAATAATTTGCCATTTAAAATAAATGTTTAAATGTACATTTTACTAGTGAATGTATACATTTGGTACAGTAACTTTTCCATATGAAATAATACACAAGTAAAGTGTAATTACTGACATATTATTATTTTCAGTAACAGTATCATCTGCATGTGAATGTCATTCAGTAGCAATTAATTAGGATTATGTAGACACATCCTCTCATACACACACACACACACACACACACACACACACAGTCTCCGGGGATCAGAGGTCAGTCATAGATGGGACGCAGAGGACCAGGGCAGAAGGCCGGCCGGAAGATTGGAGGAAATAATTATCTCCATACATTTCAGCCCCTCATTTCCCTCGGGGAATGCATCACTCATGTTCCCCGCCCCCGAGATCACATCAGCTGTATCGCCTTTCTTACAGCGGGCGACCTCGTACACGTGAAATCCACCATTGTTTAAAAGGACAATTCACTCCTTGACTTTCCACACGTGCAGCTTTTGTCACTATGAGCATAAAACTCGGAGACGGTCATGTGATCGACTTCAAGGACGTGCAGCGCGTTGTTTGGTTCAGACTCCTTTGGTGGTGTATTACACGCCGATGGCTCCCATGGTTACCTTGGTAACAGCAGGTTGTGCTGGGGAGTTCAGAGAAGGTGCGAATTGAGTTTGTTGATGCAACAGTTGTTAATGAGAAAATAAGTATGGGTGGGTGCGCTTCCTTGTCAAATCTATGGTGCCTTGGCATGCTATCATGGCATCCAGTACACCATATCCCACAAGGTCCCATAAGGATTACTTTAATTTGTTCCATCCATAGTTATATGTATTCTGTCTATATATGTCATATATATGCAAATGTCCCCACTGCAGGACTAATGAAGGAATATAATATAATCATTCTAATTCATCAAATATAGAATTCTGCATAAAACGTATGCAGTTCATTCCATTACCTTAAAAAAAAAAAGGATCCAGCCATTTACATTTCAAAAGGATGAACAGTGACACTCTTAACCAAGACTTTCAGCACAAAAGCCATTTAATCCGCCTTGAAATTCACAATGCATTCTATCATGCCCACATTGAGCCCTTAAAGCTCGGGTAGGTAATGAGAAACTACCAGAAGAACGTTATTTTTTTTTTAATTATCCAAGAGAAAAAACCCAGCCCAGTGTTGCCGACTCTTTTCCAATGAAAGTAGCAGCACGAAGCGCCGAAAATTGCTAAATCCAGAGAGAAAGTCGCCAACTCTGCAACACTGACGGCACGTCCCTCCAGACCTCCCTTCGAAGCCACTCCCTCCAAATGATCATGATGAAAGTAAACAACAAACATGGCTATTGTTAGTCCTCACAGCCTAAGCAAGACTTCAGTGAAGCGCAATGAGCGCACGAGCAGAACACGTGCAGTCGGTAAGGCAGACGGACTCACTAATCGTTCATTTTTATATTATGTTTGGATGATGTCCAATTTATCCCAGAGATGTGTTTGTGTCTATACTGTGTTTTACAATTCAATGAAATGTAATCTTGTTATTGGTTACTGTGTGATGAAAGTCCACTGAGTTACTGTTCTCCCCTCAGCGACTTTTATAGACCACTGTGGGCTTGGAAAGATTTAGGTTTGGTTATGAGGCACATGTTGTCTCCTCCCCATCCTTACTTTTCAAGCCACTTCTAACGGTTGATTTGGTTATCAATTTATTGGACTTTTGACTGAACTTTTAACACTTAGCGATACATAAATTATATTCATCGCAACCAGTAACAAAAAACTGTACATTTCATTTCATTTACTGTGACAGCCAAAGCCGTACAAAAGCTTGTTCTGTGATTCCAGGTAACAGCAACCTCAGTGCTGTGTTTTAAAATGTTGCTGTATTTTCCTGTGGTGGATCCACTGAGGTATGCCCTTCACCATCCCCAGAGACAGCTTGATGGATGTGGGTTCACAACGGAATGGGATTTGCTTTACACTTTATGTGCGGTGTCACTGCCTGTGGAACAAGAGGATAAAGTTGTTGTTGAAACACACAACACTTTGGGAAACTACCATGCAGGTCTGCTCAGAACGACAAGAAACAATTATGTACGGGTAGTTACCTTATTTTTTTACATTATCGTTGATGTATGACTTACATACATTACCATTATTAAGGAACTTTTGTGACAGAAAGTACTCTCAAAATCAAACTTAGAGCAACACGCCCAACGTTTTCCTGAAAAACTTGCACAAGATGACAAACTATATGTATTGGCTGTGAGCTAATAAAGGTATCAGTGTTGGTTAGTTAGTTATGGAATGACATTTAGACAATAAAAATGGCATAATAGGACCTCTGGTGTCATCAGGCCTTAAGACACCTCCCATTAAATTCTCCAAAAACGAACAGAAACGTACTCACGGTCAGACCCCCACCACTTCCACACTACTGTAAATGCTGTGTATAATGTAAGTTAATCAAAAGTCAGGACAAAATTATATGATTTAGAAAAAATATCCATGTCTTTTTAGATTATTAAAAGCCATAGTCACGTAACAAAGAGGTCGTTACTTACTACTTACCTCATAAACATAACAACTCACATTCTCCAACTATTTAAGAATCTTTGTGCGGGTGAAAAATAGAATGTGTGAACCCTATTGCAAGGAACCAAATAACAGTATCAATAGATTCGGCAAAAAACTACATTTTATATGTCCAACGTTTTTAAAATAATCATTAAGTACAATATCTGTGTGTGGCAGCTGTGGTATGGTTGAGGTGAACAGAAGGATGAAATCAAGTTAAATATGGTAAACGTTTGGTTAGGGTTAGTAAACTTAAACACTTGGTTTTGGGAAGATGGTGATTATGTTGGCTAATAAACTGGCAAACGTCCACGTCATGGAGCTCCTGAGCTGGAATTTATTGATACGAAAGCGACAAGTCACTGTTTGAATCTCTTGTCGGTATGAACAGAGCTCTGGAGCTGGGTCATCGCAACATGACGGCCCATTTACACCAACATTAAACGTGGGTTTACCCTGGATCTCTGCTTTGGTCTGAGAGAGCCGCCACTGCTTGTTTTTAATGAACGTACCATTTTCAAAGAGTAGTATTACTGACGTGGATTGGAGCTCCGGAGGATACACTGCTCATTTAAATGCATTAAAAACTCGCTTTTACATAAGTGAAGGAACTTCAGATGAATCCTTCCAAACTCACTCTTATGAGCCGTTGTACCAGTGTGAATCGTGGCAGTTCATTGTCTAGTCAAAATGAAAGCTACATTTTACATGAGAAATGAGTGCTTTGACAAATAGCTTCACAGGGTTCAGCTACAACTCCAGAGACATTCAATTGTCACATGTCCACTTTCCTTCTCACAGTAATCAAAAGAAACCAGTGACACATGCAACAGAGTGATGGATTTGCTCTCAAGTATGCGCCAAGGTACCTGGAACTAAAAATGTCTCAATGCTCTTGGTGATAATGAATTTTATGGCAGAGATTTAAAAGAATAAAAAGGAAGTGATGAAGTACTGATGTCACCTCATAATGGATCGAAGCACCAACAAACATTTCTTGTGTCACAGTATAGGTAAGAGCTGCTTCTCACACGAGTCACGGCAGCTTGTCATTTTCTGAAGCCCACAGTCTTCTAGAGTTGCACCGATCGACCACAGGACGAAACTGACCTGTCTCACACATCCAAATTCTTGCTGGTTAAATTTACAAATATGCATGGCGGTTTTACGTTGCGCAGACAGTGACCTCACCGCATAGAATGGTGTGGAATAGCAATGCGCAGGTCGGGCGGGTTCTGGGTAGCGTACACCTACTAGAAAATATCACAGGTTCGGACATTGTCTGCAATAATCCACTTTCCTTCTTCTCTCTCAAACACAAACACACCAAGTGCTCCTCCACAATATACTGAATCTCCATATAATCTAAAAAGTAAAACATAAAGTATAAAAACTATTTTCAAAATGTGTTGTTCTGGATAACTCGTTCTAATTGTTATTCTGTAATTCGTTGACCAGAGCCAGCCTAGGTTGCGTCCCATGACAATTCTGAACATCCAAGTGTGACATCTGTGGGCCGAGCAGGAACTAGCAGGTTCAGGGCCAGCAAGCGAAAACACGACTGTGCATATATTCAGTGGGCCAGTTGTCCTGTAGAATGGTGCAGTTGGAGAACAAATATGTTGTCAATGTTTTCTGATGAAAATACACAACTGAATTTCAATTTTACCTGAAAGAAAAAAATGTCTGTATACATGCTGCCAATCTATTTTTTTGCATAATGAAAATTGCTCCCATCTCTCCACTCTGAAGCGTTGCACAGCACCTAATCGTCCTGTGAGGGAATCTTTGGCATCCCTTCAGGCTGAACGTTGAACAAGACATCTATAAGGCTACAGTCAACCTTGTCTCATTTCTAAAAAGCCTGATAGATTTTTCTTCTACTATTTTTCTCTGAAACGATAAATAGATAAATGTCAGCTGAGGGACGCAATCTCTTCCCAAAGTATTTGATCACAGGCTAACTGGGCAATTCAATAAAGGAGTTTGTCGCAGCTGGAGTCTTGCCAGACTTTTGTATTAAAATGCTATCCCTCTGAGTCAGAGGTGTTGCTGTCATTGCTGCTCCAATACCTTTCACATTTCCACAGCCCAAACAGCATAAACCAACCCTCCTGGAAGCTATGAAACTATCATTGGCAGCACTGTTGGCCAAAAAAGTACATCAGTGATCAGAAAATTTATTTTACATTAACATTTACCAGCCTTATTGAATGGATCGTCACTCGTCAGAGGGAGGGCAAACACAGAAATAATTGGTTAGGTTGGTTTAATAAAGTTTCTAAAAGTACAGCTTGGATCTGCTTGCAGACTCTGGGGAAATATTCTCTCATTACGCCGGCTGTGGGGGAGGTGGGATGCAGCAATAAGGTAGATTTCATCTGAGGCGCAGGAAAAAATGAAACCTTCCGATGACAGTAGAGCATGTAATGTTTTCATTTGTTCCGCCCATGGAGGAAAATTAAACGCAAATTACTGTTGCATGTTTGTTCCTTTCCTTTACTCACTCTACTCTGTGAGTGATTGTTTCCTTCACAATAGCGCAAATAAATGGTGATATTCTGTCTTTATCTTTATGGAACTTGTACAGTACAAATACCTGTTGTGATTTTGAGCTATCCAATCTTCTTTGTGCAGGACATGTGAGAATAGTCTCACAGTTTGCTCCCATCACCACTGCAGTCTTTGTAAATAAGTCTGAGCTTTAGACAGCAAACTTAAGTGAGTAGCTAACGTAGGTACCAGTGATTTCTCCAGGCTACTGCCAGTGAAATACTACATTTTAAAAGGAAGGTTGCAAAACTACGATATTAGATTCACAATTGCTGACTGTTCAAATTAATCAGTAAGCTGATTTTTTTTTTTGGGGGGGATTAATCAAATAACTGTTATGATATATAAGTGTCTGCAAGTAAGCACCAATGACCATCTCAAGCTCCTCAAAGTCACCCTAGGATGGTGTGAATAATAAGACTCCCTTTCCACATACATAAATCACATTAGAAAGTAATCTAGATAAAATCAATAATGAAAATAATATATAGTTGCAGCCATAAAGTCATAAAGATCTCGGTTTTCGTTTTCTCTGGTGGCACCTCTGTCAATAAGCCTCAATTGCAGGTGAGTTTTTGGATCTCACTTCCCAGAGAGCGTCCGCTTGTGACCATAGATCAGTAATAATACTCAGTTCATAATACGGCACACAAAAAAAAGAAACAAAAAAGAAACATGCACTTTATTAATCCCCTTGGGGAAATTCTTCTCTGCATTTGACCCATCCCTGGATAGGGAGCAGTGGGCAGCCCTGTGAGGCGCCCGGGGAGCAGTTAAGGGTTCAGTGTCTTGCTCAGGGACACTTTGACATGTGAGCTATGGGGGGACTGGGGATTGAACTGGCTACCTTGTGGTTGCAGGACGACCACTCATCCCCCTGAGCTACAGCCGCCCTTAAGGGCTTTCATCAGTGGGCCACAGGCTAACTCATTTGGCAATGGATAGTGACTTAGTTCGCAGACATTTCTTTAAATGAAAATCCTTGAGATTATTACTTTAAAAGTCAAACATTTCCAATTCAAAGAGATGCCAGACAAGCCAGTATACAACTTGTTATATTTGGTGTAGTTCATCGGAAAATATATAAGAGAAAACATCCTGGAAGAGAAATCAATTTGGTACAAAACTGAACCGAAGATTAATATTTTTCCTCCGTCTCAGAATGCGACGGAGTCCGCCTCAGTCCACAACTATTAGCATAATTTTATTCTGGCATACACAAATCAAAGCAATCCAAGGCCTCATCACACGGCTTCTACTGGCTCAAATGTATCCAGCTGATCCAACTGAGAGGCTTTTTTTTTTTTAAACTGCATATCAATATAGGCGTCCTCAAATTGAAATCCCTTTCTATTTTAGAAGATGGCTTTTTGACTGCGTCTCATTTCAGGGATGTTGGCTATGCCGTCAAATGGAAACGTCATCGCGGGCTGTTCCTCCCCGACACAGACAAACGTCACTTTACAGTTTCACCTCCTCCCCGAGGAGAGGATGAATCATGGAACCCAGCGGAGAAGGTGCACGGCGATGGGAGGGTGAACGAGAGTTTGACGAGGTGCCAGTCAACACGGTTGTGACAACCTTACATGCTTGCTGCGGTGTTGCTCACCAGCCAGAATCACTTTAGGTCAGAAGGTTACGCTCGGGATCGTCATGCTTGCTTCTGTACAAGTTGCCTCCAATAAATGAAGGAAAATTGAGAGATACTTTGTTTCTTTGGCTAAGTGTAAAATGATTAGACGGTTAATAATTGGGGGATTGAAAGAAAACATCAATGCAGAAAGTGCATCAATGAATCATTCAAATCATATACCAGCACAACATAAAACATTTCTGAAAAGGATCCCATACATTCATCTTTTAAAGAATGGTACAAAGCATTCACACTCGTTATACACTTCCACTGTGTACTTTATTTACTTGTGTAGTTTGTGAATTTTGACAGGTAGTGTTGTCTCAAAATCGATCTTCTGAACAAAAGAAGCACTTTGATTGTGATCAATATTGATGGATCAATATAATAAATTAACTGAAAATCGACAGATGAATTGCATTATTGCAAATTGTTATTATTACTTGCAACCCTGAATAATAATTGTAAACATATAGCAGCTTCAATAAACAGCTGGAAGCAGATAATACTATGGGTAGCACTTTATAATAACTACACACTATTTAGCATTAGTAAAGCATGAATAAACACTTAATCATCATTTATAAAGCATCGTTCCAACATTAGTAACTTATTAGTATGCAATTCATAAACACAGTTATAAGCTTAATAAGCTTGACTATTATGCGTTTCATGATTGGGATTTCATTTATAAATGATGGATTCCCCATTTGTAAATTAAGTATTAAGGACTTATAGATGATTAATAAGATCATTTATAAAGTGTTAGTAAATGATAAAAAAAAAGATTTAAATGTCATTTATTCATGAATTTCTGAACTCATGAATTAATCATGAATTACAGTATTAAAACACGTCTATAAAGTGCATAACTAAATCATATGTATAAATAAATTCATGAATAATTGACATTTACTAACACTTTATAAATTATCTTATTAATCGTCTATCCAGGCACGTCAAAAGCACAAAGCTCTGTCAGCTTGACTCTTTCTCAATCGGCTCGCTCGAGCTTCACATTTAGCTAAATCGGAGTCGAGGTTTAGAGTCAATACATTTCAGTGACTTCATCTGCGTCTCCGTGGTAACACATTGCTGTAACCTCAACATACACAGCTTCCTATTCCCATCCTGCTCAAGAACGCCAATGTCTGTATCCTCCATGATATAGTAGAGACAGCTAAAAGCCACATTCAGACTTTATCACAAAAAAAACAAACTTGTGCAGCCTAAAATAACTGATAACACTAATGATTAAAATGCTGTAAAGTATCAGATAAAACACAAGGTACAAAGAATTTAGTTTATTTGTTGCAATAAAGCTGTCGCTCTGTTGGTCACATTTTCATTATCAAGCGGATGTATAACATAACATATAAAGATGAATCAAAATGGCCACCACATTTTGAGCTTAGGCAACCATCAAGTCAATGTTGAGGCCTGAAAAAAAAAAGAAAAAGTGAATATTGTCTTGATGCATCATTGCTTTGCCGTGTTCTTGTCATCATGGTGATGTTACATGAGAGCTAACAGAGCCTGGCGTTCACGCCGCAGCGGTTTAAGTCGCGGGAGGAGAGTTCGAGCAGTAACGAGCAACCTGTGGCGTCGCCTGAGTCTGCTTCTGGAGAGTCCATTCAGTAACAAGGTTGGGAGGACGTCGGCCCCTTTCGAGCGGACACACATCTTTTCCATCTCAATCTGTAAACCGTGTTTGTGTGTTTGTAACGATGAGCGGTCTTGGAAATGAGACGGAGAGGAGGGGGTGTAATGAAGAGGGAGCGAGGCGGGGGCAGGAGTGTACTGTGTGTGTGTGTGCGTGGGTGGGAGGGTGGGTGGCATTCAAAAGAGGAAGCATGCAGTTGTTCCAATCACTCATTAATGAGATCATCGTACTTCTTGTGTGTGTGTGTGTGCGTGCGTGCGTGTGCGCGTAGCTAGTATTTCTGTAGCTGAGGTCAGCGCTGGCTGATGTGGCGCTAGCGTGCTAATGCAGAAGAGGCATTAACCCCAATCTCTCTGGATGAGAGAGCGCTTGGCGAGCATCCGTCCCCAGAGACTGGTGGCATGCTTCTGTCTGCCTGCCAATCTTATTTCCCGGATAGCTTGCACACTTATTTCATTTTGGCCTGTTTCACAGCCCCGTATTGATTTTTAGAAACATCATGTTGGTGCGAGGATGAAGGGCTCTGTAATAAGCTTGTTGTTGGTGTGTGTGTGTGTGTGTGTGTGTGTGTGTGTGTGTGTGTGTGTGTGTGTCTGACAAAGGGTCATGATATGCGGATATAAGGGAAATTACTCATCAAAATCGGATTTTTTGTATTTGTTTCAATCCTGTTATTTCTTTGCTTTACCTTCTATAATACCTGTATGTTGTACTTCAGTGCTTTCAAACTCTTTTATCTCTATTTGCCTTTCTCTTCCCCAGCTTTTATTTCCCCTGTTGCTTTTCATACCCCGTGTGCTTGCTCTGTCTGGCTTAGTGTGTCGAAACCAGCGGATATGAGACGGCGGGCTGGATATCGGAGACGTCGCTGTCTGTCTGTCTGTCGGTCCCTGTGGTACATTAGCCGTCCCTTACCATGTATTATTGATTTCCCTCTCTCTAATCACCAGTCCAGTGTTTCAGATGAGCCTTTACTGCCAGCAGCGCCTGAACTCTGAGGAGTTTCTGGCAGCAAAAAATCCCGGCTGAGGCAAAACTCTGAAAGATACTGCGGTTTTCGAGTAGCAGTAGCCGCAACAACAACAACAGGTGAGGTATCCTGAAATCACTTCTAATGCTGCGTTCACAACAAACGCGAAGCAAGTTTTTGCGTTGCGTTACTACTCAAGGGAGTTTACCATGGAAACCGTTATCAACTAAGCCATTTAATTCCACCATCATCCATGGAAGAAATATCCACTATTTCGGGTTTAAACATGTTGTGGAAGTCGTTATAGTCTGTACCATATGGTTCATGCACATACATATACACATCTCCGGTCTCTGTTAATATGAGGTATCATAAAGCTCTGGGTGCCCGCCTACGGCGACACAGCGTCACGCAAATTAGGCAAATTCCACATTTTCACGTCTACAATTTTGCATCTACCTGCGTTCAATCAGGTCTTTGCATTGACTTTGTGTGTAACCTGTTCAATATCAAAGCAACCAGTCCGACTTTTACTCCGCAAATACTAATTCATCATTGCAGATCCAGGAACAGCTTTACACAGTCTGTATTGGTGCCGATACGGTTCCACTGGATTGGCCGATCCAAAAGTAGACCACCTTTTAGATAGACAACCTTTTATGTTCGGGGGATCAATATGTGGAACTCCTAACATGCAAATCAGGTTTAACCAGGATATGGACCTTTTAAACTCAAGTTAAAACTACTTGATTCAGTTGTGATCAAATATTTTCTAAAAAGTGTTTATTATTGTTAAGTATTTGTATTGTAACATGGTAATTGATGTTGTTCTGTGCGTGTGTTCCTGTTTTCCTCCTGCTAATAGCTCACAATAGGCTATAAATGCTGGCATATGTGGTGCTATCACTTGTCCCAATAAACATGAATTATTTACACAAAAGTTTCTCCAAAAGGACAGCTGTAACGAAGCCATGATAGACATAACACGGCCATGTGTGCTATGCTGCTATACTGTGTATTTGACAGGGATAAAACGGATATAGACAGAGCTGTGAGATAAAGCCCAGATTTTCTCTGCCCTTTCAACTATTCAGTCAGCGTTTGTTCTGTGATTCTGAGAGACAGATTCCTCACAGCGGGAAATCAATTACATTCACACCAATATGGATCAGAGACCATTGGTGATCTGCATTACCCCCCCCCCCTC
The DNA here is from genome assembly GCA_038501785.1 of Myoxocephalus aenaeus. NCBI lineage: Eukaryota > Metazoa > Chordata > Actinopteri > Perciformes > Cottidae > Myoxocephalus > Myoxocephalus aenaeus. Next base: position 1,333,881 of record JBAMJR010000329.1, read on the forward strand.
TCTTCTTCTCTTCACTCCGCGTCTTGCCGAAGAACAGAGAACTCGTAGTTTTTTTGAAAGAGATGACTACTTTTGTGTGAATCCCTGCTGCGTGCTTTGGCTCAGAGTGAAACCCTGCACACAACGCGGGGGCGCTGCATGTGGGATGAAGAGTAGGGATACTGACGGAATATGTACAGTAAAAAGGGAGTGGTGACTGAATTCATCGAGATACAGGTCCCTTCTGACATCATGCTGACATCACCCCCCATGACCCCATCACTGGACACAAAAGAAGAGTCATACTGCGGCATTGAGTTGGAGATAAATACTCTTCTGTTGTCACTCAGAATGATTTAGTTTCATATCGTAACGACGACGTACACACTAAAGTTTGAGGTGAAATAAAACTTGAGAAAGTGCGTCAGATTTTTGGAAACCTGTATCCTTATCCAACAAACGCTGAGGCATTCAAGCCAAGGCTCAGGGTTACTTCTTTCTTCACACTTTGCACACAAAGAAAGCACAGACGGGAATGTGTTTATTCCCTCTGAGCAACAAAAGAGGGTTACATCACTTATATCTGATTCAGAGTAGTCCTTGACTAAATGTTGTTACAATGGAGGCGACTGCTTGACAAAGCAGTGCATAGAAAGATAACGACATTTTAGAATGGAATGAAAGGGGGAAATCTCAAAAGGATGACACGTGGAAAGTTGAGGTTGACTAAGTGCTTCTTTGATTGATGAATAATGTCCAAGAGAAAGATCAGATTTTACTGTGAAAGTCATTTGCAACATTTTAGTTGCCGAAAAAAAACTCTGTTGTACTTAGCTCCACCCTGGTTGCCAAAAGAAAGTTGCCAACTGCCAAAAATTAAGATGATGATAGCCAGAAATGCAACGCTCAAGGCTTCCAAACGGCACTCCACAAGCCAATGGGTGGATGGTGACTAGGTCCACTTCTTAAATACAGTATTGTTGAAATAAACCCATAAGTCGCTGAGTTCGTTGTAAAAAGAACGAGCCGTCACATGCGCTCCTCAAAGCTGCATTGACAGAAACATTGATTTTGCCTCGCTGGTCCATCGTTGTAAAACACATATTAACAAACAAATTCCAACTCATCAAACCCGTCTTTCCTCTGTTACAACAATCACCAACTCTGGTTTGAGAGTTTGAAAGAGAGACGGAATAAATACAATATATACATTTAAAAAAAAGAAACAACCGTAACATTTTCACTGTCTACTAACCCTATCTTCCAGTTTGTGACTTGACACACACCAGAAAAAAGACAAAAAGAAATATTCGACTCATCTGGCAATGGGACAATAGTGCATCGCCTACTTTTAGAAGGATTCTAAAGAATTTATAAATGTAATGCTCATTGTGTACGCGTGCCATCATGTGACCATTGTATAGTTCTCTCTGCTGATTGCATTCACGCTCCCAAAAAAAATCATAAATTTGTGAGGATTATCTTAAACTTGTGTTTGTCACAGAGCTTTTTTTCTGCGACAATCCAAGGTTGAAGCTAACTTCCAGGGTCGGCCTACAAAAACGCTTCATACCTGCAGCTCTCTGTTCGAATGGTGAAATAATATGTTGTATTTTACATAAGGGTTATGAAAGGTGTTGTTTTTATATGTTAATCACACAAAAGTCAAAATATTGAGAGAGCTATTGTCCATTGTTATCATACATGTGCATACACCTGTGCATACTACCAGTAGTGTGCGCTGCGCTTATGTCAGACTTCGGCCTTCAGCAGCCAGCATGTGGCCATTCCCCCAACAAAGAGCCTTCAAATTCAACTACCGTGGGAAATTATACTATCTGGTGAACGGAGTTGGATAAATTCAAACACAACCATCCACCTGATAGGCAGTAGCAGTCAAGGACATGTCAGCTATGCAGCAAATCATTCACTCACACAAATCCACCCATCAGTACATGATGAAAGCCTAATGCTGCCACTGAGGGAAGCTGAGTGAGCTCAGCAGAAAAGATTTTTTTGTTGTTGTGTAAAGCGAAAGCAGCAAGGAGTCACACCGTCCCAATGCTTTGAGTGTAAACATTGCTGAAGCTGCTAGAGAAGTGTGTGAAATAAATGTGATCGTGATTTTGAGGTACAAAACACTCTCAAATTTGCTTTGAGCCAAAAGAAAAAAAGGATCCAAAGAAACAATTGCGACAGGTGGATTTGAATGGGCTGCACAACATTAAAAAAATTAGCAGTACAATACTGTAATAACATTATGGTTACAAATAAACCGAATGAAAGCTTGAAAGCATCCTGATAAGAAGTAGTTCAAAAGAGCTCTAGCTGGACCAGCCACAACATTAATTATTACCAGGTAACTAGACTTCCCTCTCAGCAGGCACTTGGACTTTTTGAGCACAGGTGTATTTAATTCATAATTAACCGGCTCATGCCTGCATGGAAACGAGCCGTCGTTAATGTCACTGCATGAGGTTTTTCCACTGTGGCAAGTCAAAGCAGAGTTTTTTTTTTCTTCTTCTTTTTTCATTAAAGTTGCTAAAATAAAAGTCCCATTATTATTAAAGTGCCGGTGAAACCTCATTCTTTGGTGTTCAAGCTACCGTGTATGACCAATAATACCACAAGGTGCCCCACGGAACGCTACAGGAAGTCTGTACTACTCTTCTCTCAGTGCTGAACACCCGTTATAATTTCCGTTAATAATGATTTAAGAATAAATATCATGCACTATTATCATAAAGTTTTAGATCTTGTCTTAAATGTAGAGATAGGAGTTATTTTTTCCATCAGTTTGAACAAGACGGTACAGATGTAGGCTGGGGGATAAAAATGGATTATATCCATCCCTCAATTTCACTATCTAACGGTTAATTCACACACATTCATTAATTTAATTACTCTATGGCCCAATGGGCACGACCCATCTCAGGTGCCCCGTTTCTTATTAAAGCGTGTGGGGGTCCTGTGGATGCAGCTCATCTGTTGTATTTGCTCAGTAGTGCACCGAGACCTCTCAGACCCGACACAATCTCACCTCATTAACATTTTAGGTGACGAGCCTGTCGCGGCCTTAATTAACAATTCATGAGCGGGGGCTTATAGCTATATTAACATTTTACAACCAATAAATCAGCTCTAATCTGCTGTGTGTGTGTCGACATGCACAGGCCCCATGTGTGTGTGCATGTGAGAGACTCAATGGGTAGGGGTGTGGGGGGCACTTTTGAGTGAGTGGGAGGTTTGGTGTGTTATTTGTGTACATCCACAACTATAGCAAATCTTCCTCTCTCTTTGTCTCCAAGTCTGTCTCCCCATCTCTCTCTGGCCACGACATGTCTTTGAACTTTCTCTTAATCTTATGTTCTGATCAGTGTAGTGCATCATTCCCGTTGTGCTTTTTTTTTACTCAGCAAAAAAATAAAAAGATCAATTCAATCTCCAATCTGATCCAGAGGAGGTCATTCACAGTGGTATGCCAATTAATGACGTAGTAAGATAAATCCCACTAAGCAAGTGTCACCCATAATGGAAAGGTCGACTAATTAGGGTGCTATTTTCGATCAGTCGGCTATTACAAAGCGACAGCGCTACAAGTCAGTCTCTGTCAAGACTTCTTTTTTTTTTCTGTGGGAAGCGAAATAAATGAGAAGGAGAGACGGGGGAGTGTAGAGAGATAAATCCAAAATAATGGTTGAAGACGATCTGGTGGGGTCTATTCTCTGAGGTATCATCATTTCTGCTTCTCTTACGCCCAACACAAAAAGCCTCTGAGAGTGGGCGTAACAGCATGAAATGAGACCAAGGAGTCTTTAGCTGCTTCACCGTGCTATGAAATGCTATGAGTATGTGTGTGCTCCTATAGTATAGTATAATATCTAAAAGGGACGAACAATCCAGAAGCGTCACACCAGGAGTGATAGACAGGAATCCTAAATGTGTCGATGATAATTTAGGCCCAGGCCCTTCGATTATTTTTCTCACTTCAGCTCGACTTCTTGCAATGACTGAATAAAGTGGAATATGTGATCAAAACACCACGTCTCATACTCATCTCTTTCAGTCTGTGGAACTAAAGGAGAGAGAGGTGAAACTGAAGTCACAATCCCACCGCAGCACCCGTAGGCAGCCCCTTGACCCCACTTTGAAATCTACCTGTGTGTGTGGGCAGTGTGTGCGTGCCTTGGTTCCCCCACTGACTCACCAAGTGTAAGTGCAGAGCAGTCAAAAAGCCAGGTTTCTTTTTCCCGGTGAGTTTACAAGAGCATGTTTACTGTAAGGAAGCCACAATACCGACAAAAATCCTCAGCGCACCCACATGAACAGTTAGCGATGGCTGAATTCGGTTTGATCCGAGTGTATACCGGGAAATGTGTAGCTTAATGACTCTTGAAACACAGAAACTGATCCTTTTAAAAGAAAAACCTCCTTTGTGGTGCGTCAATAGCGACCTTGAACGCCCCCACCCCAAGGCGCCTGCACATAAGTTAACATAAAGATCAGCGTCACTGCTTCAGTGGGAGCACATTGGATTCAGAAGCAGTCTTGGCGAGGGGTGGCCTTGCAAAGTGCATGTCTCAATGACAAATGCATTGTGTTCGGCAAAGGACCCACCCTGGTTCAGTGCAGGCTATTCCAATTTCACTCAATCCTCCAACTTCTGCAAAGTCGAGAAAAAGAAAAAAAAAAGAAGAAAGAAAATCGATCCCAGAGAGGTGAAATGAGGAAATGTCCCCTGGATTCATGGCAGAAATCAAAGGGAGCTTTTTTTTTGTTGAACCGAAAGATATGGCTGGGTATTTTCCTTCAGCCATGACTCATCTTACTCCCTATTCTGCATAAATATCAGGGCATATGTGAAGTTGATGTCTATTTTTAAATTGAGCAGGTGCCACAGGCGTCATGTCATCATGGAAAATAAGTACAGTGGAAGTAAAGAGTGAGGTGCTTTAATCCAGCTGCAGGTAAGAGCACTGAAAACAGATCGGGTGGCTTTGCTGGTGATTTTCAAACACTGGTGACAATACTCAGGAAATATTAATTGCAATGGTACCAGTGACAAATAACGAAAGACAGAAATAGAGTTTGGGTGTTGATGATTTTGCCTGAGCGATAACATGATTCCAATTAAATGTGCTGTGCTTATCATAAGGGAGGATGAATTCAGAGTGCCATAACACATATAATTGACATGAGCAGAACATGGCAAGGTGATGGAGCTGGAGAAGTTTGGGCGCTCATACTGCCTCAGTAATGAAAGGTCCTTTTCTCACTCCAACAATTTTGGAAAGGAATTGCCATGACTACAAGCGACAGTTTTTTTTTTGTTTTTTTTTTGCTTTCTTTACTGCTGCTGTGCTGCCCTCTTCTGGTGACTAAACAAGCAGCCGTATATACGCTCACAGATCTGGCTCACAAGAACCTCATTAACAACCAATTTTCTCCTTTATGAATAGCCCGCAGATGTCTAGGTTTGCAGAATGTATAATATGATAATTATGTGTAAATATAACAAAGTGAGAGGAAATGAACAAAAGGAAATCCATGGAATTGTCCCTAATCTCCTAAAAGGATCCTGTGGGTGGGAGGTATGGTTTATTAATGAAGTGTCAAGTTTATCTGATGCTCATGTTGATAAAACACTTGAAAATCAAATCCCAGTAGACATCATTCACTTCTATAACCAATTCCAGCATCTCTCATTTTTTGGCCGGCCCTCAATGCACACCGCCTGATGAAACAGGGCAGGCTTATTTTGGGAAGGGTTATCTCTGGTCTGACACCAGTTCAGATAAAGCTTGTTCAATGGTGAAATGGAGTTTCTTTTGGAGGAGGGTCCACATGTGTGTTTATACATCTCCTTCTCCCATAATGCTTTACAGCATCCCCTCTGATTCATTATCCACCCCCTGTTTTTATCTATAAAGTCTCTGTACTTGACAGAATATAGCTGATCAGGAGAAAGTCATCCGGTATGCCCACGACGTGGGGGAACTGGAGGAAAATGGCTTAAGGCCATCTTACCAAGATCATTTCCTCAGCTCTATACTGTGTGCTTGGGAACTCTCCCCTCCTTCTCACACTGTCACACGGCTCTAAAGCACAGACAATAAATTCCTGCCTTGAGTGCTGTAAATTGAAGCTCTTGTGTAACTAATGTGCTACTTTCTGTCTCCCTCCACATTCAGATGTTGCTCAGCAAATTGATCAGTTTGGCTTTGAAAAAAAAAGTTATTGCTCAGTGCAGAAAAGAACAGACTGCACAATATATATATATATATATATATATATATATATATATATCCCATATCCCCATTCAGCAACAGAGCAGAATGCAAATCACGACTGTTATCCCTCGCCATGAATATCATCAACACTACACACACCTCTTTCAACTCAGGAGGCTGCATCCAAAAGACATTATCCTGTCAAGCTCATCAGTGAGGTGTGAATTACTGGCTGTTGGCAGATAAAGAAGTAATCAATTCCCAAATCCTCTCTGAAGGCAGCATCCTCTACCACATTAATTACTGACTTATAAGCATAACTCAATTAAAGTCAAACATTACCACAAAGAAATGCTTTTGAGCAATGCAACTTTTCTTTTTTTTTCTTCTTTTTTTTTTTAAAGGTTAGGGGGAGTTTTTGGGAGAAGGGTGTTGGCCCCAAACGTCATTCCAAGGGAGTTGCAGTGAATGTGGACTTCCCCAAACTTGGAGTTTCATCAGTCACTGGGGGCAATGTGACTGTGGTTTCTGGGAACGTCGTGCATGATAATAACAGAGTAGCCTCTTTTTCAGTGTCAGGAGTATTTATTTGAAGGTGTTTGTTTAGTATGAAGTGCAGGAGTGGAGAGATGGACTGGCGGTGGACGGTTTTCACGCTGTTTTTGAACTTTCAGTTCACTTACGGGGCTCCCTCCTCTTATGGCTTGTTCCAAGGGTCTGCTTACACTGGAGTGGTACAGAGACACAGAAACAGGTACGTTACGGGTCTTTATACTTATGTGGACAGCCAGTTAGACTATTCTGTTTTTTGTTTGTTTTTGTTTTTGTTGAGAAAGTCATAACAACAAATTCAGCGCGGGCGTTTCTTTAATAATCCAACTTTTCCTGGCGGTTAAAGCTGCGTGCCTCTGTTGCGCAATTGCCAATAAGAAACGCGATAAAGTCCAAACTTCTCGTTAATCGGACTGACCTCAGACCGGTGAAGATGTAGCCTCTTATGGTCATCTGTGGGCTGTTAACATCCACTGTGCTTTTATCAGCCCGTGGCTAAATTTGGCTCGAGTTTGCTAAAAGGCGATAACATTTAGATAAACGCTGGAATGGCTGTGGATTACTCCAGTCTCTTGTTTAAAGGAGGCCATTAGTTCATGTGCAACTCTTGTACAGATACACTAAAAAAACGCAAGTGTTAGGGGGAGCTTAGTAAAGCTATAAGAGCCGAATTTTGATGTTTTATTATGATCTAAAATCGCAACAAAAAAAACTCCATAACTCATATTCTATTTGCACAGTACTCCTCCAACAAAATGTTTTCTGACAGTTCTTGATAAATGCATCTTGTTTATTCCTGCCTCTCTCCTCAGGAACTGGTGTGCCTATGTGGTGCGCAGGAACGTGAGCTGCGCCGTGCAGGGGAGTGTGGAGAGCTTCCAGGAGCCCGTAGTGGCCCCCTGCCCAGCCTACCAGACCGACTGCCAGCAACAAGTGACGTGAGCATCCGGGGGACGGGGCCATGGGGTCGAGGGTCGAGGGTGCATGTTCAAGATGTATGAGGTAGACTGGAGATCCGAGACAAAATGTTTCTCTTGAGAGAGACCTGGAGGCAGAAAATATTCACAGAAACGCTGTTGGCAGAACCATAAGCACCGCATTTTATAGCGAGTTAAAAAGCCCACTGAAAAGGCAAAGGCTTGAACAGGAAATGGAGAGTAAAGCTAATGAGCATGATAACTATATCTATATCTATAAGCAGTTCAACTGGTTACCTGAAATAACCTTCCAAGTTACAAGCTATAGTTTTAACAGCCAATAGCAACAAGCGATCACCTGTGGACACACTCCACCTTTGAACAACCCTCCTGCACTACTGCTATTTTTCTGTCAACCATATGTTTCGACATGAAACTGTTCTCAACGAGGTCTGTGTATTATCTCGAGTAACAGGGCCATGATCTGTGGAGTCTTTGAGTTTTTCTGATTTATTGTTGGGCGCTTTGAGCACCACAGGCAGAGAGCAGTCTTATTATATTGGAGAGAAGACAGACATAGGGCTGATATCTCTCAAACTAGGCAACTCACATCAAAATAATCTAGATTGATAAAAGTCCCTACAGCTAAGAGGAAAAATATGTATTATTGATTTTGGCGTGAATTGATTCCTTTAACGTGTAAAAAAAAAGCAGCATATTCATGTTGTTCAGAGGATGTGGTTTCTTGGAGTGTTGACCAAAGTAAGACGCATTGTAATTTAATTTGATTAGTATGATGACACTTGCCTTATATCGTCCTGTCCTAAAATAAAAATGACGATAATTAACTGGAAACAATGTCTGAAAATGATCCATTAGGTTAACATGCTTGTGGTGTTTAGGATCACAGGGATACCAAGCCTATTACAACTCTATCTCTGACATGTTTGTTTTATACAAATATGTGTTGTATTACACTTACAAATGCTTTTTTACATAATTCAATGTCCTGTTTTTGCATTCATCAACGTTACACAAAAAATAATAGACGCCGCTATGAATTCATTTGGAAACCACATCAAAAGGAATCTCATCCACATTGTATTCAGGAGCTGCAGAAACACAGTTGTGAGCAGTGCATGAGAGTTATTTATCAGAAAACCTGAAACTGAACACTTAGTAATAACTTATATAAAAAAAGAAATCAGTTCCTCTGATGGAGTAGTTGTGTTTTGTAAATGGGAGTATCTACACCAGTAAGTGATGAGCAACCGATATGCACACGATAAACTCAACATGCTGCCGCGCAGAGCAGAGCGGCTTTGGGAGTCCGGCACGCGACAACTGGGCATCAGGGATCACCACATCAAAAGGAATCTCATCCACATTGTATTCAGGAGCTGCAGAAACACAGTTGTGAGCAGTGCATGAGAGTTATTTATCAGAAAACCTGAAACTGAACACTTAGTAATAACTTATATAAAAAAAGAAATCAGTTCCTCTGATGGAGTAGTTGTGTTTTGTAAATGGGAGTATCTACACCAGTAAGTGATGAGCAACCGATTCTTTACTGGAACATGTTGTGTTGCAATTTAATACATTTAGCCTTGTGAATCATTATTAGTTGTGAAACCACACATGCTATCTTTCGTTGAGCTTTGTGATCCAAACACATCCACAAGAGCCACTGCGTGGTGGAAAAGATCCCTGGAAACAGATCATTCTTAGGTCACGGGAAAAGGTTTCCAAGTTTCTGCTTCAAGCAAGACAGAAGTCAACAACAATAAGTTCCTCCTCCAAGGTTTGGATGATAAGGTCAATGCTGTTGGAGAGTTGTGCTCTGCGGGATGTTCAGGCTCAGGAATTAGTGTCGGTGCATTGAGTTCCTCGCCCACACCTAAAGGCCTAGAAACCATTTTGAAGGACCTGAGTCGGTATAGGAATGATTTGGACGTTCTCCACACAGATGTCAATGCCAACGCGGACAAGCTCAGGCAACTGGAAGATCTGGTTGGTCAACAGTCAGTCGTAAATGAGAGACGTGCGAAGACGATGGATGACTCCCAGAAGGGATTGATTAATCTCCAAGATAATGTGCTTGGTCTGTCTGGTGCTGTTACCGGGTTAAGTGACTCCATAAGCAAATACAACCAGGATATGCACACAATAAACTCAACATGCTGCCGCGCAGAGCAGAGCGGCTTTGGGAGTCCGGCACGCGACAACTGGGCATCAGGGATCACCACATCAAAAGGAATCTCATCCACATTGTATTCAGGAGCTGCAGAAACACAGTTGTGAGCAGTGCATGAGAGTTATTTATCAGAAAACCTGAAACTGAACACTTAGTAATAACTTATATAAAAAAAGAAATCAGTTCCTCTGATGGAGTAGTTGTGTTTTGTAAATGGGAGTATCTACACCAGTAAGTGATGAGCAACCGATTCTTTACTGGAACATGTTGTGTTGCAATTTAATACATTTAGCCTTGTGAATCATTATTAGTTGTGAAACCACACATGCTATCTTTCGTTGAGCTTTGTGATCCAAACACATCCACAAGAGCCACTGCGTGGTGGAAAAGATCCCTGGAAACAGATCATTCTTAGGTCACGGGAAAAGGTTTCCAAGTTTCTGCTTCAAGCAAGAAGAGCTGGCAGTGAGAAGAGACACCTCTGGATTTTTCCATTTCTCAGCGATCACATAATATATTGGCTTTATCTCATGTGCAGATGTGATTTAAAGTTGAAATGAAATGAAAAATCCCTTTTTTTACCCTTTTAGATCACATCCTGGGTCGTATTGTGCACTTATTTAACAATATAAGCCAAAAGATGACGAAAGATCAATTTCTTTGTATTTTTATATCAAAATACAATCATCTTTTCTTCCAGTAAAACGAAATATGAGGTGGGCTTACGTAAACTAGTACCATCTACTGTATATTCAAGATTCAAGATCTGTTTCATTGGGACTTTAAGCACACATAGTGGACAACAGCTCTGATGCCAAGGATTGTAGTTTCCTTTCTTCTAGAACAGTGTTATCAGTGAGGGTGTCAGTTAGGAAATGTGCAAAGATTATTGTATCAGTCATCAACTTTCCAGATGTTCTGCATGACATGACCCCTGCCTTCAGGGAGGCGATGTCATCTATTGTTTCTTTGGGAATTGTTGTCCTTGGCTAGAAAGTTGAAATGTTCATGTAACGGGGTAAAGTAGAGAAGCTCAAAAAGTGTTCCCAAAGGCAGATCTTTTGGTGATTGCAGGAGTTAACAGATCCCAAAAGAAATACACGGTATTGGAACAGTTTCTTTTTTTTGGAATGGCAGAGATGTAGAATAGCATCCCATAAATGGTCTAGATTTGATCTTGTTAGAGATTTAGAAAAATTGGTTAATCTGCCCTGTTTTACAGATACCAAAATCGGTTTCGACCTACGTACAAGATTGCCTTCAAGACGCTCACAGAGTTGGAGTGGAGATGCTGTCCTGGTTACCACGGTCTGGACTGTAAAGATTTAAAACCAGCCCTCGACCGACAAACTGTTCAGGGAATACAGCCTTACCTCCAACCAAATCATGGATATACAACCAGACACACACAGAGTAAGACACAAGTTGTATTTATCTTTGTTTTTCTGCAAAATGTCTATGTATTTCCAGATGTAATTAAGTACCACAAAACAACTATGTTACCTTTAAAACAGGAGAGAATGTCAATAAGAATAATCTAATAACTTATTTTCTGATCATAGGGCCAGAGCGGAGAGAGACAGGGCACCATGAGATGAGGCATGGTGGGACAGATAAAGTGCGTCTTCTCGAAGGGGAAGTGCAGCGCTTGTCTCAGACAGTCCTGGATCTCCAGTCTGCTATGACAGGGTTAACTGCCAACCTCCGCACAGATCTGCAGGAAGACACCAAGAAGATACTGGTGACACTTCTCAACAACATGCGTCCACCAGACAGTGCTACGGCTGCGGGCACAGAAGAGAGCCCTGCGGTGCTGGATGGTCATCAGGCTACCAGAGGTGGGATTGCTGGAGACAACGCTATAGAAACAATAGTGACCCGGTTGGATGATATCAACATTGAACTGAAAAGCAAGGACGAAGCTCTGGAAGACCTCAGAGGAACCATGACAAGTCATGAGGGGCAGATCCGTGTCCTGATGGACGCCTCTCAATCTCAGACTCCAGCCATAGCGGAGTTTGATGTTATACAGACCTATGTTGATGGAAAATTTGAGAAGCTGAAGAAGGAGCTAGACCAGAATGTGGAAGAACAGATGGCCAAGCTGCAAAGCTCATGCGACGACAAGATCAAGACCTGTGAAGACAGCCGTGATCAAGGTTTGGTCGGCCTGACCAAGCTGGTGGATACCAAGGAGGCTGATCTGAGAAAGGAGATCCGGGCACTACGTCTGGACATGGCTGCAGCAGATGGACCGATACGAACTCAAAGGCAGACTGATCCATCCAAAGCGGAAGAGGAGCGTAGTGACCACAAAGACCTGTGGCGTGAGATTGACCGCATTGCAGAGGCTCACCGCATCCTGAATGTACGCATTGACAATGAGCTGGCGCACCTGTCTGCGCCTCAAGAGGACAATGATTTCAGCCTGATGATTGAAGAGCTGGAGAGTCGCATTAACGTCACGGAGCGAAACGCTGAGACTCACTGTTTCTATGTCGAGGAGAAGCTGACCCGAACGATCTCGCTCGAAGTGGCGGCACTACGGCAGCTTCTGGAGGAGCGTCTGAACAACATGGAGGACCAGTTTACGAACATGCTGGTGGAAATGAGCAACAGCTCCTTCCCTGGGATGTTTGGTGAATCCATGGATTCCATCCAGACAGAAGTCAACAACAATAAGTTCCTCCTCCAAGGTTTGGATGATAAGGTCAATGCTGTTGGAGAGTTGTGCTCTGCGGGATGTTCAGGCTCAGGAATTAGTGTCGGTGCATTGAGTTCCTCGCCCACACCTAAAGGCCTAGAAACCATTTTGAAGGACCTGAGTCGGTATAGGAATGATTTGGACGTTCTCCACACAGATGTCAATGCCAACGCGGACAAGCTCAGGCAACTGGAAGATCTGGTTGGTCAACAGTCAGTCGTAAATGAGAGACGTGCGAAGACGATGGATGACTCCCAGAAGGGATTGATTAATCTCCAAGATAATGTGCTTGGTCTGTCTGGTGCTGTTACCGGGTTAAGTGACTCCATAAGCAAATACAACCAGGATATGCACACGATAAACTCAACATGCTGCCGCGCAGAGCAGAGCGGCTTTGGGAGTCCGGCACGCGACAACTGGGCATCAGGGATCGCGGTACCCGGTAGCCAGGCAGAGGACACCAGACGCCACGTGGAAGAGCTGAAGAACAGACTTGATACGCTCAGTAGGCAGGTGTCATCGGAACTGAGTCAATGTAAACAGAACACGCAGAGTGTTTCTGATGGCATTTCTGCTGTGGATGGACGTGTGTCCAGGCTTGAAAAGGTGTGCGGAAAGTTAGATGGGGTTTCTGACACCATCAACGAGCTGAAAGAGGGACTGGAGAGACATGTTGGTGGTCTGCGGGACTGCGTGAACAGGATGAACGTCACCTGTGGAAATCACGGCGCGGACATCGTCGCCCTGCAGAATTCCCAGCAGAGGTTCCAGGCGCAGCTGTCTGCGATGGCCAAACATGTCTTGAAAGACGTCGCCGCCAAAGAGCCAGGTGAGTTTTATGGTTTCGTGACGGAGGGAATGTCTTTCAACCAAGGGGAATGTTAGACCCAGAGCCAGCAGGGGGTTTTGAGATGCAGCAGCGGTAATGTGGCAGCAAGGGACAGCAGGTGACCAGAGTGGCAGCAGGCATGGCGGCATAGTGAGAGAGCAGAGCGCTGCTTAAGTTCACCACAATGACAAAGAGTGCACTGCATGCACGCTGCAATAAGAAGAGTATTTCATGAGAATGTGAAATGAAACTGACTACCTGCACCATGTTGCAGGCTTCGCATCATTAGTTAATGTAAAGGAAAAGTTCAACATTTTGACAAATGAGCTGATTTGCTTTTGTTGTCTTATTCACCATGCAGTTGTACGTAGCTCCACCCTCTCTTGTCACTTCTGCTGGCAAAAAGCTGAGATAGCAAAGACCAAAATTCCAAACATAAGGCTTCAAAACGTGTTATGTGCTCGACATTATAAATACATTTTGGAGACATGCTAGCTCTTTCCCCCCAAATTCCAGTCTGTATACTAAGCTAAACTAACTCGGGGCTGTCTGGAGCTTCATATTGAATTTCATTTCACTCCCAGCAAAAAAGCAAATAAGCACAATTCTTACTTTGACCTATTACATTTCAGTTTACTGTGTGACAGTAATTAGTTCTACACTATGGCACAGTTTCACCACTCAAAAGTCTATGGATTCTCCTATTAGCGCAGGCAGGCACTGAAATGGGTAAATATACACACTCCTTTGTAGCTTCCTGCCTAATTTCCACCAGATGAGTTTATCAAGTGTGATTAACATCTGTGTAAACACAAACTTTTCCTGAAGATAATCCTCCATATAATGCATTTTGCTTGCTTGGCTTACATGGAGGCTTGGTGGGAAGGATCAGATCCCATGAATGGCCGCAGGGTATTTCCCGGAGAGGGAGGACACGGGTTCACTGGGCCTCCCGTGCTCGCCTTGAATATGTCATTCAATATGTCCCGCCACCAACAGGCAGAGGCCCACATTGGAAACTTCCTGTGACTTAGAGCTATGTTGCCCTAAGAATTCCCACGTTTTTATATAAGGAATTACATTTTTAGTAGCTGAGGTCAGCCCCTCCTAACGACGCTGATGATTTACTCGCACTGTTTTGTGCCTCAGTGCTCCCTCATGTAAATGTCAGAACACCCGAGCAGACTGGTGCGTGCACGTTGAGCTGCAAGGTCTTTTTTCTTGCACCATGACGTTGCTTTTTTTTAGTCATACCACAGAACTGTAGACCTCAATCTCAATTCCCGGTTTGTCAGTACACAATTAAACACACACACACACATGCTCATACACAATACACCCCCCTCCCTCTCATTCGCCTGACACATGTACACGTACCAACCTCCAGAGATTCCCGTAGGGTGACCTCAGCCTGATGTGCAGAGTCTGGTCCTCATTAAGGGCCCTGACTCACTGCTGGAGCCAGTCTTGATGGAGAGGGGAGAAGCAGGGCTCCACACCCAGGACCAGATGCTTCGACTACCCTCAGCTGTGATGTCATGACTGGGGCCCCATCAACGGTGCCTCCCTTTCTCAAACCATCCAAAACAATGGTATGATAGGGACCTGAGGAGAAAAGGAGGGCGGCTGGATTAGTGGTTGTGGTGGAGACACACTGAGAGAATGAAGGCATTTTCTATTCCAGTTCACTCTTTGCCAAATATGGGCAGTTAATTCCAAACTGTGATATTTGATTTCATTACTGTAGACGTAACAGTACACTGTACCTCTGCCCAGCATTAACTCAGACAGGGCTGTGCGTACTGTAACAAATTGTCGAGGCCTCTTAATTAGTTGTTTATCCCTAATCCCTGGATCCGTTTCTATCTTTTTTTATACATATGAGAGAGAGCATATTTAAAGTTTTACCTTTTGGGAAACACAACAGACTGTATATATGTAGTCACCATCATGTTACCCATTGGTTTGTGAACTACGTTTTTGAAGCCTTGAGTTCGGCATTTTGTCCGTCTTTATCTTGGTTTTTGGCTGCGTCACCTTGTAAAACTGAACATTGAAGAAGACATTGTCAGGTGACCAAAATGTTAAAATAAAGGTGCCGCCTGGGAAATACGCATAATTACTGTCTTGCGGATCATCAGTTGAGAAGATCGATACAACTCATATTTCTGTTTGCTACACGCTACTGCCAGGAGCTGGCTAACTTAGCTTAGCATAAAAGCTGGAAACAGAGGGGAAACGCTAGCCTGGCTGTCTCTAAAGGAAAATAAATCCTCCTACCAGCACCTCTAAAGCTTACTATATATTTTGTCACATAATGTTACAGATTAAACAAACAAGATACTTAATCTTGGTGAGCTTCAGAGTGCTGGTGGGCAGATTTGGTTACTTTGGGCACAGCCAGGCGAGCCGTTTCCTGCTTACAAGTCTTTGTGCTAAGCTACGTTAGCTTGTCGCTGGTGGTAGCTTCATTGTTACTGAACAGACATGCGAGAGGTTTCATTCTCCTCTTTTAACTCTCGGCAAGAAAGTGAATAAACGTGTTCCCCAAAATGTCTCCCTCTCTGTGCTCATAGTCTGTATCCCACTAGAGAGGGAGTTGGACTGTGCGGCATGAGGATTGTGGGATACTAAGGAGATAAATAGTCTAAATGGAGATAAAACATTTCCATGAAAAATCCCAGCTCTGTGGGTGTGGTGGTGGTGGAGAGCCCGCTGAAATGTTTCCTCAGTCATATGAAGACCCCGAGGAGGCTGGGAACAGATGAGATGTGTAATAGCAGAACTGAAAGATTAACTGCAATAGCTTTGCCGTTACTCAATGTGAGTGCTGAATGGAATTGTGTGACTTTGGTTGCAAAATGTTGGCACTAATGTTTGCCCACAGCAGCTGCTGCAGCAAAGGTCTGCTGCTACGGCTTGTGTGTGTGTGTGTGTGTGTGTGTGTGTGTGTGTGTGTGTGTGTGTGTGTGTGTGTGTGTGTGTGTGTGTGTGTGTGTGTGTTTTTCTGTAAGTTTTTTCTTTCCGATAGGGAGTCGAGGTTCAGCGGCAGTGACTCTGAATAACGCAGGTGTATCAAAGTGACTCTGAAATTAGAGGTGATGAAGCTTTCGTGTCTTAAAGGAAGGAGACTGTTTGATATATAGGTTATTAGGAAATTTCAAAATCTGGGAAGAGCTTGAGCTTGCTGTTCCTCATTTAGACGGTGACTAATCAACTTTCTTGTTTTTTTCATTACGATACTTAAGATGTTTTTTGCCTCCTTTAATTTTGGAGGGGATCCCAGGCTCGCCCTGTTTCTTTCTCCCTCTCTTATCTCTGAACTACTCTCCCTTTACTCGATCATCGCTCTCGCCTTCTGTGCAGTTTTTGTGTGTGTCCTTCCTAGAATGCCAGAGGACTTCTTTTCCTCTTCTCCATCCACGCTGTCCTGTGAGTGTTTCTATCGAGAGGCGAGGCCTTCAGAAAAAACTAAAACAAAACTGTTTTATTAAAGCAGGGATAAATTGAAGGCTTTGATTTCATGGATCAATGCTTTGCAATTGATCATTCTGACTTTATAGAGGAGAGACAGGCAGTAAGATTAACTGTCTACCGTGATGAAGGAATACAAGAAAAACAAGATATCAAAGGCTTTTTGAAGTCAAAGGGTGTCTGCTGGGAAAGAATGAAAAATTGAACTTGACACCACAAACACACACACACACTGTATATATTTAGTGTGCAGCAGAATTTTGAGGGCGGGAGGGGGCACGCTTTGACTGCAACAGTTTCCCCAGAGAGATCTGTGAAGCCCCGACGTGAGGTGTTTCCATCTCTGACCAATGAGCCCATCTGGAAGTCTTCACAGGAGAATGGACCCAGATACACAGTGAGAGTCCCTGAGGTCTGCCAATGCAGTGCACAATGTGAACCTCCCATCATTAATACCACTGGAGAAAACTGGGGCGGCGGATGAAATTGTGTCCATGTGCATCGCAAGAAGAGAAAAATGTACAGTCAGAGTGAGAGGGATGCGTAGTTGTAATGCGTAACCACCCCTCCCTGCGCTGTGCCCCTTGACACTATTTTCCATCGCATGATCAGCTTGTCTGCTGCAATATTGCTCGATGCTTTCAGACACTTTTGAACACTCACGCACCGTCACACGAATCTGTGCACTGCAGCATTCCTCCCCTCGGGGTGTCTCAATCTGCTCGTGAGCAATAACATCTGCTTTGGCTGATGCTCTTCTTGGTTGCACCAGCACTGTAGTGTGTATATGTGTGCGCCAGTCGGTGTTTTTTTTTTGTTTTTTTGCTCGACTTTGTGGTTGCCCCCTTAGTGAGACACAGGGCTGAGGGCTCATGGGAAATATGCACTCAGTCCTGAAGGAGGCACGGGGAGGAAATGAGGAAGTGATTTCTGATTATCGCAGTGCAACATGATTCCTGGGTTTAATTTGTTTTTGATTATACATGTGGTTTCTGAGTAGCTTGTGGTATCACTTGCAGTAAGGAGGAGGAGTTTTGATGCTTGCTGATGTTTTATTTGATAAGTGTGAGTGGATTTTATAATCCGGAGTAACAGGCAGACTTTTATGTAATACCATTGCTCTCAGGTACTTGGATTGATCGCTTTCCCTCAGTACAAGACTGGATATACAGTTGACTTCAGTTGATTCATCGTTCAAGCTCAAAAGTGATTTAATGCTACCCTGTGGGTTTGAGCGTGAATGTTCAGTCATGATTTATCTGCCTCGACTGTTTTGGTGTGAGAATCCTAGTTTCAGAGATATCGATTTTTTTAATTGTAGTCAGAAATTGTAGTTACAAATGAGAAATTTGCTCTCAAAACATGTTTTTTTTGTTCGCGTAATAAAGACACAAATCTACCTTCATAGTCAGCCTTCTCTCTAATACAAAGATGACACTCGAGCGCCTCAGGTGCTCAAAGCACCCCAAAAAATAGGAGCTATTTACTGTCAACCATAGTTTTCTACATGCAACTGCTCACAACAAGATATGTGGATTATCTTGAATAATCAAGTTATGATTTCCAGAAAGAGGCATTGCTGTCGAGTTTTTCAAATGTATTTATTTCACGCTTTGAGCCCCACAAGCCGAGTGTCATATAGTCCCATTATATTGGAGAGAAGGCAGACATCTCTACGCCCGATATCTCCAAAACTATTTTGTGTTCGTCATCAGCAGATGTAGTTAGAGCAGAACTCTGACCGCTAATGAGGTGTGGTTGAACGCTTTTAAGTGGCTCTTAAGATTAATTTGTACCCAAGTAACCAGTGCAGTTCTATTCTAATAGAACACTGTGTTTACATTAAGTATTTCTCACTGAAATACATGAGACATTATCCTTGAAGGGCCAACAAAGTGGTTAAATGTATTTCCTAGCTCATAAAACGGCAAAGCCAATTTTGGAAGAGGCACTTGTACCATCTGATGGGCTATCGGCTGTTCGTTCTTGCTTCAGCATCTTTTGACCTATTCTTACGACAGCTGCTCATCTATCAGCTGACCAGTCGAATCAGATTCTTAGCCTACTTATGTTTAATATAACATGAACAGCTAGCGCGCATTCTGTTTAACTGATGAGAGAAAATAAAATTAAAAATAAATTAAAATAAAATAAAAGAGCCCATTAATTCCACCTAAATTCCTCCTCTCATTTATAGAATGTTAAAAATGTGTATATGTTTTCAATAACACATGCATAAAGTGAAGTTGCAATTTATCAAACGCATATCTCTTAGAAATGGCTGGTTTTACCTACTCAAGATAGTATAAGGTGAAGCGGAAATGGCAGTAAAACAATGCTCAGGAACGTTCTTGAACGCTCAAATACGCTTTATCCCCTTCACTGAATCTTAAATACAGCTCGTCACAATCTGACTGACACCTGGTTGTGAGACGGCGTTGACACAAAGCAGGTACTGCAATTATTTCTAGTTATTTGTCCTCAGGACACTCTCACAGCGTCAATATGCCCACCTCAGAGGCCCAGCTGATGTCTGTGGCCTCAGGGGGTCTGGCGAGCAGTCAGCTAGTTTCCATTCAGATGGTTCTCGTTGCCTAAAACTCACACCGACCGCCTGCTTTTATGAAGGGTGATAATGGAACCGGTTGAAAAAAGAAAGAAATAAAGCTCAGAGGTCCACTGAAAGCCAGGTCTAATTTGGCCTGTCAACAGAATTCAAGCCGTTAAAAAAAGAATTCACAAGAGAAGGGAGGGATGTGGTCTGAATCTGAGAGAGGAAGTGGGATTTATAAACAAAAAAAGTCCTTTGGAGGCTTGTGCAGAGAGAATTCTCCATAACTTTCAGCTGTCGTGACCAGATGGCAACGCCTATGACATGGTCAGAAAGTGAACTGTAATTTGATTTATTTACAATCTTCCCGCTGCCTGTCTTTTTCTTTTTCTTTCTAAAGGAATGACCTTAAGACCAGAGAGGCCCGTTTCTTTTCCAGATTCCACCAGAACCAGAATCCAACAAATCCACATCCCTCTCATCCTCCCACCGCTGCCATCCAGCCCGAGGCAGCCGCACAATCCCAGCCAACCTCTGCAGCCCAACATGCACACGATTAAGATCAGTCCGCCGAGCCAGCCGTCCAGTCCCCGGCAGACAGGCCACGCCCCTCCCCCGGGGGTTCCCGTCAGGCCGGTGGTGGAGACGGGCGAGGCGGGACCTCCGGGGTACAGCCGCAGGGTCACTGTGCGGAGAGGGTCTGAGGACAAGTCCAGCACGCCCGTCAAAGGATTCGCTGGAGCACCAGGTGAGACGTGCTGATGGGGATGAGCGCCGTCACACTGCGGCTCTAATTTGGATGTTTTTGTTAAGTGTTGTAAACCGCAGATTTATGGCACAAAAACCTGATTTGGTAATTATAGCCACAAATACAAATTATATATACATACTATAGGTACCTCTTGGTATGTACAAGTTGACAAAGTCAATCAAACTGTATTTGTATAGCAGCCTTAATACAGTTTAATGTCATTCACAGATGACTGGCACACCAAAATTAAGATGCAGATTGTGAAAACAAATAAAAATTACAATTTGAAATATTACAATTTGAAACTACTGCACACGAGACATTACAATGATAACATGTAATGTAGCCCATTCATCTAATACACTATTCACTCAGTGAATATAAAGTACAGACACCAGTGCTCTTTGTTACCCATGTTGAAATCTAAAGCGTTAATCCAGATTTGGATGCACAGAGTCGACTCGTATGAATGAAACCGTCATCACAAGAAGAACATTTTATGACACCGTGTCATAATTCTGGCATCATGGAGAGCGAGGCTGAGCGAGCATTACCATGTGTGACATATTACGTGCATGTTCTTCTTTTCAGAAGTGCTGTCAATTGGCATTTATTTGAGATCTACTCATCCAAACCACATCAGCATTGACACACTTTGAGCTTGGCTCCGTTTTGTTCTTTTCAGCCCTTTTCGTTTCACACATGGAAGCCAGAACATAAGTTTAATTATCCATGGACTCTGTTTTCTTTTGTCGTCCACACATCGGAACGCTGTGCTTCAAAGGCTTTAAACTGAGGCCAACTCAAATAGGATTTAAGAGACAACAGATCGTCACAGAGCCAGTTCTGGATTGACTTAATAAGACTGCATATATATAGGATGATTAGAGGAAATATCATAGGCTTTGTTTTATCCTCCCCCATGGCATGTTTTGGCAGTAAAGTAATAGGGAACAGTTTTGAAATATGTCCTATAAATCCACGTTAGTTGAGATTCTTAACCCGATAATCAAACTCTGCATTCAAAATTCATGCAACTCTTCAGGCTTTAATAAAAAGCAGTAAAAGCTTTTAATTACTTTGCACCATTGAAGGGTATGTTTTCACATCGTCATTACAGGGCTGTAAATCCTCGCGATTGGTTTGTTGTACCTCTGTTGTATGATTATTGGTCTCGTTTGGAACTGAAACAGCACAAATATCTCTAGGTTTATATCCATATCAAGGCTCTGAGGAAACTGTGAACGCCTGAATCTACTTATAGATCCCATTGTCCTTCAACAGCTAAAGCAACATCACACTCATGCGAAAAGCCACTTGTAAAACTAAAATAATGCAGATTACAACCTTCTCTGGGAAACTATCCCACAATGTGCAGATGGAAAACCAAACGGCGGCCTCTGGCAAGAGCGTTCACTAACTCCTCTCTTCAGATGATGATAAAACATGATGTGTTTGTCATCCGTTTCTTTTGCAGGCTATCCTCCCGTGCAGCCCGTGTCTTTCAAGCCTCAATCAACCAGCCGTCAAGGTACTATAGCAGTTCATTATCTAGTTGCAACGCATGCATCTGCAGGCTTCGCCATTCAACTGCATCAGTGTCAAAAGAAAACAAATACGCTGGAAAAGCTGTGAATAATTTGTGGCCCGAGAGTGCGAGGGAGCGGGAGCTGGATGCGTTTAGTTTAAGGAGATGTGGGCGGACTGTGGAAGGATTTTAGTTCATCTGAAGGCACTTAGCAGAAAGTTTGACCCCGGGCAGCATGGCGTTACCTTTGGTGACGTCGGAGACAATTACTAAAGTAGATAATATAGTCACTGAAACAGAGATCTACTTCTTTCTCTATAGCTACTTACAAACCAAGAAAAGCCCACACTTCATAAGTTCATTCTGTATTTTGTTTTTAAACATATTAGAAACTCATATATAATGAAACATCTCAAATCAATGCGTAACCCTTGAGCTCACAGCCGTGACTGTAGTAAAAACTATGTTTTTATTTGTTTTACTGTATATTGGCTCTGTGGCACTCTGAGATTCTTTTGAAAGAAAAATGCGTTAAAAATGAAATGCATTATTATTATTATTATTATTATTATAAATACACAATTTGCACTTTCTTCATCTGTACCTCGTAGTTCCCGTAGCAGCGAAGATGCCCTGGAACCCGATGTATGGCGCTCCAGTTGAATCTCTAGGTAAAAAAAAGCTTGTTCAATTTTAGTAACTGCATCGATAAAGAAAAACAAATAATTTGCTCAAATATAAGGATTTGTGAAGGCGACAAGTTATGTCCAAGTGAGAAATGTAGTTTATCTTTGTAATGAGACAGTGATCGACTTATTGTATGATCACACGTTATTGTTCCAGCTCCTGCCGACATCAGCGCAGATCCCTTCTCCTTCTCTGCTGGCCTCACACAGCAGCCGCTCTCTGGAGACTTTGGCTTCATCCGCTTCAACAGAGTTCTAGTCAATGACGGAGCTCACTACAATCCCCACACAGGTACATTAACAACAGATTGAATATGTGCGCTCCATGGACTTTTGACATTGCATTATGGTCGTGCAAACAAACATTCAAGTTGCACAGTAACGCCAGCGTGTTTCTTCCAGTCTTCAACGTTTGTGGTTCCTTTGGTTTATCGTCAGGTCCCCGCCCTTCAAATTAAAATAATATCTATTTGCTCGTGTTCTTTATTTTGTGCATATAATAAAACTAAAACAAATCAAAAGAAGAGATATACAGTAGCATAAGAAGATGCACAGGTGGGTTAGGAAAACAAAAACAATCCATATTTAATTTGTGGTCCGCAAACTAAACACATAAACGTTTATGCATATTTCAATTTATGTTTTTAATTTTGTAAAATTTTAAATATTATATAGGTGGAGGCTTCAAATAAGCCCAGTTGGCTTTTTGTCTCTTCCTGCACTGTGATATAATTATTTTTTTTCTGTTATGATTTGTTTTGTTTTATTGTTTGAATTGTGCAAAAAAAAAATCATTATTACACAATACCAGAACTGTTCACACCTCACTATTAATTTAATTTAAAGATGTATTTTACTTGTAACCTATCCTCAAACCTAATGGTCTATGGAAACAGGACCCACAGTAGGAGCAGCATCACGAGTAAACACGTGACTAGTCGTTGATCCTACCCGCTCGTTCCCTCTCTCTCTCCTCCTCAGGGATCCTCACCGTACCTCAGGACGGCCGATACCTGATTTCGGGACTGCTGACCGCTAAGCAGGGCGACCGCGTGGAGGCCGTCCTGTCCGTGTCCAACCGCAGCGTCCAGAGGCTGCAGAGCTCGGCGGGGCCGGCGGCCGGTCAGCACGGGGGCCCGGCCGGCGGCGACTGCGGCGGCGGAGGCTCGGTGTCCTTCAGTCTGATCCTGCCCCTGAGGAAAGGAGACCGCGTGGGCCTGGTGAGGACCGGGGGCCAGCTGGCCACCACCGGGGCCCGGGAGATCCTGTCCACCTACAGCGCCATCTTCCTGTACGCACCACAGGACAAGAGATAGCTGGAGCTCAGCTGGGCGGTAACAGAACGGACCAGTTTGTTCCCAGAGAGTTGGACTGGAGGAGAAATGTTGGAGTAACCATAGTCTTCACTGTTTTTTGCTGTGGTGCTGCTTCTTTGCCACTCAGTATGAAGATCCTCACTTATAAAGTCAGTTAAGTCATTACATTGCAATGTGTAAGCCATTTGCCAATTATACCTGAATACAAGAAGCAGGATTTGTTTCTAATATATTTGATTATCAAGATGCCTTTTTTGTACCCGTTGTGAATGTATTGTGTAAATAAGTGTTGATAAATTAACATAAATTCATAAAATGTTATTATTTTAACAAACCAATACTCAGTATGGAAGAATGTGATGTCACTGGTTCGGCCATAAACCATGATAAATCAAAGCATGAGCTCCTCTTACTGTGTAATCCACACTAGAAGCACATAATGATTAATTCATACACAGGAAGAGGTTTTGCAACACAACATGCTTTTATTAATGTTACAGACTTGGCTGGCTTCAGAAACTGCACTGAGAGAAAGAAGGTTTGAAGGCAAAAAAAACCACCATTTGTGTTATTACGTAAAGTGCGTGTGGATGAAAAAATACATTTCCCCTCACCTCTCTCCTGAGACTTAAAATATTCAAAAGGAGCAAACTAAGAACCAGCAGGAGAATATTTAGCCTTCAGTTCAGCCTCTTAACCTTTGAAGAGGAGACAAATGCTGATTTATATTCACAGTAATTTAGTGGGCTGTTATTTGGTTGCGTTATTCAATAAAACAAATACAAATTTGGTATTTCCTGAGGCATTTTAACTGTATTCGTGTATCGATACTTCTCTAGCCTGTGGTTACCTTCCTAACTGAGACTGGAGAAAAGAGCAGCAGACAAATGTATTCAGTTAGAAACTTTATTCAATACAAATAGGACCACAAGCCACACTTTGTTAGCTTCATTAGGCCTGTATTTTCTTTTCTTCTTACAACTTAATTTGTTCTTTAAACATACTTTAAACCACATTTCTATACAAATCAAAACACAGCATACACTTAAGGTATTCCTGTTGGTCAGACACAATCAAAGAGCAAAGCATTACCTCCAGACTGAATGAAACCAACGCACAGAAGATCAGACACTTTATCAGAAATAATAAATCGATAAGGCATCGAAGACAGAAGAATGTGATGATCAGCACACATACTTGATCATTTTCCACAGCAGTCGAGTGAGAACAAACAATATTATATATGCATATATACACACCACGTATCCCACGATCAGAGGATAAAGTGTGATTCTTCCACACAAGATGCTTTACTTTCATAGAAAGAATGGAATTCATTTTGTTAAATCATAAAGATATATATCCATTTGACTTCACCAAACTTTGTCGCGCACGAGCCATTAAATCAACGCAAGACACGCATCTTAGAGCACAAAAACAACTGCGCTACAGGGTGAACGCGGAAAACACTGCAGCGAAACAATGACGGTAATAGTGGCAATCTGGATGAGCCAGGATCGTAAATTGTGCTTCTTTTATTGAATAGTTTTCATCTATTAGGTCTCAGTCCGACTCTTTTCTGAATTTCTTATCCTCGAGAGCACACACACACAGTCATGATACCGTTACACTTGTGCTGGAGGTATGATCCATGTCAGTGGTTATCCTACAACTAAAAACACACATAATGCCAGTGAAGCGCTTTCAAAAGGCTTCCTCAAGTATTTCCTGTTGATCTCCAAACAAGAACCAATGGCTCTTCCTTTGACTCCTCCTCACCAGAGGCACAGCATCAGTCTTTTGTCTTTTCCCGTTCTCTCACACACACACACACACACACTATAATTGCTTTTACTGACATATTTTAGAATAGCTGCGTTGTTGTGATGTCAGAAGGTCACTCACATAATTAAAACTAGAACTCTTCGACCCTGCATTGATTGCGTACTCTGGTCTACCGTCGATGGAGACCTTCAGTGAAAGTGCATGTGGGTGAGAGGTGTTCCAAGTTGCACCCCTGTGGGTGCAGCATAGACAAAGTGTGTTGGATAAGTCTTGGTAAAGCCACTGAGGGAACATAAGCAAAGGTCGAATGAGTCATGTCACCCAAGTAGCAGCACTCGGTGATAACACACACACACACACACACACACACACACACACACACACACACACCTTAATTTTAAGCCCCCTCTCTCTAGATCCGCTCACTGCTCCAACTCAAGCGTTACCTTTTACATTTGCACATATTTTAATACTAAATCTGCGGATGCTGAGGTTTACTGAGGAATATGCATGTCGAAGGTTTCACTGTAAAACAAGGAATACAGATCGTTTTGAAATGGCGATAAAGATCTGAAAAAGAAAATCGTACAAGGCCTAGTCGTTACTGTTAAGTGCATGTTAACTTATGACAAACCATACAAAATACCAACTGGAAGTATTTCCACATCGCATTGGTGATACATTACTTTTTTCAGACAAGCAAAGGCATCATGATAGAAATCAATAACTTAAACATACCAATTATCATAAATAATGACTGCATTGTTAACAAAACACTTGAGTCGCCAGAGCTCGTAGAACATAATAATCAATTTAAAATAACAGCGAGACAATACTCTGCGACGTTCCTTCATTTTGCTTTTAAGCCACATCTAAATGTGCATCTTCTCATACTTATTGGCAATCCCTGTATGACCGTGAACATTAATACCAACATGACGCATTCAGTACGATCTGGAATCTGTTCCAGCAACAGTGCACGGATGACCAGTCAGTCATCCAGAGGCAAGAGTCCAGAACAAAACTGAGCACCTACGGTAGCTTTCTTAAACCTGCTGGGTATGGTTCATGGTACTTCATGTTTGAGAACAGATTACAGACTGAATAACTGTGTGTAGGCAAACATAGCAGCCACAGCTAAATAATACCGGCGTGAGACTCGTGGCCAGTGTTGATTTCCTACCCCGTGTGTCTTTTTTTTCTTCTTTTTAAGCTTCGAAGGTTTCGTTTCACTACTTCATGGCGCTCAGGAAATGTAAAAAAAAAAGAACTTTATTCAAGAAAAAAAATGTCTTTTCCTTCTGCACAGCTAAAGGCTAATGCCTCGCACGGGGCTTCAGTCGCGTCCATGATGGCAAATGCAGACCAACCGGTTTGCTAGAACTCACAGAGAGAAAAGAGAAGTCTCAGATCTTTCCCCCTGTACTTTAATGGGGACTACATAGTGCTCGTTGGGTTAAGGTGCCTTCACAGGCACGAGGAAAGATGATCATTTAGTTGGCGATTGGTCTCTCGTCAGAAAGTTTCTGGGGATTATGAATCTGGATTTACTGTTCTGGAGATAACGTCCACTCGTCTTGAATGGGGAGAGACAGTTTGTGTTCATGGTCATAACCCTGTTACTGTGCGTGGGCATGTTTGAGTACTAAATAGGAAAGTTTGGGTTTCAGTCCATGTGTTTCCTGGAGATGCATTCAAGTGCACAGTCCAGCTGCATTGTATATGAGCACCTGTGTATCCATATGTGCTGGATTAGAGCATTTCATCAGGGTTGATGTCTGGTATGGGCTGCCTCCAGTAACAGAAAGAGCTGTACTCCGGCAAGACGAAGGCCTCGTTCTGCTCTTTACTCAACAGAGGGAACACATGCTCCACCAGCTCGCTCAGCCTGCAGTAACTGTGGACAAATAGAAGGGACAGACAGAGAATAGAAATATTTATAAAGAGTTTAACAGCATGTTAGCAATCCAGCAAATTCCTAAGAATTATTATGAAGGTTTTGAAAGAGTTGTAGATTTTAATTAAAATGCGCAAATAAAAACTGTACACGCTTAAAGTTGACATCATGTTCCTGGAAAGCTGACAATAAAGTCCAATATTCACTCTCCTTTTAGCTCTGTGTTGGTCTCCACCAACTCCAGAGGCAAGTATCTAAATGCTCCACTATGTTCAACATCTAGTCAGTAAATCAGAGGAAGACAGGTGCCTTCTGTTGTTGAAAGAAAGTTTGATGATTTTGCATGATAAACCTCTGTGGGCTCGTCACTACAACTGACCACTTTCACATTACACAATGAATACAACATTTGTAATTTTACCTTCTGTTCAAAATCAAATAATGCTTAGGGCAGCTTTACGTTTCTATATTTCCATCTCTTAAAATATCCCCATTTGGTGAGTTTTGTCAGATTCTGTCCGTGCCCATGTCTACTCCTCCGCGCTATCGGGGGTCTCTACAGTGAGACAGACACAAACAGTCAGTTCATGAACTTACGAGGACTTGTTGCCCTTGGTCTGCTCCTGGATCAGCTCTCCCTTGGGGTTGACTGTGAAGATCCTACACACTGGAACTCCCACCTCCTTATAGGCAAACACATCCTGCATGGAGACGAATAATCAATTATGATTAGTTTAAAAACACATTAAATGCAAATATTCTTCTTAGATGAAAGCAGGAGACAAACTAATCTAAATACGATGATACATTAGCAACTGGGCCTTTAAAAGCCATCTGAGATCATTTTCAGAAAGTAGCTCTCATTCATAATACACACCGGGAACAAAGTGACATAAGACCCTTAATAACATTAACCACAGATTTCCTGTTTGTGTTCCACCTAATGGAAATATTTATAAATGGCATGTTTGATGAGCAAATGGAAGACTGTGTGTTTGTTACATTTTCTTTGGCGAGCGTCAGAGACAGACGGAGGCTTGACGGCCGACCCAGTGCTTCATCTGGGTGTTGGTGTTTATGCAGCTGAAGATGGGATGCTGTGCCCGGCTTGAGCTTTTATTGTTTTTATTTTTTCCCACAGACGATGTCACATGGGACCATACTCCGCCAGTGACCTCAGCTCAGGTTCAGCCCAGTACTGAGTTAATATGTTTGCGTCTGCTAATTGATAGCCAACGTGTCACGTTGATCTTGCAATACATCATGTCTGCATCGACTTTGGGAAAACACAGCTCTCCGACATGTAAAAAGAGAGCGCTTTAATGTCGGTGAGTCTGACATCTTCAAACATTCATTAACTCACATTAGCTCTATTCCCAAAGGCGGCGTAGAATGGCTGCTTGTTATGCTGGAACAGGTTCTTGATATCTGTAAGGCATTCAATCTTGAAGATCTCTGGTTTCTTCTCAATGACCTCCCTGAAGCAAACAGACAGTTTGATTAGAGACACACACACACACACACACACACACACACACACACACACACACACAGTCATTCTGAATGAGACTTCACTTTGTCAAATGCTTGTTAGGTTTCTCACTTCTTTCTTGTTATCTCCTCAGATTAGATTAAGCTTTTAGACTTGGATAGCACTTTTCTAGTCTTCCAACCACTCAAAGAAGCTTTAACACTACGTCCTATGAATACAGTAGGTATACATGTGAAATACTATGTGGAGCATCTAAAAAACAACAATAAATATATCAGTTTAGTCTAGCTTTCCTCATGGACCTCCAAATGCAAGAGAGTTATCGGTGACATGCAAATGAAGTCAACAGGGCCATGTTAATACTGTAAATACTTTGTGCACCTTAAAAGACACGGTACAACAATCCACACGCTGAACTCGAGACAATCCAGACTGGGTCTATTCCTTGGCATGTTCTAGGCAAACCAAACCACCAATATGTCTGATGCACTAGTAATCCATCTCTATGGGCTTTTTAAAATTAGTTTGACATCGCAGACAGGGCAAGCTTATGAGCTTTGACGATCAACTGGGGATCAGAAAAAGGAGAAACCAAAGGAGAGCTGTCGCATTGATGATGGATTTTCCTGTCACATCCTTGTCAGGGATGCATTAACACGACAAGAGATAAGTGATCTGATGGCTCAAAGACGCATTTAAAAAAAGTGTAAACAGAGTCTATGATGTAGAGGGAAAGGTCACGGAAGAATCCCATTGAAATGACATACGATTAGGATGAAAATACAACAGTGCAGCTTCTTCTCCTTCAACACAGCTGAGAAGCACCCCCCTGCTGGGTTTTGGCCATGTTACGTGGCATTACAATGTTTGGCTTAAACAACACACAGAGGGTGGGGGATGTAACAATATGTGTAGAGTAACAGTTGTTTAATTTAATTAGCATATGCTATCGCAAATTATCATTTCATCCTGTGCTACATATTGTTAACCAAGGTCAATAATATTAGCATCAATTACCAGAAAGATTGTGCAATGAATATAAAAATATTTTCCCGAGGTCACCAAGTAAATTGCTTGGAATCTTTATGCCGATAATAATCCATCCACAGCTCAGTGCTACCTGGAAATCAGCTAGTTGCATCCTCTCATGTCTAACCATCTAATTAATAAACATGTCAATCGCCCATCAAAGGCTTTGCCTTGGCAGCTGCCCTCGTCTGTGAAGACACCATTATCAACTGTTCAGAACCGACAGTAAGCAGGTTAATGCAGAGTGTATTTCTAGTAGCTGATGGCAAGGCTACAAACACAGTTAACACCTTTTGAGTTAGACATTCACAAGTTTGAGTTTATCTGTAGCCTCTGCATATGAAAGGCTCATTATAATAAAAATGAGGATTTAGAGTAGAGATATTTTATGTGAAATAAAGTTTTCAGACAAAAAGGATTAGACTTTGAGGGGCGACATATGAGATGGTTTAACGTTTGAATTATGATAAGCAAGGTTTAACGCGTGTGATGACTTTGGGAATGCATTTGGCTTTATGACACTGACACGGGAAGCCATTTATATAATCGTATGTATACCTGTGGAAGGCAGAGAAGAGGCTGCTGGGAGACAGCATGAGAGGTCCTCGGGGTAGAATGGTGCCTCCGTCATTGACCCACTGCAGGTAACCTCTCGTCATGTCCGCCATGCCAATCGCCCGTGCTGAGCAGTACAGGAACTTGTAGCCATTCCTGCCAGTGGAGAGCAACAGTTGTTCCAATACAGTTTAATATCACCACCACCATCATCATTAGCAATTAGTTAGAATAGCACTTTAATAAGATTCACAATGTGCAGTTTTCATACCATCCATCCATTAGCTATACCCACTTATCCTTCAGGATTTCCATATATTCCCCATCAATTTCCATTAATTCCTATTCACAGGGGTGACTCATAGCTACTGGCAAGTCACTCTCACATTGATACCTACCTGTTATTAATTAAGTTAACCTGCATCAGGGTTCCCACTCTTTTCTACAGATACTTTTACAGGATATTTTCAGTGATGATGTAGCTGGTATGACAGTCAGGGATTGTGTCATATAGTAATATGTTCCTCTCTGTAGAAGTCTAATTTAAAAGATGAGAAGTCTATGGCTATAACGTCTATGAAATCATCTCTTACACGCTTAGAAATTATGGCAAATTGATCATAGAGTAATGCAAACACACCGTCAGATGTGCAGCACTTCACTCGATTGAAGTGAAACATTTCATGTCCATTTCACATTAATAATGCAGCATTGCGTTTGTAGAGACAATGCCAGCAAACTACCGTGAGCCAGTATTCAGCCTCACGTACAGTTGGTGCTGCCATTCATTGACTTCACTATGCAAACGCTACACACAAGCCGGACAGTTTGAACCCAGAACCTTCTTGCTGCGAGGCGACAGAGCCAACTACACCCACCCTGAAGCTACTACCAATCTCATTATGGAGTATTTATATTGTCTGCATGTTGAAGCAGAAAAGACAGGTCGAGATTAAAAGTATCAAAACTCACCAAAAAGGAGCTACAATGAGAAATCCAGAATAACTCGGTCTTGATTTTTAGTCAAACTTCCTGAGTCATCAACCTCAAAGCCCCCCACGCAAACACTGCAGGGAAATATCAACTGCACAGAGACACTATTGGGAATCAAACGCAGACAGCGCTAACCACAGACCGACCATTCATCCTTCCTCTGTGATTTAATCAGTGTTGTTGTGCACTTACTCAGCCACTGAGTGGTAGAGCTTGGCAATGCCCTGGTGGGTCCAGTCCTTCCCCAACTGTGGCAGGATCTGACCAAATACATCTGACCTAAAATATCAGAACAAACACAAATGGATATTAGTGATGTAAAGACAGAACGTATCAGTTGTAAAGTAACAGAGTCAAAGAAAACAAAGAAAAGTAGATCTGTAGTACAGACCTAAGCACCATAACTACTCAACATTATAGACTGATCTCCACTAATGAGGATGACGCAGGTACCGTCTCAACCGCATCTTATGGCTGTGCGCTTACAGACTAAAATGTAAATTAGCTCATTATAGTCTGTGTGCCCTTTACTCTGTTGCTCAAAGAATACCACATGTCACAGGTTGGCCTAAAGGGTCACAGAGATAATAAGCTTCAGTCAGTGTGGACCCGTTTGATGTTGACCACCGATGAACCACATGGAGCGGACAGCCGACTCGCATCAAAAGAGATGGCGCTAGCCTTGAGATCATCTGCATTCACATGGAGAATCTGGAGGCAACGGGACAGGATTTGGGCATCAGAAACCGTCCGGTTTGCGTTTGTATTCCAAGTAGTATTGACCAATTGTGTTTGAGCAGTGTTTGGTTGAAAGCGCTCTGCGTAGAGGGCAAAAAAAAAAAAAAAGAGGTGGAACTTATTGGCAGAAAGGCAATTTCGGAACCCACGAGCTACCTTCCGACGAGGATTTAACTTTTTTTACTGATTTAAAATGAGCTATATCTGCTGGCGACACTGGAACCCTAGTAATACAGCCCCTTGCAACCAGAGGCTTATCCGTCATTAGACCGATAGTTGATGGGATCCGAGATTGGCTTTATGCTAATTAAAAAGATTAACACAAAAAAAGATGGTTTTTTGATGTAATATCTGCTATTTGAGGAGGACTTGAATTAGTCCATGTCAATGAAGTTGCAGAGAAAACCTCACAAAATGTCTAAGAAGGGAAATTAAATATAGAGTCATTCATCATCTTTCTTTCGATAATCCAATGTGAACAATAATTTATAGGGGAGTTTGTGTTTTTGAAGTGGGGTTGTATGAGATATTTATCCATAGTTGGTGTTTTAGCTGCAGCTGATGGCGCCCGGCAGTTTGGAGCGACATGGAGTTGGAGCAACGCAACTTACTGCTGCTAACGGGGGCAGCAGCAAAACATATTTTAGCCGCCTAAAGAATAATCTTCATCAGTTTAAAGTATACGCTATATTCAGAATATTTTCACTGCTATAGCTTGCCGTCAGCCATTTCCATTTCACGTCGATGAATCCGAACTAACCCTTTAAAACTAAAATCACACATTAATACAAGCAAAATAAACGATCAAGGAGGCAGCAGATCAGCAACTCCAGTTACCTGTCTGATGACTAAGTAAAGCAATTAAGATGCTTCAAATATAGTGTACACTTAAACGGATATTGATACATCAAAGTGGACTTTTTTTTCTTTTTTTTTTTTTAAAAGGGGGCCAAAATATATTTTTTCTGACATTCCCGTCCGCAGCAGGAGATTGCTTTGCTCCAGTGCTGGTTTCTGACTGTCTGTGCCAAACTGTGTCTGTGCTGCCCACCTACAGTCGGTAAAACACTGATTATGGATAAGTAAAAACTATCCCTTTAAATCACTAGCGTGATCGCTGCAAATGGAGGCCTTCAGGTGAATGAACAGTCACCAAATAAGGATAATTATTTCACAGTCTGTGGGCAATTTATAGACATGAGATTCAAAATAACATAGCACCTCGACAGATGCTGCCTTGATAAAACAAAAAAATTACTCTTGCAACACGGATGTTGACAGGTCATGATTGAAGACGAGCATGCGTACACAGGTACTTTTGCATGATTTCACACTAAAATAAATAAATAAATAAATATATATGTGTGTGTGCATATACACTCACCTAAAGGATTAGTAGGAACACCATACTAATACTGTGTTTGACCCCCTTTCGCCTTCAGAACTGCCTTAATTCTACGTGGCATTGATTCAACAAGGTGCTGAAAGCATTCTTTAGAAATGTTGGCCCATATTGATAGGATAGCATCTTGCAGTTGATGGAGATTTGTGGGATGCACATCCAGGGCACGAAGCTCCCGTTCCACCACATCCCAAAGATGCTCTATTGGGTTGAGATCTGGTGACTGTGGGGGCCATTTTAGTACAGTGAACTCATTGTCATGTTCAAGAAACCAATTTGAAATGATTGGAGCTTTGTGACATGGTGCATTATCCTGCTGGAAGTAGCCATCAGAGGATGGGTACATGGTGGCCATAAAGGGATGGACATGGTCAGAAACAATGCTCAGGTAGGCCGTGGCATTTAAACGATGCCCAATTGGCACTAAGGGGCCTAAAGTGTGCCAAGAAAACATCCCCCACACCATTACACCACCACCACCAGCCTGCACAGTGGTAACAAGGCATGATGGATCCATGTTCTCATTCTGTTTATGCCAAATTCTGACTCCATCTGAATGTCTCAACAGAAATCGAGACTC
Organism: Myoxocephalus aenaeus; assembly: GCA_038501785.1. Lineage (NCBI taxonomy): Eukaryota > Metazoa > Chordata > Actinopteri > Perciformes > Cottidae > Myoxocephalus > Myoxocephalus aenaeus. Next base: position 1,368,063 of record JBAMJR010000329.1, read on the forward strand.
ATCAGACCAGGCAACATTTTTCCAGTCTTCAACTGTCCAATTTTGGTGAGCTCTTGCAAATTGTAGCCTCTTTTTCCTATTTGTAGTGGAGATGAGTGGTACCCGGTGGGGTCTTCTGCTGTTGTAGCCCATCCGCCTCAAGGTTGTGCGTGTTGTGGCTTCACAAATGCTTTGCTGCATACCTCGGTTGTAACGAGTGGTTATTTCAGTCAAAGTTGCTCTTCTATCAGCTTGAATCAGTCGGCCCATTCTCCTCTGACCTCTAGCATCAACAAGGCATTTTCGCCCACAGGACTGCCGCATACTGGATGTTTTTCCCTTTTCACACCATTCTTTGTAAACCCTAGAAATGGTTGTGCGTGAAAATCCCAGTAACTGAGCAGATTGTGAAATACTCAGACCGGCCCGTCTGGCACCAACAACCATGCCACGCTCAAAATCACCTTCCTTTCCCATTCTGACATTCAGTTTGGAGTTCAGGAGATTGTCTTGACCAGGACCACCCCCCTAAATGCATTGAAGCAACTGCCATGTGATTGGTTGATTAGATAATTGCATTAATGAGAAATTGAACAGGTGTTCCTAATAATCCTTTAGGTGAGTATGTATGTATGTATGTATGTATGTATGTATGTATGTATGTATGTATGTATGTATGTATATATATACATATATACATACATACATATTACAGAAAGGTTGCAAGAAGAGTGCGAGTAACAGGTTACTTCACATGTGTATGTATGTATATTTATTATGGAGCACACACAAGCAGCTGATATTATAAGCAACGTAAGGGAAACAAAATCGCATGCACTGGTGGAGAACCGATGAGCCCTGGACAATGTTACGCGTTGTAACAATGACAGTCATGTGTTGTTCAGTACTGATCACAATCAGTATAGTGAAAAGAAAGAAGAACTGTTTTCCTTACTTTCACAAAAAGCTGGTTTGTGACCAATTATTCCATTGTATTTATGTGTACAATCATGTGCTATGTAGTGAGATAAAGGTTCAGCACCGTCACTCTGACCAAAGGAGTTATGAGACTGTTGCAGCTTGGAGGCACGTACTTGGTGATGGTGCCATCAATGTCAGAGATAATGACTTTGTCGTCCCAGTTCCACAGGTAGATTGTGCCCTCGCAGCGGCATGTGCCCTGGTATTGGGTGGTGATGCTAAACGCCACATCATTAGGGCCTTCCTTCAGTTTCAGACTGGCCTGGTAACACAAGGAAGACAATCAAAACATCTGGGAGGTACAGGCAATTCCATTCACTGACATGCGTTCCAACACTATAGACATTACTCTCCAGTATGATTTGTTTGGCCACAGTACAAATGAACATATACTGGTCTTTAGCGCCCCCTACAGACTGCAAGTGGGGCAAACACTATAGAGTCCATAGCTAGCCAGCAGAGGGAGTGCTAATCTACAGCAACAAAAACATTAAAAACACAAATCTCATTGGGTGCTATCCACTCCAGGTTGTAATCTAAATCAATCATCTTTTATGAAAATCAGCCATATTTTAACTGAAAATGTAACCATTTATGTAACTTTATGAAAGTTTAATAATACAAAAAGATTCAATGCCCTACTTTTAAAGAAGTTGGCTGGATGATTTTGAGGAAGGAAAACACGTGTGTAAGAATGTACTTACTATCTGATCAGAGGAGAGGCGTAGCGACTTCCTGTAAGAGTGTTGGCCTGGGTGGTGCTGACCATCTACTGGCTGCAGTCTCTCCTGACAAGATGCAGCGCTCACCTCCTTGGCCTCTTCATCACTGGATGAGTCCCCTGCTTTAGGACTACAGGGAGACAACAAGAATCAGTGGCATCTTCTACTGTATATAGATAAATTGCTTTAAAAAGATATAATGTAATCGACTGCGAGGGAAATACAGGTTTATGACTACTGTTAACAAACGTATGCTTGCATAGGTTTTGATCATATATGATTATTTTGTGCAACTTCTAAAACAGTATAAGATTTGAAGCTCATTCAATATATAAAATTAAACTCAACATACTCAGTCTTTCATGATATGGCTTGTAACCCTGCCAAAAACACCTTTGTTTGTCCACTTCTATCTCCCACTTATACTGTGATCATGCTTTTACAATGTCGTTCCAGAGTTCAACATGTCATTGAACTCACTTGAGTATTAATAAACCACTTACGGCATGGGCAGTTTCTCCTGAGACATGGAGGGTCCTTCCTCCTCCAGTTGACCCTCCTCCTTGGTTTCAAGCTTAGTCTCTGACTGGAAGAGTAAAGGGGGAAATATCCCACGATATAAAAGTAAATATATACTCTAAATATCATACACATGGATGAGTCTTACTAAAAAAATACAACCGATTGATTTGCATGGCGTCTTTAATACTTCTAATAACGTGCACACCTGCTTGATTGTACTATCTGCCCTTTTTCGCCAGAACCACCAGCGGCCCGACTTCTTTGGCATTTTCTCCTTCACCCAGGCTTCCTCTGTAGCCTAGGATAAACAAGTAATGATGAGCTAGTTCAAGATTACAATGATCCATATGTAATGACAACACACTGAACAGAAAACCAAGATCAGTTACCTTTGGTAAATTCTTCTGAAATGCTTGTAGACTTAAAATCAAGGGTGCAGCTAGCGTCCAATTATAATATCTAAGAAAAAAAAGGCAGTTAAGAGATTATATTCACCACACACTTGTTCATTTCAGGTGTGAAATAAAACAAAAGGCTTACTTACCTATTTCCTATCTTTACTACCAGGTTGGGGTTATCTATAATTGCTGGATTTTCAGAAAATTCAAGATAGGTGATGATATGCTCCGTGAACCTTTCTGCAAAAACAGAAGAGTGGAACATTAATTAAAGTCAGCAGGCGAAAGGTCAGCGGCAGTGAGCCATATCATCTTACTTAAAGAAAACTTTTCTTCAATTAGCTACATCAGCTGAGGGCTTCTGTAAAACACTTCCAGACGAGTGTATGAAACACAAGAGAGAGGATTCATACCCACTAAGACTGACACCTTAAAAGGGCAATGTGGGCACAGGCATTGTGTGTCACACACACACACACACACACACGATTTCTATGGAATAGAGCCTCCACCAACAGTGGATTGGAGACCTTCTAATGTGGCCAATAAAGTACGGTAACTTTGTAGTTGCACAACGAATTTGCGTTACGTCTCCAAAAGTTTCTGTCCTGCATAAAAGTACTAAGTGCACTTTTGTCTACATTTTTTATGAGAGCCAGTCTAGTGTACCTTTGGATATTTCAGCATTTTCTGTGAGGCCTCCGCACAGAGAAAGGGTGACATCGGGGAGGTCACTAGCCGAGTCAGAAAGACACTCTGTCCCGCTGTCAGCTGCTGCACTGCCCACCGACTGTGGAGACTGTGAACCAGAGTGCATCTCCGAGTCCATCCAGTGCTTCGTCGCTGCCTCAGACTCACTGAAGCGACAAAAGAGAACAAACGTCACGATGCTTCCTTTGGTTTTAAAATAGACAGATTATGAAAGAGGCACCTAATTGTGTCTCTGCCCGACCCGTTTTAAATTAAAAATGGAAAGCGAACCTCTTCGGAAAATATCTTGCAGCAACATCAGGTTCAAGTACATTCAGGTCATCTAGGTAGATATCCTCGGGACCCTGATGCTGGCTCCGCTTTGGGACACCTTCATTCAACAACAAAAAAGGTATTTATCAGTAAATTTGCGATCACAGCTAAAAGATGACAGAACAAAAGGGGCGATCCAACATACCCTTCTTCTTCGAAGGTGAATCGCTCAGTTGGCTGTTGCAAGGGGTGGAGGTTGCCACATTGGGTAGCAGGACATCCAGGGGCTCGGTGGGAGTTAGAGGACTCACAGAGGTTATGGTGCCGACCGATTCGAGCGGAATCAAAGGTGTTACAGCGGTCATAGGGGTGCGTGGCTCAGGCTTGACAATGGTACACACTGAGGAGGAGGAGGAGACGCTATCTCCCCTTTCAATCTCAGTCTCGCTCGCCATGGCCTCAGAGCTGAGGATTACACGGAAGTGGGTGCTCTCAGATGGGGTGATGGTCACCGTCTTCAGATGTTCTGGTTTCTCCTTTTTGGTGACCTGGATTTCGGATAACAGGGAGAAAACGTTACTTAGAGGAGAGGATACTGAGAACTACCTGCCTCTAAATATTAGTGGAGAGAGGTGCTTACCCTGGTTGTTTCTGGAAACTCCCCCCACGTCCACTGCATGTGGGATTCCGCTCTCAGCAAACTCACCGAGGGCGGCCTGACCAGCAGTTCAGAGTCACTCTTTGGGGAAAAGGCCTGAGACAAGGCATGACTAAAGAGACAGTAGAACAAATGCAAAAACAGTCAATAAGACAGAGTCTATTTACATGTCTCTGCCACACCCTTGCTGTTGGCTCTGTGTTCTTGTCAATACATACCTGTCATTTGGCGGCCAGTCCCCATCAGAAAGTGGATAGCCGTCGAGGCTGCGTCTGGCTGCGGGTAATTTAGGGTCAATGTCTCGCATCGTGGTTACGGAGGGTGACCTAAATCCAGGGTCAATCATATAAATAATAATTAACTCATCTCTATTTAAACAGACCTCTGCTACAACAGTGAGCATTGACCCTGAACCTACCTGGAGACATGTGCTGCAGCTTCCTCGTCAGAGCTCATCTCCATCTCAAAGATCTCTTCGTTTTGCCCAGAGCTGGACATAGCAGCAGGCGTAGCAGCAGGTGCGTTAGCAGCAATAGCATTACCAGTAGTGACGGACATTGGCGGCGTCAGCTCCTCCCTTCGGGGGTCCCCTTTGTGCTTCTTCCTCCGTTTCTTCTTCTTTTTCGTGGACATGGTGCTCGGAGCAGGAGGCTCAGGCGGGTCCTCTGGGTCGGCGGGGTCATCCTCCAGATCTTTTAGTGCCCTGTGCTCAACCTCTGACATCCAGAACAGGTGACTCTCGGTGGGGATTGGGGAGGTGGCCAGGTGGGCAGGAACAATCTGCTTGAGCATCAATGAGAATCAGGAGAAGGCAGGAACTTGAGACTCAAGAAACAAGTGCAAACCAAAGCAGCATTACTGACTCATAGCGTCTGTTCCTAGCCTGTGACGTAAATCCACGAGAACAGGGTTGTTGTCACAATGAGAGTTTAGAAAGCTTGAGCAATAGGTCACCCGTCAAATGTAGCAACTACAGTTGAGTAAATAGTTCCTCACACAAACTCAGAGTCACCGTCTTTCTTGTGGAGTGTGTACAAAACCATGCTGAATCTGATAGGATCATCCTTAGGAGTGTAACAGTCTCATTGAATAAACTCTCATGGCATTGCCATCGAATGCAATTAAATAAATAAATATATTTAAAAAAAAGGATGATAAAATTGGTTGGTAGACACAAAACGTATCTACGTATTCTAAACTGGTCTCTGCTTCACAAGCAACAACAAATCAGAAACATGGACAGATGCTGTTGTCGATATATGATATGCAGTGCATTCAATATCTCACTTAACTTTTGCTGCTTAACCCAGTACAAACAAATCAAAATTAGAGGTTGTGTAATTATTATCGTTATTTCAATTTAATTTTTCCAAAATGGTGGGCTTCATGAATCTGTAGTTAGTTGGGTACTCACATTCAGCTGCTCCGCTTCCTGGACAAAAAAGGCCTCTCCATTGTCACCAAGCTTCATGTGCAGCTCTACTGGCTCTCCGTTCACTTCAATGTCAATCTGGAAGAGATAAGTGATACTTTTATTAGGAAATCAAAAATCATAAAGAGGACACTGAAAATGCTGTTTGACTGATAATTAGCATGTATGCATCCATCTAAAATCGGATTATGCCATTTTATTTGTTAACAATTTGGGTCTTGTTCTATTATACTTTCATTAATGACATGTCAGGACACACTTTAGCGACTTACAGCCCCATCTTTCTCCAAGGGCTTTACAAAACGTAACTGTATGGGTCCTCTGGGCTTGCATTCAGTCAGCCCTGCCAATAGAGCATCATTCATGATTGTCCGGCAGGCAAACCACAGTGGACCTGAGGCTATTCAGAAACTCGACACCAGAAAGGCAAAAAACAGATCACGTCTGGCAGACACTACAGAGGAGGCAGAATTTGAAAAAGTGCCTAGTCCGACAACCTGAAACCAAATCATTATTACTAATTCTCAACCAAATGGACACCAACATTGTCCACTTCTGCCCCCCTTCTCTTGCGATCCGTCATGTTGTAGTTTTTCCTTTTGCTGATGTCCTTTATTGCCGGTGTGGTTTCTCAACAGCCTCAAGATTCAATTTCAACCCCTCAGGGTTGCTAAGGGCGCTTTATGTATGGTGAGTGATGGCTGGGATTTCCAATGTCCAATTAATAACGAGCCAGAATAAATGAGATTCCTCTTCAACCTTTCACAGCCGGAGACAGGTTACATTCACTTGGCCGAGTTGTGGATTTACAGACACCGTGACTGCCTCTAGATGTTCAAAATCAGGGCACATAATTGGGTTGTTCCTCTCTGACAGCACTACCCAAAGTAACTTTTGAAGTTTGAATTTACTTCTACTTATGCATAACAGACTTATTTTCTTATTATTCCAAAAGTTTTCAAGAATCAAACAGTACTTAAAGTACTAAAACATTTCTGGTTGCCAATTAGAGTTACTAGTGTATGGGCACAGACACACCATCCAAAAAATAATTACCAATTGGCTGGCTACTACAGTTTCATTCCCACTCAGAGTGTGTGTGTGTGTGTGTGTGTGTGTGTGTGTGTGTGTGTGTGTGTGTGTGTGTGTGTGTGTGTGTGTGTGTGTGTGTGTGTGTGTGTGTGTGTGTGTGTGTGTGCTTTCTTTTTTTCAACAATCCAGACGCACTTGTGTTTTTAGAAGCAGCCCTAAATAATCTGATAAGTGATCTCAGGGACATGTGCATAACCGTTACACAACAGCCCTTCACGTTGAGGCCTCCTTCACGTTTCTTCCACCTCCCACACATTCAAGTTGTAGAGCTGTTGCCATAGGAACCAGTCATTCAGTCCTCCCTACAAGCCCATCAGCATTCTGGGTAGGTGGTGAGACAGTGTCAATCCCCCACAAATCATCTCCCACTCTGATCCTCAAGCAAGTAAATAAGCATCATTACTGTTCTGAGAATAGAAGTCATGAACAAGTTCACCATTGATACTGATGTGGTTGGAAAACACATTCAATTATCATTTCCATCTTATTTTATCCATTACTAAACAGTAGCTGAATACCAAGGAATATTCAGAGGCGTTATACAAAAATAATAAAATCAAGTGACCTACATTTTGCACACAAGAAAGGTTGTGTTGACTCAATACTAAAGCAGTTACAGACCTTCGAGTAGATATGTAGCTCCACATTTACTTACTATATCAAAACAGACTTAGCTTGCTCTCCCAACCCATCAGCTAGGCTAACAAAAAGGTGCTTCTCAGGTGAAAATTAGAGAATTGAGGTCAAAAATAAATAAATAAGTACTGTTGTTCCTGAACCATGATTAATTGGATCTTATCTCCAAGCTACGGACATATATTATCAAGTCAACTACTATCAAGGAGGGAGAAAAGCCCAGAACATCCCATCTGAATCAGAACCAAACATCTCGCTGAATGGTTCAAAGATGATAAATTGAAGCGATTAATTGCTGCAGAAGCTCCTCGACATGCGAATGGGTAACCTGACTGGTAAATGAGGCAATCTATATTCAGTGAGGCATACAGATGACCCAAACCATCGATCCCTTTTAAATTTAAAACATTTCGAAAACTTATGACTGAAAGAAATCAGAACTTACATTAAGTCTAGTTTGCTCAAAGGCAAACGTTAATGGCCCAGAATACACAAACCGGTGTTTGGGGTTTTAGGTCACCAATAACAACGATAAGCGCATCATCTGGTTTAGTGCAATATTACACTACAGAATCACTCTCTCAGAGACCGTTTACAGTTTTGGATCATAAATAAAAGTATGCACACCCCAAATGTGTTGAAAGGAAGGATAATGTGACCGACACACGTTATGACTGATAAGACCCAGCACTCCTTTAAAAAAAAAAAGAAGCTAACTTGGGTCTCAGAGTCATCTTTTTCAAAAGTCTCAATTTCCACCGTCTAGACTAAAACGTAATCACTGGGTCAGGAGCATCAGAAATCTCTCTATGTACTTATGGGGTTTGCTTAGAGTGGATGCTAAATGTAGCAAAAGTTATGCTGTTATTTTTTTAAACAGCATATGTTTTAGTGTGGATAGTCTAAATGAACAGTCGGTTACCTACTTAAGAAAAGCTTACTCTGGCTTAGTTTGGACACAACCTCATACAGTAATAGCCACAATTCTACAAGTTGCCTTAAAGACTGAGTTGTCATACAGTATAATAAAAGTGGAAAACATTTTTTTTTTGTAGTTTATATACTCATTCCCTCAATTGCATCCTTATGTAAATGAATTAGCTTTGACGTCTCTTAATATGGAGCATTTTTATGTCAGTAACAGAACAAAGAAAGAATAATCCAAAACTGTTTCCACACTTACCACTTTCTCTTTGGAGCGCAGTACACCCAGCTTGCCAAAGCGCACATGGAATGGTGAGCACTGGTAAGTGCCATCTCTGTGGCGGACCACCACAACATCAATACAGCCCGACAAGGTGGCCTGATTGATGCCCTTGTACAGTTCTTTGACGGTTACCAGCACCTGACCTGCCAGCTGGCCCACGTAGTTCATGGTGTTTGCCTGCATGGGGGAAAAGTACAAAATATTAGCCGAGTTAGGGGAAAGACAGGATGAGGAAGTACTGTTCAGACAATTTGGGCTCATACAAGTTGTGAAATCGAATAAACTTGATTTAGCACCGTCTCAGTCTATTAAGTATCTTCTTCTGGACAGTCCAATTTGTCTTTTGCCTTTATTTCTCAGATCTCTTTCTGCCTGCCCGCCTGCCGTGTCTGTTATCTCCTGACCTGTATACAGACTGCCAGAGTGCCACTGTCACTGGCCGCTGTCCCACATGAGCAACATCAGAGAGGCGGGGGCTGAAACAATGAAGAGACAACCTCACAGAGTTCTCACTGCCCATCTGCAATGGAAGCAGCTGACTTCCTGTTTTCATATACAATACTAAAAGTCGTACTTCTATGGCTATAATTAGATGAACCAGGATTGACCCTGCATAGTCAAGCAAAGCACTTTTTGTTGCTTGGGAGAAGCAGTTGCTAAGATTGTAAACTCTTTAACAAGCAATCTGTGGAAGCTACTAAATCAAAAAAGAGAAAATTCCACACAGGCCTCAGTTAATCACACAAACTTTCCAGCCTTCCCGTGGCCTCATTACTAAACTAGATTATTTGCAGTCATTACCGAGTGCATATGACCATGAACTTAGCAAACATCATTTTGGTTTGTTCAGGTCAGGGTCTTGTTTAGCGAGGCTTGTAAACATGTTCCCCTGTTGACTTCATTAGGTTTATGCAACATGAAATGTTCCCATGTCACACTGATCTTTTGTTCAGAGTCTAGCCGTGGGGGGTGTTGTCGGGGAGAGAATAGGGGCATTTGTGCAAGGGTGGCATCATGCAATATGGGAAACTGGCATGACATGTTTACCAGAGTAAGCCAATGAATAGATAGCAATAGAATACAAATATGTGGGTAAGTCAGAATAATTCCAATGTCTAACCACACACAGGCAGGTAATCTGCATCAAATCAAAACAGCAATCACTAAAAGTTTACAGTTCAAAGGGTTGTACGGCGGTTTAGATGATTAGATATGAGGCCTGTTAGCAACAGGAAGCTCTCATTTCTCTCAAAGAACTCCAATCCGCATGTTTAGACAAAGTGGATGGAAAAACACACATGCCCAAGCCAACACTCTGTTGACATTCACTACAATGACACTCTTCTGGAAGACAACATGCAACTACAATCTGAAGGAAAGTCACCAGTCACGATTAAAAAAAAAAGAGGAAATAAACCTTTGGAAGTGTTTTTTTTACAACGATTGCTTGTATAACAAAAGGTCTAAACTAAATACAAATGTTATTATAATGCTGGATTTTATACAACCAGCTACATGGTTCCTTTAAATGCATTGAATGTTTTATTCTGTATGAAACCGAAAACTCAAACTGAAATCTTAACTAGCCGTTTAGTTTGAAATATGTGGAAAAGGTTTTAATCCGTCAAAAGACACCTAAAATAAAACATGAACAATCAACAAATTTAGGATTACTACGGATGTCATTGTTCATCTAGAAATAGGAATCGCATCTTTGAAACAAAAGCAGTGTGATCTAAGTTATATATCTAGTAGTCAAAAGTGTACGTCTACCTTGTTCTCCTTGGTTGTACTTGTTTTATGAAGATCAATGCAGGGAGGACTGGTACACACAAAGTTACACAAAAGTCATCGACCAAGTAAATGTACTGACCAGGGAACTCACACAGCCTGGAATAAAAAAAAGCAACGCACCTCAGCTGCAAAATGATTCCCCTGTGCCAAATATCAGGGGTAAAAGGTTCACATGCGGCATGCTGTTTGTCAATTATTTGCACGTTTTTTTCCTCCCCTTATCTGGATTTTCCGTATTTCTGAAAACCCAAAACAGTCTTCTTGCCATCAAGCAAATAACCAATGATATAACTGGGGCGTTATGTAGTGAACTTTCACTTTTACTTTTACACCACAAAAGTCACATTGTAGGTGCACTAAGTGCATACAGTAGCTCCTGTCCTCGACGATGTGAACGTCAAGAGCAGGGATGCATACGTAAAAGAAGTGTGTCATAACAACAAGGCTTCAAATACCTATCATTTTATAAAAAAAGAAAATATTCTACATTAAAAGAAAAACAACACAGGAGCTGTCTGGAAAGGCGCCACTGATTTCAGTTATCTAGAACAGTGGTTCTCAAATGGGGGTACATGAAGGCACTCCTGGGGGTACGTGTGATTTCAAAAATATTTATTTTAAATTAGCATAAATTAAAAAATCCTTTACAAATAGTTATTTAATACATTTAAAATGTAAATTCATAAACTGAATTTTATATATTCTATATTAAACCAGACACTGATGGCACAGCTCTGTGTATAACAAAAAAAAATATGCTTTGCTCTGGTTAGGGGCTACTTGGCTGAAAAAAATAATAATTCCACAGGGGGTTCGTCACTGAAAAAAGGTTGAGAAGCACTGATCTAGAACACAGTCCCTCAGACAAACATGCTTTACCTGCTGCTACACATTGTCTTTTCCTTCTTTCAGTGTCAACTCATAAGTAGAAGCACACAAAACAAGTAGCTGCACTGTCAGCGCCCAAACAAATACAAATTGCACTGGACAGGTTTGCCATTTGGATAAGAAATACTAGCTGATTAGACAGACGATGCAGGCTTCATGACCCAGCAAGAATATTTGAGACCATGTTAAATATAAACCACTTCATCAGTGTCCCAACCTCTTCTTTCATAGACCAGAAGAAAAACAGGCATGAATGTAGCCCTAAAACAATACCTGTGGTCAGGTATCAAGCCACTAGGCTTGGTCACGATAATAAGCCAATAAATCCAAGCAACCTGCCAAACCAAACAATACAGTACAGGACGTTGAACAGTATAGATTGCCCTCCAGCATCAGGCCAAAGCTGTCAGTGCTGACTCACCAGGGACCAAGACAACATCTGAGAGGAGGACTCATCCTGTTCACTGTTGTCGTCTGTGTTGCTTCCCATGAGCTCCCCGTCCCCCCAGGACCTCTGTCTTTTCATCAGTGAGTAGAGCACCCACTCTTACTTAACCCACCTCACTTAACCCACCTAGGATCAATGTTTTCCTCCCTGTCATCCTGAATTCAATCTCAAATGAGGCCCACCTAGTCACGTTGGAACAACCCTCACAAGGGTAAATACCGGTACACCGCTATCTGATGCAATTATGCAACACTCTATCATAAACTTTGTCATGCTTCATCTGGGCTATTCTTTGCATGATCTGCTCAATCCAGTCAACTGACAGGACACAAAGTCTTCAGCCAATGGGATGGCCTCTTTAAGATGGCGGTGTAACGCTGATAAGGGATAGCCAATTCCTGTGAACGGCCACTCAATGTTTTTCCCTGATAAGAGTACATGCTCAGGGGAATGAAAACAAGCAGTGCTCTGCTGCGTGACGTTCTTGCCGAGTCACATGTACAGTACGGTCGCTGCTGCGTGTGCTTGTTATTATGCATGAATAATCAAATGATATAGATTGGCTGCAGGAAACCACCAACGGGATACATTGGACTTCAACATGTTGCTCATTGAACCCTTGAACTTTTTGACACTCGCAAAAGTGAACAAGGGAAAGTTATGTAAATACCAAAGTGATAATCTATGTTGGGAATAGCAGATATGACAAATCAATATAGCTTGTTAAAATTAGCCCATGTGCAATTTCAATCGTATTGATATTCATTATATATTATGGAATGGCTACACTCATGAGACTAGTCGACACAGTGATGAATTAAAACATGTTTTTGTCATCGGAAGGTTGCCGCTGGTCCGTCTTCCAGCATCCGCTTGCCTGGTTTATCTTCTAAATGAATGCTAAAATGAACATAATGCATGAGGCTCTTCCAAAAAGGCCTCATCCCGACTGTCCCATCTGCTAAGCCTTTAGTAAACACTATCGAACAAAACACACAGGCCAACTGGGTGAAAGGCTGCTGGTTCATCCCCCCCCCCCCACCCCTGTGCTAGAATCTGTTCTCTGTTTGAATATTTGAGAAGAGCAACGAGCAAAAAGACAAATACTTTCCTTTTAGAGAGAACTCTCACCGAATAACCCAGTACATGCACACACACTGTGCATGTACATTTACGAATTACAAGACCGGGCATCTGAGTATTATGCTCCTAGCTACTTTCACAACATGATTTTGGTCATCATCTGAAGTGAACATTTGCTTCGACGGTGTGACAAAAGAGTCAGTCCTGCGACTGCGCTGGTCAACCAGACAACACAAGGTTCATGTTACACTCTCAAGTATTAGGTTACACAAAACTGCGCCAAAATGAGCCTACTTGTTATGTGTGTGTGTGTGTGTGTGTGTAACATAAACCATGACGACAACCGCAGACAGACCGTGTTGGCTCTCGTGTTGACATATTATGCAGTGCAGGAAAAACAAAGCTTTTTGGATCGAGGTTCCAGAGTAATAGTCAGAAAGAAGGACTGTCTGACTATTACTTTACTATTTCATAGAAATAATAATGTTCAATCTGTGCTGGTAATTTTGGAGGCTGTCGTTGGTGGTGCTGATGTACTGTAATGTGTTATACATATACTGTTTTTAATATTTTGTCTACATAACACAGTACAGTGTAACATCTCCACAAACTGCAGCCTAAAGGACCATGAATTAAACACCTCTCTAAAAAAAACAGTGTGAACTTAAACTGAACAGTCATGAAAGACACAACCGGCCTTAGTTTAAGCTAGTAAACATAACATACAGGGTGCAAAAGAGATTAAATGTACTGCTCATCATGAGCTGTCATTGTATAACTATCAAACTGAGTCCAAGTATTTGGGTATTATGTAACCTAACTGTTGTCAGGTAACCATGGACAAAAGGGTAGTGACAAACTAACGTGAACGTCCATAACTAGGGACAGTAACCGTGTGGGACTCTCACACCTAATAATAATACCTAGAAATACTAATATTGACCTTCTTGGAAACTACGGAGGTTTTAGTTAATTGTGTTTTTTTGAATAACACCACCCACAGGCAGGTGCTTTATCTGGTGAAGTGGCAGCGCTGCTGAGGAGACAACAACACCAACTACAACTACAAAACGTGAACCAACACAAGACACACAGCTGCATTTGGCAGTTTCTGCAGGCTAAAAATGCTCATTTCGGAGATTAAAGCTGCCATATGGCTCGAGTCGAGTGAAATGCCATCAGTGACATTAACGCTACACAAGAGGCTATGACGTTTGATGCATGGAAAACGCGGAAACATACGGAAACATAAACCACACATTTCATTTTAAATGAGGTCAACTGTGTAGTGCAATGCTTTGCCATTCGTGGAGTCCAAAACAAAATCACGGACGGTGGGGCAGAAAATGTCGCCAGGAATAAATGAATGGAGCCTCGGCTAGCTGCTCCCAACGCGCAGCTAGCTTTAGCGTCAACGTTACCGTGGAGTTACCGTTAGTGGCGGACGGTGACACAGTAACGGGCGAGAGCCGCGGCTCACGACAAGGTCGCCCAGTTTTTTTTGTTTTTTTTTTACATGGTAAAAAGTGGTCACGTACATGTGTTCCCTTTACGTGGTGAATGGATGGATGTCTCCAGGGTTAAATTAATCCACCGCAGCTACAGAGACGTTAGCCAGCTTCCCAGGCTAGCTCACGTTAGCCGACGGAAACGTTGGCATCAAACGAGTTGAAACCGACACATCGACAACTGTTTACCTCTCGGTTTTCTCCAGCGGGATCCTGCCGGTGAAGGACGCCGTCTTCAGTGAGTCCCCATGTTTTGTGAGCGAGCGTGAAACTCCTCAGAAGCCTCCCGACGTGTCCGTGTCCGTGCCCCGGGACCACCGTGGCTGACTGGTTTGAAACCAGCAAGGAGCTGAAGTTGATGGGACAGGGAGCACGCAGAGTGGCGCGACGCGGCGCACTCACACAGCTGGCGTGGCTCTTTTTTCTTATCCCGGTTTAAATTAGCTTCATGCCCGATGTAGTCGTTTTGTTTAGTAATAATTTTGCCCAGGGACATTTATTGACAGATGTTATACACGACAGGATTACACACGTGGGTGAAATGCCGGATGCTCGGGCCTCTTGGCTCCCCTTTGACGACCCTATTGTGGGCCCAGCACCCCACTTTGGGAACTCCTGATGGATGGCACCAGCAATGAATGCAGGCACAAATGAGATGAGCAGCTGTTTTTTAATCGGCCATCATCAAGCCCCCCAAACCCTTGAGCGTGCTTGCAAATTCAATGATTTAACTCTAATGAAGGCATTTTTCTCAATAAGTGAACTTTTAGTATGTGTAAAATGACGTAAAGACAAAGGGAAACCTCTCTAAAAGCATGTGCACCTTTATTATAAGGAGTGACCTGAAGGAGAAACAGTCTTATTGTCACTTAGACACAGAGCCCAACAATGCTGCAGGGCAGTTTAGCTGTTTCATTATACTTTACTTGAAATACAACATCCCCCCCTCTTTGAACACATCTCTGACGGCGTCTGACGCTCACAAGTTCTGTTGAAAGACATGGAAAGGCATGCAAGTTATGCCTGTTCAACATGGGGGCCGTGTCTGAAACCTTAAATGAACCAGTTTCAATTGTATTCTGCTCAACAGCAGTGTTGACCTGCTCTGCCTCTACTACAAAATGTTCTAGCTTCAAACAGGACATCAACGATAAATAACATGCATGCACACACACACAGTCCTATTTAAACATAATACCTGTTTAAATAGACACCAAGAACTCGACATGTGTAATCAGTGAAGCATCTGACACATCCACAAACACGTTTTTCCAATCTCTCACAACACAAAGCAAATAGCAGGTAGGACGTTCATGACCTCAGTTTTTTTCCCCCTTTTATTGTGTACATTACATAACTTGACTTGGATTCAAAGGTCAAAAGGTCTTCCAAATGTAATACTGTAATAGTTTAATAAACTGTTTTGTTTTGCAGGCTAAAACAATAACTTCATGATTCAACATTACATTTACTGCTAAACTCGGACAGTCAAGCACCTACTAAGCACACTATTACCTTCTGTTTCACATTCATTGTTTTCTTCCGCGACAAGCAATGCCCAAAGCTCTTTGACCCAGCACATGAAAGAGGCACGGGGAAGCAGTTGTATTAATCATTTATTTAAACTGCTCAGTGCACCGGCATGTGCCGGGGTAAAATGCTTTGGAGATCGCTCAGTCGTCCATCCTGTCCTGCTTTATTTCATTACACTGCATTCTCCTTTTCTTTGATCATTTCTTCTCCTTGTTCTCCTCCTCCTCCGGGTTGTAGACGCTGACGGTGAACTCGCCAGCCTCTTTGCCGTACTTGTTCTTGACCAGGAGGGCGTATTTGCCAGAGTCAGTCGTGGTGACGGCGGCGATTGTGATGCTGGCAAACTTGCCGTGCTCGAACTTGAGCTGGTAGCGCTCGTTAGATACCAGCTCCTTTTCGTTCTTCGTCCAGCTCACCTCAGGCGCGGGCTCGCCCCAGACATTGCCAGTCAGGTTCAGGGACTAAAGAGAACAAGAGGATTGCAGGGGTTTAATGTGTGTCGTAGGAATCCTGATTCCACACAGTTCAGAGGGAAGAGACGATCCAATCAATGAGACAATGAAAAAGAAAGAGGACGGTGGGACAGAGTGTGTATGAACACACTGCTTATCTCATTTATTTACCTTGCCCTCTTGGATTGCAACCACATCGGGCAAGCCTCCAACAACACGAGCGCGATCTGAACAAGAAATACAAGAGTGAGCCAAGAAGCAAATGTCAACCATCCCGTGGACTGGTTGACAACTTAATATTAACAGACACTGACTGAACCATCCTCCATTAAACGTTTTGTCATATTTGACCTCTAACTGTATTCATTATTGATTTAAATAGGTTTTGGCTGTAAATGTCCTTTTGGTCAATCCAACATTGCAGAAATATATATAAATAATTGAATCCCCTGGAAAGCAATTTTCCTTGAATGGGATCTTGAAAATATGATGACCAACACACTCGTGTATCTTTAATTCCACTGAACCCAAGTTTAAAACAATAGTAAAACTGAAATAGCTTCTACGTCCAAAGAAATGTTACATCATGTCTCATGGGAGGAACCCAGAATACAAAAACACTTACTTCTCTCCGCGATGGCTGCCGCCCTGCGAAAGGAAGGAAGGAAGGAAGGAAAGAAGGAGACGGACATTGTCAGAATCATCTTAAAATGATATCACAGGGCGGAAAGGTTGCTAACATTGTATATTCTAAAAGACATACAATTCCAAGCAATGTATTTTTGAGTTCCTCTGAAAGAGCTCACAAAGTACATGTAGTCCATTTTAAGTTTGTGATGACTGCTCGTATTTATTTGTGTAAACATCTTCTTCAGAATTACACAACAGAAGAATTGAGTCAGATGAGTTTATGTACTTACTTGAGCCTTTGGAATTCTTCAAATGCCTCTTCCCATGCTGCTCCAGAAGAAAATCAACATATTATTCATAGTTACAGACAACATAGCCAAAGTAAATGAGACTTTTTTATTTTCTTCCTTGTTTGACTTTAACAGTTTTCCTCACCCTTGCCAGTCAGATCAAAGGCTCTCTTTACACCGTCCTTGCCATCGAAGATGTCCATGGAGTATTTGCCTTTGTCCTTCTCAGTGGGCTCATTGATCTTAAGCCAAAGCTGCTCTCCTGTGACTCCAGATTTAACTCTCTCTGAGGCGGCAATCTTAGTATCTCTAATGGAGAAATGGGGAACATCGAGATCAATTAAAGCTGGTCTGTTTACTGAAAGTATCAATTACACTGAAATGCAAGATTCAGACAGAAGAGCAGCAATCGCAGTCGACGCTTAAAGTCTGCACAGTCATCCTTGTATTATACCAAAATGAGAGATTTCATCCATGTGCCCTGCATCACTAGCAGTTGGTGAGCTGCTGTCCCCATCTGTGGATTGTTTTCTTATAGCTTGTGAGAGTATTATGAGCTGAGACTGATAATTATAGTTAAAACGGTTCAATTTAATCAATTTGTTACTCTGCAATATTAGTCAGCAGAATGCAAGTGGAAAATAATTTTTATGAATTCAATGATTCTCCCTCAACTCCTTTACTAATTGGTCACAGACATGTAAAAAACTGCCGAAAGCCTTTTTAAGATTTTACATATTTGAAGGTCTTTGACAAAAAGCCTTTTTCTTTCCGAGCATCACATGGCTGGAAAACACTACCAACTCATTTGAGAGAGACTTACACTTGAAGAAACAACTATACCAACATGATATTTGATATATTTTGTGCTTCACACTTCCTTAGTGACAATACATATGTTTAGTCCTTTGTGGTGTTTTGCTGTAAAGTTCTGACTGTCTATGTGTCTGTTTTTTTATTCATTTGCTGCTAGGCAAACGGGGACGCTGGCGAGTCTAACGCCGCTCCGTCTGGCACAGTTTTTGTTGATTTTCTACTTTATTCATAATTTTTAATACACTTTTTTGTTCTTTTTAATTATTTATCAGTGTAGTTAAGTTTGTTTAATGTACATAGCCATTTTTCTCTGTTTTCTACTGCGCCGTTTTGTTTTGAATTTGTTGCTTATCTGTTGCACCTGCTACGTCTACTCCCTGGACAACTGCTACCGTCTACTCCCTGGACAACTAACTGACAGTCTCTTGGCTTGCTCAGCCAACACCAAAACAGCGGTTGGACAGTTTCTACCTGTCTGATACCTCGCCACTTGTTAGCCAGAAGCTAGCCTCGCCGGTACAGGGTTCACCTGTGTGGGACTCCTGTGGCTCATCTCCGCACTCTGTGGCTGGACAGCCTGCTCTGGTGTACCCCACGAAGCACACCCGTTCGGACTGGTCGGCTGTCGCCCTGCCAGCTCTCCTGGACGTTCACCTGCGCCCGCGGACTCCAACTGCCGACTGGCTAGCCTGCTGCTAATCTCCGACGCCGTCCAGCTGGTTTCCCCGTCTCCAGCGGAGCTACGGCCGGCGCGCTCCGCTCCTCTGCCCCAGCTGCGCTGGCTCTGTGGCTTCACCATTATCACCTGGACCATCCACCGTTGGATTACGTCGCTCCCGATCTCACATCATGTGGAGCTTTAATCTGCTGCTTTGGATTGCGCTATGTTTTTGACTCTCACGAGCGCATCTCTGCCGCTCCATTACTCGGCAGCGGAGATGTTACGTCTCCGGACCTTCTCAAGGACCCCCCCACCTCAGCTTGCATCCCACCACTACATTCTCAAACGACCAAGATACATCCACCGTGGCTCTGGACGGAACTTTCAATACACTCAACACAACAGCAACACAAACATCCGCTCCTTCTGGTCCACAGGGCGTCGCCCCCCCCACACTGCCCGTCCTGTTAATCACAGTGTACTGCTCCCCCTGCTCAAAGCAACCACCTACACACCACCCACCTGTTTGAAACTTTGTCTGTTGAATATCAGATCCCTCAGTAACAAAGCTCTGTTGATTGCTGACTTTATTGTTGACTATAAGCTAGACATTCTATGCCTCACTGAGACCTGGCAACAGCCAAATGACTTCTCCCAGCTTAATGAGGCTGTCCCACCAGGTTTTTCTTCTATTAGTAAATCCCGTGCTACTGGGAGGGGGGGTGGTCTCGCTCTCTTTCACCGTGATAACATCAAAGTCACTGCTGTCACAATCCCCCATCACTCCTCTTTTGAAAGCTTAGCTGTAAAACTCACAGGCCCCAAACCCGCTATCATTGTAACCATCTACAGACCACCAAAACCCTCTGCTGTTTTCCTCAATGAATTCTCATCACTACTAACATCTGTATGTGCAATGTCCCCCACTGTTATCCTCCTCGGCGATTTCAACATCCACATTGACAACCCATCTAGTATCTTTGCTAAAGACTTCACATCACTCCTGGACTGTCTTGGTATTATACAATATGTCAACCTCCCAACCCATAACAAAGGTCATATACTCGACTTAATCTGTTGTACTGACATCACTCCCACTAACATTGATGTCACTGATTTCCCCATTTCAGACCACAAAGCTGTACTTTTTGACATTCATACCCAACTACACAAAGCCAAAGAACAACGGACCATCTCCTTTAGAAACATCAAACATATCGACACCACAGATCTCTCCACCCTTATCAGCTCTTACCCCAGCCCTCCCCCAGCATCCTCCCTGGCTGACCTTGTAATTCACTACAATAACTGCCTCTCCTCTTCCCTCATCATCCTGGCCCCCCTGAAAAGTCGCTCAGTCTCATTTACTCACACTGCTCCCTGGTTCACACCGGAGCTCCGCCAGCTCAAAGCCACTGGCCGTCGATTGGAGCGACTCTACAAAAAGACTGGTCTCACGGTACACAGCCAAATGTACTTGGACCACCTTCATCACTACAAGAGAGCCCTCACCACTGCTAAATCTTCACACTATTCCAACCTAATCAACACTGGTACAGGCAACAGCAGAGTCCTCTTCTCAACAGTCAGCCGCTTACTCCAGCCTCCTAAAACCCTCCCTCCAGACATCTCCATTGAACAGTGCACTGCCTTCCTGGACTTCTTCAGCTCTAAAATCAACACCATTCACCAACAACTGGCCTTATCTTGTACCTCCTCAAACAATCCACCCTGGATGATCACCACTGGCCTACCTCTCATCAGCTTCCTCTCCGACTTCACCCCAGTATCAGAAAACACCATCTCGGAACTCATCCATAAAGCCAAAACCACCACCTGTCAGCTCGATCCTCTTCCCACCTCCCTTGTCAAAGCCTGCCTGCCATCCATTTCCCCCATGATCACCAACATAATTAACTCCTCCCTCACCACTGGTACTGTACCCCCCATTCTCAAACTGGCTGCCATCACACCTATACTGAAAAAACCCGGTGCTGACCCAGCTGTCCTTAACAATTACCGGCCCATCTCCAACCTCCCCTTCATCTCTAAAACACTTGAAAGGGTGGTTGCTGCACAATTACAGTCCCACCTTGACATAAACAACCTCCACGAACCATTCCAATCTGGCTTCCGTCCAAAACATAGCACTGAAACAGCCCTGGTCAAAATCACCAACGACCTCCTCCGAGCAGCAGACTCCGGACTCCTTACAATTCTTATCCTCCTCGACCTCAGCGCAGCATTTGATACCATCTCGCACCCTCTGCTCCTGGACCGCCTGGCTGGCATTGGAATCACTGGCACTGCACTCTCCTGGTTCAAATCATACCTCACTGACCGCCAACAATTCGTGCAACTAAGGAACCACAAGTCTGGGTGTTCGGGTGTTTCACTGGGAGTGCCCCAGGGGTCAGTCTTGGGTCCCCTTCTTTTCACCATTTACCTCCTCCCCCTGGGCACACTCCTCCGTCACCATGGGATCCATTTTCACTGCTACGCCGATGACACACAGGTCTACATCTCCTCTAAACCGACCGCTGACATCCCTCCTACCTCCCTCATCACCTGCCTTGAAGACATCCGGAGCTGGATGAGCAGGAACTTCCTAAAACTAAACGGCACTAAAACTGAGGCCCTGCTCATCGGCTCCAAATCCATCATCACCAAATCCCTACACACCCCAGCTCCACCCATCATCGTCGACGGATTCCCTGTACCCTTCTCCCCCCAAGTCAAGAGTCTCGGCGTCATTCTGGACAGCACCCTTTCATTTGCAGCCCATATTGAAAACATCACCCGGACTGCATTCTTCCACCTCCGCAACATCTCCAGACTCCGCCCATCACTGACCCAGTCCAGCACCGAAATCCTGGTCCACTCTTTTGTCACATCCCGCATCGACTACTGCAATGCCCTCCTCACCGGACTCCCCACCAAACTCATCAACAGACTGCAAATCATTCAGAACTCAGCCGCCCGGATCATCACCTGTACCAAATCATCGGACCACATCACTCCTGTACTCATCCAACTTCACTGGCTCCCAGTACAATACCGCATCGACTACAAAAACCTTCTCCTCACCTATAAAGCTCTCCACAATCTGGCCCCCACTTACCTCTACGACCTCCTTCAGGAATACACTCCCTCCCGCACTCTCCGCTCATCCTCTTCTGGACTACTATCCATCCCCACGCCTCGCCTCAGTACCATGGGTGCCCGAGCCTTCAGCTGCTCAGCACCCAGGCTCTGGAACTCCCTCCCCCCACACATAAGACAAGCAGACTCCATCACATCATTCAAGTCACAACTCAAAACTCACCTGTTCAAACTGGCATTCACTTTATAACTGGTCCCTGTGCACTTCACTTGTTCCTATCCTTTATGTTCTTATATTGATGTTTTGTTTTACTGTTGTTTTTATCATTCATACTTTTATCTTTTACCCACCCTGTATTATTTTTGTAAGGCGACCTTGGGTGCCTTGAAAGGCGCCTCAAAATAAAATGTATTATTATTATTATTATTATTATTTATTAAGTTTTCTTCACAGTATATGTGCTTTGATGTTGGTCCATCTGATTTTTGTACATCTTTTTTAAATTTGAATGCATAACATAAACCTACCCAAAAACTGTAGGGAGAAATCAGCATCGATTTACATTGTGTTAATTTGTGTTGTCCCTGGTAAATAAATTAGGTAAGCAACTATTTTATAATATAAAACATTTCACATTGTGTAAATACAGGCATTTTTGATTTATTTCATTAACTTCTGGATCCAAGTTTAGTCACACTTGATTAAGCTACACACTTTAAAATGGTTGTGTTCATACTGGTTTGTGCCTGTGTGTTTCATGACAAATTGCACGTATTTATGCCAGACAGGAGATGAAAAAGGATGTTGTGAATGAGGTTATTTTTACATACTTGTGCAGCCAACCGACACGCTGTTCCTCGTTGTAATACGTGACCTCGGAGTACAGGATGATGCCATGTTCAGTACTGGTGACTTTGATATCAGTGGAGGAGTTGGCTGGAAAGAAAAGAGTAAAAGGCAGGCGTTTATCTTCATGCCATGGAAACCATATGGATTCATGGTATATCATTTAATATTTATACATTTCATATCGTTAAATGTTTCAGTCTGGCTTTTAATAGTTCATGCAGTTGGAAGAATAGTTTAAATGTGCACATTCTGCTGGTGTTTTTCTACTGCCTGGTGCTTCATTACTGCTTGAAGTGTGACGTTTAATGACTCACCAATAACCCTGAACAGCTCATTCATTACAGCTTGGTATCCTGGGGATACAAAAGGATGCCAACAGCAATTAATCACCTTTTTGTGTGCAAGACTTTCAGCACCACTTTTTCACTCTCAGAAATTCATGAAAGAGACTTTACCTGCGTCCGTCAGATTGAAGACGCTCTTATCTTTGCCTCTGTCGTCCCTCAGGATGACCTCGTAAGTACCTGCATCTGCCTTGGAGATCTAGAGTTTGAAGTAAAAGAAATGTTAGTATCCTTGAGGCCATGAATTCTCGTTTAGATCAAACAGAGGGAAATACAGTATAATTATTGGGACAGATAATAGACAGTAGAACATCCAGACAGAGACCAACTAGGCAGAAAAGGCAAGCTTTTCTTCTGCCCGGGATGCTGCAGGCGTTAAAAGGGAAACATGAAAACGGTGAGACGTGGAGGACACACAGAGAAATTAGAGAACTTATGGCAGCAATGATTATGTCCAGACTTTGGGTCTTGGTGGCGGTGGAACATCCTCTGCAGTTGGCTTTTTTCCTCCTTTTCCTTTCGGTTTGTCTTGCTTAATAACCCACTGTGAATTAGATGATGGATGAGCCAGTTAATGCAAGTGCGATGACAGGAGTGGCAATGGACGTGCCACCTCTCCTGAGCTCATGCAATGACGCCAACCCTCTCTTTATGAGTGATGTTTATATAGTTTCAATGTACAGGTACCTTGAAACATCAATATAACTGCATTGGCCAGGAAACTGACGGACAGACTACATGAATACCATAAAATAAAAAATAAAAAACAGCTTTCCAGTTTTAAAATGTTTGAGTAAATTGTCCAGAGGAGTTAAATTGAATAGTGTTAGAAATGAAGTGTATATGAATGAATCACACAGATAAACCATATACTGTATTAACACTATATGGGCATAAATGTTGAAAAGCATGATCTATAAGTCTATAATATCAAAATGTACGTTATTAGAATAAGAATTAAAGGCAAAAGCTCCGAAATAGAGTCAGTTGTACCCAATACGTCTACTCTAACTCCCATGTCCGACATGCTCACTCCAGCAGGACTCGGGAATGTGAATATTTTTTAAAGTGTTTCATCATTTATGAATCTGTGTGTCAGAGAGGGATGGTTGGCAGCGTAGCATCTCGTCTAGGTCTACGATGGAAGCACAGCTGCATCAGAAGCGACGCTTCTAGCTCTTTGCTCATAAAGCTCACGGCTCTCCACAACATACAGCCTCTGTCTAATGGGCTGACCTTTCCGATATTAAAGGTCAGGTCGGTGTCATTTCTCTCGATTTTCTTTGCGTCCTCGTCATCCTCTGCAATCTCAATGCTGTCCTTAGACCAGGTGATCTCAGTCTCTGGTCTGACATTTCCTATCTGTGGAGGGAAAGAAGAGCGATGTGATTAAGTTCTGTTGCCTGGAATGCATTTGTCATGCTCCTTTAATCGTACAACTATTTACAATCACTTTTTTTACCTTGCACTTCAACAGCACGTTACATTCTTTAGTAACAGTGAACCCAAGGTACTCGACAAAGTGAGGACCTGTGGAGAGTAAAAGAAAACTGATTAGGAAACATACTTGTGCAATTGGTGTTGAGCTTGTGTCAAGGATAAGTAAGAACCCTTACCTTGTTTCCTGACCCATTCTGCCCTCTCAAACTCAGATTTCTTTTGAAGCTCCCTGAACTCTGGATAGCGAGAAGTGTATCAGAAAATCAGCTGACAGACATGACAAGTAAGGAAAGGTGGTCTGCTGCTGCCCCTCAATGGACACACACTTTAACTGCAGCAAATGCAACACACCCAGTAAGAGGAAGGCTTTGAGCTCGTAGCCTTCAAAAAGCAATCTGTCTATTCCATTTCCACAGTTAAAACTAATATAAATGGAAAATCTGTGAACATCAAAATGGAAGTAAAAACTGAATTTAAGGACTCACCATCTCCAATGAGCACCAGACTGGTTGTGCCCTTAGCCTTTCCATCCACCAGGTTGAAGGTGAACGTTCCCTCATCGCTGACCTCCAAAGAGTCCATGAACATTTCAATGATGCCGGTGGACTTGTCGAAGTTCATTGTGTATTTCTGGAAGCAGAAACGTATAAACAAACCCCGGCAGATCAGTTGAGTGGAAGACGATTTCCAACTAGAAGTGGACTCATGGGACGACATGGAAGCAAGGCATGATTCCTACCTTTCCCTGAGTAATGAGGACATCGTTAAAGACGTAATCCACTTGGCAGGCCGAAGTGCATTTCTCCACCTGAGTCCAGAAACGCACGCGACCCTTCTCCAACAGCTCCATGCCCATTTCACTCTTGAAGGGAATAACTGATAAAAACAGATTTTTTTTAAATTATGTAAGTAACAAAGGCTCGGTAAATACAATTTCTGAGAGAAACCTGTGTATCTGGAGCGCATTGATGGTATATCTAAAAACTGTATCTACACTTGATGAATAAAATCTAACGCCTTGATAAGTGGTAAAAGAAAACGTATAAAAAGGTATTAGCAGTGTATGTGACGTGGAGGGATATTCACCAGGGAACTTGTGTTCATGGCTGATGTCCAGAAGACGCTTGAGACCTGTCAGGTGACAACAACAACAGCAGCAACAACATGGGTGAATATCAAAACCATTCAGCATCAACTTCTCCACTACTAGTCTGACAGTATTTTATAAGAGTACATTATTAATGCCGGCAGAAGTGTCAAGTATAACCTTGGCTCTGACAACAACTTGAACAGAAAAACTCACTGAATAACTTGAAGCAACTTTCCAGACAAACACACACAGACACCAGAGTGTAACAGAGGTCAATTATAACAAAGACAGTCCTTCAAGACCGCCTCACACCTTGAGCACCGACGTCACCCAAACAAATAACAAGTGAATCAAGTTTCAAGCTCAAACGGAGCAGAGAGATGCCAACAGTGTGGGCGGACTCACCCTCCTCAGTGAGTGTGTAGCTGGAGGAGAAGCCATCAGTGTTGGTGACCACACAGGAAAAGATGCCCAGATCCTCCAGGGAGGGACTGTTGAAGATAGCTCTGGACCTGGAGATGAGGACACGCGGGGACGACAAGGTATGAGGAAAACATTGCCTTTGCACACAGAGCCTGGAACAAGAGCGAGAGAGTCGATCGGGTCCCCGAGCGTCGCATCTTAAAATAACACTTACCTGCCCCGTTCAGTGACAATAGTCAGACGAGAGGTGTCTGTTATAGTCTGGTAATTCTTGGACCAAACAAACTCGGAGCCCTCCTTCATCTGGGAGCACTCAAATATCATAGAGATCACACCATCATCATCAACGTCCACATAAATCTCTTTGGTGTCTGGGGAACGGAGAGCAAATGCTTACTGTGTGTGTGTGTGTGTGTGTGTGTGTGTGTGTGTGTGTGTGTGTGTGTGTGTGTGTATACCACTGGCATTACAGATTTCAGCTCTTAAAAACTCGATTACAGTCATTACAGGAGAAAATAATGAAACATAAAGACATGATAGTCTACTTGGAGCTATACAAAAAGTTAATTCATCTATTAGCACTTTCCCAGACCTGCGTAGGAACACTATGCCACTGAATGTGTGAGTTACATAACAAATCACACTCACCAGGGCTAGTCTGGGCCAGGATTGGACCCAAGACTGCTGAGGGCTTTCCAACTCCAGCAAGATTTTGAGCACGAACACGGAAGACGTAGGATGTGCCCGACTTCAGCCCCGTCACCTGAATTGGCCCGAGAGGAGTCGATGGAATGGATAGTAATGGAAAAGAACGCCGTCCTCATTATTTCACATCCGTACATCACAACTGCATTTCAGGAAGATCCAATCAAGCAATCTATTCAGCATCCTCACCTTCATGTATTTCATCTTGTTGGCCTTTTCGTGAGCGGCCTTCCAGCCTTCCTCTCCGGCAGAGACCTTCTTGACGTCCATGTAGTAGCCATTGACCGGAGTGCGGCCGTCGAATGCGGGTGGCTCCCACAGGACCACGGCGGAGGTGTCACGGACCTCCAGCACATGCAGACCAACAGGAGGACCTGGGAGCAGAAATAGAGATAATGTTCTCAAACATGCTGTAATGATTTTCAGTACAGTGAGCTTTTCAAGAAAGGAATACAAACCCATGTGTATTTTAGGATAGACATTTTCAAATGTATTAAAAAAGTATATTTTAATGTATTTTTTAAAATTCAAATGTATTTATTGGAAGGAAATTGCTGGTTACATTCTTTTCTGAAGTATATTATACATTTTGGCATTGCACAAAATACATTTTTAAATGTATTTTTTGATCCCATGAATCGGCTGTTACTGTCTCTGAAATGCATTGTGGTCCATGCAAAGTGAGGTTATCTGACTATTGTTTCAAAACCTTTTTCAGACCAGTCTCTGTTAATCTTGTTAAACTGCAACTAACAATGTTTTTCAAATGTTGATCATTAGACAATTATTTTCTTGATTACAATTACATTAATTGATTCCAAAGCTAGAAACAGAAATGTTTGGCATTTTTACTTAGAAATAGCTTAAAAGATAAATTTATGTCAATCCGCTAGTCGAATAATCGTCTAATTCTTTCCTCTCTCATATCTAATGCCCCAAAGTTTTGGTGAGTATATTGTCCTTCATACCTGGCACAGTAATAGTCCACTCCTTGCACTCCAGAGCTGAAGTCGGCAGAGAGGCTTTACTCACACCTGCCATGTTCATAGCGCGCACCTGGAACTGGTAGAAGACGTTCTCCTTCAGGTTCTCAGCCTAAAAAAAGACACAAAATACAGATAATGAGAAAGGATTAAAATACCTGTTTTGGGCTGGCAAATGTAAATGAATCACCAAGTAGATAAACTCATTTGAGCTTCATTAAATAAAAAGGTTCAATCTGCCTGCAAGCTTGACAAAATGCAGTGAAAGATGACATTGCGTTTCCTTCGTTCATAGAAAAGCCAAAAATAATTTAATTGGAATTTTGGTTCACTGATGTTTGAAATAAGCAAACTTACTTTATAGGAGGTAGTAGTCAATGCCTTGAGGTTCAATTCATGCCATTTTCCAACTACGTCTCCCTTCACGGTCCTGTAGTCCACGAAGTATCCCCTGATATCTGCTCCTCCATTGCTAGCAGGCTCGGTCCAGGCCAGCATCATGTAGTCCTTCACAGCCTCCAGCAGGGTCACACCAGTGGCCTTTCCAGGCACGGCTGCGAGGAAAGGTTTTATTTATTGTAAGAGAAAGAATTAAGATCATTTTTCAGCTATTCAGACCCAATTTGTTTGTTTTCCCTTTCATGATGATGATCGCATACGGATGGCCTGGCGTTACCCAAATATTGCATAGATCTTAGTTCTCATTAGTGGACAGTTGAACATGCGACATGCTTTGAACACACAAGCAACACACTCTTTTAGGGTCATTGTAAATGGATAAAGTACTTACACTCGAGGCCAGAAGCAGGATAACTTTCACGCTACGGAAATCTCCGAAAGCCAGACGAGTCTCTCATTAGGCTCATGCTCTTTAAGAACACAATGCTTTAGCCTTCACCTTGGCAAAAAGCAAAACAGAACTCAAGCAAAAACAAATCCAAACAGAAATCAATACCTGCATTAAGCATCGTAAAGCATTATCTTCTGTTTTTTTTTTACTTCGTCACAATAAATGAAGGGATGAGGAACAGCAAACCCAGTGTTAGTGATGAGTATGTGAGGCAGGCTCATGCAAATATATCAACCAGCAGTCACATGTAAACATGTGCCACCTGCATGCATTAATTAAACTATGAATATACAGGAAATAGAGAAGATATTTGGGTGGCTAATCGATCAGAAGAGAATCTTACATGATATCTGTAAAGTATCCGAGAATAAACGGTGACACATTTTTGGTTAGGAAAAGGAAAAACAATGGATGAAAGATATTTCATGAACAAA
Organism: Myoxocephalus aenaeus; assembly: GCA_038501785.1. Classification (NCBI taxonomy): domain Eukaryota; kingdom Metazoa; phylum Chordata; class Actinopteri; order Perciformes; family Cottidae; genus Myoxocephalus; species Myoxocephalus aenaeus. The sequence goes on from JBAMJR010000329.1 coordinate 1,396,977, forward strand.
GATGAGTTGAGAGGTTCTCAGCAGAGGGCTGCAGGTCGTGTGTGTGTGCGAATGTGTTGAAGTGAATACAAGTGTACATTCTCAGCGATCATTCCCTGGGTAATTAAATGTTTAAAAATAGCTGGGAGGAAGGAGCAGACGGAGAGAATATAGCTTGGCTGCTACAGGCAAAGTGAATAATGGAGATGAGTTGAGAGGACACTCACAGATGGCCGCCTGTACAACCACGGCATCAGAATTGGAGGAGCTCTGGCTGTATCCAGCAGCGTTGATTGCTTTGACCCTAAACACGCAGTTTGATCCGGTAGTCAGGCCGTGGCACACAAACCTGAAAGTGTAAAGAGTCATATTATCTTCACACAAGGACTAATAGGAGCTGACATCAGAGTGAGTGCCTCACTCTGATGTCCTTAGGGGACAGACCTATATTTGTCAAAAAACTGCCATGAAATTAGAAATGAATATTCTTTTCAACTTTTCCAGCATTAAATCTGTTAACCAACTTCAGTCATGATCATCACTAGCAGATATTCATTCATTTTCACCCCTTTAAATGACAGTTTGTTTTGGATTATCTTCAATATACTAAATCTGAGGGGGATTTTGTTTTCAGTCTGGGATATGTCAATGATTTGCTACAACATTGATTTTGATGCATTGGCATTTTTTTGTAGCCAGGGCTCTAGATCGATAGCCTGATCTAATAGAATACGTGATTTTACGCTGTAACGATTGCAAGGTTAAACATGTTGGTTTTAATGGATCTAAATGGGGACATTTGTGTTTTCACTACACAGTTTATTATCGAGCTGAGGTTGAACTTCCAAATACTTACACCTTTGACAAAATGTATGTTATATAGTTAACACAGCCAAACTGATCAAAAACAAATAAATGACACAAATGTTCCTAGTGAGGACTTGCAACAACTGCAAAACTAAAAAGACTATAAAAGGATTCCACTATTAAATAAAAAATAAGTCAGAGACATTTATCATTATTATTGTTATCATTATTATATATATATTTTGTATTTAACTAGTATTTCATCTTTGCACCCCTAGTTTTAAGTTATCAACACACCAACACAACTCATTATGTATTTCAACCACTGGAGCAGCAACAATACAAGTTTAAATAACATTTTGGTTTACTACAACCATGAGTAAATGGTGGCAGTGTACTTTTGAATTCATATGTTTAAGCACTGAGCTCATGAAACAGTACACACCTTGTCTGCTTGACAGGTTTGTTGTTGCACGGCATCCACTCTTCGGTGCCCACCACGCTGTATTCGATATAGTAGCCGACCAGGTGTTTCACATCCTTAGAGGCCGCCCAGAAGACCACCACCGAGGTGTCGGTGTTCCTGCAGGACACTGGATTGCCCGGAACTGAGGGCAGGTCTGTAAAGAATTGAAATTGGCGACATCGTGGTATTGGGATCAGACAGAACATAATGCAGGAAGGACCAGCAGTCTCTGGACAATACATCTGTGATATCATGAACTGTAACACCTGCACATAATATAGATGCAGGTCTCGCCAGCTCACCCAGTTTATCTCCGACCGTGGTCTCTGCTGTGCATACAGAGGACTCGCCCACACCAGCGGAGTTGCAGCAGCGCACGCGGAAGCTGTAGGATCTACCCTCTTCCAGGTCAAACAGGGCGAAGCGGGGAGACTTCACTGGCATGCCAGTGTTCACCCTCTGCCAGGAGTCTGTCCCTGACATACACTGTGGTGGACAGATAGCCAAACAAAATAATTGAAAACAATTAAATAGCCCCAAACTGATGCATCAGGCTTAACGCAGCGATTCCCAAGCTATTTGGGCTTGTGGCTTCAAATGAGGCAATGTGTCCTTTGCATGCGGCAACTCCTCGTCACTGTCGACCTTCTCTACTCACCTTCTCAATGTAATACATGACTCCTTCGTGACCCCTCTGGACTGGAGGCTTCCAGGCGAGCACCACGTAGCTCTTGGTGGCCTCAGTAACCACGACGTCAGAAGGTTCTCCGGGGACAATTCCCACTGAGGAGTCGAGAGGGAAGCCGCTTCAAACAGGTGAATGTACTTACAGTGGGCACAAGTCACTTAGGCTGGTTGTCGCTCGAAAAAAGAAATGGCATACTGATACCAAAACGATCTTATTTAGAGGAATATTGTGTTTTTCTACAAAATCCATTTAACAAAATGTGCTAAACTTTGAAATTAAACAGTGTTCAATGTTTTCTCACACGCAGAACTTTGCCTGAGTAATATTTGATTTAGGTTAGTGAATATCTATTGAAAGAATCAGTTAACTAGATCAGCTCTAAATCAGAGCCCAGACCCATTAGTCAGTATAAAATTCCATGCCATCTAACATTATGACACTATTTAGTTGAAATAACAGTTTTAAACTGTCGTACCAGTGGGATCCTCCTCTGTGAACTTGATCATCCCAGTCCAAGGAGCTGAGGGGCCAGCTGTAGGAAAAAAATACAAAATATATATATAAAAAAAGGACAGTTGTTGTTTGTTGCAGTGTGTCGGCAGGACTCCGGTGTGTCTCTCACCTCTGAGGCGGGCTCGGTCGGAGGGATCCATGGCAACCACGGCCTCGGAGACACGGGATGCACGGCTGACTCCTTCCTTGTTCAAGGCCCGCACCCTGAAGACATAAGAACGCCCCTCGACCAGTCCTGTGACGGGGAAGCGGGCGTACTTCACTGGGGCGTCATTACACTGAGCCCAGTGGTGAGTGCCCACCTCGCACCTGCATAGAAAACACATAGAAGATTATAGATTTGTGAACACCACGAGAGCAACATTGTGATTCACGATGACTGACTGACAGCTGCAATAGACAAGTCGGTATGCAAGTGGGTGTTTTAGATAAGTATCCGTGGAGATGCCAGTTTGACATGAATATAGGAGGAACTTGGAGTTGTGCCATGTGCCTGCAGAATTATCTAACCAACCAGTATCTGCATGTAGGAGTGCATCATGGCCAAAGTAGCCCCATGAATCTGTATAATAATGCGATCAGTTTCCAACCTGTCGATGTAGTATCCCAGGATGGAGCTGCTGCCCTCCACCGCTGGCTGCTTCCAGGTTACCACCACATAGTCCTTGTTGGCATCATGACAGCGCACATCCAGAGGGGCCACGGGAACGCCCTCCACCTCCACATCGGAATCTGGCAGAGCAGGGTACACAGAAAGGCACACACACACACACACACACACTTGTGAGTAGTGCTGTTTCTAAATCAGGTTGATCTCCATTACATACTCAGTTTCCATTTTCTGACCTACTTACGCCTCTACAGTGCAGCAGTATGAACGACTAGTTTATATCTTGGTAACATTAAAAGGGGATTCTGAAGATTCCCTGATGTGCATAAACCTACCGAATCTCTTATCAGATCGACTTTTCTGACATGCAGAAGAAGAGGGAAAAAAAATAATATATATATATATATATATATATAAATATATATATATATGCCTTCCTCAGAGGAAACCAAACACCTCATAGAGAGCGTTGTGTCACTTAAAGACACAGCAGAATGAAATGGTTCCCGACCAGGTCTGTGTGTGTGATGATGTGTAATACGTTGCTTTACCTTGCACATAATGCTGTTGCTCAAAACTGCATAAATCAGCACAGACTTTAGGCTAAGTGGCGTCATAAATGAAATACATTTTTAAATGAAATACGAAACAAAAAAGGCTCATTTTCAAGAGTCCCTCTTTTTTTTCTTCCAGTGAAATCAAAAGCTTTAGTTGAAAGATCGATCAGGCACCTTACCTCTGACAAACACATAAGCAGAGTAAGTATCAAAGCCAGATTTGGTGTTGACGCGCAGGGTGTACATGCCCTCGTCTTCCTTGTTGAGGTGGACAAGTGTGAGGGTGGCTCGTTCCCCGGACCAGTGGGTGTGCACCCATTTAGAGGGCTTCAGGGGGACGGCTGATGGGAGAAGCCAAACACAAAAGACGTGTGACAGTCTACATCGAGTGGATTCATTTAAAACAGGTCAAACGCTGGTGCCATTATGCTTTGTCTACTTACAGTTTCTGGACCACACGACCTCAGGCTGGTATTTCTTCACAGTGGGATAAATGATGACAGTGCAGCCCAGACTCATCGTCTCGCCTTCACTGCCAAAGGCCACTTGAAATTTGTCAATGATGGTTGTTTCAAAGGTGACACCATGCTCAGCGCAGAAACCATCTGCAGGGGGGAAATAAAAGAATGAAAAATACTGCTATTAAAACATTGAACATTGACATATTATTTCCTCATGGTAAACATGGTTTTTTTACATATCCAGCAGAGGTTTTTCTCCACCTTATGAAAGCAAGTCCCACATTTACTCTTCTTTTAGCTCCGTTTTGGTCTCTACCAACTCCTAAGTAACAAAATATCGTAGTATATGTAGTGAACTAATCACATGGACTCACGTGGTTTGGGATCCAGCGGGCCCGCTTCCTCGCCCTCCTGGAACCCTGCAGAGAAATACATTGTTCATCAATCTTGTATCCGTGACAAGAGACTAAAACACGATACACTGTGGGCACATTTTTCCTTTGGGCACGGGGGAGCAGCTGCAGAGAAGACGGGACAGGCAAAAGCGTTACCTACTTTTGACAACGATAGTGGCCACAGAAGAAACTTCCCCTTTCACATTGAGGGCAGAGGCGTGATACTGAGCAGTGTCGATGAAATCACAGCTGAAAATGAAAACGTGGAAGACATGCTGAATCGCCGGCATCTCATTATTTGCATGTATCACTCAGATTATTTCCAACATCAAACATTCAGTTTGGGTAAATGTGCATTTTGGGGCCGCATCTCATTCATTCTAACGGACGCCGTGCTACGTGAGCTTCATGATTACTTACTTCTTGATCTCCAGGGAGTGCATGTTGAAACTGCTCTCGACTGTGTACTTCTCAGGGTGGGCCTCGGCATCAATGAGCACGTTGTTTTTGTACCTTGAAGACAGAAGAAAGACATCCTGTTTCTTTTTACCCTTGTTTTCAGCGTGGTGTCATTGCAGAGGAATGTGTGTGTGTTCACATCGCGGCGGTGGAAAATAGATTTGGCCGATGACGAGAGCTTTGGATGGAAACTTCTCGATGACACACACACACACACACACACACACATGACTGATCGCCTCTCATCAGCCTCTTTTTCTTGTGACTCAGAGAAGGTGGGGACCAGTTGAACTTGGAGCGTATCTTACCAGGCGATCCTGGGTTTCGGCCATCCAGCCACAGTGCAGTGCAGCTTGACGGTCTTGCCCTCCCAGACGGTCTGTCCGCGGGGCTTGATGATGAACTCTGGAGTGTGCGTCAGGCTGTCTGGGTTCATCTTCTTACGAAACTCTGTCCACTCCTCCATCTATAGCAAGAGAGTGAAGCCAGAGTGTCATATAAAGCTCATGAGCATTCACAGGCTTCATGTGAAAGACCTGATTATTTGGAAAACGCAACCTCGTTATTGGAAATTCACAAAGAAATGAGAAGGATTTACCGTCTTGCTAAACTCCACACGTTCGGCAGTTTCCCTGATGTGCGTTGATCTGGTTTTCTTCTCCACTTTAACGCCCACGGTCTCCCTGGCCTCCCTGACAAACAGGTTCCTCATGGCCACATAGTTAATGCCCTCCTCCGTGACCTCCTCCTTCGACTGGGCCTCCATCAGACCGCGAACGACCTCATGACTGGTGCACACACACACACACAAAACACCAACATGTGAGAGCAGCTCAGACTTGCAGTGAGATTGGAAAATATCTTCATTTAGTGTCAATAACCTCAATAAAAATGTAAATCCTTAATGTTTAGCCCCAGTGGTGTTGATTACTTTGCATTTAAGGACATCAAATCAGTTGTTTTGCCGCGTCCTCACTCACTTGGCTCTAAATACGGGAATGACGTAGCCGATAACTTCCTCGTCCGTGTCCATTGCCAGGTAGGTGCGTTTGGCTCTCTTGGGTAGGGGGTTCAGTTTGACCACCTCTTTGCTCTTCTCTGTCTTCACAGTGCTCTTCTGGCTTCGAGGTGAGAGACAACAGTCACTTGCACTACAAACACCAACATGCATCATAAGGTATTTCCAAATGGTTAATGGTGTACCATGTTCTACTTAAAGGCCAAATTGTATCTTAAAGCAGGGTTCATACACATTTTGACCAATGGATTTCCAGGACTCTTCCATGACTTTTAACAAAATGTCCATGACCAAACATTTTGTGAAATCTCGGTGTATACATGAAAAAGTGAGAAAATGTAGTCTTTCTTTTAAAAGCATATTAATTATTTCAAACTCAGCATAAATGAACGTCATGAACATATGAATATAACACATTTCCATGACTTTGCCAAAACTTTGGGGATTTTATTTTTTTCAAGGACTTTTCCAGGCCTGGAAATAAGAACCCTGTTAAAGGATGAGGCTAATAATATTCAGTGTTTTTAGTAAATCCTATGATTGCCATCAATTAATTAATCCTACCATTAGTATTGTCTGTATAGCCAGTCTGATATAGCTTATACCTCTGCACTATAGACATCCATTGTTGTCCCCTGGGTGACACGTTTCATCAATGCCATTAACATGACCACTGTGGTTTATTTTCAGTCAATGTTACATCCACGGTTCTGCTGCTATAATACTAATGTGTATTAATCTGCAGTTGAAAACAGTCCCCAATTAAATGTACTCTTTGTTCTTGTTTAGTGCACATTTGCTACAAACTACAATACCCAGCTGTCTTTCAAAAACAAAGATGTATGTCATCGGTAGTAAGAAGTAGGCTTGGTCCTGAGGGGTCGTACTCAGAGATTGATATATTTTTTATCATGTTATGCTTTTTGTGGAAATTAGAAATGTTGCCATTGTTATTCTTTGATTGAATATATTAACTTCCTGTCACTAACTTTGTTTATTAATTAAACTCGTGCAGTCTAAGCAGATATGTGCTCCTGATGACCATATATTTAACTGATTTTGTTCTAATTAATCAAAGACAGTATGCACCACGTTTGCTCATAATGGCAAAAGACAAAAATACACAACATTGACATACTGCCTCTCTTCATTTATAGGACTTTAGTACTGATGTGTGCTGATTATATAAAGACATGGTTCAGAAGTTACTCAGAAATAGAAGATGTATTTCTGTCCATCCTCGAAAGGACGCTGACCCATATTACACTCTGACTCATTTACCCATCAGCCCTTCAGGCCTCTCTATTGTCAGCTGGGTTTATAAGTGGAGCCGGAACTGGTAGATATGCAGCAGGGCGGAAAGGTTCATTTTAAAGCTCTGCTTTCATTCATAATCTCTTCCAAGTCTGCCCTAGTTTATCCATTGGGCCTCGAGGAGTATAGTGGCATGAAGTGGCTTTGATTAACTCTATTCATACTGGTGAGGCCGGATCAAGATGATGGAAGGAGCACAGCAGAGGCAGACAGATGGAGAGAGCCTCATAAAGGATCTCTGCCGTGTCAAAAAGTTATTCATATACTGCTGACTCACCAGGTGTGTTGAAAGGTAGTCTTTGTTGAGGGTATAAGAAAGTCAAGAGGTATGAAAAGTTTTGCTGCTGATAAAAGCAGTCTGAGAAGCTAAAGTATAGGTGTCAATCTTAAGATGTCATAGTTCAAGTGCCAATTGGAAACTTTCTAACAGACACAAGGTGTACTAGTGACAAATCTTTAAAAAAGGGAATAACATTGACTCATCAAATTGACTCGTAATTGTGGATACTGGCCCAAGATTATGACTAAGACCAAGTCTTCCAAGAGTTATTAACTATTAAACGTCCGTGGAAGACGGAGTACGACCGCTTGCAGTTTCGTGACGTCCGTACAGCGTCTTTACAGTTGGCCTAATGGCAACGTCTCATGTCCTGCATACAGAAATAGCTTGGCTGGCCAGGAGTATATCTGGCAGCCATTCACTACAGCTGACATTCCTCCCCTGACCCCCGGTTAGAAAGCTCTCATGGTTTCCAACGTTCTGCAGCTTGAAGGACAAAGAGACTCTGACAATATTACATGTTGACGCCACACAGACACATTCATCTAAAAAGGTGCTGTGTTTGCTAGAGAGTCCGACTTATACGATACTTTACTTTGATCAAGCCTCATTTGATTCTCACACAGAATGTCAAAAAAAGATGACTAAACATGAGATTCAGTTAGAAAGTTTTAATAACTCTATTATTTTCTTGGTTTTGCACGTTAATTCCTGCAGCCGACCAATAGTATAAAATGAAAGCAGGACATTGTAAATGAATCTACATGTGTATCTCTCTAACAAGTATATATATATTATTTATTAATCTGACAACTACTTCTTCAATTACCTGATATGCTAAAATATGCTAAAGCAGTTAAAATGCATGTTGCATTTACGATGATGACGTCTTCAAATTGCTTATTTAGTCCAATCAACTGTCCAAAAACCAAAGATATTTAATTTAATAGCATAGAAAACAAACAACCCCAAAAAAATCTGCGATACTTATGATCAATTTATCATAAATAATAGTTACTGGTTAACGTTGTTGATCAACTTTCAACTCACTGACTAATTGTTTCAGCTCAATTTTTTTTTTGTTATCGTCTGTCCATCACTGGAATTTGGATTACTGTATTACAATACTATTGCTACGTAGCATTTAATAGTTAACAACTTGAGACTAAATTAGACACTTCAGCCTTGACCACTTTGACGTTGTACTTACTTAAAACTTGATTCCCTAAAAACTTGAATTGACGCAAGTTTTGAAAGCAACACTCACAGGTCACATGTTTTGATCTGGTGAAATCCTGGAACAATGAAAGTGTATAATGGTGTAACTGTATATTCAGTTATTCGGCCATTGCATTGAAGTGCCTTCCTTTAAGCGTTGTAGAAACACAATTAACAATTACAGAGCTTTGATGGATATAAAGACGTGGGGGTTGACTTTGACCTCAAGTACTTTCAAATGGGCCGTTCTGCAACAGCCTCAAGGAGAACAATATGTGTTCTTATAAAAATACAAAACCCTGGCAGCATTCAAAGTTGAACATGAACTGTATAAAGCAGATGAAGACAAGTAGAGAGTCAGCACCTGCTCTACATAAAAACACACTTTGAGCTGCATGGGATTTTTTCTTCCTTTCTCTTCTGCTGCTGAACACACTTCACATCAGATGCCAAAGTACAGTGTTGAATATTTGAAAGACGTCTGCTTGAATGCGTCCACCCCTTCCAAAGTTATGGAAGTGGCAGGTTGCTTTCAGCGAACCCCAAAGTTTTCAAATATCAACCATCTCATACGTATTTTGGATCTTTCGCCTGCGTCACTCCCATCCTCTTACCGACGGCTGGTGGTCTTGTACGTGGAGAACGACTGTTGTTTAACAGACGACTTGGTGCTCAGGTAACAGCTGCTCTCATAGTGATGCTGCTGCTGCTGCTGCTCCTGCAGCTTCTGCGTCACTTGTACTGATCCTGACATCCTGATGGTCACTCCGCCAACTTATATGTTGACTGTTCTTTTACTTAACCAGCACTGTAAATCAATCTCATTGTTATCATTACAAATCGATTTCTGTATTTATTTTTGGGGGTTAGTTTAAGCCAGGAGATGGTGATTAAAGGTATTAGAGATGATGATTAAAGGTATTAGAGATGGCGAAGTGATGGTGAAGTTGTTAGGATGGAGTTGTGATTGCTCTTCCGAGTGAGCAGTTAAAGCGTTGGTTAAGATCTACTTCTACTGTGTTAAGTGAAGCAGCAGCAGAGTCACACTACGTGTTAAAGAGCACATGGTCATTTAAAAAAGGACAATCACCTCCAGAGGTGGAATTATAGAAGTGATGAAATTGAAATGATGATATGTTGTGTTTGGGAATATCTTAATTTAAGGCTTTAATCAATAGTCTAGACATACACTGCCGTTCAAACGTGTGGGGTCACCCAGACAAATTTCCAGTTTCTTCACAATTTCTGGCATGGAATAGCCTTCATTTCTAAGAACAAGAATAGACTGGCTGGTTTCACATGAAAGTTCTCTTTTTCTGGCCATTTTGAGAGTATAATGGACCCCACACATGTGATGCTCCAGATACTCAACTAGCTCAAAGGAAGGCCAGTTTTATAGCTTCTCTAACCAGCATAACTGTTTTAAGCTGTGCTAACATAATTGCACACGGGTTTTCTAATCATCCATTAGTCTTCTATGCGATGAGCAAACACAATGTACCATTAGAACACTGGAGTGATAGTTGCTGGAAATGGGCCTCTATACACCGATGTAGAAATTTCATTAAAAACCAGACGTTTCCACCTAGAATAGTCATTTACCACCTTAACAATGTATAGTGTATTTCTGATTCATTTAATGTTATCGTCATTGAAAAAAACAGTGCTTTTCTTTGAAAAATAAGGGAATTTCTAAGTGACCCCAAACTTTTGAACGGTAGTGTAGATGTAATACATTTGTTTCATAAGTAGTAAAATAAATGCCCCCCACACTTTCTAGAAGCCAGAGTTGACATATTCAAACAGCTTGTTTTGGTCCACCAAAAGTCCAAGGCCCAAAGGTATTCAGTTGTCATGAAGAACAAACAAATATTCACATTTGAGGGGGAATTTCTGGAATTATGACTTAATTTAGTTATCAAGATGGTTGCAGATACATTTTCTGGGGGATCCACCAATCAATCAACGAATAAGTTTGACTCTATGCTGCTCAAGTTATACAGCTTGAAAACATGAGCAGCTCACACTGGGCACAGGCCGTCATCATGTCAACTCAGATCAATCAGGTAAGATCTGCTGTTTATGACAATAGACTTGTGTCCTTCACTCTTACAACAGGCAGCATGTGGTGTGTGTGTGTGTGTGTGTGTGTGTGTGTGTGTGTGTGTGTGTGTGTGTGTGTGATTTGTAAAAAAAAGGTAAACTAGACTGTACTTGAGGGCACAGAGTCCACAAAGAGAAGATCTGAGTCATGAAAGCGTTTAAAGTGAAGTGAATGTTAATGGAAAAGTTTAGCAATACTTTCATAGGATTACATTTCACTTCAATGACACATGCAGTCTAAACTACAAGGACACTGTAGATATAAATGACCACAGCCTGGTTAGTATAATGGAAAACTAAATATCTGAATTAAATCACACTATTAAAACAAATAATAACAATAAAGAGGTTAAAAGAAGGCCTCGGGCCTTACTGATTCTAGATTGTAAAATAGGACCAAACGACAAACAAATATATATATATATATATCACTCACCACAACTAAGAATCCACGTTGAAAATGAGAGAAAGGGTGTGCTATTCCAAAAAAGAGCTAAAAGAGAGTTCAGATCCGGGTAAAGCAGCAGGGTGAGGGCAGTGGACAGGACGGGAGTCCACTGAACAAAAATAATGCTGCCACTCGGCAGAATGCTCAAGACACCGTCAGGACCTTTTAAGGCTGGGACAGCTTTAAATTTAGACCATGAGACGGCCCAGCAGAGGCTCCTCGGCTCGCCTGGCCCTCCGCTGCGAGCTGCACATGTGGGGCTTTCTGCCGTGCAACCGGACAAGAAGAAACTACTGACCTGCTGCTAACCTACCAGATGAGTGCGATGAATAGGATTTGACGACGTGCAAAAGTCACTAAAGCCTCTGGTCACCTGTCTGAACCCCAAACCCTGCCAATTCACGTGCAATTCACGTGCAAACACTGTGTTCACGGGCCAATTCCAAAAGCAGGGCTGCACCAACATGTGACCTCAACATTTCTCTTTCCCTAAACTTACAGTTCAGTTTCCCCAAATGCACTTGTTTCTGTGTGTTCTGTGGTGTGGAGGTCACTCACACTAGTTGGTGTAACTTACGCGACAATTGGATATTTTAGATAACAAATTACCGCAAAATAAACATTGAGGTTTATTAGGCAATGCTGCCACCTGGTGGTGGAACATATAAACTACATCATTTAGTCGTGAAGACAAATATAAAGGTATTATCTAAATAAAAGCTGGAGGGGAAAAAATCCCACCTTCATTTTGAGTAGGGTTTCTCATCGCTATTTAATTATATAATCTGGTCCAATGTAAAAACGCAAACAAACAAGCAGAGGCGAGGAGGACAACATGGTACAGTCCGGGCCGTTGGCTCCGTCCAGCTCGGCTGTGATTGGTCGGTTCAGTAAAGAGGAAATTAAACATTAATGGTTGCTCTACATCGGGCTGTGGTGATCTGCTAGCTGTGTGTAACGCTTACAGCCATTTGGCAATAACGCTTGTATTTTCTGAGGTGGGTGATTTTACTTATGAACGGCCACATACAGTTAATGTTTTTCCTTTGACTTGATGTCGGTTAGCTCCCTTAAAATATTCTGGTCGGCGAGTTAATGAAGTCAGCATTGGGCTAACTGTTAGCTAGCTAATCACTGAAATGTGTAGCTTAGCTATTTATCTGGGATGTTACGTTGTAGCTACGTGGGGAAGCAAACATGTAACTATAACTAGTTGTAATAGGTTTACATCTACTGCCGTTGGCTAATGTGTGGTAGGGCCTCGCTGTCATCGTTTGTTGTGCAAACCTTATGACAGGTGACACTAAATACATTTCAACATTGTAGTTATTTTACCAACGTAAATTCCCGTTACGCCGTTATTAATAAGTAGTTAACCTAAATAGCTAGAAAGCCATGTACCTAAATTGACAAATATCAACTGACAGCCAACCATTGTTCAATCGAAAGTCCAGTCCAGAGGTCCACATCTTTAAACTGGGCCCTGTGTTGTTCTACTTTGGCTTGACTTGACACAAACCTGTTTTTCCTGCTCAAAGCTGGTTTAAAATGAACCATGAGCTGTCTGTTCAAGCCTGTAAAAGTGCAGGCTCATTCATAATTAGATTTGATGATGATGAAACATGTTCAATAAACTTGACAAGTCACACAGCTAGATTTGAGACGACAGCCTTCATATCACACACATCTATGTGTACAGATTGTAAAGCCCTCCGAGGCAAATGTGTGATTCTGGGCTATACAAAATAAACTGAATTAAATTGAACTGAAATATCGTCTGTATTACAGGAGCGGGGGATCCACTAACCGCCAACATGTCGAGCAAAAGGGCCAAAGGCAAGAACACCAAGAAGCGTCCTCAGCGGGCCACGTCCAATGTGTTTGCTATGTTTGACCAGTCTCAGATTCAGGAGTTCAAGGAGGCCTTCAACATGATCGACCAAAACAGGGATGGTTTTATTGACAAAGAAGACCTTCATGACATGCTGGCCTCATTAGGTAAACAATGTATTTACACACATGTTCAATACACTTTTGCAACAGTCACAATGCATGTGCACACATTTAGACAGCAATAGGGAAGTATGTCTAATTCGTTTACCGAAGAAAAAGATATGCTAAAAGTAAATGTCCCGCTTTTTAAAAACAGTGCGAAATGAGATTAGAGATGGTGAAATGAAAGCTAGGAGGAGAAATGTATTAACATATTGTCATAAATCCTAATGACAATGACCATTTTCAAAGGTAAGAATCCCACGGAAGATTACCTGGAGACGATGATGAACGAAGCGCCGGGCCCAGTCAACTTTACTATGTTTCTGACCATGTTCGGAGAGAAGCTGAACGGCACGGACCCTGAGGATGTGATCCGTAACGCTTTTGCGTGCTTTGACGAGGAGGGCACAGGTGAGTTAATGTTTTCCAATACGTTTTCTCATCCAGACCCAATGTTGTCAGGATATGTTTTGGTGTTTTTACTTTTCCCTTTACTACATTAACTAAAGGAATTGGATTTAAATCGTTTGGTCTACAAATGTCAAAATAATGTGCAGGAGATGTGTCTTCATTAACTTGTTATTCATTTAATTGTACAGATGTGCGGTTGGAGGGGTAATTGGGTTTAATAATAGATTGTGTTTGAGGGAATGTCTGTATTCCTGTTGCATTTTAACATCTGATGTAAAAATCCATTTAGAAAATGATAAAAAAACTCCTGACAGATGAATGGACTCATCCCACAGGTATAATCCAGGAGGAGAACCTGCGGGAGCTGCTCACTACGATGGGCGACAGGTTTTCGGATGAAGACGTGGACGAGCTCTTCCGAGAGGCGCCCATTGACAAGAAAGGCAACTTCAACTATGTTGCATTCACACGCATCCTAAAGCACGGCGCAAAGGACAAGGATGACTAGTGACAGGAGCAACTCTAATCAAGGTTTATTACCTACCATGTGTATAATTGTGGGTTTCCACTCAAGTTAGAACAGCTATGTCCTGTTATTTGGCTCATGACAAGCTTCACCGTGGTATAGCTCACTGAAGGTAATTTGTTTAAGCTGCTTGTGGGACCATACTGTACCTCTGGACCCCTCCCTCCCTGTAACGCATCAACCCCTTCTCTGAAAGCTCATTTGCACATCTGTGAAACCACTATAGGGTCTGTATAAACTAGTTAAGATGTATGAAAAGACCCTCATGGATAAAGCTGGAAATAAAAAGGAAACACGGAGGTTGTTGTCGTGACTATTTTATTTTTAATGAATCATTTTGTTGGAAATTAAAGTTTCAAGATTAAATTGTGGTCTGAGCTGAATAATCAATGCTCCATTCAATTTTCAGAGGCTTTATTTTAAAACAAAAAGGAAAATAGATGTGATGGTTGAAAGCAAAAACAGTTCCACAGTTCACACTAACTTCACTGGATCAGTCACTGGTGCTGGCTTGGTGTTAAGTCTCCATGTAGAATAAATACACAACATATGACCAAATGTTTGTAGACAGCATTGCGTTCTTTTTCTAATGGTGTGCTAGGGTAGCAGTTTTCATGATTCATTTATTTAATCCTTTGTTGTGAGAAATGCCCTTCACATTCAGTGCAATTGCTTAGCAAAGCAACAAATCTGTGACTAACCTTGAAATGATTATTAAAAAAAGTTGCCAATTGTGTTGATTTCTATCAACAAATGTCTAGTGTTGGGTAGACCCCTTAGATCTAATCATTACAACGGTATATTAGACAATAGTTGACAAATGAACATGCCTGTGTGCAAATCTGGGTTCATGCAAAAATATTTTTCCCACCCCAGGTTGGTGATGACCTCTACAAACATCTTTGGGATGAACTGAAACGTTCTTATTTCTTATTTATTGCCCGACCCCACTGATGATATGGCAGCCGAATTTAAGAGCAAATCCCTGCCGTCAAGTTCCACAATCCAGTGGAAAATCCTCCCCAGAGGAGCGTGAAGTGGTAGCGTAGCAGATTAATGCTCATGTCATCATACTTTTGGCCATGTGTGTACAAACTACCGCATGCAACACGTCACACTAACGTGTTTCCTATGTTATTGTGCAGTTTGTGCGATACTGGGTGATTAACCAGGGACTTTTAGTAAAAGGTTTTAGGACATTGTTGTTGGTATTCTGAAATTTGATCTCGGCAGTTATATTCAGCAATATTTTAGGATGCTTTAAGAGAGTTCTACATAATTTGCCACAAATCAAAGCACCTGTGATCCTTTCACAGAGTGACTGTGGTTACAATGTCTTGAGGAGCACGTTCATATCTCTTTAACCCAGAGGATGTATCCCAGACGTACACAGCATCAGCACCAATAACCAGCCTCCTTCTGTTCACAGGCTTCTCTGTGATGAGGGCTCTCTCATACACATCAACCCAACAATAAATAGACAAGGATCGCATCTACACTTGACACTTTCTGTACACTTTGTAGTTGCTCACAGAGCAATGTATAGCACAATTATGGGAAACTTTGTGACTACTCCGCCAGGGCAAGATTTTTCGACTGAATCTTTGATAGGTGGTCTGATATACAAGCCTCGGTCTTGTCACACTGGGCCAGGAAGTCCTATTGACAGATAATAATCACACTTAGTAATAGTCACAATGATTTTCAATTAAAACATGTTGGTGACAAAAAAAAAGAAGGGTTTACCTGCACAGTCTTTACAAGTCCCTTTTTCTTCATTTTGCAGTCATTGAAATTGTCTTGGATACTCTGATAAAAAGAAGAAACAATTCTGGGTTTGTGATATATACTTTTTTTTTTTTTTTAAACATAAATAATAATAAAATAAACAACTGAAACTGCAAGCAATACTACATATGAAAAAGAATGATCACCATGGAATCAATCTGCTCCAGGATCTTCATGAACTGTTCAGCTGCTATTTTCACTCTGTGGTCTAGTTTACCCAAAGCCTCTGCCTGCAGGTCTTTGGCCAGGAAGCCCTGTGGAATATATGGGTGATAATCAAAAATCTGAACAGAAATTTCTCCAAAATACATATTGGAGCAGAACAGATCATAACAATGATTATGAATCTTAAAAAAACATAATTGACTGCTTACATTCTTGAGTCCAGTCAGCTCCCCGTCAACCTTTTCCAGCTTTTTAGCAGTCTGTTCCACAGATTTCTCAATGTCTTTCAGCTTCTTGAGCTCGGCCTCTTCCTCGGGACTGTTCTGTTTGTAGATTGTTGGCAGTATTTGATTAAATATATAGTCACGCATTAGATAAATCACTCATGTAAAGAAAGGCCTTACCCGTTTCCCAATCAGCATGAGCTTGCAGCCTTCTTTTACTCCATAGCTGGACAGACTCTCCTCCACGTCTTTCAGCGATTTTCCTGGGATGTCAGGATGAATCAGGCATGGTTAATCCTGCATAGAATACTATATTTAAGGTTGCTTGGATTTGAAAGAAACAAAGAGACCCGCAGCCTACCTTTAAAGATGAGTTTCTGTGAAGTTTGAGGAACTCCAGTAGCTTTGGTGAGAGCTTCTGAGAGGTCCTTGACAATGGGGCCCTTGCCTTCATCCTGACCAGTTAATGTGATGCTGTGCTTAGTAGATCCTGCAGTGGGAGATTTAGTTGTATGCATGGCCGTCATTATTTATCCTTGGCACCCGGGTAACCTCAAATAATGCTGAACGTTAGTAACGTTAATCAAAAACTGTGTTTGGTAGGTGAACTAGTAGTAGTAATTTGCAATGTAGCTCAGGGGGGGGGGTGAGTGGTCGTCCCGCAACCACAAGGTAGCCGGTTCGATCCCCAGTCCCCCCATAGCTCACATGTCGTGAGTCCCTGAGCAAGACACTGAGCCCACTGCTCCGTAAGATACCAAGGATGGGTTAAATGCAGAGAATACACTTCATGTATGTACTATGACAAATAAAAAGGATTTCTATTCTATTTCTATTTCGCCAAACCCTTGAGATAGAAAGATATTCTAATGAGAAATACATCCTTTCTTGATAATCACGGCATGCAGCTATGAAACACCAAAAAGACTTCGAGGGCAACGTTTCATTCATTTGAAGCGAATCAAGGAATAACATACATTCAACTGCACCAAGTTAAAGCTAGCTTAGCTCTAGCTACACCAGCTAATCAATTCATAGATACTTAAACGTTTATATCAAGCGTTATTTATCCTCTCGCAACAATCGTGTAGCATCGTGCAAAGTCGTATTACCGTATGCAACTGTCACTGTTATCGTTTGCTCTGACATTTTTTTATTTTTTTAGCGTCCTTTAATCACAACATGAACCACACGGTTGCTGCTATAAGGCTATAAGCTAACTGTTGCTGGTCGCTAACTAACTACTTCCGGAGCATACCGGAAACAGTTCTTCTAAAGTCGGTCCGAAGATCATTTAAAAAAAAAAATACTTTATCTGTTTGTTGTTCTCAACGAAACGGTCTGTTACATAAAAACAACATATATTACATATGCATTGTTCATTCAGAAAGTATTACGTTTTGTGAACACTTCCGGTAATATATGTCAAACAAAAGTATTGTGATTTTTCACGGCTGTCGTTTTGTTGAACGTTGTCTGTGGGAATAGTTCTCAGTTTCGCTGTTTAGAAAAAGTGTATATAGTTCAGCAAATCCGCTCGGTCAAACCAGACTAATGTGATCACAAATACAGAGGATGTGCAGATGTTAAGGCTTCAGCCTGGCTCTGTGGCGCAATGGATAGCGCATTGGACTTCTAGCATATGACATGGAGAGACATTCAAAGGCTGTGGGTTCGAGTCCCACCAGAGTCGGTTCTTTTAATAATATTTTCTTGGGACTTCAAGCATAATGACATCGAGACACTCAAAGGCTGTGGGTTCGAACCCACCAGCCGGATTTTTAAATATTTTCTTCTATGAAAACAGTATTGACATAAACGAATAACAACATGAAGAAATCAAGAAGACAGAAATGTCCAAACCTATTGTCTATTTTTACATTGTTGAAACAACACAATGATAAGAA
Source organism: Myoxocephalus aenaeus (assembly GCA_038501785.1). Lineage (NCBI taxonomy): Eukaryota > Metazoa > Chordata > Actinopteri > Perciformes > Cottidae > Myoxocephalus > Myoxocephalus aenaeus. The sequence goes on from JBAMJR010000329.1 coordinate 1,415,309, forward strand.
TAGTAATAATAAACAATGTATTAAAATAAACATAAATAACAACTTACTCTTCAACTTTGCATCCTTGGCAGCCTTTAATCACTTCATCCACACATAAAAACACAAACAAACACATACACACAGTTCCAAACATATTAGGAAGATGCTGTAGGGTTTTCACTTTAGGCTTTGAGGCTCAGCCAAACTGCCAGAATGCAGAGTTGGTCCCTTCTGCATGGCTGCAACAAGCTTCTCGGGGTCTGGAGCTCGGACACCCTGCTCTAAAATGCCTTGTTCCAGTGACCTGCAACGCCTGAAAAAACATAAAACAACCGATATTAATAAGCACATTGCAAGCAGCTGAAGCAGCTCTTCTTTTTCCAAGACTGTGATAACGTGAGCCGTGGAGTATTTTATTCCTACTAATATATCTCACAAAATACCGTACTTTTCGGGTTATAAGCCGCTACTGCCTTCGGTCAGTGTCCCCGACAGCTCCCCGCTGTAGCCAGCTGGGGCTCCTGCTAGCGCTCCGTCACTTCCCCGCTAACTTCCGCTAGCTCCCTGAAAACCACCGAAAGGTAGCGGGACCAGGCTCAACACCCGACTTGGGCAGAGGGGACGCGGGCAGTAGCAGCAGCAGTGGCCGGTAGCAGCAGAAGCGCTCTCTAGCAGCGCTACTAGCAGCGCTATCTAGCAGCGCTACTAGCAGCGCTATCTAGCAGCGCTACTAGCTTGCTACAGCGGGGACACTGATCAGCCGTAGGAGCGGCTTATAACCCGAAAAGTACGGTACTACACACAATGTATTTTCACTAAATTTGTTGAGCCAGCCATCATGTCATGAAAACAGATTACAGCTGGAATGCAAAACTGACCATTGGAAGCAATGCATAAAACACGTTCTGCATACAATATGAGTACATGAAGCATGCTCATATACTAACCATTGTGTGTCTGTTGCAGCGTTCACTTCTGGGAGTAGCATGGGGGTCTCAGTCAACACCTTAGCATTGGCAGTATGCTGGCAAGTGGACCAGAGGTGGATATCCAAAGCCCTGTTCAGGTGGACAGCACATGGGCATCCTGAGCTGGACTTCAGCATGGTGGACACACTTTGGGGGTATCCTCCACAGGTGCCACTGAAGACTAGTAGTTCTCCTCCCCAGGAAAATTACTTTGGCCATCCCTGAGCAGTGTCAAAATGAACTTCTAACCTCAGCTGGTCTGCATCAGAAGATCAGGCAGGTGGTGGCCGTGGGGATTTTTTTTAATGTTGCATCAGAGTACCTGGCCTGCCGAAGATGCAAGCGGAAGGTCATCAGCTGGAGCCATGGCCTCTTCTCTCAGCTCGACATTGGCCACAGGGTAGAATTCCCATGCATCCTTACATCCAAACTGGCATGTGACTTAGAGGTAGTCAGTTTGATGCGTCAGCGAGGGCTGGGAAACAGCAGCAGCCTGATCCAGCAGACGCTGCAGGAGCGTCATGCTGAGACAGTCCAGTACCTGACAGACTGCAAGGGGATTGCCAGTGCTGTTAAATCGGGCCTGATCCATGTATCTGCTATGCCTACTGTCCCCACGCACCAGTGGCTGATGCAGGTTTATGCCCAGGATGTCCTCCAAAAGATGGATGACATCAAGGCCACCAACTATATGTGGATTATTTTTCTCATCCCATGATTACTTTTAATTATTTCAGAATTTACATTTCAGAATATGCTTGACAGGTACACTGGCAAGTGTCACCTTCTTCCAGGCGTATCTTTTGGATGGACTTTCAAGGTGGAATGAGGACCGAGCTGTGGTAGCAACAACTGATGAGCAACAGCCACATTCATATAATCATCTTCTCCGTCATGCTGCAAATGCTTTTGCAGAGGAGGTTCTGGGGGAGAAGATCATCCCTAATGTCGGGCCAAGAAAATACACTGGTAGATAACTATTATACATTTGTTGTATTTTGGACAATTTAATTAAAATCTACAAATACCAGTTTACCACTGATAATGTCTTGGTTTATCTAATTGTTTGTCAATGTTTTTATATTTTTTACAGATGAGCTTATTGGAGTGGAATACCTGTACAACCAAACCGGTAAAGTTCTACAAGACTACAAGTTGGCCTTTGAAGAGTCGGAGACCACGCTATTTTCTATGGAGGAGGATCTGGAGGCTGAACCTGAGGAGTTTCAGGACATCACTGTGGCCACCTTTCACACAGAATGGTTCCAGTTTTCTCCATCTCCTCTTTTCTCTTCCTGTATTGTTGAGTTGAATAAGGAACAGCTCGACTGGATGTCTATGTCTGACTTGATGGTGGCAGAGCTGAAAGTAAAAGGGGGGGGGGGGGGGGTTGATGAACATCACCTGTGAGTCCAGGCACAATCGGAAGCCCAAATGAAGTGAAGGGGAAGGAGACGGGTGGTGCTGGAGCAATGAAGGGAAATCCCTGACAGGATATCAAAGCTTTAGTTTTGCTTCCCCTGCAGTGTTTGGTGGCAGGAGGAAAAGGTGGGGCTCAGCCAAACTGCCAAAATGCAGAGTTGGTCCCTTCTGCATGGCTGCAACAAGCTTCTTGGGGTCTGGAGCTCGGACACCCTGCAACGCCTGAAAAAAAACATAAAACAACCGATATTAATAAGCACATTGCAAGCAGCTGAATACCGCTCCGCTCACTCTTCTTCTTCCAAGACTGTGGTAACGCGAGCCGTGGACTATTTTATTTCTTCTATATCCTCACAAAACGCTACACACAATGTACCTTTAAGCAATAATGCACAAGAGTGGTCAATTGCCATTTGATCACAAATAGATGCAGCAGCATGACACAGCGGTGATCACATAGCAATTGATCACACCCTCTTATGTATTATTCCTTTTGTAAAATAGATAATTTAGATTTTCATTAAATTTGTTGAGCCAGCCATTATGTTATGAAAGCAGATTACAGCTGGAATGCAAAACTGACCAGTGGAAGCAATGCATAAAACAAGCTCTGCATAAAATATGAGTACATGAAGCATGCTCATATACTAACCATTGGTTAGTATAGATAGAGCATTCACTTCTGGGAGCAGCATGGTGATCTCAGTCAGTTGTGATAAAGATCACAAAGCCTTGTGAAGATGGCCTCCACCACTCTGTTGCGGGACTGTGAGCCCCACAGGGTTCATACACATTATGACCAATGGATTTCCATGACTTTAAACCAAATTTCCATCACCAAACATTGTGAAATATTGGTGTAAACATGAAAAAGTGAGAAAATTTAGTATTTAAACTAACAATGAGAATACAAAGCATACAGTATACCTTAAATGACACAAATGAATGAGACAATAGTTTGATTAAAAGAATACACATTTATATAGATGCCTGTATGTATGCCTGCTTATATTTTAAATGTCTTTCTTTTAAAAGCATATTCATTATTTCAAACTCAGCGTAAATGAACGACACGAACACATGAATATAACACATTTCCATGACTTTTCCAAAACTTTTGGGATTTTATTTTTTTCCAAGGACTTTTCCAGGCCTGGAAATAACCATTTTAAAATTCCATGACTTTTCCATGACCATAAGAACCCTGGCCCCAATAAACTTGCAAATAACAAGAGAAGACATATTATAAATATAATATTTTTTTATGAATACTTCTGTTATTGTTCAGATTACTATTGTTTGTGTCAAGGCGTCAGCTAACAGAGATCCTTTAATAAACTAATAAAGTTGGATACAATATTTACATTAGTTTCAGTTAATACTATTTTTTAGACAGACCTTTTGGTGCTCTCCACACCAAATATGTTTTGGCCTTGTCCAGCGCTGCATCTGGGGCCATGGGTTGCATCCAGGACTTTGCCTTGTTGGCCTCCTTCACCGTTGTTGCCTCAAGTGAGTCTGTCAGGTTAATACTGCCATCTGCCCGTCTCCTGAAGAGAGGTTCCATCTAGATAAAACAAATGAATAAACAGTGATACAGATGTAAATAACACAGCTGTGACCGATTAAATGGACAAAACATTTGGTAACACATTACTTAAGGAAACTGGATATATTATATTACTATGAGTTATATTCAGTCAAGATCACCTTGTAATATGAATTTTATATTATGCTCTGTCTGTGTATAGTTTTCCAATCGGCTCAAAATGTCGGATAACATCCCAGAATCCCTATGAGTCAGAAGGGAAGCACTGTAAGGGAGTGATGTATGCTATGCCAAGTATATTAAGTATTAAATACAGCGTATGTCCAATCTGGGTCTACTGGTGGAAGAAGTATAAGTATCTTTTAGTAAAGTAAAACTAGCAATACCACACTATGAGAATCTTCCTTAGAATCACAAAAGTATTAGCAGACAAAATGTATTCATATTATGAAAAGTAAAAGTACTCATTTGGAAGCAGAATGACCTATCAGTGTGACATCCTATTATTAGATTATCATTATTATATGCATTACTGTGTGCAGTGTAGTCATTGCAAATGTAAGGTTACATTTAAATGTAATTAAATAACAAATCAGGGCAAGAATAAAGATCACTGTGGAAAATATAAAATACAACATTATCTTATTATAAATTAATGAATACATTAAAAGAAAACTATAATCATAACCCTGCAATTGCAGCCTCATCTACCAAGTTAGCATTAGCCCTTCACGTTAGCTCACTACAGTCACCAACAGACAGGGTAGTTTGTTAACTGTGTTAGTTAAAGTTAAATTGACTTGACATTAATTAAATATCAGTAAGCATAAGCCTAACTAAGGGTCGCTATCAGAGCGCAAGCTGTAATAAACCGTTATACAGTGATAGGACAGGTGACGTTATAACTAGCTTACATTAGGACACGTTAGCTAACAGCTAGCAGGTGAGCTCGTTACCGAGCCACAGGAATATATCTCAACTAATTCGTATTGACAATAGCTAGAAAAGCACTGACTTACTTTGGCAATCTTGTTGATAAGAAGACAACAACCAGTCGGCCGTTCTGGGGACGTCCGTGACCTCGCAGTTGCAGTTGAACCCTCGAAACGTGGTCGGACATAAGACATATGAGTCGGGCGTTCTCGTCAATCATCGTGAGTCTTCGTGAGCTCGATTTTGTGGTTACTTCGTGGTTGCGATACGAGCGCTGATTGGCCACAGCGGATACTTTCTGGTTGTATTGTGGTTACAGTGATTGGCTGTCGCAACCAAGAAGTACATCGACTCACGGGTGGCAGAGACCCTATGAGAATAATCTACACTCACTTAACCATAACTCGTATTGATAATTACTCATGTTAAATGTTATCATATGTCTAGTAATATACCAGATGCGTGAACAAGAAGGCTCTGTGGGAATGTCCAAAGATTCAACACTTCTGGAGGTATGTTATAAAATGTTTGCCAGAGATGTTTAGTCAACGTCCCTTTAAATGTCAAACTCTGTGTTTTTAGAATAGAGGAATTTATACAAACATTGTATCATTTAAAAGTATAGATGCCACCTGTTACTTTCCCAACTGCTACCACCGATTTAGAGAGACACAGATCTAGAGAGACACAAAATTACCACAAACAAAACACACATTGACCAAAAAACCACAAACAGACAAAAAACACAAAATATGCAGAATTACTTCAAGAGATGCAAAATAACCACGAAAAGACACAACACAACAGTGACAAAATGACCACAAAGTCACAAAGATCCACCACAAAGAGACACAAAGCCGGCTTCAGAAAAAAGGGCCTTTTGCATGTCTCATAATCCGTCCATGCCTATGACAGTTATAGATAGATAGATATGTCAAGCTGGACCAAAGTGATGCAGCGTGTAGGAATAAAGGCATGATGCTGCAGAAGTTAGTGTATGCTGTACCTAGAATATTTATAGAATTATATTGACTGTTCTATAGAATGTTCCAATTCCAAAGTGTCAACTGATGTCATAATTCTGTCACAAGTCACACAGGTAACTCTCCTGTCTGCATATCACCTCAAACCTGCTGGAGTGAAAGCACTAGAGTATACTAACCTACTCGTACAGAGAAAGAGCATAACGATGAACAAAACAACAAGAGAAAACGTCCTTGCGGAGATGGAGCTTGCGAAAAGCCTGATGAAACTGTCCCTGGAGGAGAGAAAGAAGGAGCTCACAAGACAAATGTATATAGACCTCAAAGCAATGGAGATGGAGCGCAGGCAAAGAGTTGCTTTGGAGATCATGGAGAAAAGCAAGAGGGACAGAGAGCAGAGGGAAAAAGTGTTGGAGAGTCGGAGGAGACAGATAGAAGAGAAGGAGAAGATGGCGCAAGAGAACCTGGAGAAAAGGAAACAACAGCAACTAAAGAAAGAGAGGCAGAATGAGGTGATGATGGTGGAGAAGATCAAAAGGCCCGAGTCTACTTTGAGTGCACTGAAAAAAAAGCGGAAAAAAGACAACTGGGTTAAAGAGGCGATAAAAACGGACAGTGAGCCCGTCAAAGAAAACATCAGCACAAACAGCCCCATCCATCTCTTCAGTGTTGAAAAAGAGCACAAGTCGGAAGGTTTGTCTCACATTCATTCTATTCCTCATTTACCAGGTGTATATTTCAAATGGTTTATCTTGTATTTAAATGTTATTAAGCTTTTATCTTCCTCCGTCTCAAGAAAAAACAAAAACACAAGCGGATGAAGGACGGACAGGTCAAGATGCAATGAGCCACCTTCAAAACTGAGGGCCAATAGTTGATGTTCATCTTATGTATTCAGCCATAATACAATTGTGTTGATGTGAAAACATCAAGTTGTACTGGTTACTGTTTCAGGTTGGGGTGAGAGGTAAACATGTGTTTAAATATATTGAAGTGATTCTCTGATACCTTTCGGGATTTTGAAAAGCAGCAACACATTTCACAGAAATCCATCCAATAGTCGTCAAGGGACTGAAGGACATCAATGCTCCGTGCAGAGAAACATAACCTACATAAAACCAGACCCTGTTTATTTTGTACATAGAAAAGGAAAGAGGTAATAACGTGTTGATTTAGTTTCCCGTTTCTGGTCTTTATGCTGAGCATCTTCTGGCCTTATATGAAATAGACACAGATCAGAGTTGTATCACTCTTCTCTAACTCTCTCTACTTAGTAGGAGCCCACAACTGAATGTCAGGGTGATCTGGTACCGGTTGAACCTTTGCAAATAACAATTACCCCAAAAATGTAAGGTTAAATTAAACCACATCATTTATTTTACATGTATTAAATAACTTGCAGACATATGAACAGGCTCTCGGGGATTCATGTCCACAAAATGACTGAACACACACAACTAGAACACAATACAGACAAATAAAAAATAACTTAGTAATACTGGTGATGGACGAGACTGACAAGTGTGAAAGGGAAGGAAGGAGGAATAGCGTTTAAAAAAAAAGGTTCAGTATGTTACAAGGCCACATGCTAGCACAGTAGTGGTAACCGTACACAACCCAACACCAGCACGGCTTCAAAATCGTAGTGTTCTCAGGTCAAATGTTTTGCATGTATAAATGTTACTCTACATAAAAAAGTGTTTTCAGTTGAAGTGCAGTTGTTTCAATCCATTCCTTGTTCATGAGGCAGGAATCTGCGGCAGCCCGAACTCATCCACCAAAACGCCATCCTGAAAACAAAAAGAGGAATGTTTAAGAAAACTCTTCAATGACTGCCTGACCTCTAAACACTCACATTTTGTGTTCAAAGCTTGAGAGACCATGCCAATTACTTTCACACATTTTAGCCCATTAACTGCTTCAGACCTCAATGGCAGTGGGAAGAGTATGATGAATTCAAGAGGCGTTTCTGTTGCGCAATCGTTTTGCAAAGGTTCTGACGTCAGAAGACGACGTTAAAAAAAAAGAAAACACAGACTCCTGAATTTACATCTGTACCTTGAGAAGCAGCTGTGAAACAACAGCGCATAGAATTGTAAAATAGCAGGTGACAACCCATAAGCATCCACACATCATGAAAAGGATAATGGGAATTTAAATCATCTTAAAAAGGTGTGTATGATTTAGTGACATCTAGCTGTGAGGTCCCAGATTACAACCAACCAAACATCCCGCTGTTGCATCCGTCCCTTCCCAAGCAGTGATTATACACTAATGAAAACAAAGCTATGGATATTATATTCCATTTCTGCTGATTATATCTCCCTCAATCCTACACACTGGACCTTTAAATCTCACCAACATTGCATGGGCGCATGGCCTTGGATGTGTTTTCAGGGTATGAACATGTGAGGATGAAAGGGGTTTCCTTTTGTGAACTGTCTGGAATGTGGGACAATTCTGGTTTGAAAAATTAAGTAGACATGTAACTTCCATGTATTTTCAATACTGTAATTTTCCAATCCGTGGTTACAATGTCAGTTACAGTGACCACTGTGCGCCACAGTGCTCTGAAGACTGTCACCTTGTTTGTCTTGCTGTCGCTGGGGATTCCCTCAGGGATGGACGGGGCAGATGAGGCCTCATCCAGGTAGGAGCTGTCATCGTCCAGCAGCAGCTCATCGCCCAGAGCGTCCAGCTCTGAAACCACAGTTACACTGTCACTGTCGTACCGGACTCACTTGGGGTAACCCTGTGAAGTCTGCATTTCCAAACATAAGTGGCAAAAAAAGGTCTCTCCGAATTCAAAGGCTCATCATCAACAACTGTCTTTTACTTATGTTTAGAAGACACAGCTTGTGTATCCAATCCATCATGTAATTCAGATACACAGATGTTATATGGAAGGACGTGCCATTAACCTTATTAATGACTGTTTGCCTTATGTTCTTAATGTGTTTATTAAAAAGTCCTAAATTGTACTAAAATATAAATCAGAATTTGAGTAGTTTCAGTTCTAATTTCAGACAAATTTGGAGATATATCTTTGTTAGTTGCTGAAAACTGCCTGAACACAGTTAGTTTTGGTCTCTGTTGAAAATGCACAAGTTCAGAAGATCATTGAGCCATCATGGGAACATACAATTATGATTTATATGATGTTCTGGCAGAGATTTTACCATCCCTGCTGAGAGCTTTATATTTGCACTAACGTCTGTCTGTGTTAAATGTTGGTGATTATATACATTTTAAGCTGCTCTATCGATGAAGGTGTCTGCTCAGAAACTAATAGCAAAATAAAGATGTCGGAGACAGTCAGGTATACCTGCTTCAAGATCCTCGTCGTCTATCTCTGGAGTGCCGTAGCTGCGGCTCAAGGCCTCCTGCACCTCGCCGGCGTCCTCCATCATGTCCTCCAGTTGGTCCTGCAAATCCTAAAAGTTCAAATACATGTGATTACTTTATAAGTCAAAAATCTCTGACAGGAACAATTGGAATATTGATTTTTTACTTAAGATCAACATTAAGATGCATTGTTTACCATTTGGTGCATAGCATTCGCAATAAATAATTTGTAAACATACGTCAATCTGATCAACTTTGACGTCCTTGTAAGCCCTTTTCATTTCCTTCGCACCGATCTTCATGGCCTCCACCTGGGAACAGAAATTGCACACGGTATATTTCGTCACTGGTAACAAGAACTCTATCAGCACTGGAAAAATAATCGGTTTTGTGTCTTAGGGACAGACACATTAACGTGACTCGCCAGATGGTTTATAACACAGAACCATCTGAGAAGAAGCCATTGGAAACTGTTTGGACAAGGGCAAAAATGATGTGGCAGGTGATTGGATGAACCATCTGTCAATCAAACTCTTACTGTCGGGAGAAGAGCAAAAACATGCCCTCAGTGACATTTCTTTGCCACCTGCTGATGAAGCTCTGGAGAGCAGTACTATGTCCAGATGTCTAGACTTGACTCAGCTACTTAACTATATAAACTCCAAAAAGAATCCCTCGCAATCATCCTATGACCCACTCGAAGTATGTGACAGTGCCTGTATCTGCAGAGATGCTGCCCTCTGACATGATTTGCAGCCCTTCTAGGTCATCGGCCGCCCCTATATAGTTCTTATGACAGAGGTGTGGGCGTGTTTGTATACGAGAATGTAATGGCTGCGAAACAATCAGAAATCATGTTTTATTTCTCAAATTCACTGCTTTGTTCACGTTGCTCTCTCTCTTTATTCACTCTATAGCTCGCTCAAACACCATATCATACCTTTAAATTAAATCAACTCGAACTACTTCGTGCTTTTATCAAGTTGTGTGGCTCTTACTGTTGTTTTGGTGTCCTTTAATGTCTGGATTGTGTAGTTTGCCTGCTCCATGTTAAAAGACTGCTGAGCCAACTGCTCTCTTTGACCTTCATACCTGTGTAAAAAAAAATGCAGTTGGTTTTAAAACAATGTATTGTGCACATCATCTTTTTATTTTTAAAGCTCAGTTCTAATTACTATGCGACCAATACTGGATACTTGAGGCTGATAGAGGTTGATGTTTGAACATTTAAAATACATCTGATTTCAGTTTATTGGCTAATAAGGATGCTCCCAATTACAATTGTGTAAACATATACCCTGATAGTGAGAAGTTTAAATTAGTCGATCCGCCTGACTAACGTACCGGTCAGACTCTTGTTCTCATATCTCAGACGCTGTCAAACATAACAAAGAGTACAAATTGTGCATTGTAGGACTCACATTCTCTTTTGCTTCAGGACTCTCATCGCCTTCTGCTTCACCATGTTCTGCGTTTAAACAGGGAATACATAAAGTGGATGTTTTTTTTTATATTGTCCAAAACAATCTCGCAACCTTCACAGTCCCTACAGCGGACGTGTTGATGTGCGCGTTACCTTCGAGGGTCCTTCTCTCATCTTCTTCATCTGATCCTTGTACTTCACGAGTTCAACGTCTAGTCTGCCAATCTTCTTTTCTATGGACTCTGATCTCGCATCAACCTGAGAAAGGAGAAGATTCATTAGAGGAGTAATGCTTTTTCAGCATCCTGCCAAGACCAAACACAGGGATCAAATGTTCAGACTATCTATGTTCCCCAGCTCAATGTCCTCTGAATATAATTCAGGAGACATTTCAAAGGCTTTTATGTACTCAGCCATGTTTTTTTGTCAATGTATGTTCAGACCCATGCCATGATCAATGCATGTCCCTCTAGGTCAGTTATGTTGACATTACCCAGCATACTGATGTGAAACCTACAAGACCCAGGGTTCATACACATTTTGACCAATGGATTTCCATGACTTTTCACCAAATTTCCATGACTAAACAGTTGGTGAAATCTCGGTGTAAACATGAAAAAGTGAGAAAATGTAGTATTTAAACAATGAGAATTCCAAAGTATGCAGTATACCTCAAATGACACAAATGAATGAGAGACAATAGTTTGAATAAAAGAATAAACATTTATATAGATGCCTGTATGTATACCTGTTTATATTTTGAGCGTCTTTCTTGTAAAAGCATATTCATTATTTCAAACTCAAGCGTAAATGAACGACATGAACATATACATATAACACATTTCCATGGCTTTTCCAAAACTTTGGGGATTTTATGTTTTTCAGGGACTTTTTCAGGTCTGGAAATAACCATTTTAATATTCCAGGTTTTCCATGACCGTAAGAACCCTGCATTTAAACTGCATTTTAAACTGGTGAACACGGGGATGTGCACCCCGGGGAGACACCGAGATAATAGCCCAAAATAACGTAACGCTACGTCTGTCTTCTACGGTCCAAACCAGGAGGACAGACACACGAGAGGCAGGTATTTATGTTTGCTAGTGTTGGAAGGTGCTTAATGACTTTAGCATGTTAGCTAGGCAGCACTGTTTGCTGGTTGTGTGGCCACGCTCGCTTTGTAACGGTAACGTTACCGTTAGGTCACGACGTAAACAACAATGCCTCTCAGCCTGGTTAGCACTCACATTGCCGATGCAGTCCGATAGATTTGGGGAAGGCGCCTTCGGCTTTCCGCGTCCAAATATTCTGTTCATTCTCCAAACGTGTATTGACCACCGTAGCTTTTTTTTCTTTAGAGTATACAAAAAAGCATTAGATGCAAAAGGATTTATTCAGTGAAGACACCCGGAAGCAACGGATCGGACGGAAACGGTTCCTATTGGTTGGTGTACACAGATTTGACCAATGATGTTCTTTTCTTTTTTTAGGTACACGCCTGCCCCCGCGTGGCCGGAAGAAGGATTGCAGCTGTCATGAAAACCCATTGTCCCTGTAAACTCTGCATTAATCGTCAGTCTTTGTTGCACCTCCACACTGCAAATATGATTTTATATATATATATATTAATATGACTGATTATAAAGTATATTATAATAGCACGAGTATTAGTCCAAAGTGGTTTGTGATTATACATAATTAAGAGTTGTAAGTACAAGTTCCTGACATGGAAACGTCAATGTGTGTCAAGGATAAACCATATTCTGAATTTATTAAATGGCCAATGTTCCCAAAGATCAACGACACTCATTTCAAAAGATTATTCATATACTCGGTTGCAGAATTTCTTGAAATTAAGTGGACTATTTAATCACTTAAAAAGTGTACATTAGTAAAATAGTAAGACAAATTAGTGGGGAAATATTTAATTTCTTATTGTTTTAAATTATGACCCTTATTTGTGATGCCCTTGCTCATATATATGCCTACCCACACAGAAGGACTGCACAAACCAAACCGGAGATCAAACCCGGGCCCCTTGCTGTGAGGTGACAGTGCACCACTATCCGTGCGGGCCCTTCTTCAAGTTATCACAAGATACATCTGAGGGCTTGCAAGATGATTCATTGGGTGAGAAAGAAGGTAAAAGGAATTTTGGATTTATATTTTGGACAATTTGGAAAATGATTTGACAATTTGATCCCTTTGAACAGCTATTCAAATGAAACTAGGACCGCAACTAACAATTATTGAATGCTTTTTATTATGTTGTCAGGTTTTGGAAATCTCAGGTCATCATCATCCTCCTGCACGACACATGCTTTGTCTTTTTAGCCTTTTAATTCATCAGGAAGACCCTATAAGGGTCCCTTAAACCACGTACGTTCTAGGAGCCAAATTATACTTATTAACATCTTATCAGCATTATAGCAGCAGGCTTTTTCACTTATTATAACGTGAAAAAACATGGTCTGCCAAATGGAAAAATCATATTTTTAATAACATTGAAACCCTTAGCTTGATCCCATTCATGTCTTTTTACAGCCATTAATACACCGAGTAGTAAATTAAATGAATAGCATCTTCTTCTCTTCTGCTTCTTTCTACCACTGTCAGAGCAATGAGTGATGGGTTTTCCTGCGAACAATGAAGTCTATTAGAGCCTAAATAGACGCAAGAACCTATTACTGGCTTGCTAATGCGGATGGATCTTGAAAGCCCTGCAGTAATCTTGGTCACTATGGTAGCTTAATCAATTCACACAGGGACTGATTGATGTAATTGGCCTCTCAAATCTCTAAGTGTCCCTGGACCCAATTAGACCTGTCAGCTCCTCTAGTCTTTGGCAAACGCCAACTAGGAAATACATCTGTACTCTGTTATGTTTGTAGCCAACTGGTGAATGTATGTCCCAAATTCAGACTCTTTTGTCTCTGTTTTTGGTCTCCACCAACTCCTGAAGGAAATATCTGTCCCTTTAGCTGCAACATGCTTCAAATTGTTCACCTGGTGACTAACGTTGTCTGTCTAACTGTTACCCACTCACAACTCGTCAAATACTGACGCTTGGTGCAGCTTAGGGCCACTGACCAAACGTCAACGACTTACGAGTAGGAATGTGTCGACTGAGCAGGATTTTCCAACTTCTTCTCTGAAAACAACTGACTGCTGTAGTCAAAAAAACAAACAATAACAACGTGAGCAATGAGTAAAGCTAGACAATGAGCTGAGGCTGGTGTAAACCCCGGCGGGTGTTATATCTCTTTTTGGCATCTCTATTGTACGCTGTTGTCATCAGAAGTACTTTGTATTGTTTCAGTGAGGATCACAGTCAGTTCAGTTGACATTAAGCTGCACGAAGAACATCTGAACAAAGGAGACACTGGAACCTGTGCACCTTCAAAGATATCCGAGACACACACCTGAGGCCTGTCTCACGAAGCTGGATTAACATACCCGGGGTTTCCCTCAGTTATCCAGCTGCACTTAACCAGATGTCCGCGGTCTCGCTTATTGGTCTCACGAAGCCGGTTATCAACTCGTTAAGTGAACCCAGGAGCGTCTCATCTAGATCTGTGCTCGTGCACATAAAAGGGGCGGAGTTAACTCCGTTACACCAATTGTGCACCATGGAGAAGCCGCCGAGAGCAACGTATTTTACAACGGAGGAGCAAACCATAATCTTAAGAATGTACGAAAAATATAGAGAAAGAATACAAGCAAAAAGCAACACTGCTGCAGCAGCCAGAAGCCGCAAGGAATCGTGGGGGGGAAATCGCCGACTCCGCCAATGCATAAATTACTGGGATTGTAATATTAAATCACTGTCTCAAATGTATGTGCCTATTTTGATTATCTTTTCGTTTTAACAATTTAACCTCATTTCAGTTGCAACCCCAGTGGAGCTAAAAGAACATGGGCGCAAGTTAAAAGGTAACAGTAAATTCAAACTGTCATACACTTACAAGCAATCTGTTGGTGCTGATCGTGCATTAAAGAAGAAGAAATATTTTGGCACTTCTCATGTCGGCCACTGAGGAGGCAATAGATGAAGAGACGCTCTCTGCGGAGCGCTGCTCTTACTATCCGTGCGCCTTCCTCAACGGGATTCTGTAGAAATGGGCAGGCCGTTTTTCCAAGACAATGATTGGCCAGTAGGCGGTCTTATAGACCCGCTGAGATCTTATCCGGGAACTTAACCTGCTCCGGAGCAGGTTAGGCGTTCAGCGTAAGTTACCGGGGCAACGTACCCCGCTAAGAAGTGAACCAGCTTCGTGAGACGGAAAACCCAGGGTTAATCCAGAAGTTAACTCGCTAAACCGAAATCCAGCTTCGTGAGACAGGCCTCAGGTCACACCTGAGCCATACAAAAAGTACAACCACAACTTCCAGGAGGTGTGTCCTAATGGCCTGGCTTTTTTTTGGGACGCTATACTCCGTATTTCTCGTCATTGAACCCATCTTCATATCACGAAGGACAGAAATAAATTTAATCCAAATGATTTTAATTTCAAGCTTTATTGTGACTTTCTTGCACATGTGTGAAGCATGGTTTTACTTTCAAAGCTGAAACAAACAGCAAAATATCCAACCGATACAGTTCATTTACAATGCCGCAGCACACAATCATTTCGATCGAATAAATTACAGTATTATAGGAATAGTTATAAAAAAAACACATAGCGTAACCAACAGTGGGAAATCCTCAGTAAGACTTCAGTTCATAATGCTACAATGCTTATACCAGGATATACTGCAATGCTCTTAAAGGGGAGACAAAGTCATCACAAACATGGATGTGGCTAATTGCTGATCTTTTAGAGCAAGCATATACCAGCTAGAGGCCAAATAAGATAAGGCACACAAAACCAGGCACAAGAACACATTTTCTGCTATAACTACTGTATCATTATCAGATTTAATTTACAAAATTTGATTTCATGACTCCTATAAAAGCTACAATAATTAAGGAAACCAAGACAGTAAATCAGTCGCGTTTGCTTTTGCTGAGGGCTATTTTCCACGAGGATGAACTCATAAATGCATTGTTATATTCCCTCAGATGAGCAGAGATGTACAGTTTAAACACTCAATTGCACTAAACACCCAAAGACATGTTGTGTAGATACAGGATGGTATTCTCATGGAGCGCTGTTACCCAATGTTCACATGTATTTCAAGGTTGGCAACACTATGTACACTATTTGTCACCTCCACGATGAGATGCAGCATCACTTCTATAAAGGTGTGGAGCCGTGTCAGATGTAATAATATAATAATAGTTTCTGAAAGCACTAAGAACACACTGAGCACACTGTATCGACGCCGTAGCCTCATCAAAGACAGCCATCTTGTCAAGAAGGAAATACTTTGATTGAGTATCTTCTTGTGGTGAAATACAGGAGGATGATCCCTGAGAGGTTATTACATATTCTGCATTCTCCAATAATATAGACTATTCAGAAATGTACAATTCAGCAAAGCACCAAACTACAATTCACATAAAACAGGTTGAAAACAATGCTCATCATGAAGTTCCAATATTAATAATAAATTACTTGTTTTCATGTTGTGCACAAAATACCAGTTGATCTTTTTATGCATGTGATAATTTTATTGTATCAATCACTTTTAATGAAAGCCTATAGGACACTTTAAAGGTCAGCTAAACAACTTGTGATCAAGCTACACAATTAAATACTTTTGGTTTGTCTTTCAACATATTTTCATTGTTGATGTCAACAATGCGAGAAATAACATGACAAATTATCTGTTTAGAATTTAGATTTCAGCTTTGTACAACACAAAATAATATTCAGTGATTTAGTATAGCTGGGTTGTGTCTCATAGGCTTTTAATGTAAGCACAATTTCAAAAGATAAGGGTGTTATTCCATATTTTTCAAAATGACAACAAATCCCATGAAAAAAACAACAACAACAATAACATGTTAGTTGGTTTTCTCAATACTTTCTGACTTCTCTACCCTGTTTGTAGCACTCAGCCCCGAGCACATCCCTTCTCTCTGAAGATGTAAACCTTGAAAAACAGGCCACACATATATATATATATATATATATATATATATATATATATATATATATATATTTTATTTAAAGTAATTTTCTAAACATATTACTCTTACATTACCCCATTTTTTGTGGAGTAAATCAACTTCCCAGTACTGACCCCTGAATACCCCCTATTTAAATAATTAGGTCCTACAAGTTGTTGTAAAAGGCACTAATACCAAAATCTAATTATTTTCCTTCCTCAGTTCATATGAATGAGCTGAGAACGAGGCTGGACTGAGGGCTAGGAGGCGGGGTTAAAGAAAACGCTAGAGCGCTTGCCTTATGGGCCCCATGGATGCTGAAGATTAGTAGTATTTTATACTCATCAAACGTTTGATGCTTCATGCGCCACTGAGCAACTTTCAAAGGAATGAAATGAGGCGTCGCCTCCAACACGGTATCCAGTTCTCTTTATACATTCATGGGTTAATTCAGAATAGGACAAATCATTATGAAGGAACATGTTATGTCAATAGTTTTAGATAAACCAGTAAAAACAGCGTCACAGTCAATACTGGTTGGTAGGATCAATTATGTGGTGGTTTTGGTCTTTTCGTGGGATTAGTTGACAATAAAAACACCAGATTATCTTCCAAGTGAATCTGCTTTTGGATTCTCTGACCAATAAATACATAACAGCAAGCTCTCTCTTTCTCCTTTCCCTCAGATGGAGGTGGTGACTTGAGTCAATCCCAGGTCGTTGGAGTCCTCCCAGCCTTGATAGGGCATGGAGGACGAGTCCACGGCTAGTCATACGGGCCTGGCCTGCCTCATGTCTCCTCGGGCTTCCGTGGGACACGAGTGGTCCCGCAGGGTGCTCCTCACCCGGCTCAACCCGTGAGAGTCTCTGTGTCCTTGGGCGCCGGGGCAGCAAAAATCCCTGAAGCACCTCTTGAAGTTCTCATCCAGGAAGGCGTAGAGGATGGGGTTGAGGCTGCTGTTGGTGTAGCCCAGCGCCACGCAGAAGAAGTAGGCGGCCATGACAGCGGTGGTCTCTGGCACGTTGCCAGACAGTGCCTTCACTAAGATGAAGATGTGGATGGGCGTCCAGCACACCACAAACACGGCGACCACCACCATAACCAGGCGTGTGATCCGCCGCAGGTTGCGGTCCTTCTCGCGTGAGCCCGACAGCAGGCGCACGCTCTTCAGCCGCATGACCATCAGCGTGTAGCAGACGGTGATGATGATGACGGGTAGCACAAAGCCAAAGATGAAGACGCAGATCTTCATCAGGGTGTCCCAGTAGCTGTAGGGTTCAGGGAACTGAAGGGCGCACTCTGTAGTCCCTGTTAGTTACAGAACAGAGTTGACCAGTCACATACATCCTATTGAATCCAAGTTTTAATTACAGAACATTAATGGTCACAATTTTGCCAGCAAGATATCGTACAATTTACAGTATCTCTATCAAAAGAATACAGTAAATGGACTGTATTTGTACAGCGCTTTTCTCATCTTCTGACCCATTCAAAGCGCTTCAACACTACTTGTCATCATTCACCCATTCATACACTGATGGCAGGGGCGACCTGCCCATCAGGAGTAACTAACATTCATACACACATTCACACACCGCTACGGGATTAATTAGGGGTTAAGTGTTTTGCCCAAAGACACATCGACATAGACTAAGCTGGGGATCAACCCACCGATCCTCTGGATGAAAGACGACCCTGCTCTACCACTGAGCCACAGTCGCTCCAATGTACCGTACAATGCACTGTAATTAAAGCATGCGGTTAATTGTCAGTGGTAAGCAGTACATTACTGTGAAAAGACACACAATATGAGGTCACTATTAGAGTTGCACTGTAAATGTACATTGGAGTGTGACAGTAAAAGTACAGCTGAGGTTGATGGGAGTGGTATTTGGTCAAAAAACAAAGTATTGGAGATATTCATTCCAACATGAAAATGTGACCTTTTTTTTTTTTTTAAGTAAGCATTTACAAGTTGTATGTAAACATTGATAACACACTAGTTGTATTCAGTATAAAGGACATTTTAAAGTATGAATTCATGTAAAATATTTGTTAGCAGCCAATTATAATTTCTCCCATGAGGACATATTTTGTAAAATGACATGCCGTTATATTATATCCTCATTCATTATTTGTCATTATCAGCCACCACTTATTGGTTCCTACAGGAGGAGATATAGTTGTTAGAATACATAAATAAATGCTTGCATCCACTTACAATAACAGCGTGCAAACATTTAATACTTTTGTATCAACTATTTATTAATGCTATACGTAAAGTAAAGTGTCGACCTCATGGTGATGCCAGAGGATGTGATGACACATTTGATGTGATGCCAGAGGAAAAGTCAGCGGATCATCAAATTAAGGAGAACTTGTTCTCTGGGAATCATGAATATCTATAATATATTTCATGACAATCCATCTAATATGTGTTGAGATGTTTCAGTCTAAACCAACGTGTTGATTAAATGTGCATCCATTAGCCATGGTTAAAATCTATAAATGCAGATCCCATGATGCAGTTACTTCAACACAGAGAGGTGAAGGCCCGAATCAGATTCATCAGCTATGCCTCTGGGCAAAGTGCATTGTGCTTTATCATTGTGAACATGAAGAATATATTATACTGTCGCTGAAAGAATACATCCTTCTAGCTCTCTTCTCAATTTAAGGACCCATTATGACTGCCTTTGCTTCATCTAGTCAGATCTCTGTAAACGGGTCTCGTTCAACCTACAAATCATCCTCTTCAGGGCATTTGGAGGATGCTTCAGGCAGCTAATGGCGAAGGTTCAATTGAGAATGAATGGCAAGGATGTTGCAAATGAAGTGGGGCTTCAAGTTTGAAATTTCCTGGAAGAATTCCTTTGTCTCCATAGCAGACAGAGATGTAATAAATCAGACATCTATGAGTAGAAAGACTGATAGACACTGTGTGAATGTATGTAATGTTAAGATACCGTTATTGGTGTTGGTGCTGCCGAGTATCATAGCCGGGATCCCAGCAGCGGACGACAGCACCCAGATGATCACGTTGATGATCTTGGCCTTGACGGGCGTGCGGAAATCCAGGGCCTTGATGGGGTGGCACACGGCCACGTAGCGGTCCACGCTCATCATGGTCAAGGTCAGGATGCTGGTGAACATGTTGTAGTAATCGATGGAGATGAAGACTTTGCACGCCACCTCGCCAAACGGCCAGGAGCTGAGCAGGTAGTCGGTGCTCTGGAAGGGCATGGTGGTGGTGACCAGAGCGTCGGCCACAGCCAGGTTGAAGATGTAGATGTTGGTGGCTGTTTTCATTTTGGTGTATCTGTTGTGGGGGGAAAGATGGAAGAGGAGAGGTTGAATGGATTTGATTGTGATTTGTCTCAGGTTACCTTTTTTTAAAATCTTTTCAAAAAGGTAAATTAAATCACTTTTGGTAATTATAATCCTTATCCGGTGCTCTGCCCTTTTATTGAATGAACAGCGAAAATTTAAGAGGCCAAAATACTGTGCACACACAAGTACAACACAAAGGGAGGACAATAACTTTGACTTTTCATCATCTCTTGCCTATTCAAAGCTTTAAAAATGTCATGCTTTATCTAACATCCAACACTAAAAAACCTTAATGTGGCTTTTAACAGATTCATACACGAAACTGAGCATATGAGCTTTGAGAATTAACATTGGCATTACAATTACTGCCAAGCTTGTTACAATCTATAATGTATTGTCGTCATTGGTGAGGAAAAAACAGCTAAGGATTCTGGATTCAGGAGTCAGAAGTAAAGAAAACACACATATAAACACGTGTACACGCACGGGAAACATCATAAATGTGTAAAAGGCAGTTTTACTGTGATTAATTTATGCCGTTCAAATATGAAGACACTCTGAACTTCCTATATTGCTTCATGAGCCATGAGTGACATGTCCGGCATTGCTGTTTGATATGACATGAATGACACATTTCAAAGCTGAAAAAACTCACCTAATGATGACAAACATCACCAAACAATTCCCCGCTAAGCCCACCACAAACACCACGGAGTACACGGCGACTATGATGGGGATGATGGGCGACATGGGCTCGGGTTCAGCGTCCCATGTGCCGTTGGGTGTGGTGTCGTTGAATATGTCCGATGAGCCGGGTTGCGAGGTGAAGTTTTGGAAACACTCCTCCAGCTGGCCCCAGGGACACCTGTCCTCTTTGTAGATGCGCACCACGCCGCTCTCCATGGTGCTGAACTCTGTCTGCACCGGCCGGGCTGCTGCTGCTTGGCGTAAAGTCCCCGCTTAAACTTCCACAGATATCGGTCCGAAACCAGCTGAATGTCTGATAACTGCTACAAGAAAAAACAAATTAGCACATGTTATGGCTTCAGTGAAAAGTAGCGCATGCAACAGCCCGCGCTCAAGGACATCATTACACAAGTGCAACACCGCCTTACCAGTTTTTTTTTTTTTTTCTTTTTTTGTCTGCTTCCAGAAAAGTTCATGCAAATACAAAAAACACCGATTACGAGTTACTTACAAGCACGCTCACCCACAGATTACAATCCGGATGCTGGCAGAAACAAAAGGTTTCTGGATATAGTTGTGTGCGCGTGTTGACGGGCAGACAATCCACTGTCTGTGGCTGCGTCCGCGACGCTGCGCACTGGAAGCCCGCAATGCATTCAGTGACATCAGAGGCTGAGCCAACAGATGTGACAGTATCCAGCCAGCAGAACCGATCTAACCACATGCACCGCAGTCAGTTGGACATATATGTTTAATCAGATTTGGTGCTTTTTTTTTGTTGCACTATATCTGGTAAATTGCCTCACTAATGACGTCTCACGCTCCAAAGCTGTGATCAAAACATCGGCTTGCATAGTCAGCATTGTCAACCTTATTTTACGTATTTTGATTGCATGTCTATAAAGTAAAACTAAATGTGCTGCAATATCATGCGTACACCTTTCTTAAAATGTTTAAATTTCCCTCAATGCTGCCATAAGATGTTCCCTAGCAACTCTTGTGAGAGTAATGGCTGCCATGCAAACATGTAGAGTCCTATCAGGTGTGGATGATGCATGAAGTCCAATGAAGGACAATTACAATGGAAAGACATTTTGTGAACCTTGAAATAAAAACTCATTATCTCATCATAATGTTTCACCTCCATTTTGGTCGGAATCACTTTTGCTTCTTGAGTCTTCACAATGTCCTTTCAGCTCTGTGCTCATAACTTTTTTCTCTCTATTTCATCAACTCAATATGTTCCCGTTGCATTAAAACATGAATCTAAGTACAGGAAGACAACATTTAGCAGCACCGAGAGCTTATAACAACAATAGCATTGAGCTCTGAAAAAAGAATGTCCTCGAATCAGCCTCTCTTTCTTTTCTCACCCCAAGAGGTAGGAGACAGATTTCATCCAGCAAGAAATTAAGTGGGTGCTGTTCCCTTTCCCTCGTCTCATGCACTAACGCTTGTTGCTTAGAGACCCATCATGGCCAGGTGTTGCTTAAGCAAGGGAGCCTTTTTGTAGGTTTCTATTGTTAAGGGCTGACAGTCTTGAATTTGTGAGATGACTGCGTTTACAATATCTTGAGTTCACTGAGGTTCTCAGCCTTGAGCTGGCAGTAAAGGATGAACACATCTTTCTTCATATCAGAGCTTCAATAGAGGAGGACAGAGTTACAGTATTTACACTAAACCCTCATAATGCAGTGACAAATGTCTGGTATCGCAAAGATACAATCCGCTGCACTTCCTGTGGCACTTGAACCAGGTCATTTCATTTCAGTTCCAGAGGAGGAGAGGGAATGCTCGTTATGTATACCCTTCAGAAGATAAGGTCAAGAATAAATTCCCTTTTGTATTTTAGGGCTTTTTCACAATCACCTGAGGTGCTGTCTATTCAGTGAAATGCTTCAATTAACAGTGTAATGATGGTCAAAGGCATTCAGCATGAACATGTCAGAGAAACATGGGTTACCATGGAGAAAAAGTATTTTCACAAAAGCCCCAGGTTTTTCAAGTGCGCTTCACCAGTCAACCACTGTCTCATTTCGGTGTGTTTCATTCAGCCACCACGATTTAGAAATTGCCGTGCATTGTTAGCTTTCTGTGAAATAAATGCCTGGAACATTCATGGCTATATTGCGTCAACAAGAGAGAGAGAGAGAGAGAGAGAGAGAGAGAGAGAGAGAGAGAGAGAGAGAGAGTCACCTCAATTTCAGAGATAAAAGAAGCTCTCTGCCACAGCAGCTACATGTGTTGAGTTCACTGACAGAAACCTGTCAACATTTGGAATGAAATCCTCATTGGATCCTATTGATTCGACAGAACAAAATGTCCGCCTCTCTTCTGACTTGTGTCACAAGGAAGATGTCACTGAGGAAAGTGTAACCAAATGACAAATTATCTCAGCGTAGGCTAAATATTTCTCTGTGAGAACAGATTTCCTTTTGATATGAGGTGTGGCAGCCAGTACATGCTTTTGTAAAACTAACTTGACTACGTTTTAAATATGTTTTTGTCCATTCTTGGGATCTTAAAACGAGATACAATAGATTTAAAAGGCTTTGGGCTTATATACCCCATTTTTTAAAGACCGATATGTCCAAACCGTTCCACACTGACGGTGGGGTTTTGTAATCAGTTCCTGAGATGAGCTGTGATGTAATTTGAGTTGTATAAATACAGATTACACCCATCAAGATCCTTACTGTATGCACTTATGGTAGAGCTCATAATAACGTCTCATTACCCCAAGATTTACATTCACGACCGGTCTTTGTTTGAAATCATTTGAGGGAGAAACATAGAAAAGAAGGGGGAAATGGCTTCTGTTCGTCACAGTCCAGTTAAGACATATCTTTACAATCAGTAATGATGATTTGACCTTTGTGACAAAGCATTTGTGACATATCCAATTAGGTTTTTAAAGTGAGTTTATCTGATTATAATTTTTTTAAATGATCTATAAGTTGGAGCGAGATGGAGTTTGCAAATCGTCTATATATTCACTCCCCGCTTATAGGCTGGCTTTCCTGTCGTCTTTTGAACAGAACGTGCCTCTAAAAAGGTTCATGAGCGTCGTACCAGATCAGCATCAGTGTTGATTTCCTCCATAAGAGCTCCAGCAGTTTACTGCCTCACTAAGTATGATTTTGGAAATCTGCTGCCTCGGCTCTGGACAGGACAAAGGTAAGCGTCAGTACCCCGCATCGTACCTGTGGAGAAGTCGCCTCAGGTACAGGGTTGTCCTTCAATTAGAGGAATCGGTGGTTCGATCCCCGGCTCCGCTAGTCCATGTCGATGTGTCCTTGGGCAAGACACTTAACCCCAAATTGACAAGTAGCTGTGCTTACGTTACTCCTGATGGGCAGGTGACATTACAGCACCTTAGCCATCAGTATGAATATATCGATGGGTGACTGGCGACGTGTAGTGTTAAAGCATTATAGGTTGTGCTGTGTCACATAAATGCATGTTTGAACATTGCATGAACACCTTAGCAGTGTACTCACACCCTACATGTTTGTGCAGCTTTGTATGCAGACGCTGTTCTGCAGACTGCTCACAGAGATCATCACCTTCATTCACAGGTATCCAGATGGTGTGGTCTGCTCTGGGTCAAAATGACTACTTGGTTTGTGAAAATGTGATCGGCCTGTGTTGCATTGCTCCCCAAAGAGAATGCAGTTTGGCGTCGCTATTGTGTGTCTGTACGAAGGACAACACAAGGAACAAAAGCAGGTTGGACCAGCAGGAGCAGTGGAGACATTACAGCAGTGAGGACAATACTTATTTTACAGTTGCTGAAAGACTTACATGAGGTACATTTGTCATATGGCGGAAAAATGGTCAAACACTAATAATATATGGAAAAACATTTGACATCTTTTTTGTCAGTGTGCCGGACTCTTTTCTACAATGATGTAGTTGTTGAAAGTGTTAAACAGTTTAATAGGTATAGACAGGTTTAGGAGGACATTGCACGTGTCATTGCATACGACATCTGGTGGTTGCTACAGTGCTCACTTAGTGACTCACAACTAGTGACATAACATTATTCAATTAGCCTCTGAACTAGGCTTTCGTTTCAATAGAGGTAGAGCATCATAGTTTGACGCTTAGTGCCACTGGACCAAGCTGCGTTACTTGACCCATTGGTGTGAGAATGTGTTGTGTATGCATGTTTTGTATGCTATAAGACTTTATAATAAATCACCTCTGGCCAGATCCTCTGTCAATTACTTCATCAATAACCCTAGCACCGCTTTTGTCCTTCAGTTAGTCACTGTACATACTTCTATTCTATTTCACTGTACATAGTATATATACGCTTCATATACACTGTATACACTTTGAATTTTTGCAATTTCTTTATTATTTAATTATCTTAAATGTAATACGCTCTGCTATTTTATTGTATTGTATATATTGAGTATTTTTCATACTTATTATTTTTATGTCTCCTATGTAACTTTGCTTCCACAAACACATTTCCCCCTGGGGATGAATAAAGTATCTATCTATCTATCTATCTATCTATCTATCTATCTATCTATCTATCTATCTATCTATCTTTTAAGGTGGGCATGTATGACTGACCTTTGTGAATCTCAAAAACTGATCATTCAATCTTCTTGGCACTTGGCAGCCGCACTGCGGTTCTCGACAAGCAACTGGGGGCCAAGCAGAGAAAGAAAATGTTACTCTATACAAACATTGCCATCACTCAGCATCAATTCCAGTGTCCAAATGGCACACTTGACCTCCCAGCATAACACATTATTGTCAGGCACAGTGAGCCATAAATTCCGTGGTTATTGTGATTCTCCTCAGATGCAGCGTCTGTCAGAAGTCTTGTTTGGATTGTCACTATGGGAACGGACCGTCTCTGACCCACGGCTACACCCACAGAGGGATTTGATCGATGAGGAAAGGCAAGAACACTCTTTTCTCTCAGGCAGCTAATTAAACGTACCTGAACACATCACACGATAAACCTGGACATGTATCACCTCTTCTAAAAGAGAGAGGAACAAAGCTCAATAGAAAAATGTATACACGATAGAAAACAACCATTTCCTCGGGGGGGCCTTCATCTGTAATCCCAAACACGGAGACTGTGCACACAAACAGTCTGCCTTGACCCTGAACAACAAATGTGGGTAGCATAGTAAAGAAGGCTGTGGGGGAAGAAGAACCATCTGTTTCAGGGTCCAGAGTTCACTCAGTTGTTGCAGGTGAGCATGCACAGGGACCACGGAGTGCCAGCCACTGCAAATAGTGTTCGGAGAGCAAAGCAAGAGCCAGGCGACTGAAGCCACAGGCAGTGAGCCTCTACATACATATTGACTCTGCATACATCCCAGCTCCACACACTTTTTAGACCTCGAGGGTGGAGCGCATCAGTTTTCAAAGACTGAAAGCTGAATTGAACGCTTACTAATAGAGTTGAAGGACAGTTACGTGCTCAATAAACCGAAGGCGTTAATGTTGAATGGGAGTTCTGGCTGGCTCACCTGTAAGCAGCTGTTGTAAATACTAATGTCTCCTAAATGAATGTCTGGTTAGTGCGGAAAATTGGAACGTTTCCATGATCGCATATTGAATACCAAAAGCGTGAGGATTTTGCAAATACGATGGAACAACGTTCTTGCATTCAACATCACTTTTGATGAGTTGAATTGTGATTTCATTGGGCAATCCAGGCTTTATTTTCAGATTGAATTGTAAAGAGGAGACAGAAGTGAGGGACTTTATTGGGCCACCGTCAAATACCGACACATGAGTCTGACCGAAGGCATCCTTTTGGCGAGTTAGCCAGCTTCACGCTGAGATTTGGGTGTGTTATGCTTGTAGCTAATGTAGCCTTTAGCCACTAACTTAAAGCAGAGAAGGTCTGCTAAACTTATTCCTAACTCCACAACCCCAGTTCATTTTTTTTCTTTTTTCATTTTCAGGATTGTAGTCTTCAGACCCGACCGGTGACAACACTTGAGGCAGTTTATCAGATTGAACACACTTTGACGTGAATTCCCCTTAAACAATCCTAAAAATGCACAATACAATATCAGTCAAATCAGCCTATTGGAAAACATGTAATGATTGTGAGGTGAGTGATGTGAAACAAAGTAAGAATTACTACATTCATCACCTTCCGTACGATTTGTAAATTGCATTCATGCAACGCCTTTTCTAGTCTTCCAATCACTCTAAGCGCTGCACAATACATGTCAACACACACACACACACACACACACACACACACACTTTGGAGTTCAGTATTTTGCCCAAGGTCGCTTCGACAGGCGGACCGAAGCAGCCGGGCATCAAACTGCAGATCATCTGATGAGAGGAAGAGACATTGTTTGAATTGTATTATTATCCAGCTATTGATTTTTAGAGAAAAAGTTAAAGAAAGGATTCAGTAGGTACAAACAACCTGCCTTTGGAGCGGGTAGACAGCAGTCAAAGCCCATTCAAACAGCTGGGAGAGTGTAGATAGAAGCAGTGAATACTATTTGAAGGACTAAAGGTTTTGGCCTTTCTGTGTGACGGTTTGAGAACAAAGAGTTTCCTGCAACTTTTCATAAATGATTGGTTCTGTCATCTTAAATGGTCAACAGGAAGCTTGTGCATGTCTACTGGACAATTCCATATCCTCTCAACATTATAAAAACGTTTTGTATTCAGTGAAAAACTTTATATTTCAGGAGACTGCGAGCTGTTCTGATTCTCTGCAATCACCATTGGACCAAGATGGCAGCGATGATTGGACTTCGCCTGGAGAGCCTCATTTTCAGGACTTGGTGACAGTGTTTGGAAAAGTTGCTGCACGCAGATGTTGGGCTGCAAATGGCTTTAAATGTCTCGTCTTGGTCCAAAACCAAAAGATACTCACTTCACAATTGTAAAAGACTAAGGAAACATATATTCACATTGTAAAGGTGGGAACCTTTAAAAAATACAAAATAAACTAATAATTGATATTGTTGTCGATTCATTGATTTATCACCTAATCGTTGCAGCTCTATATGAAATAATGCAATATAGGATGTATAAGAAAACAGAAATATCCTTATATGTTACACCTGGAGAATCCAATACTACTGTTCTGCTATAAATATAACTGTATAATGCCTACAATGTTCATTTCCATTATATTTACATACAAATGGTTAAATAAATATTTTTAGCATGGAGTGCATTATGTTTAGAGGTGTGTCTAATATTGTGGTCCAAGTGTACCTAATAAAATGAGCACCAGGTGAATATTTTCTTTAAAAACGGCAAAAGAGGTGGAAGCACACAGATTTCGGAGTAATGATTTTGTACATCTAAATGGGAAATAGGCTGTGCTCTGTGGGGCTGGTTCACAGTATTTTACCAGTTTTTCAAAATAAAAGATAAACTAGACAAACCTTTTCACGTCACAACAGAGCACTGAAATGTGAAGTGTAAATCATTTCTTCTTTTTTTTACCCTTTCGCAATATATTTTGACTCTCTACTAGAGGCACACTTTGAAGGATGAACAGAAGGTCACATCCAACTTGAGACTGCAGGCAGATGAGAGCAAACATGACAACAAAGCACTTGAAAAATAAATCTTGTTATTCACCCTCAGTCCTCACGTGCGGCGCTTCCACTATTTGAGAACCAATCGAATATGGTCGGATAAGAAAACTCAATAACCGTATGCCGGTAATCTCTTTGGTAATCAGCGGGTGCAATAATGCAGCACAGGAGCGCCATATAAGCATCTTTATTGAAGGTACATACAATGTTTTACAGGTAAGACTTTAAATAGGTTGCAGTTTTGTACATTATCACAGACGTAAAGTGCGACTCCAATCACCACACATCACATCGCTGAGCGGGCACGACACGAAGCACGACAGTCAAATCAAGTAACATCGAGGATCATTCCGGGTGCAGGAGGAAAGAAGGAAACCACACCGTTTGATTTTCAAGTCATTACACACAAAAATCGCAAAAAACAACGTACATACAGGACACACTCATCCACACAGTAATACACACACGTGCACAGGAACCGCTCAGCTTCGGGCTGCCACGGCCGGAGCTTGCTGCTGATCGCTGGACTGGAGTTGTCTTCCCAGGTACTCCCTGTGAAAGAAAGTGCAATCAATTACACCTCAGCAGTCCAAACCCACTTAATGCTGATTTAGATGTATTTCCGTCCACCTGATGGCATTCAGGACACCGTTAAAAAGGAGACGTTTGACATTTTGGAAAACACACATATTGGCTTAGTCGCGAAGAGTAACTTACTATAGTTTATTTAAGTGGGACAATAACAAGTTGGTTTTTTTCTGGGGGTTTTCATCATTCAATAATCTGTTATTTTCATGTCTGTCACAATTAACCTGAGGCCAAGCTGACTTCTGCAAATTGTTTTGTTGTGTCTGACCCACAGCCCAGAACCCCAAGATGTAATATGTAATTGTACACTGAACAACGAAAAGCAGCAAATCCTCTCTGTCGAGAAGCTGGGAACAGAGAATTTTTGGGTCATTAAAATAGTTTCCTACCAATTGACCAATGGATTAATTGATTGAACTTTGTGTCGGTATTAGGGACTTGCGCGATTCGTGAACTAGCCGATTCAACTTATTATTTTATGAATCAACTAAGCGGCGGTTTGCCAGCTAGTGGAGCCGAACCATGAAGGAGACGAGTCTCAGGGCCAGAGCGAGTGTTGGTGTACGATGGCGTTTCATCCCCACACACCGGGTTCCTTTGGCGCGTTGCTAACCGGGCGACCGGAGCGGACACTGGAGACATATTGATTTCAGCGGCATTTAAAACACTATTTGGTGATTGAAAAAATGTGATTAATGATCTCAAATGGCTCTTATAATATACACAATATTTTTGGGGGCGGATGTTTAACCTTATAGGTTAAATTGCGCTCAATTTTGACCATATTCTGACTAGTTTTCGTACTTTTAGTTTAACGTTTTAGTTTAAATGTCAGACAAATTAGTCATCCTTCGTCAGACTATTTCTTAGCTGAGGGGTTTTATGGCAATCTCACTAGCAAACAACACTTCAGATGAAATGAACGACATATAACACCAGTGAGAGATCAGTGAGCTTTAGAGTTCAGCTTCATATTGAACAGACATATGAAAGTGGCATCTGATCCGTTAATGAAATGTATTTCAAATCCCATACAACTTATAATGGAATGGAAGAAGGTTCCTTAATATCCTTTAATGTCATGATAAGTGCCATGAAATACACTCCCAGTATTGTGACAGGTCACACTTATCCTACAGGTCACTTATCCTCTTGGCAGTAACATTTATGTGATATATTATACGATTTCATGGCATTCACCTTACTGCTAACCGAAATATCAATGGTCTCTCACAAATCGGCAGATTGAAAAAGGCTGGCGGGCAAATACATTCAGAAGATGGAAATGAGGTTCTTTAAATTATGCTCCTTAAAAACTAAAACTCAGACCAGTGTTCTGATAAACACCATCGGACTACATTTTTCTGCAACACATCGGCTCAAAGCTTTCATGTCTCCCGTTTCATCTAATTGTTGACCAGCAGGTGAACGCAGTGCATCTTCACGTGAGGGTTTCACTGATTAGAATGCAGTTCATCAAAGACACTTGCTTGGATCACTTAAAATATATAAAAAACAACCCCTTCAGCCCCTAAGATTCATATAACCATCATCTATTTCCTAAAAGAACTTACTCAAAGGGTGAATTTCAGCTTTTTCAGTGGATAAATCTCACATACAAATCTACACACTTCCATGAAGTTACCAGGAATGACCTTTAGCTGGTCTGCAAATAGCAGCTATATGTTGACTAAGAATAACAACAGGTGTTAATTAAAACGAGTTAATAAAAACATAATTGGAAGGGTGAGCCAGGGTTATGAAGGCTGGCTCATCCTTCTGCAGCGTGGACACTTTCTGATGCATCCGCAGCTGCTGCATGAATTAATACCTACACAGAAAAACAAGTCCTGGAAATTAAACACAGCAAGATATTGGCGATCCTTCAATCAAAGTCTATGAAAGGAAATACCGAAACCTTTGTTAAAATACAACTGAATAATAGAAGGTTTGGACTTTCAAATTACAATGCGATTCGTCATCAGTCTGACTGAAGTGGGAGAGACAATGATCACTTTTACAAGATGGCACCAGGGAATGACAGTCGACAACCGTTCATTACGAGGTACATCAGAGTCATTCTTCTCAAGCGCGAAACATATTCAGCATCAGCTGGCTCCTTTGTGCTGAACGCTATGGAAATAAATCAGCGGGTTTCATCCTGAAGTTGCCTCACTGTAAGACATAATTACTTTAAATATTTAATTTTCTGTCCACCTACTTTTGTTGAATTTAATGTTTTGTTTTTATGCAGCGCTTCCCACACATACAATACTGAGATTTTACTATTTCAGCAAATGTTTCATATTTTCCATGCTGTTTGTGAAGTGCCTTGAAGAAAAAGAAAAGAACAGTAGTGTCGTGATTTATTAGATTATTGTCATAAAAATGACCTGACTGCTGTGTCCCCCCCCCCCTCATTTTCAGATTATAAAATTTAAGTAGAGCACATTTTGCTCAGTTATTAAAGAAGCTGCCACAACCATAACGTTACAATAAGAAAAACAACGAAAGCTACCTCTAGAATAAAGCACATTTGATTACTGGAGATTAACAGTACATTTTGTTAAGTAATAACGTCAGTAAAACGAGGACCGAAGGGAAGAATAACCTTTTAAAAGCCTCAACAAAGTCTGCTACAATATCCTCACTCCCTCTGTGGCTTTGTAATGGAGAACGAGTGAGCTTGAACAGACATGTGGCTGTCCCCATTAGCCAGGCCAGTGAATGAAAAGCCATCTAATAATATGGTTGATGCAATTTCCATGAAAACCGTGGACTTGTGTAGAACGGGCTGTGCTTCTTGTCTGCACACTGAGGACTGAGTGACTTAAACCAGCAAAAGCAACAATTATATTCCATCACGTCTTCAAGTTCCACAAACACACAACTTTTAAAAGCAGAGTGAATGGCAACATTACAAATAAGTGTAGTTTCTAACCCTTAAGTCACACATTCATCTGTGCTGTTGTCATGACAGCAGGGCCTTCGGGAAGTAGGGACGAGAAGATCTTCTCATGGAAACAACAGCGAGGCAACCCACTCAAAGTGATAGTGGGCTTGGAAAACATCTTACATTTGTGGGTGAATGACAGCTCACCTTTTCCAATATATATATATATATTATTATTACTTTGCTGCAGTATTTTCCTCATTCAGCGGCAGCATTCAAACGCTTCTGTTTTCACAAAGGCATCGATTGCCTGCAGACACATAATCCAATGTGACGAAACAACCTTTGACACGTAGGTCCCGGTGATGTAAACAAACCGGCGGAGAAGCAGCCAGCACAGAACAGAGAGAACTGGCACGAACGACGATGCTCAGGTATTTACTTTCACCGTCTCTCTCTCTCTCTCTCTCTCTCTCTCTCTCTCTCTCTCTCTCTCTCTCTCTCTCTCTCTCTCTCTCTCTCTCTCTCTCTCTCTCTCTCTCTCTCTCTCTCTCTCTCTCTCTCTCTCTCTCTCTCTCTCTCTCTCTCTCTCTCTCTCTCTCTCTCTCTCTCTCTCTCTCTCTCTCTCTCTCTCTCTCTCTCTCTCTCTAAGCCATTACTTCTTTTCAACGCATCGCTCATTGTGCTGCTGCGTCAGAAGAGCTGTGTCAACACGCGTCGGCTATTCAAGACTTATAAAGGAGTAGAAGTGGAATAAAATACAAGAATAGATAAATGTCTTCCGATCTGACTCGTGTGGTTTGCTGATGACAAGGGAGCTAAAAAAAAAAGAAAAGAAAAAAGTGATGATGCATCCACATCAAATCAACTTTGTCTCCACTATAAAAAGGGCATGCTGAAGTTTTCACCAGTTTTCCCCATTCACGACTACAATTCATATGCAAAGTTTAATTCCTGCTTTTATTTATACGAGATATTTATATGCA
The DNA here is from genome assembly GCA_038501785.1 of Myoxocephalus aenaeus. NCBI lineage: Eukaryota > Metazoa > Chordata > Actinopteri > Perciformes > Cottidae > Myoxocephalus > Myoxocephalus aenaeus. Next base: position 1,448,012 of record JBAMJR010000329.1, read on the forward strand.
GCAATCAGGTTCGCCCCCCATCCAGTTTTGCTCAATTTAATAACCATCTGTTTATTACTTTACTCCTGTATTGCAGATAAACAAAACAACGGGAGGAGATTTGATTTCTGGGATTCAACATATGGCCAAATACTGCATAAAACAGGTTTCTGACTCTGGGTCTTAGGCAAACTTCTCAAAAATTCAAAATCATGCAATTCACCCTGCATTCGCCTTTTCTCTTTCTGCAACGCTTATCTGATTTTTCAGCCTATTATAGATTAAAACAGCTCTATTTTACATTGGAAGTTGGAGTATTCAGATTGAGGTGGGGAAAATGCATCTGGCTTTTGCTGGTAGGTCTGACAATAGGAATCTACTTTTCTTTCTTCAGTCACTGAAAACCTTTTGTGCTACAGTGGATAAATACGCTTCTGGCCACACTTCAGTGAACATACAGGTTTACACAGAACATTAAGGTCACTTAGATAGGAAAACAGCACTACACTATGATAATAAACACATTACGTCCATCCACAGTTGCTCAGGGAGTAGAGTGTGTTTTAGATAGTGGCAGCAAAACAAACACATTTTCACTTTTTTTGCTTGATGATCTTTAGTGTTTCCAAGCAATCCAGTGGACAGAAAAAACACACAAAGATAATGGGCAGGTTGAGCCTCTGGGCTCTGAGAAAATGTGAGGAGTGGTGCCTAAACATTAAAAAGGCAGATACTGATATCGATATTTGAGACTGATACTGAAAAATAATGTTTTATGAGGATTCCTTACATTTTGTTGTAAAAGAATTGAAGCGAAGCTGCTGGTTGCTGCCTCGTATTTCACTGCACAGACGTGAACGTTTGTATCAAGCTTCTCACTGAACTCTCAGTAAGAGCGTCCCCCCCCCCCCCGCCCCCCCCAAAAAAAATAAAAAACTACCCCGTTGAGACAAACAGCTGCCACCAAGCACGAGCCCAGTTCAGGAACGATTGCAAATACAAAGGCAATCTTTAAGCTGCAGCCGCACTCACAAAGCTCTGCACGCGCTCAACAAACATCAAGGGGGCGGCTGTAGCTCAGGGGGATGAGTGGTCGTCCCGCAACCACAAGGTAGCGGGTTCGATCCCCAGTCCCCCCCATAGCTCACATGCCGAAGTGTCCCTGAGCAAGACACTGAACCCTTAACTGCTCCCCGGGCGCCTCTCAGGGCTGCCCACTGCGCCCCAAGATACCAAGGATGGGTTAAATGCAGAGAACACATTTCATGTATGTACTATGACAAAAGGAAGATGGACCAGAAAGCAACTGGTTGACAGCATCAAATCAAAACTGACTCACTACTCGGGCCTTGATGTGCGAAGTATATTTTTCTATTTGCATTCTCAGAGAATAGCATTCAGCACACACTCAGTTATCTAGTTGGTACGTCGTGACCTGAATGAAGCAACACATTCAGACTTTACCAGCTGAATACTGATGTAATAAACACATATTTAAGTATCTCAGGTCATCTTGAAAGGCCTTGATAGAATTCACCCACCAAAAGGTGGATTTCATTTATTTAGCTCGAGTAGTTTTTTCGCGGGCTGTGTGGCCGTGTACAGGCAGAGCTTGAGTGACATCTCTTTGAATCTCCTGCTGGCTTTGTTGGTGCAAATTATAGTTTTATCAATCTTATCAGTACACAGTCCATTAACTTTGCATCATTCATGTCTCCGCCAAACTTCAACCTCGGCGGACGTCTAATCAGCCAAAATAAATGAAAAATACCTGCGAGGGTGTGCAGGGCCTTGAATCGTTTTGGATGCACATGTAGGAGTTGTTATTGAATTTCAGAAAGTCTGGTTCAACTCAAACTTTAAGGGCTCGCTATAACAACATCTGCATGCGTGACGTCAATAAAAGCTACGAATGTGTCCATACCAGTTGTGGACCATGAGCTTCTGCACAGCCAGCAGGGCGTTGTAACGGACGAGCTGGTCCTCGTGGTGCATATGATTCATCACCAGCTGTTTTCCACCCAGCTGCTCAATCACCCTGAATAGGAGGAATGGGAGACAACATTTATCCACACATAGCAGGGGCTATTTTCATGTTTGAGGTCATTCAAACCTGGTGATCCAGCACCAGGTAATTGAAATTGTCTTTGTATCTCATGAAGGATCACTGGGCTTATGAAATAATATAGTGCTTTGAAGAGGAAGGAAAACAGACATGATGCATGTGATAACACATTACATGGTGTGACCAGAGAAAAGAAAATACGTTAAAGTACTGTTACTTTGTTACTGTTACTATCAACTAAAACTTAATCTAGTGGGCTCCAATTATAAATGTTAAGGCTAATGAGATTAATATAGGAAAAACCCATTATTGATCTGTCACGCACACCGTCATGAGGATAACAAACATTTAAGGAAACCTAAACAATAACATGGAGATGATAAAGGTGTCAAGACAAGAACCAGAAGCCTCAGAGGATTTAAGAAGACGAAAGTGAAGAACACGCTGGACTTCAGCATCATCTGACAATCTCTCTTATCTCCTCGGTGCTTTGAGGTGATATGGTGAGCGCCGTGTGTGCAGACCAATCACTGTGTTCAGATAAACGTATTTTCCTCTTTAACCCTAGAACACTAACGTTAAAATAGTCACACTATCACTAACGTCGGGTGAATTTCACCCGATATAATGTACCTGATAAAATATACTTCTCATCGAAATATATTCAAATACAACAATACAAGGCAAGTTCTTTTATTTTACCCTATAGATCGTCTCATAAAACGATAAACAGGTATCATGGGGAGAACCTGAAAAAAGGCTCAAAATCCGGTGAAAAATTAGGGAATCGTCAATAAAACATGATTACAAATATAAATAAAGGAGCTATGAACTTGTTATTTGGTCCACATGTTCCTGGGACATGTGCCTGAAGAAAAAAAACAGTGATCAGAGCAGGAAGACACGCCCACCTTCACTAACGTCTGTGAGCGTCATGAAGCTACAGAAGGACCCACGCAACTCAGACAAAAGCAACACAATGAAAATAACGTAACAACAATCGCTCGGGTGAAAATCACCCGACGTTAGTGTGCTAGGGTTAAACGTGAGAACTACGTTATCACAACGGGGTGCAAAAGTCAGCAATTCTACACATAGTGGGTTTAAGCTTTGATATGAATTGGTTTTCACAGAAACATGCCTTACCGTTTGCCTCGTGGGTAATGCCGCACATACTCTCCGACATCGTGAGCTGCCACTGCAATGACCTGAGGATCATCAGACACCTCCAAGAGCCTCGTCAAGATCCTATTCAAAAAGGGAGACAAAATAGGAGGCATTATATTTCTCAGATGCTGCATGAAGTAAACAGATTAGCTGATATTTCTTTCACCGACAACGTGTTGGATGAAATTGACTGATCTCTCTGAAAGCCAAAGTTAATGTTACTTTAATACTGAGAAACCCAAACTCTAAAATCAAAATTCAAGAACACGAGGCTTCTGAATAGGTGAGACCTCTGGGTTCTAAGTCAGACAAAGCGTGGGTGAGAGTCAGGGGACAGACGCGAATATAGAAAGAGGGTCAATTAAACTGAGATGATGCCTGAGCGATTACAGAGGCTGTGCTTTTACCGATCAAGCCGGGATGCAATAACTGTCAAGTTTGTATGCTCTGAGATCGGATCTTGCTCGCATTGGGGTCCCATCAGCCAGGCCGTATAGCAAAGAGGCCTGGTTTGCAATAAATTGGGATTTCAGTGAGGTGTGGACAGCACAATCCAGACAACTCATAAAACGTAGGTTTCGCATCATCTTCCCCCCACAAACAGGAGGGAAGAGAGGAGGAAAGAAGAGAGGAGGCAAACCGGGCTGGAGCACAGCTGAGACTCTTCAAGTTGGGTCGAGTTAGTTGATTTTACGGCTTCAGAATAAAAGCTTTTAGATAAAAAGGAAACATTAATTGTGAGGAAGTTACAGGAAAATGTGGTTCGCACCGAATTAGTGGAGCTTCATTAGCGGCAATTCTTCAATGAATACAAGGAGGGAAGCGCAAGCATCACAAATAGGAGAGTTTATAGGAAGTGAAATGTGTTCTCATCTGGTGCATCCGACCACAGAGGTTGCATTGAAAAGACAAGTGTAACCACGGCCAGAGAGAGGACAGCGATGAGACAATGAGATGATGACATTTTTACTGAATGTGTCAGTAACCCAAACAGTTTGTGACTGGAATAACAAAGAAGAGACACAAATTGATGTTTTGTGATCTTTAGATTGGACACACACACACACACACACACACACACACACACACACACACACACACACACACACACACACACACACACACACACACACAGTTGATGAATCTGTGACTTTTCAGGAGCCGTTAGAAGTACGACCTAAAATGACCACAAAACTCAATGAGCATGAAGTTTTTTTTAACATATGTGGCCAGCTAATATCTAAATATATATATTTTTTAATTTGGTAAACAGTATAACCTAAATTTTATATGCAATTTAGAGAGAAAAACCATCACATTCCATTTATTAAATTTCTTTGACTGAATTAATGTCTTTCTTTCTTACACTGATATTCCGAAAACATTCATACAATTAAAAATGTATTTAATTCACTTCTGTATCGGCAACATCATAGTAGGGCTTCTGAACGTGATCGCTTGAGATAAAGACTTCTCATTTTTGGCCATAATGATGCAGCCCTACATCTTAACATCTTAACGAAGCATATGCTGTGCCCTTGTGTCCCGCAAGAATAAAAGCTTCATCTTACTTGAGGAGCTCGTAGTTCTTCTCATTCAGGCGGACGGCGTTCTCACGCCAGAACTTCTCCGACTTGTGCACAGGACTCCATTCCAGGCGGCCGGACTTGAGTTCAGAGCTGTACTCATCGAATGAGCTGTTGATAAGATAGAACATTTCGAAGAACATGAAAACCTTTATTTTTTTATTTAAGTGGACAGTCCAGGGGTCACTTTTTATTTGTCCCTCAGCTAACATAGCAGATTTCTTTTCCAACCCATCTGTGGTGAAGAACTGTGAGAGGTACAGCAAATGGGCTATGAAAACACTTCAGATCTTATCTAAAAAGGTCACTAACACTCTTAATCATTTTTTAAAAGAGTAGCTTCATAAAGATCTACCAGATGCATGTACAGCATTACAATATCCTTTTCTTTGAAATATTTGTTACATTTCTCTTTGCAATCTGCTGTCCCGAGCAGAACTACTCATGACTGAAAATAAATGGTCCGTTGTCCATGAAATGAAATCGACTGGGTACCTGAGATCCTGCACGCTCTCTCCCAGCTTTTCCAGCAGGAACTTAATGTCCTCAGTGATGTCCTCGTCGTCATACTTCTGCTGTTCGAGGTTCTCGAGTTGCTTCAGGACTTTGCACTGAATCATGGCCAGGGCGTACTCCTGAAGAGTCTCCCGCTCTCCTGACTTCTCCAGAAGATTCTGTCAACAAGAAAAACAGTATGAGGAACAGATGTACATTTATTACATTACATTTCATTTAGCTGACGCTTTTATCCAAAGCGACTTACAATAAGTGCATTCAACCATGAGTACAAACTCAGAACAACAAGGTTAACAAAGTTAAACTACAAAGTGCTATCAGTAAGTGCTATCTAAATGCCACTAAAATGCTACTACGGTGGTACCTTCCTTATTCAAGGTGTAGTCGAAAAAGATGTGTTTGCGACGGAAGATGTAGAGACTTATTACTCCACTTATAAGTGGGCAATTCATTTAAGATATGACAATATCTGAAAGAATACACCTACTCATAGCCAGTGCTAGTACTCACCACTGCAAATTAAATCAAGGAGCGAACGAGTACATACAACAAGCAGTGCTACAATAGTACAGTACTACTTGAGCAACAGAAATAATCAACGTTATTCAATTATTTATATATAAAGTATATTTTTGACTTAAAAGTAAAAGCGGTTTTAGGAATGATACAATCTGTGGATATCTCTTTAGCATATTGTGTGTGAAAGCCATGAAGCAGTTGACAAGGGCATAAAACAAATTCATCAAAACTATACATTCATCAACAATAGAACACATTTTGGACAAATTTACCTTTACAATCAGATCACAAGAAATGAAATTAAGATAAGACTCCATAAAATGACACTACTTCAATCTAGCGCAAGATTTGCAATAAACAAGTACTCCTCTCCATATATGAAGTTCTTAAACCAGGATTACATTCCAGGTGTTGTGAGTGAGGTGTGAAAGGGATGAATGCAGAGCTGCACTGCAAGAAGAACATAAAGTGATGTAAAAGTATTGTAAAAGCTATTTCTGTGACAAAATATCTGGACGAAGACAGAGAACATTTTCTGGTAGTGAGAACAACAGAAAAGTGGCTTCAGCAAAGGTACTGAGATAAGAGAAAATCCCCAAATATTTTGATTATTACCCCATTAACCATTTTTTGGCTAAAACGTACCTCTGAAATGGAGCAAATAGGCAAAGTCACAGCAAACAATTAGAGCCTTTGAAGGCATTGAGCTAAAATATGTTTTGCAGCACAATTTAATATGTTTTTCCAGAGTTAAGGTGAACATATCACACACACTGCCTTTGAGGATGTGTTCGAGGACTCCCAGATGGTCTGCAGTGTTTCCCCTACCGTTATAATAGGGGGGCGGGGCGCCCCACTGAAAAAACCCGGCACCCCCCCCTGACATTTTTCCTATAGCGTCAAATAACAGAAGTAATTTAAACAGGTCTGCACCTTGTTCTGTTATTAAACAAACTAAACGGCCGTATGTTACCCGTTCATCTACACAACAGCTTGTCATTTCTGTCTCTAAATGGTCGCACGTCTACTTCTCTGCTCTCTGTATCGCGCACGACGGAGTTGAGTTCTGCCCCGATGCGCTGCACACAGGTGAGCACACAGCGGACAGAGAGGCGAAAAATATGTTGCGTGCTTTTCACAATGGGATTTGCTGCTGAAGCTATCACTATTTTAGGCTATGAGCTATCACTTTTAAAGCCCAACAGTTCATGTATTTGCAGGTCAAGACAAACATCCAACAGATCCAATTGAGCATGAATTGAGAGCGGCCGTATCAAATCTACAACCCCGTTTTATAAAAGATGTGTGGAGGAAAGCAGCTCACTGCAGCCACTAATACTGATGCAACGTGATGCTCTCACATCTGCACTCATTCTGTTTTCTTTTGCAAAAAAAAAATAGCTTATTGTTTTCCACAATAAGATATTTAGTAGTAACTCAATATTAGTTATTTTTTGCACGGATATAACTTTATTTTAATTTTTCTAACACAGTGATAGCACTTTTCTTTTCTTTTTGTCTGATAGAGCGATCTGGTTTACGTGAAAGTGATTGCAATGTTCTTTATTCTATTATGTATAAAAGCACAGAGTCACTAGTAGTACTGTGAGGTATTACTTTGTAGCACTGTGAGGTACCACTATGTAGTATGTCCGTCTGTCTGTCCGTCCGTCCGTTCGTGTGTGTCTCCCCCCCCCTGAAGCTGTAAACAATGGGGAAACACTGGTCTGGTTAATTTAAGTAACATTGCTAGTCCCATGTGATGAGCAGAATAATTTACATAATTAGGGCATTTGGGAAAACGGCAACATGTAGAACAATGTGGAATATTTTTGTGAAATTATGTACTAAAAAATGCATTTCCTATTACATCTGACAATCCCAACTTCCTCAAAACCTGCATGATGACACTGTATATTATATATAAAAAATGTATTTCTTGGTGAGTAGCAGTGTTTTTGTAGCTCTCCTCACTTTACGTCAAACGCACTCAGTGCAAAGTCAGTTGAAAACCCTCGGGAAAGCCCCCTGAACGTCAAGATGCTTTAGAGTCTCCCTCCACTGCCCGTCATGGTTTTTAATTAGCTGTAATATATAGCAGTCGAACCCAACTACAAACTTCCCTCACCAATTAAAAGCGCAGCCCCTTTCTTTTATGGTCGCGTTCACAAACGCTTGATGTGACAGCTCTGCTCGCGTGAGAGGTGTGATGAACGAGCTTTGGGGAAAATTCAAAAGCAGGAACACATGTGGTCTTTGAGGCAAAGGCAACACAGTACAAATATTCTCTCAAATTTGGTCTCAAAACAATTCATTTCAGTAAACAAAGGGTGGTCCATCAGGAACACAGATGCCTATTTACTGTGGTTACAATGAAACCCGAATACTGATTGAAACTGGCTGACAGAGAAACACAAGCAACCTTAAATAGCTTCTTTAAAGTTGGGTTTGAAAATCAGCTCGAACTTTCCTCCACTGGTGTATGAGCTCATGTTTCAATCATGTAATCAATGGCCTTTTACCGCATCATTGTGCTGTGAGCAAGGTCGCTGAGGCTGTCTGGTGTTGCATAGAGCTAGAACATCACTGTGGCGTTTCATTTAAAAATTCACATTTCTTCATTCATTGACTGGACAAGACTATTTTGTTTGATGTTCAATATATAGTTTTTAGTGCTGAAGTAATGATAACGTCACAGAGTTAGCTGGAGGCAAACAAGAATCCCCTCACAGTAGTAGGCTACATCACCGACGTCATCATGCTGTGTTGTTGGGTGCCAGAATCAAAAGGAGTAAGCGCTAACTAAATGTTATTGCATCCCAGCGATTATTGCGAGTCAAATTAGTCAAAGCCAAATATGGTTGGATGCAATCAGACGAAAAGGATTGGACTGAGACGAGAATCAAAAATGTCCATGTTTTCAGGACTCCAGACTGCGACCAAAATGGCATACGTTTAGTGAGTGTGCGAGTTAACATTTCTCGTAGTCAGATTCTTGCGTGTGTATGATGATCATTATCATTGGTGCACCCAACGGAGCGGAGACATCAGCCACTGTCTATTCCATCCCCGTCTCCAAAGTCATCTTGACAAGCGAGTGTCGAGTTGCCGAGTTGCAAGCGCAGAGGGAGGGTCGAGCTCCCTCCCGATGATGCTTTTCTGCTCGCTCTGTGCACTCGTATCACGTTCATGCGCGGGACGAGACTATTTAAAACACCATAAGCATGTACAGATCGGTGCAAGTGTATGGAAAACTTAACGAAATGGTCCATTTATCCGTTACCGTTTTCCAAAAATGAAGCAGGCTACAGCCGAATATTTTAAAATGCAAAATTAAGAGAGAGAAGAGGTGGGGAGTGAGAGACAAGAAGAGGTTCTGACTCACCGATGAGTAAAGTGCAGCATGGAGAGGCTGACTGAGCCACTGACATTGATTAATAGCAGTGGTGGAAGAAGTAGTAAGATCTTTTACTTCAGTAAAAGTACTAATACCACATATTTAAAAGGTACGTGTCCTGTATTCAAAAGCTTACTTAAATTGTGTGTATATATGTAAATATATAAATCAAGAAAATGTACATAAAGTATAAATGTAAAAGTACTCACTACGAAGCCAAATGGGCTGTTTGGTTGTTACATAATGAAATACTGTAATATTAGATTATTAGTATTGATGCAGTGACATGTAAGATACATTTGAATGCTATAGTTGGCTACAATATAGATAATTATATTAATTTTATACTGTTGGGTGGTTTAATTTACTGTACAACAATGCATTGTATTAAATGTACTCATAAAACAGATGTAGGGAAGTAAAAAGTCCCATATGTCCCACTGAAATGCAGTAAAGGAGAAGGTAGCATCACATTTTTACTTAAAAAGCAATAAAACTTGAGCACCAAGTTACGTTGCACTAATAATTAATACCATGCTATCCAAAAAAAAAGGGTCCAAATCATATTCTGGTACGACAAACTGGAAAAGTTAATCTGGCACCCTGGTTTGTTGCACACACTTCATATCATGTATGTAACGTATTGTCTGTTGTAGGTATATATTTGTGTCTCAGGGTTTGTCATTCCCACCGAAATCAGAACTTGGGGAAGAACCAGGAGTAATTTTTCTCCCCAGAGATGAAAACAGAGGGAGCTGTTGCAGTGTCTCTTCATTTCTACAAGTGCATTAGCTACAATGAGGAAAGGGAACTTAATCAGTGAGACGGGCATGTTGGGTTTCTCTTGTGTGTTCCAGAAATGTTGTTTGCTAGCTCGACACAAAACTCATCCGTTAAATTGATTGTATTTCAAGTGTCGTACATAACCATTCAGGGCAAAGCGACACGCATCCAACGATGTACACAGCTTCGGCTTCTCTTTGCTATACACACAGTTGGTTTCTCTATCAGGATAGTGTAAATGTCTGGCACTGGAGGTAATCCTGTCAAAATATGTCATGTTGACCAATCAGGTCCAATTAGCCGATGTTAAAATTAGCCGTTCCCTGAGAGTGAGTAACTGTATGTAATTAAAAGAAACTAATTTATCCTAAAGCCATTGTTAAAATAACTAGCCAACAAAACCTAAACAGTGTTGGCAAACGTGATTATGGAATTATTCTGCCACCAACTACGTTCTGCCCACCAAAAAAAATGCATTGTGTTATAGAAGAGGATTATTACCGTTTCCAAAAATAAAATGAGTATACTCTATGTAACCTAAGAGAGGAATGTTCATCTGCATAAAATGCTTGAAGGGGACAAATCATGAACATTTGACTCTGTCAGTGCTTGTGCATGTAGATGTGGGTCTCTGAAATGCCCACCAAGCCACTTTGTGAGCTGCCCAGATTAGACAATATGTGATTTAAAAAGCCCTTCAGATTTGACTCCCCTTCCTATGTCACATAGAGACTCATTAGAATATCCCGCCTGTCATCTGAATATTTCCACCTCAAGCTTGAGAGCTACATTTGCAAAGGTGAAACACATTTTTCTTTAAACCCAATCAGAGGAGACTGAGCTTTTTCAGGAGAAAAGAGATGGAATGTTTCAGACAAAGAGTGAAGACGTTCAAATATGAGAATAATAATGTTTTCTGAACATTTATGAATTTAAACATTCCAGTAGAAACCCAAAATATATATATATATATATATATATATATATATATATATATATATATATATATATATATATATATATATAATTAGCATGATATGTCCCTTCAATATTGGGAACCAAGCAATCCTTTCTATATTTTTCCAGAATACGATGTTGAGGCCTCTGAAAACCAACAGAGCAAGTCCAGAAAGCAGCTCCTAATAGTACATTAAATATTCAATGGCTGTTTTGAGCAATCGCAGCAGGTAGATGAAAGGACAGCATAATCATAAATTGTATTTACGTATATTTTATGGGCTTTGTTGTTTTATAGGTTGCCTTATCTGTTGTATAAGGGTTGTCACATCAGTTTGATCTTGTTGAGATGGAGAATATAAATATTCCCAATATAAATGCAAATGTTGTGCTGCATTGAAAAATGCACACGGACTGTCGTATATCATTACAAAAATGATTGGATGAAATTATGACCTGCAAACTTTTACAAGCAATATAAATAATATTTGAAGTTTTGCCCAAAACAAAAAGGACTGTCAGACCAGTAGTTTCCAAACTTTCACGACACCCCTTCATGTGACAGATATTTCCATCAGGTGCTCTGACAAATTTACCATTTACTTAGCTTCTGCATAATTGGATATTTTAAAGGGTTCATATGGTGATTCCAATGGTGTTTAATCCTTATTTCTGCAGTTTGATACCTTGGAAGATGCAATATGAATGTAGCTTATGTAAATGTCACCTACTTTCTTGTGGTAAAATGATAATACAAATGTACAGGAAAAAGGAAATTAATCTTGCAGCCATTTTAGCCAAGATATTAGACAGAAATTCAGGCAGTGTGTTAATTTCCAGTGAAAAGCGGCATTTTAGAGATACTCAGCCCGAGTGAAACATTCTCCACATACCCTGAAGGCAGCCAGAATGATTCGAGTGACCTTCTCCTTGACAGACTCCTGGAGGATGTCGGACAGGGCTGGCACTACGTTGTAGCGTCTCAACTGCTCACAGAGCTGAGGACTGAAGGCCAGGAGCCAAACACAGAAGACCATTTGGTACTGGAGCTGGAAGCCACACTTGTTGCTCAGCACAGCCGTGATGCTTTAAGAGAAAACACAATATTAAATTCATTAAAAAAAACAAAAACAGAAAAAAAATGTAAGTGCTGGGACAAGAACCCTCACTACATCTACCATATGTTTACTAATAGGTAGGCTTTCACAGCTGTGCCTGCATGATGCTCATCCATTAACTCTAATGATTGCTCAGAATACAGAGTATACTAATGACGAGTCATGCATTGGAGAAATAGCTGGTAAGTGCAGAGATGTGGCGCTCATTATTGTACAAAATCAAATCAAGATTAAGCAGTACAGCTGGTTTTACAATGCTGTATGAAGAAAGAAACAAGTGACCAAGTGAAAGACGGTGGGGTTTATTAACAATTTGTACGGTGAACAATTGGTAATGTTGAGCCTTTTGCACTGTTCTAGTTGTAGGTACGGTTTTCATTGACATCAACAATGTGACACATATCCTCAAATCTGACTGAAAGTGTGGCCTTAATAGAAATTGATTTGTGTTGGGAAGCTTAAGGGTCACAAAGGGTCTATATGTGTCACACATCAGAGCCGAAGAGCTCTCTTACAAAGAGAGTTTAATTTGCTTCCACCAGGATGGACATTCACTTCTCTGGAAATGACACTAACAGGTCCATGAGTTCTTTTATTCCAGCAGTAATTGGCTTTTGAAAGAAAATGTAAGCTGGCCTTTTACTAGCTATGGATCTGAGAGGGCAGTCCTCTAGTTTCTGGCTTCTTCTTCTCGCTGCTTTCTCAAGAAATGGGTTTGGTGATAAGGGATGAGGACAAAAGGGGTGTCTGTACTATATTTTTTTATTTATTATGGTTTTTGCTCATTGCTGTACTTCAATCTAAATTGCCGTCTGTCTGTAAGCAAAGTTGACCCCACTCTCTCTCCCTAGTTTCCCCACTCTCGTCTTTCTACCGCATTTAAAATATAATAAAAAACGTTTCTTGACTGTGGAACTCTGAAGGGAACCCGGTTTTAAACAGTTATCACTCACCAGTTGACTCCATCAGCCTCCACCCAGGCAAACCTGTACTCATTCACTCTCAGCATCAGCTGAAGGCACCCGGCCACACACTGGACGTACTGGGAGCTCTGCGAAGGAAAGAAGCAAACATTTACTCAAACAGAAGCGTGAGCCTTAGCTGTGTAATCAGGAAAACAAACACCTGTTAGAAGGTCAAGTACAATTAGTGCAGTGTTGACAAGCAGAGACAGCACATGGAAGAAGGCCAGTCCAAAACTTGCATTACTGCCACCGATCAAACCTGAGGCATCGCACATGCAGTCTATAGTATTAAACATCCACACATGCTCGATCACAGACCCAATAGTACAATACACAGCAATAGCAGGGGAAAATGCCCCATCACACCTGAGCAGAATAATGTTAATTTGAGATTAGAGTGGCAGAAGCGGAGAGGAGGAAATAGATCACATTAATCTGTTCATTGACAGAGGGTGGAAAAAAGCAAAGAAGTCCGGCAAGAAGAACAGGCAGCAGTGAAGACAGAAGGGTGAAGGAGTGAAGGTTACCTGGCTGAAAATGCAGAAGAAAAGATGACGATTGTTAGGCAGCGCCCATGTCGATAGATTTCTGAGCACGCTTCTCAGAATGGTAGCGCTATGCTTGACATAGTGAGTGATATAGAATGGTAGGGTGCTGCTGCTGTGCAAATGCTATTCCAATTTCCCCTTGTTATTCTAATGTAGAGGAAACGCTGTTTGTCATGCACTTTCAGCATTAAGGAGAAGTGGCTTACTGCATGCAACTTCTACAGTTAAAACCAATCCGTGGCAGCAAACACCATGCTGTCTAAATGGAGAATCCCTCTAAATTTGCTCTGACAGACTCAGGACTCCAACGGTCTGCAATTATTCATGAAAAACTGGAACGCCAGAACAGGGCGGGAGAGATAAAGAGCGTAAAGAAAGGAGGTGAAAGTCCAGTGACACCTGAAAGATGCCAGATTGCAAAAGCCCTGCCGTTTTTTTTGTTTGTTTGTTTTTGAAGCGCCAGCTTGACCATGGACGCACTTCACTTATACTCACTTCACTGGGGGAAATAGTTCCTGCTCCTGTGCCTGTGCCTGTTTCTGGACCTGTACCATGTAGGTTCTAATGAGAGATAAACAAGACAAACAGGTGCACAATTGTTCACAATCCATTGCGTTCAGCTACGTTACAGTGGCACTGGACTACACAGTATGAGCTGTAACGCTTCCCCACAAGTGACATTTACTGACAGTGGATGATGCTCACTGGCTGTTGAGGAAAGAAGTTAATTGTAAAACATAATTTCAAGAAGCAGTTATTGTTTAAAAACATATTTTGCAAAGACACATGTTTAAAACAAAAGAGAGAATGACAAAAACATTTTTTTTGGAAGAACTGACTATATCTGAACTGAAGAACACCTCCGGATGTTTTAGAAATATCAGTGTGCAATGCAGAAGCACAAAGAAAACTGTGAATCAATATTCAGGTGTTTTATCAGCCCACTCTTTGGTGCATACAACTGCCAAGGTAAAGCCAGTCCCTACAGTGCAGCTTTCATCAAACTGTCTCAAGGTCGGACAGGCCTGCTCAGTCACAATATGAATAAATTCATTCAATTCATTCAGACAAAGTTTTCACCTTGATCCCTGAAATATAATATAATTAAGGGAACCACTCATTTGGCTGTTTGGATCAAATATTTAAATCTTTGGAAGAAAAGTGAATAAATACATCTTTATTAAAAAGAAGAAACCAATGCCTCTTGAAGCTTGACAGCTAAGAAATTAATAACCCATGACATGACAAATTCAATCAATTAATTAATTTCAAAACTGAATTATACAGTATACACAGACACATAATTTGATTCATGCTGCCAAGAGAATAAATCACAGTTAATTAGACCTTTCAAACAGCACAATGATCATAAATAACTGCTCATTTTCAAATGAGCATAAACTCCACATCTAGAAGAATTAAAATGCATTATTTTATCTTGAAAACGAATGACTTTGAAAAGGTCGGTTGTTACATAAATCAGACAGAAAATACAATTGTATAGTGCACTGTAAAATTACGAAATGTGTGACAGGTCACATGGCAACATTGACGTCTCTGATCCAAACGTAGTTTGAAGTCTTGAAATCAATGACAAAAGCCACTGAAACCACCTCGGTAATCTGGATATTTAGAAAGACTTTTATATATCACAAGATACTTTAGCAACACCATGCAAATGTACATACCTGTGAGCTAAGTTGGCTTTTGATCCAGTTAAAGTAGTAGTTCAGATCACTTCCCTCCATCAGATCGCGGCCCCAGGCAGCCAGTTTAGCGATGATCCTCGCCGCCTAATAAATGAAGGAGAACATATTACATTAATATTGTTGTGTATTAAAGTCTTTCAACAGTATAAATGTACAGCCAGGTCATAATAAACTGAAAAATCACAGTATAGCATATTGTACTTCTGAAATGGCAATCATATGAACTTTCTTTGACAAATCTTCCTTTTTGCTGTGAAAACATTTTGCTGCCTTGCTTTAGTATTAAGGTAAGACCAAAAAAAAAGGCTCCAACTTCTTCTCATTTGTAGTACTGGCTATGGGATCATGTCTTCTCTGACGCATTAAGTTGCCTCGGTCCAGGCCTTTGAATTCACCCACTCCACACAATTGACTGATTTGTCTGGCATCGTGACATGAAACAGCAGTTTCTCGTTAAAAAACTATTGGAGGACTATTGTTCGCATGTCTTCTCAATATCGGCCAACATTGTAGTTTCTTTTTTTACTTTCTCAAAACCAGTGGCTTGAAATGCTGTTAGATTCAGGTGGATACTTGGGTCTCAAGTGGAGCCAATGTGAGACTGAAGTTGGAAACAAGAGTTGACAATTCTGTCTGATAGCAGGCAAGCATTAGAGCTTTCATTTAAATTCAGAGAAATACAAAGAAGAGAAAAGGATAAAGGCTGGGCACATGGATATAACAAGCACTTCTATCTAAATTATATTGTCCTAAAACCCCACCAAAATACTGACAAAAAAAAAGAAAACATGATCTACAACCTCATCTAAGTGCAAAAATAACTGGAGCCACATCAACTAACTCATGAACAATTTTGGATTTGTTAAGTGCTTCCTGTGCCCTGTGATGAAACGGTAACAAATTCTGTATCAAATGTCCTTCTTGTCAGGAGAGGATGTGTCGAAATATCGAGGCTATAATTTAAAAACAAGAGTCAGCATGACAGTTGGATGAAGTTAAAGTGCTGTGTTGCAGACTTGGGGTCACATTAGGCCCACCTGCTGGATGCCATCTGGCTGTTTTTTATAATTAAGCTGTGGGTGCCCAATCACAGTACTCAGTTTTTCATTGGGTGGTCATCTTTCATCTGAAAAGGGTGGCAGGAGGAAATCATTAAATGAATTGCCTGTTTTCGAGGGAAAGGGAGAAGGTTGCTTTGTGAGGAATTATTGATGCCTTCCTTTGATTAGAAGCAGAGCCACATCCTTGAAAAATTAATGTCTGTGGAATCCACCATCTTGTCTGTGAACATATAATTTCTGATAATTTATATTATTATGATTATAGTGTAATGTTGCAGGGATAGCTTGCTTTCGTGATATAATATGTAGTATTACAAATTCTTCACTAACCATGTGGACAGTAAAAAGGTCCTGACGATTCAGCATTGGAAGGAAGTAGGACCAGGCGGTGTTCTTCGTCTTTTTGGCATAGTCAAAGAAGATGCTGACCCGCTGATGGTTCTCCTGCGACACAGATAAATTAAGATTGTAGATGAGCTTTTACAGATTGTTAAAACGTATGTTGTGCACAACTGAAGCAACTGATTGACTGCATGGAACACAATCCTTCTGCTATTTTTTTTTATCTCAATGAAAAAGAAAATTATACTATTGAAATGATTCTAACATATGTCATGATGTAAAATCAGTGTTGACAGATTCTGATATATTCATCCTTAAAAAGGTAGAATCACTCAGGGATACCAGAACCATATCAGAAATGTATGACATTGCCCTAAACGTCTGTCTGTGTACCTGCAGAGTGTCATCAATCAGAGTCAGGATGTACTGGACTGTTTGCTCCTTGGAGATGTGGGCCATCAGGCTCAAGAAGGTCTTTGCACACTAAACAAAAACAAACATAAATACAAAGTCAGAAAGACAAAGCTGTATCCATATAACTATTGACTCTTTGCTTTTATTCTGCCCGACAGCTCTACCAACAGTCAAGAGAAAAACAAAAACAAAATGCTTATACTACAACAATAGCACAGTAGCAGAATAATGCAAGACTGTGCAGTTACAGGTAGAAAAATAAAGGATTAATCAGGAAGTGGTAAATGAGCACAATGCCTACAGGTAAACACTCATTCCACTTGGTATCAACATTTAAAAAACACACAAGCGTCAGCTCTGAGTCAAAAAGCAAAATATTATGGAAGACGCTCGTGTTGTAGTTTTTTTGCTGCAATGCCATTATTTACCTTTTTTGTGCAACCGGTCTGCTTAATCTGTAAGGTTTTGAACTAAAGTTCAAGTTGAAAACAACTGTAAAGAAATCTAAAGTAATACCTGATGTCCTTCATTGGTAAGTATGACTTGTTTCTCCTCAGAGTTGGCCACCTCAAATTTCTTGATGAATTCACAGTCCTCTGCTGAGATCATCTGACTCCTGCAAGAGAATTCATTAAGTCACTGCCATTTTAGCACAATGCTACTACAATTTGCAATTACGTACACTTCCATACATTCTTAACTTTGAACAAGTCCAACAGTTGGTTGACTGATAAAGATAGTTAATGATGCTAATTAATGATTAATCATGAGGCATTCAAAAAATGTCCTTTACCATTGGAGTAATATATAGATATACAACGTACATGTATACCACTGACCCCTCTCACTGGAGGAGTTTGGCTTGTCACTAGAATGCTACTTCTTATTGCAGGAGCAGCTTGCACAATAATATCAATTAACCTGTAAATACCACATGTTCTAGTTAAGGCGAAGCACACAATGGATGTCCCATGGAGGAAGACAGTTATAGTAAAACATGCAAGTATATCCAAACTAAATGAAACAAGGAATCAAGTCATCAGATGATTTCTACAAATGATCATGTGAGTCACAAGTCCAATCTGTAGGCTAAACGAGGAAGTAGCACCCAAGACAGTGAATCACAACACAGGAACTAGATCAGAGCTGCTTTAAGATTGACATAATGCAGTTGGTCTGCAATTATTACACCAAATGTATTCAAAAAGATTGATTTAATGAGAGATTAACTTGTCCATGAAGAGTTTGTTGACTTCACATATGTGACTTGATATGTTAAATATGCAAGTACATTTCCTGGAGCAGAAGAGGAATGTAAGTAAATGAGGTGGACGCAATATTAGACCACATCTATTAATATAAATTAGTCAGGTGCAACAACACCACCACTATGACCTCAATAGTAAACTTTGTTGAAGTTAGATTAATGGCACAGTGGTTTGTGTTGAACTGCATCAGTACAGGACATTGAGTGTATATTCACATGATGTACTGTTGCAATGTGTACTCACTGCAGGTAGGACTGCCAGTTGACCTGATTGGCCCGCACCTCAGCTGCCTTTGCAGCAATGATGTTGGTGGGAACTGCAGCGTCCACAGCCCCGCGAATATCCATCTTGTAATATGTCCACTACTGTATATATATGTATGAAGGAAAATCCAACTCTACCTGGATGGAAACACCAGAAGAAGAAAAAACATCAGCACAGGGATTCAACATCAGTGGCAATGCTACTGCTGGCCTGGTTGTGTGCTGAAGCTGCAAATTGTCAGCTAACCTAGATAATGCACATTAACCAGTGTGTCGTCAACAATACAACACCGGATGCTGATCATCAAATACAGATGGTATAATAGTACACTCGTTTGGTTAGTTAGCTGGCTGTTACAGAGCTGTAACTCAGGAATTAGGCTATTACACAGGACACTTTGAGCTAAAAATAGTTTCCTATTTAAACCGTGAAAATGTCGACGTTTATCAGAAATGTTAACCTTACATTGTACCTTCAACGTTCAGCTGACGTGAATTGACGTTAGCTAGCAAGCTAACAAGCTGTCATTCACCCCAGCAGCTGAAGCTAAACCCGCTCCCGTTAGTTTAGGTCAAAGATAACTAGCTTAACCCAATGTCACGACATGGTGGGCCTTTCCGACATTAAACAACGCAGTGCGTATCCTGTGACATTAAACTACATTAAGGCCCGTAGCCCAATACAACGCATACATTTAAAATTGCACACTGATGACGTGAACGAAGACACACAGGTAACGCAGTAAGCTAAGCATTAAGCTAGCAGCTAACCTAAGCTAGCTGCGCTAACATCCATTCTGTCACCGTGTGAAACTATGACAACAGTTACACAGGTAACGTCATGAACACGTGCACTCTCAGTATCGCACACATCTAATAGATAGGGTTTATGTTGTATTTTCCTGATGCCTAATAACGGAGAAACATCGAGGTTGAGTTACTCACCCGGTTGCCTTGTGCGAACAGCTGACTGACTACAACACGGCGTCACGATCTATCATGTGACAGTCACATGCGTCTCTGTGCAGGAAGGAGTGCAGGAGTGGAGTTAGGTATTTACTATTACTATCTGGAATAAGTTAAATCTGCATGCCGATGGAAACAGTTCCCTGAATGATAAACATCTATGCAATATATGCGTTACTGACAATCTATAGAAGAGCTAAACAAGTATCGATCAAAACTAGAAATTGCTGTACTTTTCATAATTATTTTTGAAAAGCATCACGCAGATATCAATCATAAAGTGTCACATACATGTAGTGCAGTAGAAAGTAGCAGAAAATGGATAGTACCTAAACAGGAAAGTACAGTACTTGAGTACTTTCCACCACTGCATGTAAGAGAGATGCACTTGTTTAAATATGATGGTCAGTTTGTTTTTAAGGATTCTAATAATAATAATATACATTCATACATTTTTTTTTATAAATTATTTTATAAAAAATATAAATTATTTTATTAACAGTGCTGCAACATCCATCTATCACTACATTTGGAAATCTGATGTTATTTCTTATTTTTTCCCCCAATAGAAAAAATCACAACTGAGTCCAGTCTGAAGAGGCCTATAGTCACACTATTGTCTGTGGCTCCTGTTATTGTCCATGTAGAAACTAAGAATTTGAGAGTGGGATATCATTTTACACCATTACGTTGGTTGACTTTATATAACCACAATGAAATAATTATTGTATTAAGTGTAAATTAACATGTGGAAGTTCTGTTTATACCTGACTCCCTTTTTCATAATTCACTAGTCTTGCCCAAAAAACAAGGAGGAAAAACCTCCAACATCCTGATGAGGCTAGAAAATGAGATATCCACCACATGTGACTCCAGCCAATCAATAACAACGGCTGGGTTATCAGCAAGGGGAGAATTTAACTTGGTGCCTTTGTGAGGATGACAGATAGCTTGAAGTCAGTAGTCGATTGCTCATAGTGAAGAGCTTTGATCTCTGTTTATCCTTGGGAGAGTAATGAGCGACACGACCAAGTGAAGTTAGAAGCTCCTCAGTAAAACACTTTAGCACCACAGTGTGTGTATATTAATTAATTGTGCTGCATGCATCGCGACCATATGTTTCCTCCAAAAAGTCTAATTACCAACGTGTTTTAATCCATTCTATAGTATGGGAGGTTTCATCAAGGAGCATATACAATCACAAATGAATCCACGCCTGTCACTAGTCTTCCTCTCTGTCCATCTCACTCAGACACTAAGACCTCTTGGCTTAATCTGGCCTAAGCTGGTGAGACGCAGTAAAGCACAGAGGAATCAGGATTGCATCCACTGGGGACATTGTCCTAATCCCCTTCTGCCCTCTCCTTTGTAGACACTCTTCTCTTCATCAGGGTCACTGATGCTTTTATACCCTCTCTCTCTCTCTCTCTCTCTCTCTCTCTCTCTCTATCTCTCTGTCTCTGGCTCTCGGTCTCTCTCTTTTTCTCTCTTGTTCTTTCCCACACAATGGGCTTCAGGACAGACGGCGAAAAAACATAGAGGAAAGGAGCAAGAAGTGTGGATTCTTTACGATGCCTAAGAGACTCGAGCCTCATGTGGCGAGTGAGGCCTCATGGCCGGAGCATGACATGTGCTAGAGCGGTGAGGCAGTGGGAGATCAGGCCCACGTCTGCTCTGCGGCGGATCAGACGCACCAGGGCCCTGATGTGGCAGCGGATCCGGGGACTGGTCCGGGCCTGCCGGCATGGTGTGGGATACCCAGTGAACTACAATGACCCGGTCCAAGAGGAACAGGAGATGGTGTGCCTTGAGGTAAGGGCACATTTTAGTTTTTGTCCCCCCTGTCAGCATTACTGTTTCTAAATTAGAGTGTCACTATCATAAATGCACTATACTGGTCAGTATTATTATTATTATTATTATTTTGGCGCCAATACAGTGAAAACTCACCAACCAGTCAAGTAAAACTAGTTGTAAATTACTGTTGACTTTATGTTTTCTTGTTAGTTGTTGCAGTAAAAAGCAGCAACAAATAACATACGCCTGTAGTTCTCTCCAAATAATTAAGTTTGACAGCCTAATAAACTTGTGAGGTTCAGAGTAGCAATACATCTCCTCATATCTATCACATGATATGTCTGTCTTATTGTTATTGCAGTAAGTGATACATCCTTAATTCTGTTGTTTGTTGTTGTTGCTGTCAAGATTGCGGTTTTCTGAGCAGCTTCCATTGCTTCTTGCCAAACTTCTATTTAGAGAAGAACTTCCTGTCTGAAGGAGGCCTAAGGAGATTAAAAGAAGATAGTGTGTCTTGAAATAGTGTGATACCAGTCATTGGAAATCTAAATTAAGTTGTGCAGTCAGTCACACAGACAGACAGACAAACTACACAACGTCCCAATGCATTAGTGAGTTGGTGGTCTGAAAATGTGATTTTCCTTGGCTGCCGAATCATTCTTGGTAAATGGAAAAATAAAGATGGACAATAGCTTTCTGTAGTGAGGAGGACTATGTTTATATTCACAGAGGAGAGGATTGAAAAAGAGCAACAGCAGAAACTGCTCCCGTAATCGAGTGGGAGGACAGAGGAGTCAGTTCAGATCATCACATAAGCATCACACAAATTTGTTTCCTGGCCAGGTGTCTGAGAGCCAACTGGAGTTTGTTGAATTACAGTCAAAATATTTAGCATATTGACCATAACTCAACAGCAATAAAAGGATATGGAACACAACCGTAAGTGAATGAAAAGACAACAATTCAGCATTGCAGTTCTATAACATTTTTGGACAGATTCAATTGGAAATAAAGGATACAAATTGATGCAGCAGAACCTGCAGGTTCTAATTCCACACATTCTTTTTCCCAAACCTGGCGCCTAGATTGCCCACAATGCAACTCAGCCGCAAACCGTTTGATCTGAGATTTGTGTGTGTTATGCTAGTGACGGCTAATGTATCCACAAGCAGCTCGTCTCAGGCAGAGATAGGCAGTGGGCTACAGAGGTCTGGTGAGATTAGACTACTTCTTTCTCACTCCACACCTCCATTATCTTTATGTTTTCTATTTTCAAACATGTAGTCTTCAGACCCAAATGACGTAGACTCAAGTGACATCACCTGAAGCTAGTTAACCCACTTCACACAGCTCCCTCTGGAGACGCACAATCCTTAATACAACTTTTTTCCCGCCGCATATGCGGTAAAGTCCAACTGTTAACAGACTTTGATGTGTACAATCAGACCATTTTAACTGCAGAAAACATACACATATGGATGTTAATACCAAGATTGGATTGGATTGGATTGGATTGGATTGGATTCAGGGTTTCTGGTATTGTGAATGATCCTGTATTTCATTGATTACCGCACATACAGAATATACAATATTTCACAATAAGTGCCTAACTATCCCATTGATATCATTCTCACCAAGTTTTCATTTAAAGAGGGATGTGATTGGCCATGCAGTCAGTTCACAAATGTACTTACTTGCCCTATTAGGCCTATACCATGTATTGTCTTATACCATAGATATACATTTATCCAAACTTTATCTTTGTAGTGGTTATATTTAGGGAACATTTAATCGCAGTTATGAAAGTCAACTCTGAAATAAATGATTCCCATTACATTTGATTCCTTAATTAATTATGCTCCAATGGTAATTTCATGACCTATACGATGCGTTTCATTCGTTATTATAGAGTCCAAGTAATTACAGAACTGAAAACTGCCTGTCCTGATAAGATCTTAACCTTCAGAGTTTTTGTCAGTTGAGGAAAGAGAGGTTTCTCTCCAATTGGTGACTATCGACTGTCTCAAGAGCTCCTGCACATTTTAAGCAGAGTGCCGTATTGTCAGTGTGCACAGAAATTGTACGAGTTGATATAAGACCAGGGATGGCATTTTGAACTCAGCTATTTGTCGATTGGTGTTGTCATCTGTGTTTATTGTGCTTTTCTTTTTTTATTTCATGGTCGCAAACGGAATATTCTCTCGAGGGACAACAAATAAATACACGTTACATCAAATAGCAGTACAATTACAATCAATTCCTGCAACATTTATATTGGTGACCTACAAGAGAAAGGTCAGATGGAATCACAGGATACTGTGTGCGCAAAGCTACAACAATGTTTTCTCCTGCAAAGCTCTGAAATGTGTTTAAATGAGCCCAATAGAATTGTGTTGACCCCTAATGGATGGTGGTAATTTGGACAATCAGTTTGTATGGAGACGTACCACCTAGAGTTCGGTTGAAAATGTGATGTTAAAGTAAAAAACAAAAGAACAAATGACTGTGCAACTGGGTTACAAGGATTAAGACACTGATTGTGTTTTATTAAATTGAGCCTGACATTAACAGTGCAAAGAACAACTTGATGAACACACCTGGGGGAAATTCATTAGAAGAACAATGTCAACCAGAAATAAAATAAAATGGAGAGTTTGTGCCCTCTTTGTCGCCGGGATTAGACGACGTATCTTCACCTTCAAAATGCTCACAGATGCCGTGCATTATCCCTTGAGGTGTTCATCTCCGGTGCATATATCTGTATGTTGAGCTCCAGTGATCAAATCTACAGTTAATTCTACTTTCCTCAAAGCTCCGCAATGCTTTGAATCATCTTAATCACTCGCTGAAAAGACTTTATTCATCCTGTCCCCCAGCTTTGGCGTCCTACTCCTCCGTGTGACCTTGTGTATTCAGACTCCCTCCTCCACTTGGCATTGTGCTCTCAGAGGGAAAAGTCTGTGTGTTCGTCAAAATCACCACAGCATAAAGCATCTTTCGTTATGCGCGCGTGCGTGTGTGCGTGCGTGCGTGCGTGCGTGCGTGCATGTGTGTGTGTTTGTGTTTGTGTGTGTGTGTGTATATCAATCTCTCATGGCTATTTGTGGGTCTGTGTTGCATAACATGAGCACAGGGGAAGGTGTTAAATGAAGTGTTGTGGAGAAAGTCACATGTTCATATCTCTGGAGGGTAACAACGATGTGTGGATGCTAAGGGCATGCCCCAGTTCAGCACAGTAATTAATCTGGACAGGAAAGAAATCCCTTCTTTCCTTTTTTTTTTGGACAAGATAACAGAACAGATGAATGCCTAATCCTTAAGTGGTTCAATAGGCAGTATCACGGAGCAGCACCAGGTCTGTGCGAACATGTAAGAACAGTTCTCTCAGTTTTGTATTACAGGCGTTCACATTTTTGCAGCACTTCCCATTACAATGTGAGGTGGATGACATTCATTTCAATGGCAAAGAGAATCTTAACTAAAAATGGGACCCATGCAGCACAAATATATTGGTGCAAATTAAACAGATAATTAGATCAAATGCAGTATGTTGTACTACACATTTGCAGAATAGGCAGAGTGCCATCTGGTGTTTGTACAAAGAAAAACCTGATGTGCACCTCTACATTAATAAAAGCATATTGCATTGAAAGATATGTGTGGAAATCTACATCCCACTATCTCCAGCATGACTCTGCGTCAAATAGACATTGAACTGGCATAGTTTAATACTCATACAAGCATGTCAAATATTAGGGATCTTATCAAAGAGATCATACCATGCAAACATAGCCGTGCCTTTCATTAATTCATACGACCATTGAAAATCTATGAGTCAGTCAGTGCGCATGAAGAACATCATGTTAGTGCTGCAGTTTGAGCTACCTTCAGATGGCAGTGTTGTCTTCTACATCGGAACTGTGCTGTAGATTACAAGGCAAAGAGGAGCCTGGCAGTCATCTGTTAAAGAGTTAGACTAAATAACTGAATGCTTAAATGCAATGCACATCTTACCATGGGAGTAATGGCAACCTGTGCCTTTAACAGGGACAGTACAGATACACATTGCCGTGGAGAGAAGAAATGCAACAGATTTAATGTCTATTAACTTGTATCTAAACGTCAGCTGCCATCCCTGAGTAGTCTATTTAATTCAGGTTGAAACAACTGTATGGGTGCTACAGATTCAGGATAAAAACAACAGAACAGATCAAAAAGACGCATATATAAATGCATACATGTGTCTGTGTGTGCATTGTGCATGACTGTGTCTGCATTGACAGAAATGGTGTGTGTGAGTGTGGGTGTGATTATGCAGTATATGAGAGTGTATGTGACAAGAGGATTAAAAGTCACACAGTGTTTACAAAATAATAAAACTACAAACAGTTTGGTGCACTGCATGGATCAGCCAGGAATGTGTAAACACGTAGCTCACAGTAGACATGTAAGCCTAAACTTCCCAAATGATGAAACATTGGCTGTCAAAGTCATGCTATCCTTCAGGGAGGTTTAGTTTAAAAAGAAATGCTGCAGTCTATCAGCTTCTGGCTGTTTCAGCACCATAGACAGCGACTTCAGGCAAAGGCTCATTGGCGCATGTGCCAACGAAATTAGAGCTTTTTCTCTTTTTTTGGAGGGGGGGGGGGGGGGGGATATTTCTGGATATTTTTGGCTTTTGTACATGGCTTTAATTTAACAAAAGCTCAAGGGAAGTTTTTGGGTGTTTGTCTCACTGGTTAGTTTGTAGACTTCATTTTGGTCCATGTTCTTTATTATAAATTGACATCATGCAGCCTTCATTGCTTGCATAGCCCGTTCCTAGAGTCTATCGCGTACAAGGCAGGGTAAAAGGACCTGTACTGTAAAAACCTGTGCCATACTGTCGGGGTTTACGCTCTTCACTGGGCTACTACGAGCTGGAGAGAAGACGCATGCGTACTGACTTGAAGCAGCCGGTCGGGAAAAAAAGCCTTATGTGCCATCGGATGTAATCAAGGCAAAGAATTACCTCTTCTCGCTGTGCATACATGGTGAAATTGTAAGTACTGGTGGCAAACCGATGTATCAGTGCACGGACATTTCGCGAGCGGAGTATTTAAGGCCGTGTCCCGGTATTTGAAATGGCATGTCACTATCTTGCTGTACAGTGAGCTTTTAACAGATCTAGGCAGTGTCTTTTTGGTGGTTGTCCAGGGCGAAGAAGCTCTACGGTTCTTCGTGGTGGCACTTTCCATTGATGTGTTGTGCGAGTTGCTGTTGCAATGGTTTCTGCTGATAAAATCGCTCAGGAACCATTACATCCCAGCGTCGTTCACATTTCTGCTACGGTAAGATTGAATGAGAATAGCGGTTTATTTTGGTGTTATCATGATTTCTCCTCTGAATGGATACGACCACCCCCACCCCCCATTTCATCGTCTATAGTCAAGCCATAGCGTGTATTGCAATTGTGTCAGCTTTGAAGTACCCGACACCTATATAACGCGTAAAATTTGCCATTTGGCAAGACGCACGAAATATGCAGCTGAAGCCTGCTCTGAATCTGAGTGAAACCGCGCGCGGATCCATTTTAGAAATGGCATTGTATGCACCGAAAGGCTGTGATAGAGCGATGCTGCGGTTATAGATTTGCAAGCTGCGCCTTCAGGCCCCCCTCCCATGTACCAAATCTCCTGACATTTTTTTTTTAAAGCATCGTTTATTGTGTCAGGTAGTAGCTGGATGATGCCGTGTGTTGGAAGCGACAGCTTTGTTACATAAATGATCTGACAGGATTTGGCAGCGTCTGACCTGGTGATGACACATTCGTTAAAACCAGACAAGAAGTAATTCTGTGAGAATAGCCTGTCTGTATCTATAGGCCTACAAACCTTAAAAGAGATTCTGTTTAAAAAAAAAGTGACAGCTATACACCATTTTTGTACAGCAATTTCCCCTGGACATGATACATGTAGCCTAAGGGTGCATGGCAAAGTGACACCTGACAAGTAAGAATCTAAAGACAAATATTTGCATTATTGTGTATTTAATTAATTGCTCCAGCCCAGTGAGCAGTGCAGATTTTTTAATGCACTGCTCTGACACTTTTGGATTATGCACATTGAGCCCATGGTCATCAATCCATCCCTTGTATGCAGTTGGAGTGTATGGGCACATGCAGTCAGTGTGAGACAACAGGGGCTGAAAAGTGCTAGATGGGTGCCAATTCTTCTTCCATATACTTCCCCCCTGAATGGATTAAACAGCGTTCCAAACTCTGGGCATGCCAGCACATGCTCTTGCCAGAGAGCATCAGCAGCAATCATACAGTAACACATACTATAGGTGGCAACTGGGTCAATATCACTATACGGTGTCTTTGTGACTTCCCATTCCCCCCCCCCCCCCCCCCCAAAAAAAACTAAGATGTACCATTGAACTTCATATGCATTGTATTATGTAGATGTTATGCTGTTAGAAATGCATGTTGGTCAAGCTCCCACACTTTTTTTTTATAAATTAACTGCATGATGACAATGTACTTTCAAACAGCCACATATGTCTACCCTGTCATGGACACATTTAAAGTAGAGTAAATATATTGTAAATACATAGTGATTATAAATTGTACATTTTCAGAAAGATATGAAGTCCCTTTCTCAACAACATATTTTATTTGATGGGTAAAGTATTTGGATAACTAAATTATGCAAATAATGTGCACCCTGCAATGGAAAACTTGCTGACAGGGTAAACAATGACAGAGTGGACATGTTTGGCTAATATTAGCATTTAATGAGCACATGATGGACCTTCAGTTAGCAACATGATTCAGTTAGCAAGGTGACTGTGTACTGTTTAATAAATAGATTTCGAATTTCTGAAAGGTTTTTATATTAATTGATATTTCACTATGACAGAGTGGACATGATAAGCTTGACAACATAACACTGCACACGTTAATAGGATGAAAACTACGATATACAAGTGTAAATACTTAGTCTGCAACATGCCACTGTTTCAGCCTCCAGTGAAGAAAGACACATTGGTGGTAGTAATGTCACTGAAAACATCAGAGGTTTTCTTAAAGGGGAAGTTTCCCCATAATGACAGGGTGGACAGCAATGTCAGGGACACGTGAAACATTTTCAATATGATTATGAAAATAGAATATACATGATCAAAATGACTCATTTTATCAAATAACTTGTTGTGGACAATAAGATTTAATATCATTTAACCATCTATTACACACACTGTAGTTAGCAGAGCAGTGTGTGGGACATGCCAAAATCACGTACAGCCAATGAAACAAAACAATATAAAATAATGAAAACACATTTTAAGAGACTTATCATTGTATTTCTATGTGTGTAAATGTTTGGCCATTTATAAAAGCACCTCAGAGTTTCATTATTATGTTACATTTTCATAATAACAGTGATTCTGATGAGGACACCAAAGGCAATTTATAGTGATATTGACCCAACTGGTAAATTAAATAAATCTAATTTATGTGGTCAAATGGATGCACTGTCAGGATGTCACACTAGACTTTGGTCTCATTATACTGGCCTTACGATCTGCATTGCACTGGCACTGATTTTTACGATACACATCCATTGCAGGTCAAGACAGTTTCTGACCACAAGATAAAATATCAGTTAAATACAATTCCTGACATCTAAAACACTAAACTCAGTGCCTCTCCTCTGTTTGTAGCCCATGGGATCAGAGCGGATGGAGATGCGAAAGAGGCAGATGTCGGTGCAGCAGGAGTCGGCAGCGGGGGGAACTCCACCGCCACAGCCGGCCCAGCCGGGCCAGGCCAACCCACGGGGCTCAAATGCATGTTGCTTCTGCTGGTGCTGCTGCTGTAGCTGCTCCTGGTAGGTCTTCCCGACCCGAGAACTTGTTCATTGTGGCGCAGCATGGCCGACATTACTGCACACAGGACAGCACAGCCTGAGCTATACTGTGTCTTATGTTCTTGATATTTTTGCATGTGATCTGTAGACACTTACTGTGCAGTAGCCTTATGTAAACAGCAGTTGGTTATCTGCTGACAATGTGAGAAATGGGAGCTCCTGAAATATCTGCAGTTCAGTAAGCTTAGTGTGGATGAAATCCAACCAAATCAGACACAGTTACATCGCAGATACAGAGAAACAGCTAAACTGAGATAATAAGCTAAACAAATATGTACAAACATATAACTGTTATATACAGCATGAGTATTTACTGTAAATAGATCATCTGAATATGTATTTTATCTATCTTCTGGGCATTATTGAATTATAATTAATCAATTATTGAAAAGTTGTCTATTGCAATTTCCCAGACCCAAGATGATGTCCTCAACAGTCAAAACTCCAAAGATGTAAAGTTAATTATCAAAGAAAGCCAGCAAATATTTTGATTTGAGAATCTGAAACCAGCAGCATTTTGGTATACATGCTTAAAAATGACAGATTTATCGATTATCAAATTTGTTGCCAATTCATTTTACGCCAATCAACTAGTGATGGCTTCATTTGCTTGGAAATGTTAATGTTAAACTGGAATGTAAATGATAAACAATGTACAGTAAGATGACATAATATCACTTGAATAATTTCTTCAGTGCAGTTCATAATCTGTCTATCTCACTAATAGGAATGAAGACCGGGATGAAAGGAACCGAAAGGCTTCTTATGACGTCAAGGAAGGGACCGCAGACTGTGAAGACTGGTCAGTTGATTTCACTGCACAAAAATGCCAAATCTAGATTTGGCATATTTGTCGAAATAAATGTTGAAATCAATCACCCCCATGTTGTCCATGCTCTCTGCAGCCCAAAGCCCACGCTGGAGGAGGTGCGCTCGTGGGGGCAGTCGTTTGACAAGCTAATGTGTTGCCCAGCGGGGAGGAACGCCTTCCGGCAATTTCTTCGCACTGAGTTCAGCGAGGAGAACATGCTCTTCTGGTTAGCCTGTGAGGAGTTCAGCAAAGACGCCAATAAGACTCCGGTAGAGGAGAGGGCTCGTGTCATCTATGAGGACTACATCTCCATTCTCTCGCCTAAAGAGGTCTGACATCTCTTGAGTCACTGTTATTAAAAATGTGTGGAAACTTCCTGATATGTGACAGGAAGTCATCATTCTTCAATGTCCTCATTCTCCCTGCCTTTAAAGTAATAGTTTGACATTTTGGGAACATTTTGAAGATAGAGAGAGAGAGAGAGCGCAATTAAGTAAAGGGATAAACCACCAATCCTTGTGACTTTCATCTGCTCGCAAACAACAGAAACATGTCTCGAAGCTGCTCTGTGGTGCACTACCAACAGGGTAAAGAGCCCAGAACTACGTTTTTATAATAATAATAAACTGGGGGGATAAACCCAATATGTCAATCTGCAGCAAGCATTTTGTCCCAATGTCAGTTAAAGGCTTAATATATTTCTGTAAATTACGCTAAATCACTTTGATAGCATTCAAATTGAGTTATAGTTGAATGTGGATAACGTTACATCAGAAAGCAATGGCGTATTATGTTTGCACGCACCTTAGCTAATAACAGTACCGTAACTTGCTAATAGTTAGCTAACAGTCAACCTGTCCTATCCCATCATCATTTTAGTTATCAACTGCACCCTTGGTCGACATCCTTTGACATATTGAAATCTCATGTTTTTAGCTCTAGCTACAGGCTTTTTGCTCGGTCTCTATTGATACCACTATCATGTCTGTATACGGTAACTAAATACACGGTTGGTTAGCTTAGCTTAGCAAAAAGACTGGAACCAGAGGCAAACAGTTAGCCTGGCTCTGTCCAAAATTAACACAATCCACCAACCAGCACATCTGAAGCTTTTCTAATATCTCATTGCGTGTTTGTTTACGCTGTACAAAAAAATAATTATATGCTATGCTAAGTATATATGTTGGGCTAGCGAGCGGAGATCACTGAAAGTTACATGTCGTAGCCGAGAAAGAGCACATAAAGCCGTACATTATTGTTTTTTATACTTTGGTTTTTAAATGGATTAAACAAATTAAATATAACTTGTTAATTAATGAGCTTTAGAGATGCTGGTAGGTGGATTTTGGTCCCTTTAGACAGAGCCAGGCTAGCTGTTTTCTCCATTTCCTGTCATTGTGCTAAGCTAAGCTAACCGACTGACTCATAGTTACTTCAGACATGAGTGGTATACATTTTGTCATCGAACTCTCACTAAGAAAACAAATAAACGTATTTCTTAAAAAGGTCAAAGTTTTCCTTTTTAGACAGTTTGTCATTGAGAATGTGCAGATTCTGTTCTTCCTAATTCCAACCCCTGTTCTTGACTCACAGGTGAGCCTTGACTCCCGTGTGCGTGAGTCGATCAACAGGAACATGCAGGAACCCAACATGCAGACGTTCGAAGATGCCCAGCTGCAGATCTACACACTAATGCAAAGAGACTCATATCCCCGCTACATGAACTCCCAAGCCTACAAAAACCTGCTCAACACTCTGTCAGAGCAGTCCCCCGAGTCTTAGGGTGGTGATGACCTGTGATATTTTAACTGTCTTTATCCCCCCCTCCCCCTCAATCCTTATTCCCTTTTTTTAAATTTTCTTTGTATGTTCAGTGTAGGATTACATGAACCTGGCCTCGGGCCTGGCCCCTCCCAGGGATTTCAGCGCTATTGTGATCTGCACCTGACCGAAGACACTCAGGTCTTAAAACTCCCGAGGGCTCGACATCACAAGTACTGCTACAGATCAACATAGCAAAACACTCCAAAGGAATATGAATACATTTTGTTTCTGTTTTTTTTTTCTTCTTTTGATAGAAATAATCTATTTTATTTGTGTTCAGAGATTTTTATGGTCTGTTGTTTTTTGTATGATTGTTTTGGGGGGGGTTGGGGGGGGGGGGAATTATTCCTACTGTAGACTATATATATACATATATATATTTATGAGTTTGTAAATAGTAAAAATGGAATTGTGGGTATTTTATGAAGAAACGCCTGGTTCTATTCACTGCGTATGAAAATCAAAGCTCAAGTCAAAGGCTACGCGTTAGCCCTACTTGCAGGCAGCTTTGTGGGGTACTGTATGATTTTACCTTGGTTTTGTTGTTATCTAACCTCACTCTTCGGTACCTGTGACAGCGACTTGGCAACTCCAGTTCGTGTAAAAACTGTGTGGGATTGAAAAAGTGTGGTTATCAATGAAGTTACAGAAAGTAACAATGGCTCTAATCACAGTGTGCAATTGGTTTCCATAAGAAACACAAATCAATTATGGAAGTGTATTTTTACTTTCTATACTCAGTCTTAACCACAGAAAATTGCCTATTTAAAATAGATTTTTTTATTCAAGTGTTATTCAATGCACACATTTAATCTCATTTTACCAGTGTGACATACAAACTAAAGTCATTCTATTTACCAGATAAAGTATTTTTTATGTATTGATATCTATTGCCAATACAACAAAACCAACACGTTCAAATTATATATAAATTCTATCGTGGAATTAACAATACTGTTAGGTCACTCACTGTCATAAAATGTAGAAATTTGAGTTTATTTTATGGCTCTGTAATTTCCTAATCATTTCTGGGAAGCCAGTCTTTGTGCTAAGCTAACCAGCCTCTAGCTGTAGTTTTACATTTAACGAACATATATGAGAGGTAAAAAAAAAATATATATATATATATTGGGTTGAAATGGAGCGCTAACCAGCTGCTGGCTGTAGCTTCAAATGTACCATCCAGACCCGAGAGTGGTATTGATTTTCTAATCTAACAAAAGCAAGTAACGTATTTCACACAACTATCTGTTTTAATTCTACATTTCTGTCAACTGGTATGTTTGCAGAGACAATTATTAAACACAAAATTTAATTTATTTGACTATTGTTTGGAATTAATGAACTGGAAGTGTATCAACTTCCTCAATTTGACCAATAACTAGAACCTATGCATAAGAACTATGTCACAAACTCCTTTAAATTACTAAAAAATTGCATGTCAAATTGAAGTGTGAGTTTGACATTTGTTGACAGCTGGTGGAGTCATCTGTGTATCACCCTGCAGGATTTCGACTTTAATAACCTCACCTGCAATATGGAAGTGACGCTGGGGTCCGGCCAGGTCAGCAACACCAAAGCTACCATGTAAACTGTGTTGATACGTTTAACGAAAGGCATTTCCATTGACTGAAATTGGAGTTGCCAAGTATAAAATACGTTAATGTATTCTGATAGTTTTAGTTGAATTACTTTGTTGCCTCACAAACATGTCACTCAAAGACAAGATCCTCACATGGGGAAGTGCCTTGACATTCAATTTTATGACATCTTTCTCATGGGCAACAGTTGTTTTCAGACTCTTGCCATAAGAGTGGTAACTGGAGCATGAGGCCAGGTTACTGGTAATTGTCCCTCTCTTTGGCCAAATTATCACATGTTTTGTCTTGATTCCTTAGTCGTGATACACTGGTCCATTTTGGTAGAACTACCAAACAGTATGGTTGTGGGTGATGACAACACATGTCTTTATTTGCTGAAGACAAACGAGATCAATGGATAGGGCTGTTTGATCTGAACTTCTCGCCGACCCGTGTTCTTCGCGGTGGCACTTCTACTTGTCTTAGAATAACGTTCACTTACTGTGTGCAATTTGAGCTGATGGATACACCGAGCAGATCAACCTCAAAACACAATCTAAGCCAATGGTTTGGAGTGATGCCTATAAATGTTGTTTCTTCTTCTGTTTACTATATGAAATGTGTTATTTTGCGCTGAGTTTACTGAAGAATACATAAAAAAAATATATATAATAATAATGTGAATGTTTACAGTATTTGGTTTCGTTTTTTTTTTCTGCTACTCTCCAAGAAAAATAATGACTTGTGGGCATTTTGATTAAGACAAAAATAAAGCACAATAATTTTACTGACTCTGGCATGATTTGATCACAAAACCACACAATCAAGTAATAAAACTAAAAATCCCAATACGGTTGAGAGCCTTAAATCACTTAATCTCGTCATCAACGGATTTTAATATAGCAGCAGATAAATAAATTGATTTGCAGGCAACATTAGCTAAATTACTCCATCACTGTGCATTTATGTGTCCAGTAAGTGATTGTTTTCCCAAAATATGAAGGGCTTTCTGCATCAAACAAGCCATTGAACTCTAATGTTCATTTGGGGTCTTTCAACGATCCGAAATTGCACAGAACTTAGTTTTATCGCATTGATAATTCATGCTTTTTCATATTTTATGAAAATGTTAAACCATAAATTAGAAGAGAAAAAAACATGTTGCACACAGCTTAATATTGTATTAAATGAGTTAGTTCCTCAAGTTCAAAGTTTAAACAGACTTAACCCTGTACAACTGATCTGGGTTCAGGTTGTGTGACGGTAAGGCAGCACAACTGCTTGTCGACATGGAGTGGTTGCACCTGGCAATTAAAAACATAAACCGAGGAAGAAAGGAAAACAATTGTCTGTCTTCCCTGGTTCTGCCAATGACATTAATATGCACACATCAGCATTCACTTTGATGTGATGAATATTCCACCAATAACAAATGTGCGCACGCGCACAAGTATAATGTTCAAAACTCACATAACCAAAGGAGACTGAAGCCTAATGAAAATCACTTATTTTTAATCAAATGGATTACATTTTTATTGGGCAATTAAATAAAACAATGCAATGTTGTGAGGGAAAAGCAAAAACAACATTGTCTAAAGTGTTAAAACTACATATAAAAAATGCAGATAAAAGAGAATGAGACAAGATTGACTGACCAAAAATCACTAAAAACAATAGTAAAATATTTGGGGGGGAGGGCATCTGACAATGAGCTCAAATCTATGAACAGGATATTTATTCAAACGGTAACCTGTGGCATCTTTGTATGGCGTGTACCACAAAATACAAAGCTCCAATCTGTTGCAGAGAGATAACCTGGTCCAGGAATTTTGCTCCTTGTCGGAGTGCAGTGCAGACTCAGCAAAACTAGGACACAAAAAACACATTTAATTAGCACGCAGAAACGGGAATATATCCATTAAACACAGATACACAGACTGCCATTTATATGACATGCATTTTTTTTAAATTAAAAACCCATTGTGGTGTAATCCTATGTTGATTTTTTTTATTTCTTTATTTAATTTGCCTTCTCTTAAACATCACTTTGTGTTTGTAATGAAATGGCAGTGATCACATTTATAGTGTAAATTCATACACAAAGCGTAGCCATTACTCTGAATAGCTTCTGTAAATAACATTTAACATATCTCAAACAATAAAAACAAGTATATGAGATATATGTAGAATGTCTGCGAGTTATATATAAATTGTGGTTTAATCTATGAATTCTATAAGATATTCTATAAAATATTTAAAAATCCAAATCCCATAAATAATCAATTAACAAATATAATATAAAAGAGCAGCACATTTTCAGATTTGAGACACATTTCTGCCTAATAAAATTTGTAAAAAAGGTAAATCAATTATAAATTATGCTACAGATAAATTTTCTTCAATAGACTGATGAATCGACTCATCGTTTCAGTTTCAATTTGCATGCAACAACATTTGCATGCAACAACACAGGAGTGAGGAGAAGGACCAACTTGGCCACTTTTCTTTAGGAACTAAACAATATTGATGCTTGTATAATGTGTGTGGACACGTACAACTCGATCAATAAAACACAAGTCAGTTCGCTGATGGGTTTCACGACTTAGTCAAAGAAGCCCCGTTAAACAACGTACCTTCCATCTATTTCCGCAGTCATTGCAGAAGACAAACGTGGTCATTGGCTCATCAGCGCTGCGAGTTTGAACCTGGAAATGACAACAACAAAAAAAACATACGTTTATTACAATACCAAACTGAACAAGTTTGTCCAAACTGACCTTAATTCATGGGACTCAAACTCAAGTTACCGGATGAGAATGCAGTCGTATGCGAATGCAACAACAGGACATTTTAAACTTTCCGTAATGTAACAACGCACCATGTCATTCTAACCAAACCATGCAAATTGCACCGTGGAGACATTGCTTATAAGCACACCTGCAAACCAATGTTACCGTCGATGTTACCTTCTCTTTCACGACACAGTTCAAATGAAGCACAAAGGGCAGTCCGTACCTGTGTGTAGGTGCAGCACTTCCCCTTGCACTTGCCGCAGGTGAATAGATCCGTCTGACAGCCTCCAGTGGTGGCCATCTGGTGTTCCCTGACAGCTTCTTTGTCAAAATTCTTTCTCATTTCTCTTAGTTCATCACTGGCCATTGCCTACAGAAACAGAAGAGAGTCGATTATGATGCCTTTAAGTACATTATTTATATATATTTAACTGATGTGACAAGAGATATGCACCATAGCGTAATATTATACCAACAGAGAAGCAAGACATTTAAGAAGAACCGACACACTGACTGTGTGTTCCAGGATATTTAAGATGAAAGCCATCACAAACCTCTGCGGTCATCTTAGCCATCTGCTCGGGGGTTACATTCCCACACAGCACAGTCCTCCTTAGATTAGGGTTCTTCATATCTTTCAAATTTGAGATTCGGCTCCGCACACGGCTCTTGTATTTCGGGTCCGTGCTCTTAAACTCTTGAAAGATAAGTGATGGCAGGTCAAGGAAGACAATTTGGCAATTCATTTTATTTTTTTATAAAAAAAAGTATATAAAAAAAAATAACTGCCTTTCAGGGGCGTTTGTGTTGAAACATTTAATGGCTGAACTAGTTAACTGACTACATTTGAATCCACCAGAATGTCGATAATGTAAATGCTCACATTCTCAGTTTTCAGCCTGTGTGGATTATTTATGTTTCTACATACGGGAATTAGACTGCTGGTCAGATAAAACAAGACATTTTAAGTCCAAAGACATTACCTTGGAAAGAGGAAACTGCTAGAAATGGGTATTTCACCAGTTTCTGACATATTACAGAACAGGGGCCACTTTTTTTTAAGGACCCCGTCTTTATCGTAACACTGATAAAGCATATGCTTTCTACCATTTGTACACGTAGATGCCATTGGCACTATTCATATTAAAAAACCTTTCAACCTAAACACTTCAGACCTATTTCATCGTGATAAACACAAACACATTTAGATTTTTATCACATCAATACCACTTGTACCTTTAAGCAGAGGGTCTTTTTATTCAAAACTAATTTGGACTCATCGACAGCATTTATACTTTTCAAGTAACTGATCTTAAAATCTTTTAGAAGATGAACAGCAGGAAGACTGGCAGGGTTCTACTAAATCCAGATATTTAAAACATACTTATCTAAAACAGACTTTTAGTAAGGGCTTCAACTTTGAAATAATTAACTTATTAAAATCATTGACAGAAGGCTCTGAATAAAGCATAACAGAAGTTATCACAACATACAGAACACATAGAAATGAAAGCCTATTACTTCAGACATTTTTTATAGGAATGTTTGCACTAGAGCGTGTGAAGTGATGATTCATGACAGATTGACATGTCATAGTCGTATCAGAGTTTCTATTGGTCCAACGCTAAAGTGGGTGGAAGTAATGGACACAATATGCTTGTTTTATCGGGGAAACTGGTCCTCATCTGTAGATACGCCCTTTTTAATGATACAGCACAATTATAATAATATATAGCAAGAGCCACAGACCCCTGGGGTCCCTGGACCTAAACCTAATTTAAGATTATAAAATTAATGAATGAGGCGCAGCTCTAATGGGCTTATTTTGATCACTGGCATCTAAAAAAACAATTATAGAAGAAATTTAAAAACTCTAACATCTGCTTCAAAAACTTTCCATTCAATGTAAAGGATATTTTCCTCAATCTGTGCTCCAAGTTCATCACAATCAGCACCAATAGCAATATGATCATCTGAAAAGGGAAAAAAAGGAAAGTCAGAGGATAGACCTAAAATTACTTTAAATAAAGCCAATCGTAACCAACTGACAATAACATCCTGTGTGGAAAATGTGTTGTCCAAATGATTATAATAAGCAGGATTACCTCCTGTTTGTAGAGCACTGGTCAGCAACTCTCGGCACTTGACCCTGATAGAGTCGGAGGTGTTGGGGGCACGAGGAAAGGTGTGGATCAATGTGTTGGTTGAAACTTCAGCAGGCTCACTCTTGCTGCTGGAGTTACTGCTCGAGCTGCTATGGGAGAGAGAGAAAAGAATATGAAAAAGTAGACAAAATGCATCTGCAGCCAAAAAAAAGTGTCAACGCTCAGTAATGTTTTACACGTACAAAAAACAAAACAAAAAGACATAAAACATTATCTTCTTCTTACCTTTCTTCTTTTGCTTCTGGGCTTCCCTGCGAGGGAGAAACGGCCGTAGTTTGCTCTTTCCTCTTTTCATCCGAAGGTTTCTCTCCACTGTTAGGTTCATCTGGGGTACAAGTGGCAGAAATCAAGCAAGTAAGAAAACAAGAAAGCGACACTAGTGCAGACCAACATTAAAATAAAGAATGTCAATATGGCCGTGTGTTTGACAGTTGAATAGCTCGACGCAAGGAAAACTTTGTTATTCACAATATCATACGGGTATCAGATACGAACAATATCATGATATATTATTCCTATGTTTCACAATAACTCAAACTTTTAAAAAGACTTCTTAAATAGTCTCTGGCTGAGGCAGTCTATCAGTGTGGATGTCTTCACTGAAAGTGCTGGCTGCTGTTCATTTTTATGTGCTGCTGAACACCTCATTTACAACACTGTGGGGTGAGAATAGATACAAATGATTTAAGATACTCCAACAGGGGTATGTTTGACAGCTGGTGTACCCAGAGCGCGATGTGATTAATAAGCAAAGGATCCAAATTGGCTTGGACTTCATAAAGCCAATCAGTGAGAGAGGAAAACAAATCAGTACGATTGGCTACGATCAAGCATTAACAGCTTGGGGCATCAAAAGATCTCTCCAGAAATATGACACATAACACAATTCACACCTGTTTCAGTAGAATTATAAAGCAAATAATTACCCAAAAGCTTCTTCCATGATTTGATCAAGGCCTTGGCTAGGGATGTTACCTCGTCGTCTGTGCTCTGCTTGCGGATGGCGTTAACAGACATCCCAATTCTGGTAGACTGTGGAAAGACACAGTGTCAATGCTTCAGGGTTTGAGCACAGACGGTGAGCCTCAAGAAGAAATGAGCAAAGATACCTGCAGCAGCTCGAGACTCATGGGGATACTCCGCAGCTCCTTCAATAAGTCCAGAGCCCCGGCCTGCAGAGGAGAGTGTGGTTAGATATGGTTTCTTATGAATCTCGCGCTCCAGGAAGGTTATAATTATTGGTTAAAAAAAAGCAATTCATTTGGGATGAGCAACCAGTTGACAGGAAATTAAACTACAACTGTTTTGATCATTGATTAACTGTTGGGGGGGATTTTTATAAAGCACAATTTAAAAACATGAGCTTGATGATGAAATTATTTGTTGATTTTCCTCATCTTAAATTATATTAAACAGAATATTTTTCTTGGATATTTGGTTACATTCTTAACAGCACCCGCCATTGCAAATGCCAAATGATGGATTACTAAACCAATGATTAGTCGTGGCCCCAAAATGATGTTAGATTACGTGTAACATTAGCTTGGCGGCTTAAAGTTAACTCACGTCAAGCGTTTCCAAAAGTCCCCAAAACACCATCAGAAGTCGCGAGGATATGTGCATTGATCCATTTAAGATTTCGACATCTAACTAACGTTTGCTGCTTAGTTTCTTAAAACGACCACATGCAGCATGTTATTGCAATGTGTGGCACAAGGCTAGCGAGCTGCTGCTAGCTGCTAGCCACACAACAGACTTTAAAGTGACCAGCTAGTCACAACTGCAGGCTTCCTAACCTCCTGTGGTTCAGGGGTCATAACACGTCTGGTGAAATGACACCCTGGTATAGAAGTGAACTGTCTGGAGGATTAATTAGCCGCACAGTCCGCAGCTAACACCACAACAACGCTAAGCTACACATAAACATCAGCAAGGCTGGGAGGGTAGCATCCATTCTTCTCAGACGTCTCACCCCGTTTTTCTTCTGCGCCATTTTATCCATCTTCTTCGCGATTCGGATGATGTCGTCTTCCTCCTTTTTGCCCATGTTGACCGATCTGTTGAAGTCCAAGTAAACGCGGAGCAAAATAGGAAAGAAATTCGCGACAAAAAAAAAAACACGCGAGCGAAGAGAGAGCGGCGGCGTCTAATTGAGGGACCAGGGACCGCACACTGACCCTGCGCCGCTCGGCAGACCCGAGTAGCCGATGCATGATGAGTTCAGGGCCAGTTAATCGTTTCGGAACCCATGATTCCTCTGGAAGCGGTCAAATGAACAAGTTGGATATTCATTCATCAGACAAAAGCCACAGGGACACATTATTTATGAATACACAGATATATCTCCGTATTTCCCTAGTTCTGTACAAGCAGCTAGCAACTAAAACAAGCCTGCATTTTGGTAATATCACCACCTGTCGATAGATGGCGCCAAAGTGCCGTTTGTATCTCTGCTTGGGGTCAACAATGGACTCTTTTGGCTGGAAACACTTCTCAAAGGTCTCAGATCAATGTTTGGGTCTTCTCGTGTTTTTACGTTAGTAGTTAATCTGGTGGAAAGTTTAAAATGTTCTGTCCTGAGCTGAAACGATTTATTAATCAAAAAGTTGATGGACCGGCAATGAAGTGGCTACAGAATTAATGATCCTTGTAGTTATTTTAGGCAACACAAATTTGCTGCTTAAAAAAAACCTAAATATTTTATGGTATTAAATATCATTTCTTTGGGTTTAGGACTGCAATGGAATGTTTTCACTTTGTGTTTTGATTATTGGATGTGTACATTAACCACTTAATTGTGAAAATAATTGAGAGATAAATACAAATTATTCATATCAGCCCTACTGTATTTGTGTCACAAACAAGGGCTCACAAGATACATCTGAGGGACAACAATTAACAGGATAAGGAAGCAGACATATGTTTTATATTAATTATTATATTAATATTTATTCATGCCATACATAATTGTAGCCTATCTTTTTTTTCTTTATCTTTTT
The DNA here is from genome assembly GCA_038501785.1 of Myoxocephalus aenaeus. Classification (NCBI taxonomy): domain Eukaryota; kingdom Metazoa; phylum Chordata; class Actinopteri; order Perciformes; family Cottidae; genus Myoxocephalus; species Myoxocephalus aenaeus. The sequence goes on from JBAMJR010000329.1 coordinate 1,489,513, forward strand.
TTTCTTGTTCATCACTGGATTATTTTACCAAGAGTTTAAGATGTTTTAAAGGATATATAACAACAATAAGTCAGTTGCAGGTACATAGGGTCTTACAATATATATATATATATATATATATATATATATATATATATATATATATATATATATATATTTATTTATATATATATATATATATATATATATTTATATTTATATATATATATATATATATATATATTTATATTTATATTTATATATATATATATATATATATATATATATATATATATAAATATATATATATATATATATATATCCACCCCCAAGCAGCACAGTATTAACTGTATTATTCATTGTAATAAACAGTGAAAGATCTTCAGTCTTGCTAAAGGCCTTTGGCAGGACTCATGGCTTTAGATGAAGGCACGGCTGCAGATCAATCCTGTGACCATTGAGTTGCGGGAGCGAGGCCTCGATGGTCGCACACTATTGGATCTTACTGCAGTTATGTAACACACAGAGACTCGCTATTTCGGATCTTACTAATCCAAACAGATCAGCATGTGACATTGCCACCTAGCAATTGAAGGTTAGGTAATCACTGCTAATTATTTTAATGATTGAACAGAGTACATACATACATATATAGTCAATCAAATATACAGTATAGAGTACAAAAAGGTAACACAAATATATGGTTCCAAAATTCCCATTATGTTTCATCAGTTTACAAGAGCTGGTAAAACACTGACGAAAGCATAATGAAGCTTTAATTTTATGATCTACTCTTTAAATACATAATGTGTTGGTACTTCTGGACTGTTTGACCTACACAGACCTGTCCTTCAGTCCCGTCCCACCAGACAGTCTCCATCTTCCAGGGCAGTGCACATGCTAGTGGGAGGTGTTGGCAGCTTCTAGCACAGTGTCTGGTAACTGCAGTATAGTGACACAGCGCTCACCCCATAATGCAATTAAATCATTAGCCACTAAATAAAAGTCTACAACAAACAAACGTCAGATATACCGTGTTGGCCTTCCAAGTTTGGATACAACGCTGCAGTATTTACACAATTATGGTCACATTTCTTGTTAATTACATTCACCAGCATATTCAACAGGTGCAAAACCTAAATTCATTGTGTGTTATGAAATGTGAAGGTGGATTTCCATTACCCGCTGTGAGGTAAAAGTGCTCTCTTAAGAACTTATTCTGCTTTATGCTGTCAGCGAGTGCACCTTAATCCCTATTAGGACAAGACCTCTCAATCTGATTATGTCGGCTGCTTGCAAACAAGAAAGAATCCTAGCCACCGGTGGTATCTGTTTGGAGCCGTAAACATTTACTAATACATTTTCACTTGGAGAGTTCATATATGAAATGTAATGTAATATCTTGACAAACTTTCACCACATTTGTCCTCACCTTTCAATTATTCTGGCGCTCACTAATCCTTTTACTGTACCAATTCACTCAGTTACTCAGTTAGTATTTTAGTGCAAATAACAAGAAGGACATTAATGGATGATGATTAAAGAGATCTTTTGGAAATTGTTTTTCTTATTTTTATTGAGACATATGAGATACATTTGCTATGGTGAAAAACCGCCAGTTGACCAAAACCAAAATCTAAGCCATACTCTTAAAAACAAACAAAAAACAAACATTATTGCCATCCATTTGTGATTGAATCTCATTCTGATAAAAGTTCAGTCGGCTGTGATACAGTTTGTCTGCGTTTACTTCATTTGTTATCTTGATATGCTGATTAAGTGTGAGCAAAGATTAGGCAAATTGGCCATGATGTTGCACGTCCCAAAATAGCCCTCCAATGCCGCTGAGAGGCTTTGACCAGCGCTCTGAGGAATAACGGAGGCACACTTTCTGTCGTTTTAGCCACCACATTTAAGGGGAAATGTGGGATATACGGTAAGTCTTGTTGATTTAATATCTGTTGACATGTTTGCTCATTTCTTAAGTATCTACAGGGTGGAATTAGTTGAATTAGTTGATATGTGTCAGGTGCGTATGGCTTCTTTCTAAATCGGTGTCTACATCTAGACTTGTTGTGTTGTTCACAGTAACAATTTTAACAGGAATAATGTAGAACCTGTTGTAAAAAAAACATTGTTCCTCAGACCGACTATTTTCCCTTTACTGTAGATTATTATACAAATTATGCAACCTCTAATGCTAAGCTAACCAGAAGAGGCTCTGTGCTCTTATACAAGGTGTTATCTTCTAATGTACAAATGATGCTCTTTTATACCGTGCTGTATTTATACCTACTGATATTATGCAACTATAATGTCACCCTTATATATATTATTGCATTTAATATAAATCTACAAAATACCGTAAGATATAATATTACATGTAAAACTATATGTACTGACTGCATAAAGCTTAAGAATATTACTGCACATTTAATGATTCCATTTACAATATCATGTACAATGTTTCTTTAGTAAAAAATATAATAATGTGCAGCTACTGCATGTCTCTAGTTCACTTTAATCCTAAAAGATGTGTGCATGTGAGTTTTCCAGTTGGAGATGATGATGGAAAAATCATACAAAACGCATTTATTATAATACAAGTTTCCGTACATTTTTATTTTGCCGAAAAGCGATGTCGATCTAAATGAGCTTCACAAACAGCAGCTGAACAGAGCAGAATTAGAAGAAAATATGAAATGTTTCTAGCGGGTCATATTGAGAGGGACTACTTTTGTATGAGACTATACACTGCATAATGCACCTTTAATGACCACTAATCATTTGTGTACAGTCTGTAAGAAGGGGTAACCGAGGGAATAAAGTAAGTGTCACGATGTGTGCTTTGAAAAGAGTCAAACAATATTTAAATTTGCACCAAGCAACAAACAAAGCTGATGGACTGTAGGATTGCCCTTCTTCCACTGTTAATAAGTAATGTTTGATGATGTTTCGTAGAGCACATGTTGACTTAATCAAATCAGAAAGAAAAAAAATGGCGCAGTGTACAAACTGCACTAACCTTAAGTCAAGCATGGTTGTCGTTTACTGTACACACACACACACTCGAGGCTCCAATATCTGCATGATACTCAAACCCTTTGGTGAGGTATCTCTCCTTAAGCACAATTTAGGATAATTTGATGAAGACTGCAGTAACAAATGAACAGCCGTCTCCCTCTTTTTGCTCTCTTTCTAGCCACCACCACAAAACATGAGCGACACACCCGTCGAGGAGCCACCTGCCCAGGAATTGTCCTCGGGCAGCGGGCAGACATTACCCTCCCGACCCCTACAGCCGATCTCTGATCCCTCCGCTTCTAAACGAGTATGTTTCTACAAAAGCGGAGACCTTAAATTCAGTGGACATCGCATGGTCATCAATGCCCGCACCTTCAAGACGTTTGACGGTCTACTGGATGCCCTGGCCAAGAAAGTGCCTCTGCCCTTTGGCGTGAGGACCATCACCACACCTCGCGGGATCAACCTGGTTAAGGCTTTAGATGACTTACATGACGGCGGATCGTATGTGTGTTCTGATAACAAACGGGTGAAGCCATTAAACCTGGATGAGGTGAACCGGCGGCAGGTACCGTGGAATGGCACCAGACCCGTCAGCGCCGGGCGACGAAGACGACAAGGTCCCCGGTTTGGTTCCTTTGGCAGAAGGAATGAAGTCAACACCGGCAGTCCAGCAAAGGTCACTAAGAGGGTGGCAGTACGGACACCAAAGAGGCTTGTGGTCATCAGGAATAGGGATCCCACTGTTAAACGCACAATTGTGCTCCAGAGAAGAACAGCACCAACATTTGACGCTTTGCTGGATTACCTTTCCCAGATCCTGCAGTTCCCAGTGGTGAAACTCTTTTCTATGGATGGCAGAAGAGTAAGTACGTGGGAAACTGAAAAATGCTGATTCAAAGCAACTCCTGAAAATATCATAAGCAGCCTCTTTTTTTTGAAAATGGTGTAGCTTTATCTGGTCTATATGACAATTTAATGGGTAAACAAGCTTAAATATACAGTAGTTTGTAAACTTGCAAACTACAGTTATTTTGTATTGGCTTTCTTGCCGAGAGTTGGGTGAGAAGATTGATACCACTCTCATATCTGTCAGTTCAACATAAAACTGCCGCTAGCAGTCAGTTAGCTTAGCTTAGCATAAAGACTAGTAACAGGCAATCAGTGGAGAGCTCAGGAAGTCATGTGCCCGGATAAGAAATGTTCATGTTATTAACAGTATACCAACTAGGGCTGCAACTAACGATTATTTTAATAATCGATTAATCGGTTGATTATTTTTTCGATTAATCGATGAATCGGATAAAAAAAAAAAAAAACATTCATTTCCAACCCTTTATTCAAAAACAGAAGTGACCGTGAACGAACAGGTTGCTCCTTGAACATCCCTGAGCTGTTAATTAAAAAAAAAATAATAAAAATGGACTAACACAAAAAACATACACATGTATGCTTTACATTTGCCAAATGTGAGCCCTTTTAACTGTAATAGATATCCTTGGAGCAGAGGCTGCATTTAGCATACCCTGCTTTATCAATATGTATGAAACACTGGGACAGGGGGAATCTGTATTGCTCCTCTCACGTCTGTTTTGACCTGCACCTTCCTTAAACTCTTTCATTCACATCATCTGATCAATATCTGGGCCTCTTATGACCATGACGTCACGTTGTTGGCTAAGCCCAACTACGTGATTTGATTCGTTCTACTTTGAGTAAAAAAATAAAAAAATAAAAACCTGCAGCCAGATCCGCCGGTGTGCCGGTTTAACGTTAACGAGTGACAGCGTAAACTGAACCAGACCGGGGGGTTACGGCATGTTTCATCACTTTACGTTTTTTACAAGCAAGACTGAACTGTAACGGAACATAAAGCAACTTTAACGACAATACACAACCCAAACACGTTAGCTAACGTGATAGCTAGCTGACTAGCTTTCATTAAAAACAAGTTTGAGGGAAATGAAGACGCTGGAGACATCTTAACGCTGATTGGCCAAGACTCGACACAACAAAGATGTTCTATTGCTAAGATCACAACCTCAGTGTTTCTCCGCGTCTCACTCCAATCTCAGAAACGCTGGCGGCCAGTTGCTCTGCTCCCCTCTTTATTTCTTTTTTCCGCGACTTATTGAATGGCGTAATAATCGCGCGACACAACGAATCGATGATGAAATTCGTTGCCAACACTTTTGATAATCAATTTTTATCGATTCGTTGTTGCAGCCAGAGGAAAAGCTGTTTCTCTTTTGTCTTCATGCTATGGTAAGCTAACCAGCTGCTGGCTCCAGCTTCATGTTTGAACAGATAGACGTAAGAGTGGTATCAATATTCTCACATAACTGATGGCAAGAAAACACATTCGTATTTCCCAAAAATGCATTTCTTTAAAGTCACCGTGAAACGGAAGTTAGAGCCACTTAAGTTCAATAATAAAACAATTCACTTGCTCTCTATCTCCAGAGATTTCCACTTTATCACATGGTCAGCTTCCTCAGTTATCATGGAACTGTAGACGTTCAAACTTTCCATTATTCTCATTTATAAAAAATTGAGTTTGACAGTTCTTGACAACACAATCTTAACTAAAAGGTCCACTTACTCACTTGTCCCAGAGCTTTCATGTTTGTTTTCAGTCTTCAAATCTATAAAAGCATAAATATTTGGATGCCATCAAGAATTGCAATGGTTGTGGTATCATTGTATGTCGCATTGAGCTTTAATTTAACTGAGAAATAGTGGGTGATACTATATTCATGTACACAAAACCTCCCAAATAAAATAAAGACACTGGTATTAGCTTATTTTTCACTGTAGTTTATACTTACGAATTAGAAATCAAGGCTTTAATCCTGTTACTTTCCACATTTTAAGTATTCCAAGAAGTGCTAAGAGGTGCTATCGAGGTAGAGACCTCCTGGTGAATTATCGCTCCGTAATCCCTCTTTCCTGTATCCTTCAACAACAGGAACAGACTTCCTGTTTGTTAAGATCGGCATTCGCTTTTGAATTGCAGCAGCCTTTCTTGCTGGAGAAAAACAGTTTGCACAATAAAAAAAATACAAAGACAAAAGGATAAAGATCGACTCCGACTGAATCTAGCATGATCTAAGTCAGCGATAAATATAATTTAACATAAAATAGAAAGCTCACGAGTGTTGAGAACCTTTAAATGCACCTTATTCCTCGAGAACTGCCTTATCTTCTATGATCGCTGGTCTGCTTTAGGACAATATGTGGCGTAAAGAAATGTAAAGCAGTTTTTTATAATTTCAATTGAAAGACTTGATAACACTTTCTATAATGCCAATGTCTAGAATGCATTATACATATACTTAGAATGCATTATAATTTGCTTACAACACTGTAGAATTAAAGTTATAAGCATTCATACATCTTCATAGTGCTTAATAATCAGAACATATGACTTATGACATCAAGTATTTTAATAGATTGCTGGTCACTCACTGACATTCTTTCTGCAAGGAGATAGTGTATTAATCAATTTGAAGTGCCTCGTGTAATGAAAATGTTTTCCGCTTCTCTTTTAGATTGATGGTCTTTCAGGACTTATCCTGTGCTCTGGAGTTGTTGTGGCAGCAGGCAACGAGTCATTCAGATTAGGAAACTACAGTTTTCACGGAGCAACCCAGATGGCACAAGTAATGGATACCATGGAACCATCTACGTTGCAGCCCCAAACCCGTAAGTTGTAGTCACTGTTAATTGACATATGACTGTAAAATGTCCATGTGGTCCTCTTATAGACAGTATATGTAAAGACCACAAACCAACCATTTACAGATGGTTGAGCATTTTCACTGAGTAGATACATATATGTATTTGGCATTTATATTTCTTAATGGTATCTAGTGATATTATTTCTAGTGGGATCTTGCTGTTGCAGAACATTTAGTTTGATCTGTCCTGGTTTTGAGATACGTTTCCTGCCTCGACCTCAATGCAATCAACCTGTGAAAGGGTATAAAAAATGTATTTCAAATACATTTTCTCTTTGTCTCTCCCCCTCTCTTTCACAAACACTTCCAGCCAAAAAGAATGGAAAATCTTTGTCGAGAGGAAGAGGCTCACGGAATTTTTCCTTATCATCAGAGAGATATATTGTCAACCAGATACAAAAGTCTATAAATGGAAGCAGCAACAGCGAGCTGCATCACCACAGCAGATCATTTGAAACACAAGTCAACCATCGTCCCGCATCCTTGGAGACGTGTGGAACTGGGAGGGTAGATAATGAGCATCATACCGCCATTGTACCTCAGGACGATGACATTGAAAAGTCTTTCCGTGTGAATCAAGACGGCAGCATGACAGTGGAGATGAAAGTTCGTCTGACCATTAAAGAGGAGGAGATGCTCCACTGGACCACCACACTCAGTCGCTCCAGCCTTAGCAAGGGGACAATTTGTGCCTTGATTTCTGAGTCGGCCAACAGCTCACCTGACAACACCATTGCCAAAGACTCTTCTAGCGCCAGTGAGGATGAGACGAGAGAGGAGAACCATCCCGCTGGACCTGGAAAGGGTGTGGACTTTCACGACCAGCAAGCATATGAGGACGACACTTCCATGGCTTTGGGAAAAGCAAAAACTGATTTTAAACGCGCACCTACACCAGGCCCTCGGCACGTTACGAAGAAGGCGTCTGTTGAGAGTGTGAAGACGGTGACAGAATCAAGGGTTCAAGAGAGCACCTTGGGACAATATTCCTATATGGAGAGGACGGCTGATGGTGAGAAGACTGAGGGATACTGCATTGTCAGACACAGCAGCAGCAGCAGCAACAGGCCAATCCCCAAACCCAGGAAAACGGCGTCTGCAGGGACGAGCAACAAAGGCTCCGACTCCTCCGTGAGGTCGTCAGGAGCCGAGGTTCTTCAGATACAGAATAACGGGATGGAGGTGACAGAAACTGTGATGCATATTTATGAAAGTCAAGGCTGCTACAACAACTATTCTGCAAATGAGGAATACAGCGCGGACAGTGTACCCCAGCATGGTTTCACTCCACCGCCAGAAAGCAAACCGTCCACTGAATCAGGGCCGCGTTCATCCAGGAATGACTGTGATATAGATTTAAGCTGGCAGCCACCCACGACTCACTCACAACAAAGACAGAAAGAGGAGATGTTGTCATTGTCATCAGAGCCGGTAACTCCAATTTATGAGATTACTGCAACAAACTCCCAAATAAAGGAGACAGTAAAAAAAGACAAAACTCCTAAAAGTGAGACGAAGAAAAAGACGATTAAACCAGCTCGGAATAAGGAGGGTTTAACTTCAACGAGCAGCTCAGACAAAAAGCAAAAACAAAGCATAGTTAGCCCCCCAAAATATAGCAAACATTCATCTACAGACAAGCTCAGCAGCAATGCCAGTGTGGGGAAAAAGACTTTAACGTCATCGGAAAGTGCTAAAAGTGGTCAAAAGAGTAGAGTAGAAGAAAGGCCTCAAATTAATAAGAAGGCGATTGAGGATGAAAAGATGTCTAGGAAAGAGCAAGCCTTATTAAATGTAAGAAAGACCCCACCTAAGAGACTAAACATGGGTAAACCAGCTGCGAAAGATAACGGCCATAATGTCAATTCTTCAACTGGGAGGCCTCAAATGAAGAAGAACTTGTCGGACATTTTACAACCCAAGAATTCCCTTTTGCCAGGCAAAAAGACAATTAGCAAGCCCAAATCCATGACTGAAAGCAGAATACCATCACCTAAAAAGTCTTTAGAGTTGAGTGAGAGTTCGATGCCTTCGCTCAATCCTTCCCCCTCTGAAGTCCACCAATATGTTGAGAACTGGTTGGAGAAAGTCAGCCCAGACCAAGTGCCATACACCGAAGAGGCCATCGCAGATCAATCACAGCCTCCAACAAAGGTTGTGTTTAAGATTGGCGGTGATTCGGAATCAGATGAAAAGAGTGAATGTCAGGCTCATGCAGATGAGTATCATCCATCTCCTGATGATGCTATCAAGAAATCCGCTTCAGTGAGTCATTGTCTTGAAGCTACAGCTTTGCTGCCCGGTGACCAATATGCGAGAGGTTTGTGCGTTTCAATGCCGAGTGTCAGAGTCGATCCTGTGCAAGAGGAGGACAGACTGAGGCCACACAAATCTGCAGAGGCCATCGGTCCGGCTGACAATGGATCGCCTCCATCGTCATCCAACGTTTTGATTCCAAAAGCAAATTCAACACATGTCCTGCATGAACTCTATTCATCTATTCACTGTATCAGTAGTGCATGTGAAGACAACACAACATCCAACCTTGAGAAGTCCAACAGCCTTCCTAACATCTCAACACAAGTGGCGTCAGCGTTCGGCTCGTCTTGTAAAGCCTTCATGTCATTCTTATCCGTGGTGACTCTGCGAGACAACCTGACCGGATCTGCGTTGGGAGACGACAACCAATCCGAGGACATGCTGATGGTGGAGTCCCTGCAGAAAATGTCTGCCATCGAGGACGAGGAAGAGCTGAGGGCAAGTTTGACAGATCTGCACAGCAGAGCGTCTTCTCGCTTCAGAGAACGCTGGAATGATTTCCAGACTCTGAGAGAAAGGCTTGAAAGTGAGCCGCTGTCGCCCAAATTTTCCGAAACAGAATTTGCCCTGGATGTTGTTTCCGAAGGGGGTGATGCTTTTGAGAATATTGAAGAGCTGATGGATGAGCTGAACATGCCGCACGACCTCAGAGCACAGATTTCTTCAACAGTCCAACAAGCTAAATGTTTTTACCCTGTAGAGGAGAGCACTTTTGTAGAAAACGAAAGAAACCAGTCGGACTCCGACGACAATTTGGAACAATTTGTTGAAGAATGCAACAATGAAACAAAACAATCGCCGGAGCCCAATACTACCTCCACAGCTGAGGACATTACTCAGACAAAACAGGGTTATAATAATGGGGAGATAGATCAATTAGAGGAAATCCAATCTGTGTATTCTGAGTCCGACCAGGAACCTAATAAAGAACCAGAAATATCCCAGACAGACAGAGATGAGACCTTAACAGACAAAGAAAGTGACAAGGAAGAAGAGCAACAAGTCAAGGAGGTTAGGGAGGTGGGGAATGACAGAGAGGATGGACATACAAAAGAGACAGATGGTGATGGTGAAGAAAAGGGAGAGGCAGAAGAGGGGGCAGTGACAGAAGTGGATGACATTGGGCAGGAGGAATGGGAAGTGGAAAAAGTAAGTGTAGAGGAGGAGGACTCTGTCCAAGATGTGGAGGAAGGAACAGAGGAAGAGATGACAGTGGATAAGGAGGAAGATGAGGATACACTAGAGGAAGCAGAGGAGGTATTAATGGATGAAGAAGTTCAAGAAGCAAGAGACGATGATAGTATTGAAGAGACAGATGAGAGAGAGGGTGATGAGGAGGCAGAGGAGGAGGAGGAGGAGGAGGAGGAGGAGGAGGAGGAGGAGGAGGAGAGGCAAGGGGCGGAGACTGAAGGGGTAGCTGAGGTTATTAAGGAATCTGAGGAAGAAGAAAATATAATTGAAGAAATGGAGGAAGAGGACAAAGCAGATGAGTTTATTGGGGAGACAGATGAATCAGAGGAGGAGGAGGAGGAAGAAGAAGAGGAAGAAGAAGCAGATGCTTTTAATGAAGATGTTGAGGAGGAAGCAGAGCAAGTTATTGAGGAGAAAGGTGAGGAAGACAATGTAGAAAATACAATTGAAGAGATTCAAGATGAGGAGGAGGACGATACATATGCAGTTACTGAGAAACATGTAGAGCGGGAGGTTATTGAGGAGAAAGATGAGGAAGAGGACAAGACGGAGGTGGCAAGTGAGGAAAACAATGAGGAGGAAAAAGAGAGCGAACAAGAGGTGGTGGAGGATGGTGAGGTTATAAATATAGAAGATGAGGAAGATGAAGGAGAGGAAACTGACAATAATATGGAAGAGGAAGAAAAGTGTGACGAGGGTGAGGAGAGCAGGAACGAGCTGGAGGAAACAGTAAATAGTCTTGAAGAAGAATCAGCAGGAGAGAAAGAAGTTGACGAGAAAATTGAAGACAATATGAAAGCAGGGCAAATGTTAGATAACAAGGAGAGGGAAGATGATGAAGAAAATGAAAGTAATGAGTTAAATGAGGGGTTAGACGAGATGGAAGAGCAAGAATCAAAGGACGAGGTAGAGGAAGAAAATGCCTCTGAAGATGCCGACAGTATTGCCGGTGCTACAGATTGTAAAAACCTCCTAGAGGAGGCCTCGTATTTGCAGCAGCAGAGCAGCTGCGATGACGCAAATGCAACGGTAGCAGAACAGAAGACCGAATCACCGACCAAGTATTCCACTGAGTGTCAGTGTGAGGACGATAAAGGTAACGGGACAGACACTGTAAATGAATTTGAAACAGACGGGGGAGGGGAGCCTCACGAGGGCGGAAGCGGCATTCTCCAACATCCTGTGGAAATATCACAGGAACTACTTGACTTTGTTAACTCCGCCCTGCAGTCCTCTTCACTTATATTCACGTACGACGCTCGGGGCAACGTCAGGATAGAGCCAGATGGCGCCCGGGTTACACAAAACAAACAATATGTTATTCCAAAAAGTAGAAAGGATATGTCCTACGGTTTAAAGCGGCTCCCGAGCCCGAGCACCTCGGGTTTGTCCGATTACAGGCCAGAAACGTCGGAGAGTGGCGGATATAAAACTCAAGAGTCTTTAGATATTGTCACAGACAGTGGAGAGGAGGCTTCTCCAGTCGGCAGAGGAAAGACTGACATCCCTTTCAGGAAAACAAATGTGGAGCGAGCCGACTCCAAACCGTCCGATGCAAGAAATACAGACGTCTCGCAAAAATCCCGACTAAAAAGTGGAGGGAGTTTTTCTTCTTATGACTCGAGCACTAAAGCCTCAAAGGAGGATCTGTCTTATTTCAGTGCTGCCAGCTCGCAAAAGGCAGACACCGACCCTGCCACAGAGGCCACGCAGTGCATTTCTTTCCCCCCGGAAAAAGACTCAGCTGATGGGGTATTAATCGACAAAGGCAGATGGCTGCTCAAGGAGAATCACCTCATCAGGAAATCTCCTCCAGTTGCCGAGGGAATGTACGGCCATTTAGATAGCACATCTGTAGATACAGGTCAGGAGAACAATAGCGAGGATTCCCTGTCTCAATGCAATACCAAGCACAACCCTCTTGCAGCCATATCCTCATCAGAGCTCGAGGAGATGGCGAAGCCCCAAACTCCGAAGTGCACCTACTATAACATGCCACATGGGAGCGATTCTGACCCATTTTTGGATGATGCGAGTGTCAAAAGTGGGAAAAGGGATGCAAGCAGTGTCAGAGGGAGAGGCTTCAGGGTGTCACCCACCATTGATACTTCTAAAACATGGACAAATAAAAATGGAAGTATGTCTTCCTTTGCATCAGTTGAGTTTAAAATACAAGACAGAAAAGTGCATCCTGAGGGGGAGTCCTCAGCTGTGACAAGGGCAAGATGGACACCTAGTGGAGAAAGGGGTGTACTGCAAGCACAAGACTCCCGAGATGCACTCCATGTGAGATGTAGCCAATACTGTCCCATACTATAAAAGCAGGACATTTATTTCACAGAAATATGCACATGTGCTGGTCCTGTGCTTTTAGTCTTGGCTCTGGTTGTTCTGTTGTAATGCAGCTAAAAATGAATGTGTTGTGTTTCGACACATAATCATAAAGAAAAACCATTTCTTGCAGCCCCACCAGACCAGACCTGTGGTGATTGAAGAGAGTTGTGCCTCTTATTGCTGCTTGAATATAGTCAAAAATGTACATATTAACTTCCTGTCTTTCTCGTGTGGGCTGAGGAAACCCATCGCAGAGTTAAAGTAAAACATGGAATATAACTATCAGCAGGTAAAAACAACTTTTTGGTTACTGATTGATCACTGTATTACTATTACAAGTACCACAACTCATCAGTTTCTTATTGAATATAATGTAATAAATAATCTAAATGACTGCCATGGAAAGAAGATTGTATTTGGTGTTGTATTGTATTTTCGGGGATTACTATTTCCAAAGACATGTGGATATCCCTGGGTTTAACAAAAGACTACTGCCTGTATGTCAATTGAGTACTGATTATTCTGTGAAAACTAAATGTCTAAATTCATTACAAGGCAGCCTCTGACAAAATGTTGTTTTCGGCTGTCCGAATTTTGAATCAATAAACTATGTATCATTTTTTAAATTGTGTTTATAGTTGTGACACTAAAACAGATAGAAATCAGCTTCTCTCCAACTCAACTCTCCAAGTCACATGCTTTCTGTTACAAGTTTTTGGAAAGCTCATAGAGCTAGAGGACATACAACAATGGTTTGGATAAGCTGAGAATTACTACATGACTTAAATGCAGCTTGAACTTTAAAATCAATTACGTCAAATACAATTTGAGAGGGGGCATGTAATTACGTAATTATGTAATTACGGTGTGTGTTTAAACCTTTCAAAATCAAGACTATTACGAATTTATTCTGAGTTTCCTTAACTGTAACAATAGTATTTAGCACTTTAAGAACTATAACTAGTTAATCTGGGTCACAGATGTAACCATCAGTTTAATGTCTGAAAAACCCAGGTCACTTACTTTTGCTCTGAAGGTGTTTCTAGAATCATAAAAGACTCCTCTTCCCAATGAAAACATATTCCGTGCGCAGAAGTATAATACAGTTTTTTTTTTTTTTTCCCCCGTTTTTTTTTACCTGTTTCCCAAGCTGCGCCTCTGTTCCCGATTCAAAACAAAGATGGCGGTCCAGGCTACCTGTAAAACTATGTAGCGTCGCGATTTGGAAAGACATCTTTTATTAATCAATGTATTATCTTTTCATCCAGATGGTTAGACAAGTATTTGAGGATGCTGGAAATATTGGCTACGGTAGGTGTTTTTAAACTTCTTTCTGGGTTTATCAAACAACCCCAGTTAACCTAACTAATGATCTCTGAGAGAAAACAGGGGTTAATACCCCTGTGACCCGGATGTTCGCTAACTCATTGGCCCTCTAATGTAGGCGTGTCTTGTAGTCTGATTATCAGTGACACTGCAGAAGGCAGACTGAGCTAAAAGAGAATAAGTATTGGACAACAAAATACATACAAATCATTACTATTGTTGCTCCATATCTGCTGAACATGGACACAATCATCTGTTTGCTAGTTCAGCATGTCAACTATTAGCGTGATGGTGTTAAAACTTTTTTTTTCAATTCACAAAAATAAATCAGTTGTCTTCTGTGTCCTAGAAATTCCATTTGGGATGAGATACAGAATGGTGAAAACAATCCCATTTATATCTCTGGCCTGTGGTGACTTTTGACTTTCATTAGGATGTTATCTAAGAGAAGCATGTGAATCCTGAATGAGCCCGGGGCTTATGATATTCTGTTTGCTTCAACTCCAGCCCAGCCCTTGCTCACTGGAGGTTTCTCTCAAATCTATTGAAATTATCACGTCAAGGTATCAAAAAAAAGATGATTTACATCAATGCTATGCTGACTGGGAAAACTACATTGTAATGGTGAGGTATTAATAGATATCCTCAGTAATTTTCTTCTCTTCGTTAACACTTGAAGGGTTTGTCTCACTCTTATCCACTCATCCTGAGTGCACCGAGGAGAGGGCGTCATCTGCAGCTGTCAGTCGGTCTAGGTGATGTCCCCTGATGCCGTCAGGCATATGTAAGTGACACTTAATGACAGACTGGCTTGAAATATGTGTGACTAGAGGACATTATCCTTGATCTGTGGTTTTTGGCCAGGGATAATCCATTTGATAATTTGAGGCTGTATAATTAACAAATTATACATGTTGTTTTTGTGCTAACGACAGAAGCAAATGCTGGGAAGTTATTCTTTCCCAGTTTCCCCTCCTGGTCCCTGACCCAAACACGCACATGCAGAGGGACACAAAGAAAGAAGGAGACAAAGGGAGTGAGAGCGAGGTCTTTACAAAGTGGCCATTCCTGGAAACCTTCCAAAGGTTTTGTCAGTCGCTATGGAGATTTGGAAAATAGCCCCAGCAGTTTAATTCCTCTGTTGTTACTATGGTCGAAAGGTATCTAGTGTAAAAGCCCCATTCCCCCAAAATGAACGCCGGTCCTTACTGTGCTCATTTTGTAGACCACTGACTGTGCTTGAGTTCCATCTGCTGAAGAAAGACTTGACGTAGCAGACGGAGGAAAGGAAATTCCTCACTAACCAGGTCGATGAAGTACTAACTCAAGCATAAACGTACTCCATTAGAAGTAAGTAATAAGCTGTCCTTAAGTAACACATATCCGCAAATTCAAGTTTGTTAATACTGATACATCAATGCACAGGCAGTATTTGGTTGGTCCAGGTGGAGCTAGTTTGAACTACTTTACCTATTTAGATAGTTTTCAGATAATCCAGTGGTTCCCATGTCGGGCTCCTCCAAAGGCGCTCAAGAAACATCTGAGGGATTGTGAGATGGTTACGCAAATCGGTATTCATTTTTATGGTCATTAGACTGATTCTTCGCTTTATTGTGCAAACATTGGGAGATTCACCTCGTTGAGCCTCAAAAAATGTATTTAAATGAAACTTTCTGAGAAGTTAGGAGGCAAATGTGTCTTTGGTGGAACTGCTAACAATTTATAGGTGCATAAAATGCAGTGGCGGGCCGTGCATTTCCTACCTAGGCCTGCTGTCTGGTATCGTATACATAAATACGCGCATGACGGGATGCTGTTCGGCGGAAGCAGACAGACAGGCAGAATGAACAGACAGGAGCTGTGCAATGAGAAAATAAGCTAATAGGGAAAAATAATTATAATACATGTAGTGTATTTGTGAGAAAAAAAACAAACATTATAAAATAGCTATAACTTTGTGATTCTGTTTAGGCCTGCAGAGAAGGCTTAGCAGGCCCTGACGGCCCGCCACTGATAAAATGTGACAAAGGGCCCAAACTAGACACAGTTTTTCAAGCCAAAAGTTTGGGAACTACTGCATTAGTCTTTAACATTCAAACTTCTTCTCTTTTTTTTGTTAGCAAACCTTTATCTGACTCCAGCTGTCAGATAAATATAGTGGAATGTATTCGGGTAGTAGAAGTGGAAATGACTTGTAATTACTTTCAGCCATTGATAATAATCTGACCGCCAGACACAGATGTGACAAAACAATCATTGTGGGCCCCTTGGCATAGACCTTTTCACATTTAGATTTACTTCAGTCTGATGCATTCACTGAAGTGCAACAAAGACGTTGTGCTGCACTAAATCTGCCATGTCATGACCCACAACTAAGCCAGACAATTTATCAGACAAAAAACAAACAAACAAGCAAAATGAAAAAGTCACTTAAAATAAGACAAGGACACACTGTTGCAACATGCACACCACAAACACTCATTTCTGCAACTTCATAATCCATATAACGCATTAATCTGCAGTAAGAGTTCATCTCTGTGAACAGAACGGTCCCTGAATCTGTCTTGGTTTCAACGCTGGCAAATATAATGTTAGGGCTGATTGCTATGGCTACTGGGCGCACGGGTCGGTGAATCAAGATCATGGGAGATGAAACAAAGGATGCCTTTTTGCTGCCCAGTGCCTGCGGGTTTGAAGCGATGACACCTTAAAAACAAGATTTAACTTATCTGTTGCCCCATCCCATTATATGCGGACTGACCCTGACTAATGTTGAGTCTTATTTGGTTCTTCTTCTTGTCCTGTCAAACATTCTTTTTAATGATCTCCCCCGCAGTGTGGTTGCTCTGGAGAGAAAAAGGAACCTCAGCAACAAAAATAAAAGGACAAAACGATAAATTGTAAACATTGCCAAGAATGGGAGCTATTTGGCCTAAACTATGGCACTGCCAAACACAGGGCGACAAACAATAATTACGGCCTACTGTCGGCATTCTGTCGCTGCAGTTAGGTGACAGATCAGCAATACACAATCCCTGCTCTGTTTGTGACAATCCCGGCCTCCTCTGTCTGTCTCTGTGGCCAACACTGGCTCATAATGGGCCTGGGAGCAGGAATTTTTGCAGCCCCCCCTGCCTCTAAGCGAGTGTTGATCATGTGAATTTCCATTACCTGTTTTAGCAATGGGGTTTTACTATGGACTCGTACTGGGACTCCTGTGTGGGCCCTTTAACACCACTGGCATTGATGGATTCACATAGCCAATACCTGTTATCAATTCTTTGCCGTATAAAATCAGTTCCCGTGAAATGAAAAGATCTCAATGTTTCCTTTCCATAACCAATTCTTACTAAGATACATTTTATAAAGTAGACATTACAAGAATAAAGCTCACAAAGTCGCTGGGGTTTTCCCTGCACAGTCATATCTTGGGATGGGGGCAGCATACCACATTTAAAACCACTGCAGCCGCCTCAACCCGCAAGACAAAAATGTGAAAGTCTGTGTGAAAGAAATATTTGTGCATTTAGGCTGCTAGCTAGTTGACAAACACCACTTCTTCTGTGTTCTGTAGAGAATGTACACCCGAAGCAGTGTGACTGAGAGGTATAGAGTGTCCCTGGCTCAGCTCTGCTGCCCTGCGCCTCCCTTCACACAATCACTGGATCTCAGCTAGTCAGCAGCACTGCAGCACCGACAGCTCTGTGTGCAGCGAACGGGACAAAGACAACGACACAGGAAGACAGACAGGGGAGAGAGAAAGGGAGTCTCTTCTGACATATCTGATGTGTTTATTATTTGCTGCAGGTCAATTTGAGGAAACAGGTGATGAAGAAGAAGCTGATAAAATAAGGCTGCGGCAAAAGCTGCTGGTATTGGATGGCTTTGATTTGCACCCCACCCAAACCTCACTGCCTTTTTCTCTTTCCCCCCTCTGTGTGGGACCATCAAAGACTTTAGTGCGTAATAGATTAGCGGGCAGCGCAGAAGAGTTGCATGTTTTGACCTTTGCACATGTCCTCCAAACCTGATTAACATTTGTGAAGCTGCTGACTTGCGCTTCACTTCACCCCTCGAGAATTTCACAGAAAGCATAATAGAGTACACGCACGCACACACACACGCGCACACACACACCACAGCTGATAAAAAACAAGTATTAGCATGGGTGGGTGACAGCTTATTGAGGAGTTTTATGACGCAATGCTTCATAAAATAGATTGGACAAACCCATGCAGATGCGTATGTGTCGATCTGTAGAGGGAGAGACAGGAGGAGAAATACATTGTTTAAATGGAGAAATCAAATATCAGGAAGCAATTCTCAGCACTGCATCATGTCACTGCACTGGATTGTGAGGATGAACATGTCCTGATATGGACAGAGCTGTGGGAAAACCGTCCTCTCTCACCAGAATAACACATTTATATGTCTCTGTCTCATCTACGTTTCCGTCTTCTGTTTCCCGACAAATACTAAGCGGAACTTAAATTGTTCGGGGAGATTAGAAGACACACATCCTACTTGTTCAGGCTTTTCTATTATTTGTGGATCTGACCAACATCCAAAAGAAATCCTCAAAAGAACTATGTCAATCTGCATCTCCTGACCACTCACGTGCTGTTGTTGAAACCAAACGTAATTACCCAAATGTAATGCCAGACCCTTAACAAAAAAACATGACTTTATCGTGCGCAATAACAGTTTGGCCCAGTTCGATCCTGGATCTGTTTGGTACCTGAAAGACAACCTTTTCTTGTTCCTCTCTCTGATTGGTTAGTCCACATGTCCCTCAGGCATTTGCATGAAGAGGAGACTATAAATTAGGAGTGATTTAGGGAACGCCTTCCTAGGCGCACTCCGCTGATGCAGTCGGGACAAGAGCAGCAACCGAGCTATTGTGAGAAACGAAACGCCAGAAAGATGTCTTACAAAGTAGGCTCGCAGTCTTCCTACAGGAAGATGTTCGGCGGGGAGAAAGTCGCGCCCAGGGCCAGCTACTCCACGCGCCAGTTCTCCAGCCCGGTGCGCTCCTCCTCCCGGGTCTCCTACGGGCTCTCCTCCGCGCCGGCCGCGTACGCGACCAAGACCCAGCGGCTCCGGAGCAGCGCCGCCATGCCCCGGCTGGCCTCCGAGAACCTGGACTTCTCCCTGTCCGACGCCATCAACAGCGAGTTCATGACGAACCGCACCAACGAGAAAGTGCAGATGCAGTCGCTCAACGACCGCTTCGCCAACTACATCGACAAGGTCCGCTTCTTGGAGCAGCAGAACAAGATCCTGCTGGCGGAGCTGGAGCAGCTGCGGGGCAAAGGCACGTCCCGGGTCGGAGATCTGTACGAGGACGAGATGCGCGAGCTGAGGCGCCAGGTGGACCAGCTGACCAACGAGAAGGCCCGGGTGGAGGTTTACCGGGATAACCTGGCAGAGGACATCGACAGGCTGAGAGAGAAGTAAGGGGGGCGTCTCTGCATGTTCTCTGAGTGATGTTCAAGAACCCTCAATGCAGATGTTATTACATTGTGTATAGGCCTGAGCCGCACTTTCCCTTAATTATTCATAACTTCAATAAACAGGGTTCTGTATATACCTGTTTGGTCATGGACATTTGGTTTAAAGTCATGGAAAAGTCATGGAAATCCATCGGTCAAAATGTGTATGAACCCTGATATATATTACATTTCATTTATATAATTTAATATAGGCTGCCCTTAAGTTTATTTATGCCAGACACTGCGCTACACCTGAACTTGAAGTGCTGTCGCAGCTCGAGTGAAGTTTATTTCTCACTGACATGTTTTCATGCGTGAAGGAGTGGAGGCAAACAGAGCTGGGGAGGCAGAAAAGGGGTGACGGTGTCAGTTTCCTCCATCGGCTGTTTTGAAAATGGAGAAGAAGAAAAAAGGCCTGTTTTTGTGTCTGTCCCTGCAGGTTGCAGGATGAGATGTCCCAGCGGGAGGAGGCTGAGGGCACCATGCATAATTTCAGACAGGTACAGTATGATGTGATGAAATACAGTGTTGTCACACTGTTGGCATCAGGTACATCTCTGCCTCTGTTGTGTTTAAATGTGATAGACGGGAATCTATTAATAATATATCTATAATTCCTGCTTAAGTGGCTTAAGAGATGAGATAAACCTCAATTATCTCTTAGTCTCACTTCCAACTGCTATGTGGTGTAAATGTCTCTTTTCTCTCCCATGATCTCGATCTAATTATGGCTCATGACCTGCAGAGATAGGAATGCACTCTTCTGGTGGCACAACAGCAGATTTGAGCCGTGATCCCGAGTCGCTGCGGAGCAGAACCGACCCTGTCCCGGTACAAAAGGCCAAGTTGTGGCTGTTGAGTTAAATCAGGCCTGCAGTGAGAGGAGATCTTTTTAAGTCTGACTGGTCACACTGAATGAGCTGGACACCACAACAGTGTGGGCCCAATGTGGGCCCAATGTGGTTATCAGAGCGAGAAGACAATCCACCATGTGATGCGGCTGTCTCACTCTGGGAAAGCATCGGTGCATAGAAATGTCACTCGTTATCGTTCTTTCAGTGACTGTTCCCTTTGATTTTTAATTAATGGAGATTAATGAAATGATGATGAGTAATGCAAATAGTTTCAAATGGATTTCACTGCTTTTTAGGTCATGCGGTGTGTTATCAATGCATCACACCATCGTGACCTTGTCTATATGAATGGCAGGAAGGAAGTCCCCTGTGCTCTGTCCCCGCCACGGTGGCACAGAGTCAACAATGCAGCGCCTGCAGCCGGCTCTCGCTCAGTCAGGCAGACAGTCACTCTTCCAGCCTCCGGGCCTGTTTGGGAAACCCTGCTGAATAGCACACTTTGTTTGTGGCATTAGAGCAGGAGCAAAGCTCCTTCATTTGCTGATACCTCAATTACCAGCCTGCCAACGCCCTGACAAAGCACAGCGGCCCGGTGCCACGGCGAGTGTTTACGTACGAGAGATGGAATCAAATAGAAGGCGGCAGGATGTTTTGAATGCAATACAATGTTTTACGTTATAATGTGTTTTTCTTTACACAGGAGAGTATATGCTTCATTTAGCAAAGTTATCAAATGGTAAGATGCAATACTTACTGTATCTTAATCCACTGAGTAACAGAGCTTCTAGTGGAATTATCACATTTACATACTTTTGGGTAAAAAAATGCAGTTGGGTAACAACAAATGGGATTAAAGGCCTCTTTAATAATGCTTTGCGGCTCTGGGTGCTCTACAGTGACTCCTTTTATGAAATTAAATTCATTTATAAAGAACAATCTTGCAGATTTCTTTTTTTAAACCTTTATCCAAGTAAGGATAAGCTTGTGTGCACCATAGTTAGTAAGTAAGTAAGTAAGTAAGTGAGTAAAACTACCGTCATATAAAATACTCTACTTAAAGTTAGTTAAAGTCCTGCATTAAAAGTAAGTGAAATGTACCAAAAGTAAAAGTATTCACTATTCTGATTGTTATATTATAAATAGAATATGTTTTCCCCTGGGTTTTATTAGTTAGTGTAGTAATTTGTCAATATGTAGCCAATTTCAGGTACAATTTCATATACATTTTTTATTTGAAAAGTGATCAGTAACTGAGTAGTGGAGTAAAAAGTACAATAGTTACCTCTAAGATGTAATGTAGTAGTATAACGTACACAAAACTATTACTCAAGTGACGTTTAAGTAGCTCAAAACTGTTCCACCACTGCCAATCTGCCAGTGATGTACTCAATGACTGTGGCCTAAAAGGTGCTGCAGTAAATACAACACATGAAAATCACGAGAAAACATCTGCAGTGACACTTATCATGTGCCTGCAGTTGATTTCTATTGGATGCATGTGTTTGTGACCTTGCCTCTCTGAACAATGGGTCATTGTGAGTGTGTGTGTGTGTGTGTGGCTGTTGTGTGAGTGTGCCTGTACAGCATGTGTGAAAGAGTATTTTCCTTCTGTCAGCCAACACATAATGTATAATTCAGGTCACCTTCACGAGTCACCTTCTTAAGAGTCAGTGTCACTACACAGGATGTGGACAATGCTGCCCTCGCCAGACTGGACCTGGAACGGAAGGTAGAGTCCCTCCAGGACGAAATCATCTTCCTCAAGAAGCTGCACGATGAGGTGAGCTTCCTTTTCTGTGTCTAAAGCTGACCCCGTCTACTGTGGAAACACTGCACATGTACTGCCTCAGAAGCTAAAGGCACCCGAATGAATACTGGACCAAATCATTTGAGGTATTTGTTATTCTGGCCACCGGCCAGAGTACCAAATCGGTAAGGTTCAATGCTTCAGAGCAATTTAAATACAGCCAGGAAAGTCATAGAAAAGTATCCAAGAGGACATTAAAATACATAATATATGTAATTGTACCTTCTATTGATTCTATTGCAGGAAATGCTGGAGCTGCAGAGCCAGATCCAGCAGCAGCAGCATGTGCACGTGGACATGGAGATGGCTAAACCGGACCTGACGGCTGCTCTGAGAGACGTCCGTCTGCAGTATGAGAGCCTGGCTTCCAAAAACCTCCAAGAGTCTGAGGAATGGTACAAATCCAAGGTAAAGACTTTCCACAAAGATGGAGGGAAAAAAAGGTTCAAGAAATCCAAAAGCAACAGAATAAATGTAGTAGAGCACATTCTGCATATTTTAGATGGATAAAACTTTAAGCCGCTATAATCAATATTTTTGCAGATCCCCTTAACCCTATGGAGCATTTAAGTGCCTTTCAGTTCTTTGTTTGACATATAATTCCCCCTGGACATGGTAGAGACCAAAACAGATAACAGAATATTGGACTGCCATTCATCAGGTGGCCGAAACACAACTCCAAATGAATGATAATGTTGCTCCTCATCCTCTTGACCTGTTAACAGGTGTGTCTTTGCTAACAAGTTTGCTAGTGTGTTTGCAGCATGTTTCCACTGCTCCCATGTAGCCAAAAACGAGCTTGTTTTAAGTTTTTTTTTTTTTCTTCTGCGAAAAGGCTGAAAACCAATGCTACAGAGAAGAAACGTCTACAAGCCTTTTGTAGCCGCATCTTTCATCATTTACATGCTTCACCCTATCTGCCAGAGACAATACTCCTCAACCTCTGACTCATCATTTATTAAACAGTGGATTTCTCAGTTCTTACCCTCTTCTCTCTATGTTTGTCACTGTGGTTGCCAGTTTGCCGACCTCACCGAAGCTGCAGCCAGGCACAATGATGCTCTAAGAGTGGCCAAGCAAGAGTCCAACGACTACAGACGCCAAGTTCAGTCCCTTACTTGTGAGGTGGATGCCCTTAAAGGAACTGTGAGTATACAACTTTCGGCTTACACTGTAGTATAAAAGATGACGATGCAAAAAGACAGTGTTTTTAATGCATACATACCGGGAATCAAACAAATGGACAAAAGGAATTGAAATATAGATAAATATCGAGCGATAGTTTATTTCCACAGGTCATGTATGCAAAAAAAAATGTTTTTACTGCCTATGTGTCATTTTGTTCCCACTTGGCTTCCCTCCCAGAATGAGTCCATGGAGCGCCAGATGAGGGAGATGGAGGAGAACTTCTCCCTGGAGACGGGCGGTTACCAGGACAGCATCGGCCGCCTGGAGGAGGACATTCACAACATGAAGGACGAGATGGCTCGTCACCTCCGGGAGTACCAGGACCTCCTGAATGTCAAGATGGCCCTGGACATTGAGATCGCCACCTACAGGAAGCTGCTGGAAGGAGAGGAGAACAGGTGAAGGATGACGATCTTCAAAAAGTCTAGCTGACAGATGTGCATATGAACATGCATGACATGCAAACAGGACACCCATGTTGATTTGTGGACTATACTTTCTCCGTTTTCAGAATCACCACCCCACTGACAAACTTCTCATCTCTGAACCTGAGAGGTAGGATCGCAGTCCGCAGGTTGTCACAGCAGGAATGTTAGTATTGGTTATTAAATTGGCAGATCATAAAATGACACACAATTTTTCTTTTTTGTTGTTGTTAGAAACAATGCTTGATTCCAAACCCCATTTTGAAGCTACAACAACTAGGAAGGTTCTAATCAAGACCATTGAGACCAGGGACGGTCAGGTAGGATCCACTTCAAGTGATTTTCAATTAATGAAGTAGTTTTCTGTCGGTCATTTACGCTCAAACACACAGCCCTGCTCACCTTTCCACTGTCCTCTATATCCTCGTTCAGGTGATCAACGAGTCAACCCAGAACCACGATGACATGGAGTAGTAATATCGTTGTCTTTGCCAAACAATCAACAAAAGCAATATGAAGAAACCTATTTCACCAGGGCTACAAGCAAGCAAACAAACGAACAACACAAAAAGCAAACCGCTTCAAAAAGTGCCTTTATATGTGATGATCCAGTAAGCCTGTTAGTTGACACAGACTGTATTTTGCTTCCTTCTCTGTTGAAAGTATTATCTTTTGTTACATTTGTTTAGACACAGTAATGAAATCACCACAACATAGAAATCCTTATTGAGGTCTACAAGAATCTTTATTTGTAACCAAAGTAGTGTTTTTGATCAATACAGCATGCACACTCCAGGAAATCTGTATGCTAAAGATGTCACAATTGCCTGTACGCAGCAATAAACCAGTAAGACCGTAACTCAATACTGTGCATTACGTGTAATACTTTGCTGGTATTGCTGGTAATACCTTTATGGTAATAAAGTAGAAGTAGTAAAACAATGCCTCATATGAATAAATAGTGGAAATGGTCAATATTTTAGGTAATAACATCCACGTGTGTCCACAGTCTCACAATCTTAATTTAGTTCTCACTGAGGTAAGAGTATTACCTGCATCGGCCGATTTGAAGAATAAATTGTCAAGCCTATTAAGATGTCAATGAATTTGATTTAAAGCAGATATAGGACACAAAAGAGCAGAATAAACATAAATATAATACAGAGAATAAACCTACTTTCATATTTAGGAGCTTCAGCAGTCCTCTGGTTGATGCACAATCTCCTGGTTCACCCTGTTATATCTAAAACATTTCCATACATAAGAGAGACAAAGGTGATTATTCATATATATATATATATATATATATATATTTCCAAGAAGGTTATTGTCTATATTCATTGTCCCCAGATAACTAACCATAATGCATTTGGTGACCCTCTGACCTTTCTCCAATGTTACAATGACATCAACATTACCACAATTACCAGTTTGAATGGGCAGATTCCACTGAAGCTACACATTTATACTTCCCACTTGATAAATCTCCAATTGCATTAGCTTTTAGTGCAAATTCTTTGATTTCTACATATTGTGTTACAAATATGCTAAATATGCATAGTGACTGACCTCTACTGGTTGATGCTATTGCAATTGAATTTCACTATCGGCTGATCTGAGGCGAGGTGACGTATACGGTGTTTATCTATTCTTAGTATATGGTGTTCTTTTTTTAAGTAAATACATGATAACTAGGTTGCAAATGAACCATGGACATTATATATCAGAGAAAATAAACAGCATTAAATACGTTTTTGTTTGTTTTGAGTATTTGGTAAGAAACAGAGGCTGTCAGTAAAATGTGACATTACTAAGGATGAGGTGTAGGCGGCGTTCTGAGGCATCAACTGAAAGGAATACTGGAAACTGAGACGCTAGCAGGCTGTTGGAGTTAGCAAGGTTTCTCTGACTCCACCTGCTGGAAACAATTTATGTGAACAACTGGTACAACGTGAGATCACTACAATCAATGACAGAGTTCAAGAGGTCATGGGACTCATCAAATAAACAACTTAACACTAAGATATATGTTTAGGAGGTTCAAATAGATTAATTAATAAATGATAAGATATGTAAATAAAATATAAAGAAAAAAAAACTCAACACTAAGATCTTTTTTTTTTCTTTAAACAATATACATTTTGCATACAAACAAACAATCAAGATCTGCATTCCAAACATATTGATGAAAATCAGTGCTTTTCTTACCAGTATACCCATTTAGTTTTGACAGAGAAAGATTAATAATGTTACTATATGTTATTAAGTATAGCTGCTATATCAGTTTTACCACCAACCAGGAGTACTGAGGTCATGGGACTCATCACGCTCAGTAAGTGTTGAACAAAAACCAAGGACAAGGTCTCTAAATTTGGATTTATCATCTTTTATTTATTCAGTTAACCATAACATATGCTTTTTGTACATTTTATTTCCCAACATGAAGGTCAAATTCAAATATATTGAGTCTAAAATGAGCTCAATCATAGCTTAGCAGCCATAAATCCTTAAATGTGCCACTGTTATCACTGTAAACTGCTTATGGCCACCACGTCGGGCCGGCCCAGCTTTATTGTATTTTTATATTTTTGAAAAATGCAAATTTGAAAGCTCCAAGATGGCCAGATTACTTTGAGGCCAGATTGAAAGTCTATGCAGTTTATTCCGTCTTCGAGTATAACTTACTCAAGCAACTAATTGAACCAATAATAATAATAAAAAACAAAAAGATAAATACCACGTTATGCATCTACACTAATACAGCTAACCATGTAGGGTAGTGGGTTCCCTGACTATTTCAAGTTTTTTGTAAGTAAATACATGATAACTAGGTTGCAAATGAACCATGAACATTTTATATCAGAGAAATCGCCTTGTTGTTGAAATGTGCTATATAATACACTTGCCTTGCCTTGCCTTAAGCACTTTTTGAGATACTTAAGCATTTCCATGTTATGCTACTTTATACTCCATTTGTAGAATACTGCATATAATAGTGCCACATTCTACCTTTTACTTCACTAAATGTATCTGTTATAGTTAGTTTTCACCTGAAAAACATATTGGTTGATAAATAATGATGCATTGTGAAAGGTTTAACTACCAAACAGTACACATATAATGTTGTTAAAATTATATTAAATATAACATATTAAAATACTTATCACACAAATATAACACTGTAAGAGGCCATAGGTACGTTTTACGTTTGATACTTTAGTGCACTTCACTGCTGTATTTTCTATAAATAGGATTTTGAAAGCAGAGTTATTTTACATTGTTGCATTGCTACACGTCGAGGATCTCAAAGTAGAAACCTTTTGTAGTCCAATAAGCTCAACATAATCTTGTTTTTATTATCATGATCCTTTATTGGTCACAGTTCATTTGTTCAAAAATAACATCAAGATCATTGAAGCTACCTAATGAGATCTACTGTGGCAGTATAGCACAGAAGAGGGATAAAATGCAGCCTGCTGTATTTGACTGCCACCTGTCGGGGATGAATGCAAACTGCACTACCTTCAGTGGATCATTTACAGAAGCCTACGTTTATTCAGAAGTTGCAGAAGCCTCCAAATCCCATTTTAATGTACAGCTATGATTTGACCCGGGCCAAATCTCGCGAACATTTAGCCCATGAGACACGTTACAAAACGTGATTATAAACTAAGGGGAATCTCCCGGCATTTTTGATTATCATAAACGATATAAGGTCTCTTTAAATCAGTACATTTGGATTTCTGGACATTTGAATAATCCGGGATACTTGCCAGTTAATTAATGCCGCTTGTTTTCGCCGGTCTGCCCCCAGAGATAGGTGTGTGTTTGTCGACGGAGCAACTTTGTCCATGTGACTTGCCTGTCGGAGGGGACACAACCCGAGGGGGACATGCCGACGGGATCCGGTTAAACTCTGTTCTTCCATTCATGAATCATTTGAATATCTTGCTGTCAGTTCACTTTGATATACACGATAAGATAACAGTGTGTGAGTGACAGAGGCCGGTGGGTGTTCTTTATCAGCGCATTGCTCGTTGGTTTTGGCGAGTAATTCGAAAATGGAGTCAAGTTTCAACAGGTTTTGAGAGACGTTAACGTTGAAATGAAAGGTAAACTCAAAGTAACCGATTCCGAGTGAAGCGTTTTTATTTATTTTATAAACCTTTTTTATTTATTTTGTTTTGGTGATGGGCTCCGTGACTTCTGCTCTAACACGGACAAGAAATGCGTTGGTGAAAGTGGGTTCCGAGCCGGAGAACCATGACCCGGAGAGAACCCAGTCCGCTCCGGATTCGGACCGAACCAGGAAGAAGAGCGCGCGGCGGTTCAACGTCTCGTGCCAAACCGGACGCCAGAGTTCCCGTCAGTCGCTGTCCGAGGTGCTGAGCAGGCAAGACTCCGACGGAGCCAAACTAACTTCGAAGAAAAATACGTCTGAAGGTCAACAGAGCGGTGAGTTTAACATTGACTGAGCATGGCATATGAGAAGTTACCCACATGTTCGTTTAAGGCGCAAAACCCCCCTCAATTCATATAGTGTATATTATTATTAAGGGGCTACATTTACTCATGAACTGTACGTTTTAAAGTAGGCTACTTTTACTTTGCTTGGATATTTATATTTTATACTATTCACGACCTGTCAGATCACGTTTTATACAAAATACATCAATTTGTAAAAGATAATGCATTGTTCTATATTTAACTACCCAATAATAGTGAAGTTGTTTAAAAGAAACAACCACATACAATGTAAAGTATCACTTACTAGGGTTGGAAATTCACTTTTTTTTTGTCCACCTGCCGCTATGGCAGCCATTCAGTAGATTATCACTGTTGCTTTTGGCTGGTGAGGGAAGAAAATCTAGCGGCCACATGCTCATTTTACCAGCATTTATCTGGTGGCTGATGCAAATTTCCAATCCGGTACTGATTTATTAATACATTGATTATGCCGATTCAATAACAATGCAATATAACATTGACATGGGCAATTTCACTTTTGATACATTGTGTTGCCATTACTTACTTACTACTTTGTATTGTAAAACCTTTATTTGTAATGGAGTATTTGTATAGCGTAGTATGCTACTTTTACTTAAGTAAATTATTTGAATACTTATTTCACCACCAATAGCAAATAGACCTTTTTTTTCACAGCAGGCATTTTGACACAGGTGGAACTAATAATAATAACGATCTGGTATTCCAGAGAACCAGCATGTGCAGAACAGGGCCCCCAGAATGCTAATCTAAATGGGGTGCAGATGTAATTAGTGTTATGGGTTACACCTGTGCTTTTCCTGCTGTGACATGTCAAAATGTCTTCTGTAAAAAAGGTTTCAATCAAACTGACTTGAAGAACCCTTTATTATCTTATCAGGAACATGCACCAGTAAATGTTACATTTAAAAGTTTACAGTGCCCTTAAAAAGTTCACAAGTTTGAACTAATAGTTCTATTCATATTATTAAATAATTTACTATATATGCTTTTCAAACAATTACACTGAAGGGTGGGAATTTTGCTGAGAAGTGCATCTTGTTGCTAATACTTCTGTACTGCCAGTAGTCCAATACTTCAAGTGAAGTATCTCAAATTGTACTTAAATACTGTACCATAGTCAGAGTACATCACTGACATTCAATTCACCCATGCAGTTCATCCACATTTCTCTGTGTACTTTTTTGAATTGATCCCCACGTGAAGGTCACATAGTGCACTCTCTCTCTTAATGAATGTCAGTGAAAGTAGGCGTTCACGGTGACAAATGGCCACTCAGTAGGCCTATTTTGCACATTTAGCAAGAAGGTTTTCTATCATGCTCCTATGAAACTAACATCTCTCAGTTTTTGTGAGCACCCTGGCCTCAAATACAGCTGTTGTGTTTCTTTGTACTGCACATCTCTGTAGTTCAGTTCATGGATCTATCTGTAGATGAGACAAATTGGTCACTTCAGAGGATTACTGTTAATATGCTACTGAAAAAAAAAAGGTATTCATTGGATGAATGCAGAGCTCTTTGATGGCTAGCCTCAATGCAACATATCTCCACTACCAAAGCATATCTTTGATGTGTGAGGTGTCCACCGGACGGAAATAAACCAAATTACAGTTCTATTAGTTTCAACAAATGCACACGTGAAACTGTAATATTGCGGACAAGTGTCCTGTTTTTTTATTGGAAATATATGGTCCAAAAGTGTACTGAATTAACATGACTTGTTTGGTGTCACCAGAAATGAGTTGCTGGTCATGGTTATGATATATTTGTAAAGGGAATGGCTGCACACAGTAAGCTCCAATCATTTAGTCGCATCACCAATGTTCCATACAATTTACTTGTCAATCTAAAGTCATTTTATTTAATGTGAGATACGTGGTTTAGTGTCTACAGTACAAGTATCTGTGTACCCTTTGACTATTGTTTAAATTTTAAATTAAACGTTTCTATTCCTTAAACTTATTTAATGTTGTTTAAAAAAATAATAGTTTTAGCACTTTTTACATTTGTGTTAGTCAGTGTTTCCGTCAGTTCATTTTGTTTACCTCTAGCTGTCTCCACTGCTGTCACTTCTAGTTCCAACTCCCTGCATATCTGTCCCAGAGGAAAAGTATTCTCCCTGGCTCACTCCTAAAATACCATCTTTACTGTGGCGTTTCCATGGCCGTATGACAGTGTAGACTCCCGTTGAGTTTCCTTCCAGGTCCCCAATGATGTTCATGGGTGTTGAGGAGTGTCCTCCCTGACTCTCAGCTGACTGTAAACTCACCTGCTTCCTCCTGAGGAACAACACACTGCCACCTACTCCCTGATCCGGTTATCTGGTCAGGTCCCTTCAGTGATAGATAGTCCCACTGCGTAGTTGTGAAGTTTAGAGATTCTACAGTTTGAAATCATCTTTAACAATTTAAGATTATGGCTATCTGAGCTGCCATATTAAATTAGAGGACACACGCGTCCCTTCAATTAAGATGCATGGATCATTTCAAATGGTGTCAAGGCTGTTTCAGCGCCCCAGAATACATGACCAGTGTAGCACGAACATGTCCTACAATCAGTCATACAGTCAGGTGTAAATATAACATACTTGACAGATTATATCATAATAAGGATGTTGAGGAGCAGCAATTACCCTGCTGTTGATTGCAGTCTGGCACAGGAACGGGGTCATATTCAGACAGTTTCCCGTGGCGTACAAGGAGCCGGAGTCACTCTCTTAGCATATCTTTGTCACACTGAATGCTATTTTAATAGATAACACATTTGGATGAGAGGCAGTGAAGTAAATTTATATTGGAGACTGTAGTGTCATAATTTGTGAGGACAAAGATTGTACCTTTTGTTAAATTAATATACACTTCTGCTAATAAATGCTAAATAGGGGGGCAGAACATGATTAAGTTATTAATCTTCCGTAAATCTTTCAAACAAAGGCAGCATGCATACATTTGCGTCAGGCTCTGAAGGAAAAATTATTGACCAATTTTCATTTATGTTTTCATATTATGGGCAAAGCAATGTGGTGATTAGTATTTTTGGAATGACAGATTGAATGTATGCTACTGTAGCTACTACTAATGATGCATGCTTTATTAATAAACTAAGAGGCATCAGCTGGCCTATTGGTTGGAAATCTGTTTTGTAATTGGATGCTACAGTTGAATTGATGGGACGGTAGAAATATCATACAGTATAGAGGCAACACAAACAATGAAAGATTAATGCGTTACAATTCTCATAAACGACAACTGTATTGAAATCTGTTGATCAAAGGCTAGACTCTGTTTTAGAGCTGGCTTAACATTTGAGTGTGTGACATTCAATTAAAGTTTGAATCATCTTCATTCAAAAGGTCTTTGATGAATATTGGCTGGTGTGATTGTATGAATCAGTGGGACATTGCACATCAAACTGTTAAATTTGAACGAACAAAATGATTGAATATTCACAATTTATCCCATCTGCAAGAAAATTGATGAAAACAGTGTTTTCCTTCAAGTTAATACAAAAGCACTTTACTTAAACCAAAACCAACAACCAAAAATAACTTTGAGACAACAAAACAATACAGAATAATCCACGACGAGCCCAGTGACATGAGGTGCAGCTGTGACACATGTAATAAGTAATTATTATATTATGGTGCTAGGAAAAGATGCAGGTTGTTGAGGTTACGTCATACATCGAGAGAGTGTTGACATTGGTGATATTCATTTGTACTCACAACCTTTTCTGAACCTTAAAGATACGCTAAAGTTAAGGGGCGACTGTGGCTCAGTGGTAGAGCAGGAGGATCGGCGGCTCGATCTCCGGCTCCGCTAGTTCATGTCGATGTGTCCTTGGGCAAGACACTTAACCCCTTACTGCATGTATGAATGGGTGAATGGCTAGTTAGAGTCCTGGTGGGCAGGTGGCACCTTGCATGGTAGCTCCTGCCATCAGTGTATGAATATGGGTGAATGATGACATGTAGTGTTGAAGCAAGAAGATCGGAAGAAAAGCGTTATACAAGTGGAAGTTGGTCCCCATTTTTTTGTTTCACATTATTACCATGATTTAAAAGTTGTCTGTTTGTGCCAACACGTGCAGCAATGTGCCAGTTAAGGCAGAAACAAATTGGAGGCTACTAAACATGGATATAATAAATGCAAAGTTATGAAAAAGTTTTATGAGGAGATAAATTCATTGAGCATGTTTGTTAGACCTCAAGAATATACACAATGCATTTTGGTGACAAGTAAGGGCACCTTTAACTATAATTATACCTTATAATATATTTGCCACAATTATTGCAGGAAAAGCCAATTGAAAAACAATGGAACTGAATATTTTACAGATACATTTTGAGTGAATTTTCTGGGGCAGTGCTAGTAAATATGTTTGAACATATCTGCGAAATGTGCTGTCAGTGAACATGTTGCAGCGTTGTTTGATACCAATGTTAATTACATTTCTGCGTTTTGCTATTGCAGAATATCTGCATATGAACATTCGTACAGGGTGAGGTTTGTTGAGAGGGGATGCTGCTACTTTCCCATGGAGGCTGGAAGGACACAACTGTCTTTTTATATGAATTTTAACTTTCGAAAAAGTTTCATCTGTTGGGAGGAGAATGTCTGGGCTGTGCAACTCACTTGGTTCTAATCAAAAGGTTTACATTTGTTTGCCATGCTGACATTACACTCACCCAACTGGTTTTGCCTCTGTGATCTGGAACCATGCTGGTGCAAAAAAATCCCTTTCTAAACGTGCGCGCTACACAGCCCAAGACCCCCCACCCCCTCCCCTCTGGGGTTTTTGTGCAGCAGGATTCAGATGACTGTTCATGTAGCTCTCTGTTTTGTCAGCTCATTTCCCTCAGGTTTGCAACACAGGCTAACATCACCCTTAAAGGGGCCTCTAATGAGTATTTAGCAGGGGAAAAGGAAAGCTCCCTGACACCCTGTGCGTCTTAATTACATGCCTGTGTCACTGTGGTGACGGTGGTGTGGGGACTGACAAAGTGCAGGTCGTTCCAGTCTAGGGGAGACCTCTAATGAGCTGGTTTTTCTCATCGCAAAGTTGTTGTCTTGAATCTTCATGTTCTACTGGGACAGATTATGCAATCAAAAAGACCCGAAACTAATGTCATGTTTTAAATGAATTACACAATATAATGACGGTGAAATGTCAGTTCATCAGCCTTCAGAAAATGTGAGGCTTATAATCCGGTTAGCGTTTGTAGTCATTTTAATTTATAATATATTGTATTTATCTGATTTACTAGATGGGGCCTTTACTCACTACAAATAAAAACAAGACTGTTTGGGATTCATTTGGTGCCAAACGATATATTTCTAATCCCCCAAATTAGCTCTCACCTCCCCTTTATCTTCACGACTAATTCATATCTGCTGGTGATGGCCTGTCCTGCTGTTTGAAGGCCAGATCAAAGGTTGAGTGATAGTTCACCTTCAATGGACATAGGAGAAAAAGCAAAGGAGTGTTTTTGTTTTGTATGCCAGCAATCCACCAAAGCACCAGTTTGTTAAAAACAACTAAAGTCTAAAAACAGTAAGACAAAATAAGTTTTGCCAACATCCCGTCAAAACTGAGTTATGTCTCTTTTGCATTGTTCCAATGAGCACAGTCTGAAACAGTAAAATAACTTTGTATACTACAACTGCTATACTTTAAAATCCACACTAATGTAATGAGTCCTATTTGCATATCAACCCCATGTCATCTTCAGTGTAGTGTATGCACATCACCGTATGTCTAAAAGGTTTTCCCGTTGCCTAGTGACAACCCGTGGCCCTACTGACCCTTGAATAAAGGGATCTTGACAAGGATTCAACAAAAGTATACACCGTTCAAAGCAGCTGTTGGACTACATGCTCCTTTTGAAATGCGCTCTGGCATTAAAACCAACATGTAACATACAGTATATTGTGTATTTAACTTGACAGATATGAACCAACATTTTTGACGTGTGTTGTAATTTTGCTCCAATTGACGCCTATTTTATTAAATAGGCTTAATGCGATTATGAGGGGTTTATTGAAAACTATGAGAAATAAATTAAACGACACAACCAAATAAGTAGAATTGAAATAATGAATCAAATTTAATATAAATCAAATTAAATTGCCTGGTAATTTAATTGTGGCCTAACACTTGCACATTCACAGCGATCAGTGTGCATTGTCCCTAAGAATAGATACAAAATAACACCATATACGTCACCTGGCATCAGATCAGCCGATAGTGAAATTCAATTGCAATAGCATCAACCAGTAGAGGTCAGTCACTATGCATATTTAGCATATTCGTAACACAATATGTAGAAATCAAAGAATTTGCACTAAAAGCTAATGCAATTTGAGATTTATCAAGTGGGAAGTATAAATGTGTAGCTTCAGTGGAATCTGCCCATAAAAAGTTAAAACTCACAAAAACTTAAACGTAATTGTGATATTGTTGATGTCATTGTAACATCGAAGAAAGGTCAGAGGGTCTCACCAAATGCATTATGGTTAGTTATCTGGTGACAATGAATATAGACAGTAACCTTCTTGGATATATATACATATATATAAATAATATTATATACAAATTGTGGCCCCATGGTGGCATTTGTGCTCGTGGGGTACCTGATATCTTACTGTTGACCAAAGTGAAAGCCTAAACAGAATCCTGAACGCCTCCACCATCCTTACATTAGCACCTATTGTTTCTTATAACAGAATGTTTTGTGAAAAGCCTTCATTGCCACAGTTGCAAGTTACAAGGTAATATATGAAGCTTTAGAGCACCACATAGCCTTCTAAAGCAGCATGAATGCAGAAGCACACTTCAGTTAAGTGTATTATGTAATCCGCTAACTTCTATGACCCCAGATGCATTAAACAGGAAGCTTTGAATACAGCAGCATTGTGTGACCATGATACACTTAAACAGCACCTACTCTCGTGGAATCAGCTCTCAAAGAAAACCGTGCCCTTTAGCACCTTTGTACTTCTTGAATATATTGCACACGTTATTTCGGACTCATAAGTAAGGGATGAATTTAATATTGGTGACAAGACTCTGCAGCAATATGATAATATCATTAATCATATTGACACAGCTGTGGCCTCAACAGGTTATTCCTTTTTAAATGTGAAAGCAAATTAAAGCATATTGTAACCACTTTGAGCCTTTCAAACAAATGGCTACCTGGGGGTCTGCTGACAAAAGGGAAGAACACAAAAGTTGCAATATTCCCACACATGCCCTCGTTAACATCAAAGCTACCCGGGAACAGGCGGGCACTTGAGGGTGCACAGTGAGAGTGCAGCAAAATTAGGATCCTCACAAATTGCTAGATACGGTATCAATTGGAGGCTGCGGAGAGCCGTGTGACAGGAGGAGAGGATAAAGAGCTCTTGCAAACAAAATGAGATGGAGTGTAATTATCTAACAAGTGCATAATGTGGTCGCTGGAACTGCACTGGGTGACTCAAACTGGCTCTGTTATGATTACAAAGATATCCTGATTGTGATCGATTTCCTTTTCCTTAGACACCTTAACTGCTACATCACTTATAAACCATGCATTAATACAGTAAGTAGTATGTCCTTATTTGACTATGCCATTGTTTGACAGTTAACAGGTGGGGAACACTCACCCTTTGAGACCACACACTCTTTGATCACTCTTCAGTGTGTGTTTGTGGTGCATGTTTGTGTAAGTAGGTGCCACTGAGATTTGCCGCCACACAGATAAATTGTACAATTTATTAAGTTGTTTGTTATGAAGCTGAGAATTTGTTAATGATCCTAAATCCCCTGACTTTGTTGTCACATTGCTTGGATTATATTACATGCCACTGAAATAAATCAGATAATTTATGGTGGCTGTTATTATAAAGTGGTTCAAGGAAAGAACAGAAGGGGAATAGAGAAGAACACACACAAAGGTATATTATAAGCCAATATTAGCTTAAATTATAAGCAATTCTGTAAAGAGAGGTTATGTTTGCTTTTCTGCTAGAAGAGTAAGCAGTATAGTGATCACTAGTAA
This sequence comes from Myoxocephalus aenaeus, assembly GCA_038501785.1. Classification (NCBI taxonomy): domain Eukaryota; kingdom Metazoa; phylum Chordata; class Actinopteri; order Perciformes; family Cottidae; genus Myoxocephalus; species Myoxocephalus aenaeus. Next base: position 1,525,743 of record JBAMJR010000329.1, read on the forward strand.
TTTGCTTTTATCGGCAGATCTGTTGAATTTAAAAGGTGTGAGAAAAAGCCAGAAGCCTCCATGAAGAGCACTCAGAGACACTAATCAAGGGGGAAAATCCCATAGCTAAATGTCAGATGGTGCTAATAAGGGGAGCTTTTTATCCTTTGTTGATCTGGTGTGTGCAGGTGTGTGTGTGTGTGTGTTTATGTGCATAGATGAGGAGCTGTGTATTGTGTAAGGGAAAGGTAGTTTTTATAAGCATAACGGGATCTTTGTTTCTCATAAAATAACGAAGAAAGCCATGCTCCAGTGTCATTTCCAGTAATCAGCAGTCGCTTAAAAGGGGAAAATGAATAAATTTGAGGCAGTTTGTTCACTCTAAATGCAACTATTCAAATGGGTGATGTAGAGCTTCATTTTTTTTTTCCCAAAAGAACAGTATGGACTCTGTTAATGTCTTCAGTTACTCCTGCAAAATGAAAAGCAGTGACATTGATTTCATACCTAGTTTTGACCCGGTACACATAATCACTCTGTCGCTATCTTTCCTTCAACCTTTTCCGTTCCTCTCTGTGATCATGTGCCGCTCAACACATTTTAGTCAGTTTGTTTGTCAAGTGTGTGAGAGCAAAACTAGAACTACAATAGGCCTGTGTCATAACGACTCTGAGCTTCCACTGTCTTTACTAAACATTCTTGAAAGTAGGAGGAGTTACGTTCATGTAAACCTCTAGAGATGCCTTCTCCTCCTTACCTTCACCACCACTACCACCGCCACCCACCACTCACACCTACTGTACCTCTCGGGGAAGAGAGACGAGGAGAGAAAGCGTGGAGGGAGGGGTGGAGGGAGATCGAGAGAAGAAAAACAAATCAAGAGTCATAAGCTCCTTGCAATGAGCTTGTTGAGGTGTGAGAAGCGGAGAGAGGGAGAGAAAAGATATACAACAAAGTCAAATAGGTGGAGAAGGACTTAACAGAAATGATCCCGCTTGGTGTCTTTAATGAGAAGTGGTGAATCTTTGACAGTTCTCCTCCAGCGAGAGTCCGAGGACTACCTTTTTTTTTTCTTTCTCTCCAGGAGGGGAGTCACTCAAACGAAACTGAAACAAGGCAGTGCAACTGACACAGGGCATTAGAATAGATTAAAAGGTGCAAGGGTGACCGGAGGTTGCCAAAGCGATGGAAGCTGACTCCAAGAAGCATCGATTTAGAAAGGGTCGGAGTGCCACCTTCAGCATTGACGGCTTCAACATCACCATAGGTAAGACATTGTAGAGGCAGAGCAGGAGGAAAGTGTGTTTGCATGTGAGCGAGAGGCATGGAAGAGTGTGTGGCAGGAGCAGGATACATGCGTGAGAGAGTGCGAGCCATCGTTAAAGCACATCACATTTCAGCCTCTCGACACAACTCGCCACGTTAGTCCATTCTACCGAAGTTGATGCTTTCCTCTGTCATGCAACTACACCATGGAAACAGGGAGGCTGCAGACTGAAGCTGTGTGCTGCTTACGTCACCAGGAATTCATTCGATTGTCTTGACAACCAGAGTGTTGATGAACTTATGTGCCACTTGCTTTGTTTTTCTGTTGGAGCACTTGTGAAAGGTGTCATAGGAGTGAGTGTTGAAACAGTGAAAATAGAGCGATGTGAAGATGTTCTGTAGAGGAGCTGTGTTCTCAAATCTGTTGGTAGGTAACAAGACATTTTAAGTGGAGAAACATAATAGTGTGCTTTTGGACACAGGCTTTCAAGGGTAATTCAACACTGAATCACATAAGGCAGAAAACTGTCGCTGCACTTTTTTGCCACACCCCAATCCGTGTTTGTCACAGCAGGAGTTTTGCCACAGCTGTGACATCACTAGGTCGATATATCCAACAAGCTTCTAACTCTCAACCCGGATAGATGTCTCAACTTCAATATCGAATAACTTTTCAATCATGCATTAATTCAGGATGCAGTAGTGCTGGTAGTATCTTTTTAATCATGTTGTGGAATCCGGTAAAGCTGCACGAAACATCTAATGTTTTCAGATGTTTCAGCGGCTCTGACAAACCCACGCAACCCACCTAGCCCAAAACAGCAGCGAACATAGGATTATGTAATAGTGAAGATACTAGTGGAGCGTGTAAAAGCTGAGCAGCCAGATATTTCCCTCTGGGGTTGGTGGAGATATAACAGAGCTAAAAGGAACAATTAAATGTTGGACTTAAAATGGTGGTCAGAAACGTGACTACAAATAAAAGCAATGTCTGCTTGATGTGTAAGTAAGCAACTGTTTAATGTATACAATGATAATATTTGCCCCCAAATGGCCAAATGCTATTTAACACTGCTTTAATGTTGACAGTATTTGTTTATGTGAAATACATATGCTGATGTACACAACAGGAGGTGTTTCCATTTATAACACCATGCACACCAGGTAATGTACACCTTTTTTATTTTTCTGTCAAGTTAGGTGCTTTAAAGCTACTATGAGGAACTTATTTTGGCAACTGGCTAGAGGAGGAGTTGCTTTTGCTTTGCATTGCGTTCGACCTCGGTTGAACTGTGGGCCACAAGCTCAGTGCTGTTGTTATTGCGTCGCACGAGACACAGGCAATACTAAACGTAGTCTATGGCACACACTGCACACCTAAACATTTTTGCATGATATGAATATACTGACAAGAAGGGGAAAGTTTCAGTGTTACGGCATAAAGACACAATAACAGGAAGAGAGACGCCTTGAAATCATTTCCAGATATCCCTTTAAAAGCATTAAAAGCAGCCCTAAAAGATTTTATGATCAAACAGAAAAATGGACTTTGGATTTTTCCGCTCGCTTGGACACATCCTGTTACCTCTAAAAACCTGCCTCGGTCACATGTTGACTCTATCTCCCTCATACTACCCACAAGCATGGCAGTTGTCATGGTAACCCACAAGTGTCACAATCAATTGCTCACTGGGCCTCAGATTCAGTCTGCACAGCATTTTGCCAATCACCTCCTCTGAAGCGTGACTCCTAAGCGATGGTAGCTCATTGCCTGGCTGGACACCTTGTGTCCACTATTACACTGTGAGCCTCGACTGTATCTGGCAGCCTCTGCTCGGATTCCCACTGAGGTGTTTAGTCGTGTGTTAGGCTTGTTAGCTTTGTAATGTTTTGTTGATGTTGTGAAGCTCAATGTGGAGAAAACTGATTTCAGCTCAACACTAACTTTAAAAAGTAGTTGCCAAACTGGGCAACCAGGGATCATCTTTTGATTATTGAAACTGAAACTGGTTGCCATTTTAATCACTATTTTGTACTATGCAGTTATACGTCAGCTTTATAATGAAGATGTGACATATACATGTCGTGTACGTGGTACAACGTTCTGTTCAGCTCAAAGATGCCAGGATACATTGCCTCCCAAGACTTCACAGATTTTCTTTTTGTTTTTAATGGATTTTCAGATTTGTTTGTGACGGGTTAGTCGATCTTGTCACCCTGCACTCAAACAACTTAATTGCCCACGCTCGTGCACATGTGAGGAAACACTCCAATGCACATGCAGTTTTAACGTGGCTGAGGAATTGGTTGTTAATTTATCAAAATGGTTGCCAACCCGGCACCCTAACTGTCGAGCCCTGAGGCTTTTTTATGTGTATTTCCTTTATTACATTTTCCATCTCACATACACCGTTTATATTGTATCTTCTACTTTGAGCAAAATCACTGAGGAAGATTGTGTATTCCTTAATTTGTGTCTTTATCCTGACAAATGCAGACTAAGATTATAAATTAATTTTACACTTAATTGCATCTCTTTCTACACTTTTGCCTATCTTTTACTATAAATTCACACAAGGTGGTCACAACTTAAAAATCCCAGTAAAACAATAATAATGAAAAGATACAGCGCCAAAATGGTGTCCTGATTTCACAACATCTGTCACTGTCAGCCCAGAATATGACAAGTAAAATGTATCAAATACACTAAAGTAAAAATGTATAAAAGTATATTAAAGTAAAATGTATAATGGAATTATTGTCAGACACTGACATATTATATTAACTAAAATGGGAATGTCTTGTTTTGTTTCACACTTCTCTTCCCCAAATAATAGACTGAATGCATGGCTAAACGAGATTGCTGTAAAATAAGTTAATTCACATTAAATTAGTAATAGTAGTAAGGCAAAGAAAGGGTATAATAAACTTAAGACAAGTTGATTACATCAAAACTGTCAATCTGTCTGCTTCATGTCTTCTCTCTCTCGTGTGGAATGGAGGAAAAAGCCGCTCCAGCAGAAGGGAATAGAGTCGTACTTCTGTGGGCACAGTGGTTCAGATTCACACACAGACTTTGTTCACATTGAAGGAAACTTGTTTCTGTTTCCATGGTGAGACCATGCTGCTGTTTTTATGTGTTCAAAACAGTTGGCTGAATCCTACATTTCCCATAATACAACAAACACCTTCTCTGTTTGGTAAATGCCCACATCTCTCCAATTATATTGTGTAATGTCTTTAACACAGAATACATTAAACTATTTTCACAGGTTGAGTGGTTAGCTTTCGACCTGACCTTTACATGTCTAATTGGAAAAGTGCACGTCTAATTTATTAGGCAACAATTCAATCTATGTAATGCTGTTGCAGGTCTGTCTTCATCAGTATTGTAGACTGACGTAAAGAAGGTATTCCAGCTGTAACAAACCACAAATCTTGATGAGTTGATGAAACAAGACATATCTTTGGTTTCCAAACAATAATTTGTTCAACCAAGTCTAAGCGGGGTCATTCTGATTAAAAATAATTATTTTCCTTTTGAAAAAAAGAGCGGAGCTCACTATTTCACTCCAGCAGAGCAACACATATTAATGAATGGATTTGTCAAACGACAGAGATACCTTTTGGATAATAGTAGCACCTCAGCAGCAGAGTAAGCGAAGAAAGTAAAGTTTGTGTGGAAAAGACAACAGTGCCTGTGTCAACATCTAAGTTAACAGCACGCGTAGTCAACTTTTACAAGACTTTGGTTTCCAAAACGTGGCGATGGTACCTTGGACGGATGGTAAATCCTACGGTGTATTCTCACTCCCAACTCGTCAAACGCCGACACCAGCGGTCAGTGGCCCTAAGTTTCTGCTCGTGAGATGCATAGTTTCTTTTCTAAATAAAAGTTATGTTCACAAGAAACGTACAGTTTCTGCTCGTTACTTGCATATTGTCTTTTCAAAATAAGTAATTTTGGTTCGTATTGTACATAGGCTATGTGCCGTTATTAAGAAGGCTTACGTAAGTTATGTAACAAAAGTAAGGAAAAGAGAGTCAATGTTGAGGACACAAACAGCAGTCTCCTGGGTGAAAGTCTTTGTTTGTTTGAGCCAACGATCCACCCCGACCTGTGTCACCTCTCACAGAGGCTTACAAACTGAGCCTCGGTTGCAGCAGTTGGAAGGCATCCCTGGTGGCAGCTTATTAGAGCCAACAGAAAAAGTATTACGGTATAACTGAACTCTTTCTGCAAGCATTTGTGTTTGTATTCTGACAGAACTTGGAACATCAATTTAGCCATTTAACCTCATTCATCTTTCAGCAGTTACAGATTGTTTAATTTACTGTACTTGTAAGATCTGTGAAAAATCTGAATCAAACAATATTGCTTGTATTCATCACAGGAAGATGATGAAGACGCTACATGCTCTGCCAGTGGGAGAGATTTAATGAGGTCTCCAAACATGCACATGCAGCTTTAATATTGCAAATGGCCCTTTCTAAATCTTTCATCCCACATTAAAACTTGCATGCCCTCTAAAAGAGCATGGCCGTCCAGTATCACGAGGAGGTGTGGCAACCCGCCTCCACAGCACAAGTTAGCACACTAAGATGTTCATTTTAAGACCAGAGTTATGGATGTGACTGAAGGCTGAAATGATACAGAACCGCAGACTATAGAACAACCTCAAGCTTAGCTGAAGGTCAGTCTTATCTGCTCCTGTGCTGCCTGTAAAGGTTCAGTCGCGGGCTCAAATAAAAGGAAAAATGCGATCTCCACATGGAACATAATAGACTCCAGATCACAAGGACATAACTAGGAATTATACAGATACTGGAACACGGATTGGAGGTCGGTGGGAGAGTACTGATGATGTTAATTAAAGTAACAGAATATTAAAGCATTTTGTCACAACATTTCCATATTAAAAAAAGACCTAGAATGAATACAATTAAACAAATTAGTCTTTATTTGAAGACAGCTGTGAGTTTGTGGTGGGCCAATTAAAAAATGTTTTTTTTAGGAAATTATGACTCTTGTGAGCTCTTTCATCTCAGAGATCTGTAAGATGGGGTGGAATGGTGTTTTCATTCTTATGATCGTCAGGGTCGGCATCGCTCTTGGGGTCGACAAAGGCCAGAATAATATCACAAGACCCATCTGGAAAAAGCCGGAGCATCCACAGGTTGTGGAACTAAGCTTTGAGCATGCAGATGTGCGTCTCAATCCTGGATGTAGTCCCACGGTGGGCCAGGCTGAGGGTCAGAGTCTGTGTCTCAGTGAGGTCGGTAGCTGTGCTCTCTGTCGCCGACTAGTAAACCGCCAAACAATACAAACAGTTAATGTTTCTCTGGCCCTTATGGCTTCAACAGCAGCGATGACGGGACCTCAATCACATGTTTTCTTGACTATTCAGAGTCTTTTGTAAAGTGAAACTTTTTATAACCGACTCTCTTCATCTGCACATTCATGTTGTTGAAGGACTTCCTTTCACAAGTCACCTTCATTTACTTTGATTGGTATGAAGGTTTTGGGAGCACAGGCAATTACACCAGGAAACCCTGAAATATAATTAACTGATCAGACGTGAAAGGCCTTCACAAAGAATCATTTCTTGTTAAAACTGGAAAACCTGTGACCTCTTTATAATTCTCGTTAAAGGAGCCTCACAGGATTAAGTCCAGGAAAGAAAATGCAAAAATGGGCCAACAAGTCTTTACTTATTTGAATGTTGTTAAAATACATGATTGCCATTAAATACATTTAAATGTTCCCAAAATACTCAATCGAACACAATAAAACACTATGTATAATTGGTGTCTCATCTCCCTCTCTCAACCTAAACATTTCCAAATGATTTGAGCTTCATTGTTGATTCTTTGATCATATACCTATAACTGATATAATAATAAAAAAGATAACTGAATGGCATTTTAAAGCACATTTAATAGATACAATGTGAATAATCTACACATTATGACAGCTGAGGATGGTTGGATGGTATGACAGAAATAGGTTGATGGTCATGTTGAACAGAAAATGACCAGAGCCAGACAATCTTTCATTATGTAATATAATGGAGTTCTGGTTGATGGGCTGACTGAGCAGTGAAGCTTTTAGAATTACCGCCTTGACACAAAATAACCTTTAGGGAAGTTTCTGTCTTCCCTAAAGGTTGCCAATGAATGTCAAAATGTGATGGTCAGCATCTAGTGGCTTATCGAGGAACTGCATCTAGAGGCGCGTTGGCCTTAACAACAACTATGAAATGTGGAGCATAATTCCAAACCGCTGCAGTGAAAGCGTTCACCTCTTCAGACATGACGTGTTGAACAATACTGAATAATACATACTTGTGAAATTAATAATGTTGTGTCTGTTTGGGTGATTATGCACGAAAGCGCATGACCTTTCTTAATAGTTAAGACTGCCAAGTGAATTGTGTCTACTCAAACTATATTTGTTGCACGTAAAAAATGGCAAATATGAATTTACAGATATCATAAACAATTTGTAGTATGCAATAGAACAAGTGTGCATAACAGCAAAACAGAAGTTACAGATGGATTTAAAGTAATCGGTAACCACTTAAGAGTTTCACATAAGCATGTATGTTGATAACCGATATTTTCTGGCATTACTTGATTCTATTCCATCTTTTTTTTCCCGTCCAGTGGCAAATGAAGATGGGGAGAGCTCCACCAGACCACAGGCGAATTTTGGACGTAAGTGTTCTCTCAATTAGTCATACTTAATTGTTAGTCAATTCACTGAATTCATTGATTTCAATTCAGCACTTTTTTTCAGATCAAATTATGAAAGGATCAGTTTCACTCTGAGTTAATGAGATAATAGCTGCTGAGACTTTTGACCACATCAATCAAATTGAGGTGTTACTGAAGCAGAAAAACAATGATCTCATTATTTGGCTGACTATATTGGGAACCGATTTATACAAAAATAAAGAACCGCCCTCAACATTGTGAGATGAGAATCAAGATTAAATGTGTTTAATGATGAATTAATATTCATCTTTTCAGCATACTACAAGTGGTCGTCTCTGTTGTCCTGAAAGCAGAATACACAATTACGACACATTTACATGACACCATATCATCTTTGTAATGATAATGACTATTTTGTGATTTAAAAATGGTTTATGAGCTGATAAATGTTGATAAGTTATTAATTAATGACAATTTAAATACTACTTGTGGTAGTAGTACCACTTGTCTTCTGTGTAAGTTCACAAGATAAACTTGCATTGACAACATACATCCACACGGTGGCAGCATGACAAAGGGGTTGAATTCTCTTTCTGCCTTTTGCTGAGATCCTGAAAACCTTTGAAAGGAGATTTAACAATTCTGCTTATATATACAAACCTGATAAACAAATACAAGTTGGATTCATGGCCCTATACAAAAGAATTGTAACACCACTGATGTTTATTTTATTTTTTGCAGGCTCAAAGTCTCAGAGTGCTTTGTGGAACGCCATCACGGCGGGGATGGGCATCAAAGGCAAAGAGCAGAAGGCCCCCCTAAATGACCTTCGGAGTCCTGAGGAGATTCTGGCCGACGATCTTCCTGCCACAGATGAACCAGATGCCACAGAGAAAACGGCCATCAGGTTTGCTGCTGTCAGGCTGCTTTAGCAACAAATGTGTAATAAATAATACATAATTTATCATTTAATTATCATGGATTAAATCCTGTGTCAGGCTGCAGTGGAACACCAACAGCCGTGTCCAGCTCATTGTCTTACACAGGTGTAATTTGCATACAGTCGATATTCTTTTTAGCATATAGGAGAGAGAACAAGGCAGCGTATACAAACCGGCATCATTCTGCAACGTGTATTCATTTGGTATTCTTGGACTCTGAATAATGTGTAAGTTGGCAATGTGTAAAGTAGGCCCTCTGCTTGCTTTCTATGAATAGAATAATCTTCTTTCTGGCATTTTACATTCTTGATATACACACACACACACACACACACACACACACACACACACACACACACACACACACACACACACACACACACACACACACACGCAGACACACACACGCACACAGTGCTAATTGTTATGTATGGATGTTGACCTCAAGGGACGTGGGCAAGATTGATTCCACCTTGATAACAAGGACTTCAAACCACCATTAACATAATTTGTTGTCACTTTTAGAATATTGAACGTCTTTTAACGCCTGATTCCAATTAACCTTGATGGCTCTGGAGACTGTTACAAATGCCGCAGGTGGCGAGGAGAGAGCATTTCTAAGAGGATACTAAAAATGCACCGACCGCAATCGTATGCAAAATAGACAAGGAGTTATGGCAAGCCGATTTTGGAGACTGCTTTTTTTGTTTGTACAGCAAAAATTCACAGAGATGTATCATTTATGGGCTGTTTGGTATGACATTGTGGAACTCTCATTTCACTATTGTCTCATTTTCTTTCGCTACTACTAATTTCTCTTCTCTGGTGCTTCTTCATGCTATCTCAAATTAAAGCGCTGTTGTTCTGTGCCATAATCTTCCCCAGAACATGGGCCCTTTTTTCCAGAGTACATGGTGACAAGGAGGAAGTGGTTTTCCACTTGACTGGACTCAGCCTGTTCCTTCATTTCAAAGCTACAGCCTAGATTTGAAAGAAAAACACAGTCAGCACAGAGCAGCTAAAAGCACTCTCACCTACCTTAGAGGAAACGGTCCATTCGTCCACAGAGACAGTGACTTATTTCAGTGTCAAAGGCCCATATTAAGACATAGCTTAAGCTTTAATCAGAGTGGAGAACAAATGCCAAGCACAAGCCAAATGCTGCTGAATCTTTGGCTGAGGCTGAACAATGTGCATATATAAAAGTAAAATATGGCAAAAAAATACCCAACCTGCCAATTTTTGGTTTATTAAAGTAATTTAAATGCTGAAATAGTGTTTTACCAGCAAAATAAAAGAGCTAATAGTTTTTTTGTTTTTGTTTGGTTGCATCCATTCTATATTATTCACACTCAACAGACAGACATCGTCACATCTTTGTCTGGGAAATCCCACTAAGGTCAGAGCAAGTCTTTGGCTCGGCCAACCGTGGTTAATAGAAGGCAAATCCACAGGGAGTACAGAGATCTACAACCGAATGACAGATGGAAAGATTATGGCACAAGGTGATTAAATGGCCGAGGAACGAGCAGTAATCCATAATATGATGTAACCACCGTGTCACCTCCGAGGCCAGAGCTGGCTGCTATCCTCCAGGTGATGATAACGAGATTTTATTGGAGAACGAAGAGGGATCATGTGAAGTGTATAGCAGGCAGGATGGAAGTGTGTGATTCAAAGGACAGCAGTCATTAACTGGGGTTGAATGAAGGTACAAGTCAGCCGAGACTGCTGTGAATATTATATCATTTTGAACATTTTGGTTTTTGCAACCATTGCACTATTTAGTTCCACAGTCCTTTTCCCTACAAGTATCCTAATGTATACTTTCTGTGTTTTGCTGGTTGTAGTTTTCCACTTTACAAACCTGCTTGATTATCTTTTTACCTTTTTTCTCCATCTATTTTCAGATCAGCTGAATTGCTGCCCAATGCTTAGCATGTGAAATGCTGTGGAAATGTTGCTGTAACAACACAATCGAGTGAATGCTTAGGCACACAGTGAGGGACAGAAAAACAATATGCAGCCATTAGTGGATAAACACACACTGACTCATCTGTGTGGCTGGTGTCATGCTGTTGTTTCTGCTCATTAGGGATGCAATATGCATTTTTAAGCACTTGCTAGCTGAATGGGCTCTATGTGGTTTTCACACAGAAGATGAAACCGTCGATTTCTTTGAATGGCTTTGTGTAGAGCAGGCATGTTGTCTCGTTGTTTACCCCGAAGTCCACAGTCACTCACACTTGTAGCCGACTCTATGTTGTTTATGCAGTGTTGCTGTCGTAAATGTACTAGTTACTTTGCTGTAGATACAAGTAATAAGTCCAATGGTTTACACAATATGATTTGTGTACCCATCACCTCACTTCACCAATTACAATTTATATGTGGGATGGACTACTTCATTCTGCCTTCCAATGAACCAGACATTTTAACTGTTCTCGTTTAGATATCTGCATGTGATTTGAATACAGTATCTTCACCATCATTTCCATCAGCAGTCACTTTTCATCCTGTTTGACCATTTTGATTGATTGATTGATTTAATTGATTTTTTTCCTCCCATTTTTAATTGAAATTCTGCTGTCAAAGCCATGGGTGTAAAACAGAAAATGCACAAAAAGCACAAGGGCTATTTCCATTATCAAGTCTCAGGAGATAAATGGATGTGAAAGGTTTTGGGTAAAGCATAAGCTATTGCCCATTCGTCAAAATCACCATTTTATTAAATAGATAATGCCACATACATGTTCTATTGTGACTCGTGGCTAGAAACCAGCATATTTCATTTAATTTTATAACCATTTAAACATGGTAAAACATGTTGTGTAATAACATATTGGTGTAAGTCAGTAATTAATGCATAATAACTTATTGATGTCTAACGATTGATGGAGACTGATTGAGAAATCCATCAACATGTCTATAATGTGTTGCTTGATAAAATGGCAGAAAGAATATACAAATAAGTCGAAATAAGTGGAAATTCGAAAAAAGGCAACAACACGAAAGCCAAAATGCTACAAAGTGCAATGGGAACAGATTCAGCAAACGGCAGTTTGTGCCTTCTTCTTTTTGCATTTTTTGTACAAAACAACCTTCTTTTTTTTTATTGAGCATTCACTCACCACATGTGTACTCTTTTCTTCTCAAACGGAGTCGTACACAGTAGCAACAACACTATCACACAAATAAACATTTGGTAACCAGAATCCTCACAGACACACTTAAATTCACAGTCATGCACACATGCAGCTGGAACTCAGACACCCTTCTGTGGTCAGATGTGTGATTGTGATTTATCTACGGTATAATTGGATGCTCTGTGCCGTTGTGAACTTTACAGTTGATTAAGGCGGCTGTCTCCATTGTGGCAGCCCACAGTTTTGGAGGCTGACCCGCAGGTTCAGAGACCCCCACTGACATCCCCCTGTGCAGAAACAACCTCCATCACTAGCCTCACTAGCCGGCTAATGAGCCTCTGCTGGCCAGTGTGACTGGAAGCACATGGGCAAATGGCAGAGCTATTCATCAAAAGGATTGAGGCGGGGCCTCACAGTTATGATGTTAAAGAGTTGGATCACGACTGTCTGCCACATGTCACTACATATTACTGGGTTAGGCTTTTATACATATTATTCTGCTGTCTAAGAATAGGCAGTGTTTTCAGCAACAGGAAAAATAATACTAATTGTAACTGTGCCAATGACATCCAAAGTTCAGAGTTGTGTTAGCTAGACATATCAATGTGGTTTCAGGTCATATAAAAGCTTCCAGCCTTTGGTTGGATCAATATCTTTATTCCCTCGTGTACAGCCTTCAACCTTTCACTAATAAAAATACTTTTGGTTATTGATTGATGCATAGATCAATGGTATATGGTAAGTATAGATCAATAGTGTTAACATATATTAGTAATAATGTTCATAGTGTTAACATATTAGTAAACATGTTCATATATTAGTAATAATGTTAATACTGTTAATATATTAGTAATAATGTTCATAGTGTTAATATATTAGTAATAATGTTAATAGTGTTAACATATTAGTACAAATGTTCATAGTGTTAATACATTAGTAATAATGTTAAAAGTATTAATACATTAGTAATAATGTTATTAGTGTTAACATATTAGTAATAATGTCCATAGTGTTAATATATTAGTAATAATGTTCGTAGTGTTAACATATTAGTAATAGTGGTCATAGTGTTAATATATTAGTAATAATGTTCATAATGTTAATATATTAGTAATAATGTTAAAAGTGTTAACATATTAGTAATAATGCTCATAGTGTTCATATATCATTTTAGAATTAAAATCAATTTGGAAAGTCCTAACAAAGATGAGATAAAGACCAAATATAGTAAAATATAATTTGTTTGTGTTTTTCCAGAAGAAGACTTAAAGCATCTACATCTGCTATGATAAGATCAGTCCACGCTTTCTTAAAATGCATTCACAAATGGACTGAACATACACTGGTTATTCCTTTGAATCTGCCCTTACCTTTATCTCATACCTACTGACCTCACGCAATACGGTCTATTCACCAGGCAGCAACCTCCGGTTCTGAAAACAATGTGGAAGTACCTTAAACTTGAATTTTTTCTACTGGCCATCAGGAGGTGACTCCTCTGGTTGCAAAAAGAAGTCAGATTGAAGTCTATGAGAAAATTACCTTACTTCTCACTTGATTTATTACCTCAGTAAACAGTAAAAATGTACTAGAGGCTCAAACAGTCTATGGTATATTCACTTTGCTCAGCTTGTAATTACTATGTGAATTGTTTACCTATGACGTGAATATTCTTGTCTTTTTAGGCTTTGCACAGACCTTCTTGTGGGATGAGTATAGTAACAGGAGCACAGCAGTTACAGGCTTGAGGCACTAAGTGGGGCAGCAGAGTATTTTATTGTGCACAGCATACGTTTGCTGTGATGCTTGTCACTTTGAGCTGTTTGAGTTGCAGTGAGTGTGACGTTTACTGAGTCATGGCACTGAAGTGAACTCTGAAGTTCATAATAATTATCGCTGGCGGCAGAGACACAAGTTAGGAGGAGATTAAAATGTAGATATGAGCACTTGTATCCACACACACTGGTTTTGAATAGCTTTTGAAGACATTTCATTAAAACAGATCATTTTTCTTCGCAGTTTAACCTTAGTGTGGAGACAACATTGTCATCTATGGGTTGGGAAATGTTTACAGATTTGTGTTATAAAACCCTTTTCAAAACTCAATAATATACAAATCTACTTGACAGTATTGTTAAAAGTAGAGCTAAATGAAGAGATATTTTGATATTTCAATTCAATTAAACTGTATGCATTAGGAAGAAAGAAAAACACTGTTATCACAAACCTAAAAATATCAAAGGCCATAAACTTAAACAACTCTAAGTTGATATATATAATACTATTATTAGTATTATGATTATTATATTAATGATAATCGTATTATGATTATTATATTAATGATAATCATAATAATAACAATGTATCAACAACAATCCAAAAAGATGCTGACACTGACTAAAAAAAATTGTCAAATGCAACACCCATCGCCGGAGCTATTTATACCTGTAAGCTGCTTTTAGCACTTTGTTTGTGTTATCCAGTCTGTATTTAGACTATACTGTTGCCTCCCAACAGCTCTCACTAACACCCTCCTTTAACCCGTTCTAAAAAGTGCAGGTGGCTCAGACTGTCTAGTGTAAATGATTGATAGTAAACCAGTGGTAGCCAGTTGAGTATTTAGAAAGCCACAGTGACAGATTTTGTGCAGCAAACCAGAGCTGAAATGTAAGTAAAGTTGACATGACTTTTAGCAGGTGGCGAGAAACATAGAAACAGTCGTAGTAATGTATAGGCAATTGTTTGCGAACATGTTGTCCATAAATACGCACTTAGTACAGTGCAGGCGTCTGTTCCTGTGAGGTTGCTGTAAGGTCAGAGGGGTTCTTCTGCCTTGCTAGCAGCTGAGAGGCTGAGGCAATACAAGTAACATAATTCATGCTGTGGTAACAGTTTGTACCTTTGTAACTACAAAGAAAGCCTATTTTCATGCTGTCACTGTGCTACTCAAATGCTCGAGCCTGATTTCCTCCCTCTTCAGCTCGGCCCTCATTTGCGCTGTTGTATGATCACCTTTGACCTATAGTTATACCTCTTGGAGATGAAGTAATAGGAAGTTTCTTCTCTCAGGTATTTTTTTTTCACCTCCATCACTCTGCAAATAAATATAGCTGCATGGCTGCGTGCCCTCAATTTCTCCCACCCATCCTTCCATCTCCACAACATCCAATCCAGAAGGAGAAATTAGTAATAGATGAAAAAACATACAGTATTTTGTGATAGATGATCATCACCAAAATGTGGTCATTACTGCAAAGGCGATTACTATTTTGATACATAGATATCCTTATCGGCTTGGCTGGAAATTTAAATGAGATCTGAATTTTTCATGTTCCTCCAAATGGCCGGGGCTGTTAATGTCTTGATTTCCATGTGTGAGCTTTGAGGGAGCCTGAACACGGTGACACGAATACCTCAGCAGAGTGGAAAGTCTCTCTGTCATAGTCATACGAATAATTAACTCTCCCAAGACTTGATGCATTAGCATTTTTGTGTGTGCAGTTGATGTGATAGTAATTCATCAGGGACATATTTTGATGATCATTATGTGAGGGGACACAATCAGTTTTTGCTCTTGTGTTGTTTCATCAGTCTTGAAATAGAACAAAATGGGGTGCTACATTTGTGAAACCCATTCAGACATATATCGCCCCTCCCCAGAAGGCAAAGCTTTTACTCACATTCTGCTGTTTGACTACATGAAGAATGTTGCATTGCTTTGTGACGTCTATCTGTTAGAATATGTATTTCAGAGTGCTAATACCTCAGATTCCTCTGCAACAACAACATATCATTTAGAAATGAGGAACAAGCAAAATACCTCCATGTATTCCTAATATTTCATTGCATGCTTGCATGGACATTGTTGTATTGACCCTCTCCCCATCCAGTGGTCAGAACTAGCCACAATGCCACAGTGTGCAAGGTGTTTCATTCATCAGTTGGCAATGCCATTTAAATATTCCCTGAGATTTCAGTGCAAAGGCTCGGGGCCACATCTCTCCACAAGACTGCATTCTCTTCCTGCTATTTTATGCATCAGAGACCTTTTTTTTTTTTTAGGTAATGTGGGATGTTATAAATATTTTCTGTTTAACCCTTAATAATATTAGAATGCATTGTTCTTTGATAATCAAACATCTTATAATGAGAGTTGTCAAATGTGACAGAGAGAACCCCATTGGAAGCAAGGAGTGATACGTAACCTATTTCTATCAGCTTCTTTAACAAGCAAACAAGGATTAATTCTCCCCCCATAACATGTTTGACTTTAATAGCTCATATTGGCCCGGGCCATCGCTGTGTCAAGTGAGTGTGAATATCAGATTGTTGCTTTGGGAAGTTACAGTTATTGTCAGACCACCTTCACCCCCAATTATAATGTCGTAAAGGCTTTGGGAAAGGGATTACAGATGCTGGTTGACCATCCAACACAGTTGAAGCTTACTTACACCTTAACCATTCATTAACCATAACGTATTTGCCATAACCACAATCTTTTCTGAACTGTAGCCATACTGAAATTGTATATTATTAAGTTTTGACATGTAAGGGGAAAAAAAGCAACCTTGTCATGTTCTTGTGTGGAGGTGGTGGAGGTAATTGGACAAATCTGCCTTTAGTGAGCACATTTCTTCTTCTCTTCCCACACCCAGACCATCTGAATCTCGCAAACTTCTAATCAAGTCAGTTAACTTCTTCGTACTTCTTCTTCAGACAGCACTTTCTGTGTATTATTATGTATCTGCTTAAACACTAGATTCAGAGTGCAATGCAGCTTACGTTGACCTTCTTAGTCCTTGCAATGCTTTTGACAGAACCTTTCTCCCTAGGCTCAACCTTGTTCAGTGTCACATGTACACATACAGAGGACACAGGACATCAGGTCCCTGGGGTGTAAACCTGTGAACAGCAAGCAGTGAAATGTGAAGCTACTGTTGTGGATTCCCCTCAAGTTGACCTGTCAACTCTAGCTGTGGCTTGAGATCTCCTGGGGCCCGGCATACATATCTCCAGTAAAACTGAGAAAAACACAGCAATAAACAGTGGATTGAAGAAGGACAGCCATAAAGAGAAAGAAACTGAAAGGCAAAGATAGAGGGAGAAAGAGACATAGATAAGTGTGCCTTTGAAGAGAACATCAGCAGGCTTCATGGCACTCAGGCAGACCTCTCTGCTCCCTCCTCGCAGAGGACCCATCTCAGCAGATGAAAGCAGGGGCCTCTTTGAGGTGCCACCCTTGCATTATCCCTGCATCCTGCATCAAGTAATTGAAAGACCTAAGAGTATGGTAGGGGGCTCAAAGAAAGGGGGGTCTGGGCTGAGTCATCCTTGCAAGTTTTGGACTTGCAGAAAAAGATAAGACTAATTGGTTTCTACTAGACGTCCAGTGAGCAAGGAGCTTTAAGAAGGAGAAGGAGAGAAAGCAGCAGGAAGGGTTTAAAAAGTTCCAGGTGTTTTTACACAATATATTCGACCATATAATGCAGCAATATAATGTAATGTCCCAGGCAGAGGGACAAGGAACAGAAAATGTTCTGAGCTGGCATTTCAGTAAGACTGGCGTTTTTGACTGTGTTTTAACTATGTTTTTATTTATTTTACTATATATTGGCTCTGTGGCACTCTGAGATTCTTTTGAATGAAAAGTGCGTTACAAATAAAATGCATTATTATTATTATTATAAAAAATGTGGAACAATGAAACAGTTTATTATAGCAATCAGATCAAACATTTGACTTAAATGTATATCACCTTTCAAAGTAGTTGCTGAAATTTCAAATGCTTCACAAGTTAAGTTAATAACAAGCAAATAGAGACAACTAGAAAATGCATTTGAATACTTAAAACTCAAATGAATTGCAAAGCATTTCTGAAAAAGCAGAAATTTGAAGTGATTCCAAACCTGGTAGTTTAGACGTACAATCGGCACAGTTGGAAGCTGAACTGAATCTAAAAAACATTGCTGTAAAGCTGGAAGCTAAACTATTATACTGTCGTCATAGTAGTAGTAGTGGTAGTAGTAGCACTACCAGGGACAGTTGTAGCGTTAGCAACAGCAGTAGCAGCATCAGTAGTAGTAGAAGTATAGTATAAATAGTGGTAATGGTAGTGATAGGAGGCAGCAGCAGGTTATAAAAGTTGTAGACTTATAGACTTGTTCAGTCTGAGACAACATTGGTGCCTTTGAGGTAGTTCCTTGGAGTTCCTCTCACATTGTTACGGGCAAATCTTTAAGTCGATCAAAAAGCTGAACCATACTTTTTTATAGATGAGAACATTATGAAGAAATGTTCTAAAGCAGAAGCTAGAGAACTCAGCATCTACTATATCCAGTATTCAATAACTGACACACCTTTCATAGTGGATTGGATATAACACATTTATAATCAAGACCTGTTGCGTTGTGATTGCTGCAGGTATCACGAAACCGTCAACAATGTTAAACTGTTAACCTCAAACATTATCTGACCAAATGAGGCAGAAAGGACACTTTGGCCTATAAACTGTAGAGGACATGCTGTAGCATGTTGTGTGTGTGTGTCAGAGAGAGCTAGATACAGAAAAAAATATTATATCTGGGGGGGATTGAATATGGGATGGTCCTGAATGAGCTCAATGGATCAGAGTAATCTCAGTCAAATCAGTGTCAATGCACTGTCTGCACGCCGTTTAATCCTCTCTGGCATGGCATTTAACATGTTGTACAGCAAATGTATTACGATGAATACATTTCCGTCCCTTTGAATGTTGATCTACACAACTATCGAAGTCTGCACTTGCTCCATGATATTTCCCTTCATATTGCTGATGAAATAAGCACACGTACATGTGAAAGTGTCTATGAATCAGAGGATAAGGAGAAGGGAAAGCTGTGTCCGCTTTGCAGTGTCTTGACAGGAAAAGGTCCCGTTTCAAATATTTCCTTTGACCAGATATTTGCTTACAGTCATCCAGGTCACTCACATCTTCTCTTCTCTCAAAGGTCTCTCCCTCTGCTTCTTTTCCATCCCCACTCGTTTTCCTCCCTCACTCCCTCTGTTTTTTCTTCTTCTTCCAATGGACGAAGCAGGACACGGTTTCTCATTATCAACCAGACTCCTCCCTCTCTTTGACTGGTGGTGTTTCTCCTCCCTCCCTCTTGTGTGAGCTCGGCAGTGAGCGTTAATCCCGGATTGTGCTGCCCTGTCGTCTGCATCCCGTTGTTGCTGGGAGGGCATGGCATGGCTCCAGGACCCCTGTGCTCACACAGGGAAGAAGTGAACGAATGAGAGAGAGAGAGAGAGAGAGAGAGAGAGAGAGAGAGAGAGAGAGAGAGAGAGAGAGAGAGAGAGATACTGTTTCACGACTGTCACAGCTGCTTGAGCACTGAGTGTTGCTGAGTTTCGGTCACACACACTCTCTCTCACATAAACAAGGGAGAAAAGAGAGGAAAAGGAAGGATGACGTCCGGTTTGTCGCAGCTGTGGGTGCAAATGTGAATGAAGAAGAGGAAACCTCGGTCACGTCCCGGGTTCCACCACATTGCAAACTCCCGCTGCTTGGTGCTGCGTCTTCCTCACTGCTCACACTTAAGAGGGATTAAACTTTTGTGTGTGTTTGATCTCTTGTTGGTACATCTGGAACTCTTTTGAGACTCGAACATGGAGTCTCCCACCAAAGAGATCGAGGAGTTTGAAAGCACGTCCCTGAAGTACCTGCAGCCGGAACAGATTGAGAAGATTTGGCTCAGGCTCCGTGGACTGTGAGTATATCCACTTTTACTGTTGCCAACAAGTGTGTGTGTGTTGTGTGTGTGTGTGTGTGTGTGTGTGTGTGTGTGTGTGTGTGTGTGTGTGTGTGTGTGTTGTACTGGTGTGCATGCCTCTGTGTGAGGGAAATTTGTTGTGCTCGTGCTAAGCTTTTAATATTTACACGTGAGTTTAAACTTGATCTGTAATAGCTTAATCACAGGTACACTCTGATATAAACATATAGGAAGGAAACAGGACACACCTTTTGTCATAATAAAAGCTACACCTCACTCTAGTTTTGTTTATTTGTAACTTGCATTTTGTGTGTGTGTGTGTGTGTGTGAAAGTTTCAGTTTGTGTGTGTGTGAGAGAGAGAGAGATTATTCATTGCATGTTTATTCAAGTCAAAGTACTTTTTTTGTACTGCCGTGCATCATCATTTTTTAAAGAGACAATGATGTCTCTTCATGCTGCTTGCCCTTTTAAAACCGGTTGTCCATGTAGAATTATGATGTGACAAGACATGAATGACTGAATGTACATATTGTTGGTTAAGGCAAATTATCTATTTTTATCTATTTTGTTTTGTTTCTTTTTTACATCTTATGCACCCACACTATTTCTCTTTAAATAATACGAAAGCCTCCTCAAGCCTCACATTTCAAATGTCTGTGTTTTTTTTTTTTAGAAACCCTCTATACCATAATATTACGTTCTCACATCCACCAACCAATCAACACCGCTGTGACCTTTCGCCCTTTGGATAGAGCCCCACACATCATATATGCAAGTTGAAGTGGGAATTTTAATTTTTTTCATTTTCAGTTCTCCTCCTTCTCACTCAGCAGGGGGAGGAGACGCAGTGTTGCTAGGAGGGTTGCGTTAGGAACAAAATATTTCATGTTACTGCTGGAGGTCTGAATGAAATGCAGTTTCCTTCTGCACCACAGATGACAACTGAGTGAATGAACCTTTTCACGGGGCTGCAGTTCATCTATCTGCCTTCCTCCCTTCCCCTCTCACTCAATTTTTGTGTGTTATTTTCACGTTATGGCATTTCTATTGTTCCATGATTAGTCATTGTTTCTCTCTCTCTCTCTCTCTCCTGTGTCAGAAGCCCGATATGTGGGTCCCTCCACCATCATCCGCTGCCACATTTAGTTTCCTCGGATGACTTCATTGTCTCTTCATTTGGTCACTGTCATGAATTCCCTATCATAACCATTTGTCTTTTGGGATATTTGATGGATAGTGAGTCAGATGAATGTAACGGGGGCCCGGCCTTTATTTATTTATTTCCTTTTCTCATCACGACAATGCTGCAGTCTGCTCGGAGCTCTGAGGGCTCCTGTTGTGTGTCAGAGATCACATTAGCCTTTAATCTCACAAAGAGCCTCCATCAGAAGAGAGGGAGCTCCAACTGACAGGCAGCCCCCACAGATGTTGACGCTTCACAGTGTATGTTGTGTGTTTTTAAAAGGGGGAATCGACAGTATGCAGTATATGGTTGTGTATGTGCAATCGGGAAAGGTTGACTGTGCATGTGCTCGTGTGGACGATATAGATTGGATGCATATTTAGCGACTTGGTGACATTTACTGTATGTGCTGCCAGCTCATCTTTGGAGATTTGTTTGGCAGCTGTATGATATGTGTGTTTGTGTGCACGCGTGTGTGCTGGATGGCTATCACAGCTCTCTCTCTGGCACAGTGGGCTCCACAGAGGACACCAATCATCCATGGATAGACAGAGAGAGCATTTGCTTTGGACAGTTTTCCCTCTGCTCAGTCTTGAATGACGCAGTCTAAAGCCCGGTGACATCCACTGATCAAGGCATGACCAGCGTCTTGTTTTATTACTTCCCTCTGACAAAAAGGCCCATTTCTGTTTTTATCATCGGTGAATGGATTCCAAT
Organism: Myoxocephalus aenaeus; assembly: GCA_038501785.1. Taxonomy (NCBI): domain Eukaryota; kingdom Metazoa; phylum Chordata; class Actinopteri; order Perciformes; family Cottidae; genus Myoxocephalus; species Myoxocephalus aenaeus. The sequence goes on from JBAMJR010000329.1 coordinate 1,547,441, forward strand.
GGATTTCCATTGGTAAATAAGATCACTGCGACATGCCCGACCTCGGCGTCACCCCCTGATTAATGGAAATCAATACATTATTTAATCACTTGATCAACAGTTCATCACAGAGAGCTCCCTTTAAGGGAAGGGCATCTTAGATTTGGTCAAAGGAGGATCAAGGAGGCCGTGTCCGCTTTGTGGAACCAACCGATTTGTGAGGCACTGACTAAAATAAAATAAGATAATCCAAGACAAACAAGAGGCGGTTAGCCATCCAGCCAGCTGTTTGAAAACACCACAAAAATATACAGGTTGAAATGCTGCTTCATGTGACCTTTATAATTACAATAATTCTTGGAATTTCCATGACCCCTTTCAACCCACATCCTCATTATGCCGAGGACATTGCATTAAAGCCAGCTAATTAGAAGAAGCGCCGTGTGGTCGACACGCATATTGGGACATAAAGGACGCTCAGTGAGGAGGGGGAGGGGCAAAAGGTGGAATAAAAGACAGGAGAAGAGGTCAGGAGAATAGGACATTCATCTGTCTCTTCTGTGATTTTGTTATCTGTATCCTTTTAAGCTTTAAACTCCTTCTTCTTTTTCTTTGTCTGAGAGAGTGTTGGGAGTTTCAAATGGCAACCATCTCATCGTGACACTTCATGTCTTTTTCATTTTAATAGCTTGATGGGCCCTAAGTGAATGATTAAATCTTTTTTGCTTACTAGTCTTGAGGGAGCTCTTAACATATCTTTTACAGGGAATAACTTCCTTAGCTTGCACTTTTACGTTGAGCTTGAGGAACAAATCAAACTAAGTGCAATGAATTCTGCCTGACTGGAATTTGAATCCATGTCTGTTGTGGAACTGCAGTGGGTCCATCCTTTCCTCCACTTTGCTAGTATGAGTGCTTTAAGTGTGTGTGTGTGTGTGTGTGTGTGTGTGTGTGTGTGTGTGTGTGTGTGTGTGTGTGTGTGTGTGTGTGTGTGTGTTTGTATGAATTACGCTTTTAGAGCCACCTCTTCATAAAGTTGTGTGTGTGTTTTAGGCCAAATGTTAGGATGAGTGACAGTGTTCTTGTGTTAATGTGACTGTGTGTGTGTGTGTGTGTGTGTGTGTGTGTGTGTGTGTGTGTGTGTGTGTGTGTGTGTGTGTGTGTGTGTGTGTGTGTGTGGTACATTAGGTAGGATGTCCGGGGGTGAAGTGGTGTGTGTCTGCACGTGCTTTTGCATATCATTATGCCTCTCATAAACGCCTCATCTGTATAAGTGATTGTAGGCATTATTTTTAAATGTGAACACAACTGAATAATACTAATATTACTTCTTTTTTTTCATGCAGTATAATTATCCTGATTGCTTATTTGTATTTTTGGGGATAATGTCTGGTGTCTCATTGGCTCTCACGAAAGAACATGTTCTTATTCTTACGTACACAAGACCCAGAGTCAGCTGTTGGACGTAGAATTTTTTTCCAAAACTTGATTGGCAAACTATGCTGTTTATATAAATATAATATTTTAACTCTGAATTCATTTACATTAAGGCATTGTGATAAGTCAAACCAGGTTTTTTTATCCTGATAAGTAAGACGGACTATCCGCTCAACATTTTAAAAATGAGACGATTTCGGTGAATATATGCCCAATGTCTTTCATTTAATTTCCATGTTAAATAGAATAATACATCCAACATGTAAACAAGAGAAACATTTCAATCGATGTCTCACTATCCACATGTTTTGTCTTTCTGTCAGGCGCAAGTACAAGAAGACGTCCCAGAGGTAAGAGTTGCTGCTGGGACACTGGATCTCCTCCTCCTCATACCTCCCTCCTTTCCGTCCCATCTCCTCATCCTCCTCCTGTACACTCCCCTGATTTCTGGATTTTCTCCCACCCTCCTCCATCCCTGGACCTCATCCTGGACTTACTCCTACCTTTTTTTTCTTTCCTCTTTATTGATTGTTTCTTGTCTTGCAAAACACTTTGCAATCTGTTATGAAAGTGCAATTTGAATGAAATATATTATTATTGCTATTATTATTATTATTATTATTATTATTATTATTATCGTTATCGTTATCGTTATTCTCCCCTCTTTTCACCAACATTCATTTATGAGGGTCACAGATCTCAGCTGCACTATTCAAACACACTTTGTCACACATGTATGCACAAATAAATACTCTTGCTTTCCCTTGCTCTTTCTCTCTTGTGTTGATTCAAGTGTCAACTCATATCTCTCGCATAATGGATAGAAATTATGGGGACGCAGTTGTTTTAGAACCATAAACAACTCACAGCATTTTTCAAGGTTGACAAAGAACTCGAGTGCCATGCACGTTATCTTCTTTATTATGAAACTCTCATTTGTTTATTTCTGTTGGAGATGCTCAGGGGAAATCAGGCCTTCCATTATCTGAGACTTGCATGCATTAATTTACAAGCACGAAAGCAAGGATTCATTAATGCCACTGGATGCGTGGCTTATGCAGATTTAAGTATCATTTGTTAAAGATGTTTCTGTATTGATCTGAAGCATGCTTTTAGTGTCCTTCATTATTCATCTGATGCACATTACATATTGTATGGCTTTAGAGGACCCAAGAGACCTTGTCAAAGTGTACAATGTTTAAATCCCAACTATAAAAATGACAAAGATATTGTTGTATTATAATATTTAGTTTACGATCTGATTTAGACATTACAGTAGCCAGATGCTTTTGTGGTAAGTGGTTGAATCTCCCAGCTTTATATGTATTGTATGCATGTCTATGTATTCATACTGGATGTCCAAAACATACCCTCACTGTCTCTGTCTCAAGAAAGGATGCACAGATCCAACCTGTCAGTCCTGATACTGATTCTGTTTCTGATACTTTTGGGCTTTTGTTATCAGACAAAATCAGCCGATACCAGCGCTTAATTCATAAGATGTATGTCTCACTGTGTGGAAGTGACTGAATCCTTCTTAAATATGTAAGGCAATGTCAGGCTTGACTTAAGCATTGCTTTCCTCACTTTGTAAAGGGAAATGTAACACACAAATATATATATATATTGTTTGGATGTGGATATTTCCAGTGTTTTAGTGCTTGTTTTTACTCCAGAGCTGTTTTTCAGTCTTTTATGGGTAAGTCCATAGGTAAAGAAATAAAATAAAAAAAATGCACAAAATAAAAAATGCATTAAGTTGAATCACAGGTTATTCTCAAGTTTACCGCTCGACTTACTTTCATTTGCATGTGTATATACATGTAATGAGGTGTTATTTATAAAAAATAGTGGTATAGGCATGAGCCTATATTTTGTCAGTAAACACATGATGTAGTTTACATTCAACACAGATCAGGTCCAGCAGGCTTGTTAGGAAACTTAACTCAAGATCAAGTGAAATGTACAGTAGACTTTAAAATGCATTTCATTGTTTTATCCTCATCCAAATGAATCAGGTACGTTTTGCTCTCCTCTGGGTTTGAATAGAAACATTCAGTTTTCTCAACCAAAGGCAGCTAAACCCCCAAAACCAACAATGCTTTTGGTGTCTCTTTAATCCTTTCTGACTTCACTGACTTGTTCAGGGCACCCAACCTCCAGACCGTTTGTATTATTGAAGGTGCAAATCTTTAAAAAATCAGGTCACAAACATATTGACTAAGTCATTTCCTAAAACAGCTGGGCACTGCAGTTTTTAACAAACATTACTCAAACAGGAGTGGATTTGTCATGGACTATTTTCAGACGTGGATTGATACCATTTGGTGCTCTAGTGTCTATTTACAGTAGCAGGACCGTGTATGTTGGATTGCCTCTAAATACTGTCCATGTTCATTGTAATGAACCTGTCACATGTCACAACAGTGTGGCTCATTGATGGTTTTGGACAACAATGGAGCTCTACAGCACAGAGCCATACGCTCTTTCACTCCACAGGCACTTGATAGTAGGATAAATACATTGTTGATTTCTGTCTTTGTCATGGTGTTTTTTTACAATCACAACCAAACAGAATATCACCAGCATTATCCTTTAAGGGTGACATGGATGGTACTTTTGCAAAAACATCGTATGTTCTCAGTTTTGGATTGATTTAAATACCCTCCAAATATGCATCTTTATAATTTTCAAATATTTTGAACTAACTCTAAAGACAGTTTATTAATGCATACATTACAATGCACCACTCACTTTGTGTTAACTCAGTAAATGAGCAATTGTAACTGCTCAACAAATGAAGCTGGAAACCAAAATAGGTTGCTGTCGCGCCACTAATACTGTTTCATGGCATTTTCCTGTGAGCTGTGGGATTGCCGCACAGTAATTGATGAAACTCTTTTCATGCTACTTATTGGCACAGTGTGTGGTCGTTTGGAGCGGTATAGAGCTAGCGGTTGGAAACCCTCGTTCTCTCTCTCTGTCGCTGTCTCTCTGCCTCTCTCGCTCACTCTGATGGGTGGGTGAGTTCCTGTGTGGAGGAGCCGGCTGATTGACAGCTCCATATGTGTCTGTGTAATTACGGCCGGGCTAATTGGCAGAGAGGAACACTGGGACATTGTCATTACTGACACACCAGTACAACCCCTAACACATGCAGATGGAGGGAGAGATATCCCACTTCACATCGGGAAGGATGGAGGGATGGCGGAGAAGAGTGTTTGTGTGCAAAGAGAGTAAAGAGAGACGGAGGAAAGGCTGTAAAGACAGGACAAAATGTCGATTTACGCCTTTGATCCTGTGACTTATGTGGGTTTGGAAACAGTTTGCCCGTTACTATTTTGGTCACATGGTCACTATTGTGCTCTTTCAACAATTTACGGTTTGCTCAGCCCCGCCCCCCTTTTGGTTACTGTTGCTATGCGCTGTCAAACTTTCCATTCCCGCGCAGCACGTCTGCGGTTCACAGTGGTAATGGTGGCGGATTTACTTGCTCGCTAAAATAACCCTGTTTGCATGCATAATTTACATATTTAATAAGTAATCGAACTGGTGAAATGCATCTTTTATTATTAGTTTCATAAAGTATGTTTCAGTTTCACTGATACAAGAGAATAATCTTTAAGTAAGTGTTTGTTAAACGTGGCTACGATTGAGTTTGGCGGGAGCTGTGATTGAACAATCATCCAGAGGATGGGTTTGGTGAACGATTCAAAATGTGTCACTTATTTCACAAATCTGTTTAATCTCATGCTGAATGTGCCAGATAGTAATTTGATTCAAACCACTTGCCAAATAAGGAAAACAATACCCGTTTTTCTTAGGTTTACAAAAAAGGCATCGATCACCCAAGCACCACCACTTACACCGATTGTTCACATACAAAGCAACAAGTTGATGGTTTGTGTGTCTCCTTGTATTCCCTGACAGGCGCCTGAATACAGCACTGAATGAAATAGGCTGTTACTCAAATCTAAATATGCTACAGTGGTCCCTCCTTATAGCCCAGCTTTCAAAGGCTTTAAGTGTTTTGCCATCTTATCCAGGCAAGCCTCCAGCCTTAAATGGCCTTATGTTAGTCTGCCCAGTTGCCAACTCTGTTAAGAGTGTGTGTGTGTGTGTGTGTGTGTGTGTGTGTGTGTGTGTGTGTGTGTCTGTGTGTATGTGAGAGTGTTTGTGTCTCCTGGCTTACACAAAGGGCTGCCATGTGTGTTCAAAGTGCAGGGCTACATGTTTCCAGTAGCAGTAATGACTCAGGTATCTATACCCTTGTCTCCTCACTTTGCTCCAGTTTTCAGACCCTCATAGGTGAATTCATTAAAGGACTGTATGGCTTTGGCGGCCGATAAACCTGCACAAATAGTATATTTGAGGAATGCTCTGCACCTGTCCTTCAGGACCTTGGTTTGAAAATTCAATTTTTCTTTTTCTCCCTTACATTGTTCTGGCTACCGTGTTCTTGGTGCAAAAGCACATTTTAGTCTTTGCCACTTGGATAGTTGCAATAAGAGGGCAACATAATGGGTGAGTTTGTGCTGTAATAACTGCAGCGTCCTTGGTGAATCAGACCTTGAGGCGGGGCAAATAGTTTCATGTGACGCTCAATTCATAGTGCTGTCTTCAGCCGGGATTCATTCATTGTGAATTTTTTGTGAAAACATGTGTTTGTGCAGGACAGAAGTTTTGAGATTCAAGGGCAGTGTCTTTGTTTGTATGTGGATATGTCCACGTTTCATTTTTTGCAATATTCAGTGTTTTTACTCCAGAGCTGTTTTTCAGTCTTTTATGGGTATGTCCATACGTAAAAAAATAAATAAAAAAAATGTGCTTGCATGAAATTAAGTTGAATCACAAGTTATTCTCAAGTTTACCGCTTGACTTAATTTAATTTGCATATATATATATATATATAATAGAATAATAGAATAATACAGTCCTGGCTATGGATCAGTAAAATATAACAATGATTATATTATACAAAATGTTTACAAATATTTAATAAACAAAAAAGGGAATTGGCAGATAAGAGGCAAAATTACCTGAAAAAGAAATACATTTATAGGTAGCTCTTGGTCCTCATAGTAAAGTATAACATGTGCATAGAAATAACAACAAAGGGAACAGTGAATGAAAACATAAATGCGTTGACAAAAGAAGGAAAGAGCAACAGCAAAGGCGATGAGGACAGATATCATCAAGCTGAGATTCACAGGGGCCAAAATTGAACTCTTTGGTTACTGTCAGTAATCAGGGAGCAAATCTTCCAGGCACTGGCTGCCTTTCAAGAACAGCCCATTAGATGCCATTACCCGACTCGCTGTCTCTCTTTTCTGAGGTTGGAGGCTATTTGTCACCACTGCTATTGAGCTATTTATCGGAGATGATTCATTTGGAGGCAACAGTGCAATACTGTTATTGGTTTGGCTTTTGGATTAGCTGGCTACGGAAAAAAATACGACCACATGCATCTCATGAACCAAACAAATAATTGCCTCTTGAGCAATAAGGACCAGGAATTACAATAAAGATGATGATGAGCTCAGATAATGACTGAAAACATAATGATGCTGCACACTGTTTATTAATTGAAAATGACAGACTAGACTTACTCTACTACTATCTATACTTTACTATTACATTCAGGAGAACTGTCTTATATAATAATTAATTAAATTCCTCTTAAAACCTAAGACCAAATATGGTTACAAATATTACCACTTTAATTTTAACAGTGTATAGATTATAAGGCATTAATACAAGGCAAACCTGTGCCAGCCCTATATATGTTATCAAAAAGGAAAGCCTACTCTTAAATGTGGTGAGTGTGTCTGCCTCCCAGGTGGAGACTGGAAGCTGGAGGAGCTTGATAGCTGAATGAGGAAGTGATGGCATTTTGGAACAACATGTTAATGCAACTTTACTGACTGGTGGAGGCATACAGCCGCAAGGCGGTAATTCTAGTTTTTTCCCCTAATCTCCCAGGTTTTCTACAGCAAATTAACAACAATTAAATTAGCAATCTTTCAGCTGGCCAAGTTAAATGTTTTGCATGTGAGTAGCCAACTACTTTGAAAATCGATTTGTTTTTATCTTTCTTAAAGTATTTGTGGGATCATTACCAGTTAAACATAGTTGAATAAAAGTGTTATTTCCACATACAATAGCTGGCTGCAGCTCTGTCATGAGTTGCCACCTTAAGGGCCCAATACATCTCTTGTACGTCTAAGGAGTAAACGAGCCAGATGGTCAGGAGAGCTTTTGTAATATAAAACAGAGGTGGTTGTTCCTGATTTCAGTCTGTGGGTGACAGCAGCTCAGATTTTAATTTCAACCATTAATAACGTGCTGTTTCTTCTTAGTGCTGGTGGTGAGTTATGGCTGGTTTTGGGGTGTTTTCATATTTTGATGTGGTCATTTTGTGTGTAATTCAGCCCAATGCTGACTGCTACAACTTTTTTAAGTGGAAAATGTTGTGATTTTTGTCTTTCATTTTCTTGCTGTGGTTTAGAGTGTGGATTCACTACTGATTATGCCTTCTTGCTGTTTCTGTTCTCCCTCCGAGCTCTGTTCCCCTCCTTCCTCCCTTCACCCCACCTCCTCCTCTACTACCTGATGATTAGAGGGGTAATTGCCCGGCTCAAATGAATCTCGCTTGGACTAATTACATTCCTCTCAACCGATCTTTTTGTTTTCTTTTTCCCTTTTCCTTCCCTTTTGCTCCACATCAGGTACTCTGTTCTTTTCAGAGGTAACTGTCTCAGTTCGCATACTTCACAGTTTTCTAAACCCCACAGGTGCCGAAAGACACCCTTCAGTTGGTGCGTCGGTGCATATGCACATATTAAAAACATAGAAGATACACATTCTCTGATATGAAATACCTGCAAACATGCAACTTGTTCACAGTCATGCAACATGTGCAGGTATTGACAAGCAGCTGCTTGTACTGAACAGTAATGGATTTTTCATTCAAACCAAGCAATACCCTGCAATAGCTGCGCACAATGGGGCAAATCACTTTGAAATATTATTTTTGTACTTGCTGGACATCAAAAAAGCGTATATGTCAAAGTGGTGCATTTTCGTTCTGCAGCAAAGGGCTTCTCCACTGATTATGTTCTCTCTCTCTGCCTACCTCAGAAGGACATTATTGAGCTAAGTGTATTGCGACTCTGAAGATTGATTACAAAGACCTAAATGATAGGCTTTTATCCTATAGTTGAGCTTATGCGGTGGAGATGAGAACAGGGACGTCACACAGGCTTTCTTGGTGCCAGCCCAGCTCACAAGCCTTCCCCTTCCTGCGCCTGCAGCAGATAATATTGCAGATTTATGGTGCAGATTGTCTCTTTAATCTGGTTGTTTATATCCATCCTTCCTCCAACCCCCCCTGTGACTCCATCCCACCTCTACACTGCACCCTGCTGAATGTTTCTCCTCAGGGTATTACCCCAAGTAGATGTAGAGATAGAGCAAAAATGTGTGACTATTTCTCAGTGTCTGTTTGAGCGGAGAGAGAACATATTTGGCCACACTGTGTTGTGAGATTGCGGAAAATAGGCTGTGCGCATCCTGTAGTGTTTTGTAAACTGAATGTGTGTACTCATGTGTGATGCCCGACAGCAATCTGTGTGTTTGTGTGTGTGAGTGTGAGTGCTGCATGTGCGTTTCTTTCCATTCAGCTATCTATCATCTCACCTCATTCATCTCCAGCTAACCCAGTCATTTTGGTCCTAGTGGGAGTCACATACCTTACATATAATGTATTCAAATACCTTCTGTGGCCCACAGCCTCTGTCCTATCCAATGTGAAAGACCACGGAGGCCAAATTGGCTTTTCTTGCTCAAGCAGGAGATGGATAAAGCCAGAAAGAATGCATGGATGGCTCTAAGCAATGTTTATGTTTAACTGAGCCTTCCAGTGCTATGAAAGCCAATTTGAGTGCCAGAAAGGAATGAGCTCTGGGTGATCTTGCATGACCAGAACTTGGAAGAAAATAAGATCAAAATGATGTTGTGGTGATAGTCTTGATTTTGTTCAGAGACTGTGAATGAATTGCTGAATGTATGTATCTGAGGTAGTTAGAGTGGATGTAGTACGTACAAACAGCAGGACTCTGACACCAGAAGAGATCAGGTGATCGCATCCTAAATCCAGTTTGTGGCTATATTTAGGAAACAAAAGCACTTTGGTTAAGGGAAGGGAAAGATCGATGTTTTGGTTAAGATAAGATACAATATGATAATACTTATATAGTCCCACAGTGGGGAAATTGCAGGATTACAGCAGCAGACACAAGAGACGCATAGTAAAATAAAAAAACAAGTAATATAAATATAAATAAACAGTAAATAATCAACAATATCATTATTATATATACAGACAGAATAAGACAATATTTAAAATGTATTTATATTGCACCAGTTGAAAGTAATTAAAGTGGCCAAAGTGATTGAAGGTTTTTGTGGTCTACTGCGAGCTCAGTTGGTTGTGCAGCCTGACAGCAGCAGGAAGGAAGGACTTGCGGTACCTCTCCTTCACACACCGGGGATGAATCAGCCGGTGGCTGAAGGAGCTGTGCAGAGCTGCCAAAGTGTCCTGCATGGGGTGGGAGGTGTTGTTCATCAGGGATGACGGGGCGGCTGTAGCTCAGGGGGATGAGTGGTCGTCCCGCAACCACAAGGTAGCTGGTTCGATCCCCAGTCCCCCCATAGCTCACACGTCGAAGTGTCCCTGAGCAAGACACTTAACCCCTAATTGTTCCCCGTTGATGTGTCTACGGTGTATAGAGCAAAAATGTAAGTCGCTTTGGATAAAAGCGTCAGCTAAATGAAATGTAATGGATGAGAGCTTTGCCATCATCCTCCTGTCTCCCACCACCTCCACCGTATCCAGAGGACACCCCAGCACACTGCTGGCCTTCCTTCTAATTCCTGTCAGCTGTTGTGATGCTGCTCAGCAGAAAGAGTTTGCTCTGTCCCTTTTCATTTAGTGCATGAGTGTGTCCAGTCCAGTTTATTGTTTAAGTGAACACCCAGGTACTTGTAAGATTTCACAATGACAATGTCCATTCCCTGGATGTTCACTGGTACCGGAGGAGAGCGTTTACCCCGGCGGAAGTCCACCACCAGCTCTTTGGTTTTACCAGAGTTGATGTGGAGGCGGTTCCGCTGGCACCATCCTATGAAGTCCTGATTTAGCTCCCTGTATTCCCTGTCATCGTCGGTGGAAATGAGGCCGACAATTGCAGAGTCATCAGAGAACTTCTGTATGTGGCAGTTATCAGAGTTGTATTTGAAGTCCGAGGTGTAAATGGAGAAGAGGAATGGAGCCAGAACGGTTTCTTGTGGGGCTCCCGTTCTGCAGGACACCCGATCTGACTCACACTCCCGTATCCGCACATACTGTGGATGGTTGGTGAGGTAGTCCAGGATCCATGTAGTGAGGTGGTGGTCCACCCCGGTCTGCTCCAGCTTGTCCCTCAGAAGCAAAGGCTGGATGGTGTTGAAGGCACTGGAGAAATCGAAAAACATGACTCTCACAGTGCTTCCAGCCTTTTCCCATGTTGCATGTTAATAAACACATTGTGTCTCGCGTCACTGCAGACTTTTCTCTGTATTAAACCATTAAGTGCTGCCGGCCTCTAAACATAACCATAAAAAAGCTCAGATATTTTGGCGGTAAGCAATTCAACTATTGTCAGTATCAACTTTATATATATATATATCTTTTTTTAACATCTGAATACTACTAATTTACTATTAAATGAATATATCCTAGGAATATAAACCAATTCCTTTAATAGTTTTTTCAAGCTACAAGTTACAAAAATAATAGTTCAGTAACAGTACAATTGTCTCTCTTTAAACAGCAATAAATCGGAATAAATCTCATCCTGTACTGATGCAACTCTCAACAGAGATGAGAATGAAGCGACATGGCTCACTCATTAGCTACTTCCAGAGAATTATCTCATGAATCTGCAGCTCCGCTCGGCTTTACTCAGCTTTATAACAAGTTCCAGCTCACCATCTCCTAATTGTTTTGTTAAACATGCATTCAGACACTGTTGGACAGTAGATAATGGCTTGATTAGCGTTGTGGTGCGTTGCAGCTTGCTGCTGCATAGCCGTTATGTAAACAGTGGACAGAGAATGATTTGGCATCGTAAAGTGAAGCATGTTCTTTGTCACTTGGTAGAAAGCTCTTCTGTCAAATATGGAAGGATTGAGAAACACTTTAGTTGTGTGTCTGTTTGTGTGCGTGAGAGATTGGGACAAGTTTGCAAATATTCATATGTGCTTTTTTTTTTTTAGTTTGTGATTATTCACGCATTGCTTTGTATGAATGTGTGACCATCCGAATAAAACTGCTTTTTTCCCCCCTTTGATGTTAATTTCGGAGGAATGCTGTGAATCACAGCAGTGACGCAGTTAGGTCTCTGTTTTCTGTCAGCGTTTTTTAAACGCTCCTTTGGACAGGCTGGACTAAACATCCTTTCCAGAAAATAAACATTCAGCACAGTAGTTCACTTTACCACAGTTCAATTCATGGGGACTTCACACTGTTTGCCTCACACGTTTCCTCAACCATGTTCAATACGCTATAACAGACACATGCTGATTTTCTCGATGCATCTCAATGTATTGTATCCTAAATATTCTATATTACTGCACATGGCTATTTTCATTAATACAAGCAGTCAAATAAATCTAAACTGATTAAGATTTCAGCAGCTTATATTGATAGCGAGAGTAACAAGTTTGTGGACTTCGCCACTGCTTGATTGACGGGTGCTGATGAGAACAAAGTAATTAAAAAAGAAAGTAGTCCCACTACCACTCACTGGCAACACTAATATGTTCATTTACAGTAGTGGCGCTTTATTCAAAGATGCATCTTTTAATACACTTATGAGTGCTGACAGTGATTTACTTTTACTCAATGGAAGCTGATGCTGTTTATTCTTATTTTTAGCACCACTCACAATTTGTTCCTGGATCAAAAGACACCTTTAAGCATTAAAGTTAGTATTTGAGGGTGGATTTGCATCACCCTTTTTGCTCCAACAAAGCAATTAAATTGTGAAAGTAAGAATGATGGACTGACAACTTAACTCCCATTCTGCTCGAGGCTTCGAGACACAACTGTCGCTTTAAGTGAAGAAAAATGTTGAATTAGAGAAAATGGAAAATGAAATGATGAATGTGTTAAAAATAAGAACATCATTAAAAAAGGAAAAGTTGGAGTTGACAATATAAATCAGTGAAATAATGAATGGGTGAGGAAAATACGGTAATGATTTATTTTTACAACCTATTTAAATTATTGAAATACGCTATGAATTATGTATGTTTTAATTTATACTCTCCTAGTTTATCGGCTTGGAAAGAGAGGATTGAAAGTTTATTGAAAAACTGTATGTTCTACCTAAGTTACATTTCCCCCGTTCTCTGTGGTGCTGGCCATTGTGTTCATTTAAGCTCATAATAGGATTGTACTTTCCTGCATGTAGAGTTGTTGAGTGTGTACACATACCCAAGGACACAAACTCTTAACTCAAGAGGTATCTTTTTATGTTTAGTCTTTTTCATTCATTCTGTACGAAAGCTCAGCATAAATTTGATATAATTCACATGTTACCAGGGACAGTTTCGGGTGTTGAAATGCTCATATGTGAGGCAATCCAACTGGACGGAATAATTATTCACTGGGGATAAACACTGCGGTTGCAAGGTCTTCTGGGTTGTGTGGTGTGGCCCATTGCCAAATAAAGTGCACTCTGAAGTCTTTGTTTGTCCAGGGGTTGAAGGACAGAGCAACGATGACCTCTCTCACCAGAGTGCACCTCTTTTCAGCTTGTATTGATCCATCTGTGTGGTTGTGTGTGTGTGTGTGTGTGTGTGTGTGTGTGTGTGTGTGTGTGTGTGTGTGTGTGTGTGTGTGTGTGACAAGGACAGAGATAGCTGTGTTATCATATCCCCTCCTCCTTATCTCTCTATATATCCTTTTCTCTTCCTCTTTGTGTTTTAGAATGAACCAGAATTATTTCATGAACATATCTAATTCAGTTTAAGAGGATAGGGCAGCGTGTTTGGGACACAGCCTTTTGTTTTCAACACCTGATCTCATCAACAAAGTGACACAGAGGCAGCCATAGTTGGCTATCACTATGTCTGGATTACTGCCGTGATAACCTCTGATAGACTCTGAGCATTTTACATCTGTTGTTATGTTCTGGCTTAGAGAATCTAATTGAAAGCGCTGTTTTCTCTACCTCTCCTATGTGAATGTCCATCCACAAGTCACCTATGCCATTTAGTTTTCCCTTCAGGGATGTGATTACCTTTACATTAAGTACAGTATAAGGTTATGTCATCCGCAACCCCCCTCTTTATCTATCAATAACCTTCACATCTGAACTTCTCAGCGCTTCTGGGTCTTTATCACTGAGATAACACACATACGTAAATAACCCATGAAAGAACAGTCAAAGTCGATTGTCACGCTCCATAATCGCTCCACAATTTCCCCAGTTGGACCCTCCCAGGGGTCCCACTAAATGTTAAACCTTCTTGCATTGTCTTGCAGCTCATATATTCCTCTGCTGTGGTGGTTGTTGTTGTTTTTGTTGCTATTTGTACATCTGGTTAGAGCTGGAATGCCTTCAATGTGTACATTTCCCATTAATACATGTTCAAATAACGGTATACTTGACACGCTTTTCTTTAATTACATATTCACCCTATTTTCTAGTTTCTTGGTCTCACTCTGCCCTTTGATAGTGTTCCAGACTGACCAAATTACTGAACATAATTATAGTGTGTGGGGTTCATTGAAAACACCACATTTGTCAAGAACACCTGCAGAGTTGTAGTTTTTTGGGATACTAAGGTTGTTTTATGCTGTTGTCGTTAGTATATAAGGGAAATATCATCAACTGAGCATGTTCTTATGGTGATGTAGTCAGACAGGTGTGATTAAAGTTGCGGCCAGGATTTAAACACTATGATTCATATAATTCGTTCATATGTTCAATGTAACTAAACTTCTTCTGGCTTGGAGTTAGGTCGACCCTTTTTTGCATGTAGCATGGGACGGATGATTGCAATCAGATTTGTGATCATGGCCAATGGAGACGTGACTAAATGTACATTGGCGTACCTTCAATCTCATCTGGATTTTACGATGCAAAACAGCAAAAAAAGTGTAGATTCCCTGAGGAGCATTTCAGCACAAAATCAGATTTTTTTTTTTTGTGTATTATGATGTAATGTGATTTTAGGATTCTTGATATAATTTTGATTCTGCGAGCGAGAGAAGTGAAAGCTGAGGACAGTACTGGGGAGGAAGAGAGGAAAAAGTGAGAGCAATACTGAAGTTTTTTTTTTGTCAGATGAAGTAGAACTATGTCTTGTTCCGATGTCTTTCATTATAAAATACAGTAATCTTGTTTTAGTGTGAAGGCTGGAAAAGAAAGATACACAGCATGTATTAATAACAGAAAACAGCCTTCTTAACTGGCAGACTTGTGTGTTTGTATGTGCACTGTCTAGAAAGTAGTTCTCACAATTGCCCTGGAGGTTTTTGAGTCCCTCTGCCAAGCCAACAACTCAGTAGAAAATCTGAAATGCTCTCCCCACAATGAAACCCTCGCACAACCATAATGCCGTCCTCATAGACAAAAAGACACCTCAGAAACAGGTCAATGACTTCCACTATAATGCTGGCCCTTTCATAGCATGCTCTGACAAGCCAGGCTCATGCACACGCCTGGAGGAGACTGACCACAATATAGTCAAATGTCTGTTTATGGTGGACACAAACAAAGTCCTTTTGGAAGAGATGAATACGTTAGCCCAGGAGTTCAGCATGAAACTCAAGGCCTCGAAAGGAGGAGTAGACACCGCCTCGGGCCCCAGACAGCCTGAAAAAGAGCAAGTCTTGCGCTGTAGTGATTTGGCCAATAAGTGTGAGATTTCGGCGGCGCTTAATGTCCCGAGTGAAATGAGAGAGCAGCACTGGAGAAAAGGTTTCCTCAAGTCTCTCAAATTCTGAGAGGTGAAGGAGACCTTGCATCAGGACAAACAGAGCCTGCTGTGGTCATCAGAAACAGATGTGTAGGAGGATCAAGATGTGCCAATGCATGCAAGACATACAACAAGACATTCAGGGAAAGGCACCGGAATGAGGAGTTGTATATCAAAGAAGTCAAAATTGCTCAAATACTTTGATGATCTGCTCAAGGAAGAGCCCAGCAAGGAGGTGTCAGCCCAGAACAAGATGACCTTGAAGAGCAATGCAGCAAAGAATGGTTCCTGAGGGATGAGGCCACAAACCTCAAATTCAAAATGGGGGGTCAGAGGAGAAGTGGCTGGATGAAATGTGTCAGAGGAGGATCAAGGAAAAAGAAGGGAAAGAACAACAGGGCGTCCAATATTATCAGCCAACGTCCAATACCATCAGGGATATGAGACTGGGTTGAAATAACTACCAAATGTGGTAGTTAAATTTAGATTGCCGGTGTTGAGATAGCCTGTTTATACATGTTAGCCGCAACTTGTGCCTGTAGAGACACAGGCATCTTTTGCAGTATTTCCAAAGGTATCTTCTATTTTCTTTCAAGACATTTGGGGGGGGATTACCTTCCCTGCTTTCGGGAGTCGTCCCTGTCACACTACATTGAGTGCAATCATTATTCCTCCTCATTCATTATCATAATTATCATCTTTTGCTAAAAACGGCAATTTGAACAATATATTTATGAATCATTCATCATTGACTCCATTTTCACATGCAAACCTTTGAATAATGCCACTACTACTCACTACTGAAACAGACCTTTTGCAATTAGAGTCTAATTTAATTTGATCTAATCTACGATCAACTGAGGAAATGACTGTGACATGCACAAATACTTATCAATAAACATCCTCTCTTCCGTGTTGTCTGCTAGCACTGTGGCCCACCCTCCTCCATCCGCCTGTGGGACGGCTTTGTTCAGTTTATGCTTTGTGCTTCTTCACCTTATTTACCCCAGTCTTCAAAATCACCAATCTTCAATTCATTCAAGTCATCTTCACTTTCCACACAGCGCGAGATAACTTCTTTACACGTCACAGTTGCCGTAGATCGGTTGTTATTGTTCAGAGATTTGAGTTGGCTGTACTCACATGGGCCCGTTCAGGTTGGGGAAAAATCCATGGTGTAATCGTTAGCTTAGCAGTAGCATTTGGCAACGACAACACCTGTTGCTGGCACCCACTGTGGTGCGAGCTAATCCATGACGGAAAGATTCCTAAAAATAACATCTGATGATTAGACCGGTGTTGCAGGTGGATTGCTTTTCAGAGATCATTAAGAAATGTAATGTGTTGTGCAACAATTAGATCTAATTGTAGAATGTGAGTATTTTGTATTTTGTGCAATTAGTTGTTCAACAAGTACAAGTCTACAGCAACGCTTTACTTAACATTGTTGGACTTTGGTAGCTGCCTGCAGTTTTTTTTACTGTTGGCTAATGAGCAGCATTGATGAGACAACTGGGGGTTAAGTGGTTTGCTCAAGGCCGCCCTGGCTGTAGTTTGGGGTTGAGGAACCACTTTTCCACTGTGATTTGTGAAGACAATTTGCAAGGATTTAAAGCAGTGAAACATACACTTTCAAAATTGCTTTTGAAAACTCTACCACTGCCTGCAGGTTCATAACTTTATGTGAGTGTAAGGACATATGTATGTGTAAGTGTGTGTGTGTCTTCGTGGCTAACAGAAACAGAAAAAAGCAGTTTATTTAATCTCTAGCCTGTATGACTCATCTGAAATGGGAATTCAAGTCTGGGTTTACCGTATTATATTGTTGTTAGTGAATTACTGGCATGTAATGACCTTGTTATGAATTAGAGACATGGAGGACCCTGAATGAACTGACAAAACATGGCCAAACATAATTCATCAACAATGTAGGAGAACCAGTTTACAAAAGAAAATATTAGAGAGCACTATTTTCAACAACTAAAGGTCCTAAAGGGAGTTTTCATTTTACTCAACAAAGCAAATGGGCCACATTCTGACTCAGTGCATAAGCACAAATATGTGTTTAAACTGTGTGTACTGCCTAATCAGGGATTCATCAATACATTTCTTACCTGATTATTATATGAGATGCATTATTTTTATTGACTATTTCCACCAGCTCTAGTGCCATGAAATTGTGCACATGTACAATGCTTCTCTCTTACAACAATGATATATCTCCAGGCAAACATATTACCGTATAGAGAGAGGGGTCCGGCAAGTAAGCTGATGCAAATAATGGGCACGCACCTTTACATTTAGAATGATTCTGATTCACTAACATACACACAGTGGTAAGAACAAAATTTGCCGGTGCGCGTGTCATGAACTTGGCGGTAATATTGTGTTTGCACATATTTAACACACTAAAATGTGTACATATCATGAAGTTGTCTGCAATTATCCAAAATGCAAAGGCGAAGTCCCCCTTTTCCAGGGAACCAGTGTGAAGTTAACTTTTGTTGGCTAACAAAAAAACAAAAGAAAACTGAAATACTGTATACAGTGAAATAAAAATGCTCAAGTTGTAATCCTGTTTCCCAGTGTGACTTGTTCAGCCATTTGTAAAATATATGTAATCTAAAAGCATTTTCTATCTCACAATCAATCTCTTATCTCTCTCCACTCTTAATTATAACCCACATGTTGGTGCATACATATGTAAATGTTATCCATATCTCGAGGAAATGCCAACTTGAACCTTTTTAAGTTTTTTAATTAAATTCCAGTAGGCTAGTTAAAACATTGGGGTCATACAACATTCACTGTGTCAGACATAGTGTCACACTCGTACAATTTCTCTCTGCCTTTTTCTCCTATAGACCTGCGCTGGCCAGTGGATGCATATTTATTTTTTTATCTCTGGGGTTATATAACTCATCCCTACAGAGCGTTAGGGATTATTTTTCCAGTGCTGACGCATGTCATGGGAGAGAGCATGTTTTTGAGAGCACAGCTAGTACTGTAGGTATGGTCACTGGAGAGAAATCAAGTTGCGGATTTGTACGTGAGATTATAGATGCTGTGGTGTTTATTTGTTTTATTTTGATGTTTGGTTTTTAATTCTCTCCGAGACACTCGGTCTCGCAGTTTATGTGCTGCAGTATATGTTATACTGTCTGCACTCCCTGCAAAACAATGGTTTTAGGGCTTAGTGAAAAAAGTTAATGGATAGTCAAAAGTTAAAGTATAGTGCATTCAGAGTGTACATTACGGACACATATGGTGCAAGGTCAATGGTGTCATACTGTATACATATAGCGGAGAGGAGAAGCATACAGTATGTTCCATAACTGTGTTTAAACAAAATAATCATTTCATCATGTGAATTGTTGGAATCAGAGCTGTAACTCGGTGAGGTCAATTCGTGCAGTTGGGTTGTTTCGTGTCAGGCCACTGATTACACACCAAGGACCAACAGACTTGGGTTCCTGTGTGATAGTGTGTTGAATGTTTGATAGAGCTGCTTCACTCAGCTGGCTTTGCTAATCAAGTATCACAGAGAGAATAACAGAAACATTATCTGGGTGCTGCAGTATATTTCCAGCTATTTATGCAAATATGAACTGCGTGTTGCTTCACAGTGGGGATTTTAGATGTTATACTCTCTGCACTCCCTGCAAACAATGGTTTTAGGGTTTAGTGAAAAAAGTTAATGGAGTATCTTTAATGTACCGTACTTTTCGGGTTATAAGCCGCTACTGCCTTCGGTCAGTGTCCCCGACAGCTCCCCGCTGTAGCCAGCTGGGGCTCCTGCTAGCGCTCCGTCACTTCCCCGCTAACTTCCGCTAGCTCCCTGAAAACCACCGAAGGTAGCGGGACCAGGCTCGACACCCGACTTGGGCAGAGGGGACGCGGGCAGTAGCAGCAGCAGCGGGCAGTAGCAGCAGCAGTGGCCGGTAGCAGCAGAAGCGCTAGCTAGCAGCGCTACTAGCAGCGCTAGCTAGCAGCGCTACTAGCTTGCTACAGCGGGGACACTGATCAGCCGTAGGAGCGGCTTATAACCCGAAAAGTACGGTAATGTTTTTCCATCTAAAAAGACCTGTGTTTTTTCTTCACTTCACACACTAATATAAAACATTTGATATACTTATACATCACTGATTAATTTCTAGTATAGCACACGTTTGAAGGGGATTTTAGATCTTGTAGGTAGCCACACGTTTGACAGCAGACGAGAAACATGTTTAAAGTAGATAATTTATCATTAAGTAATAATATATGTCAAAGGTATCATTGCACCGTGATGCCGGCTGTAACTCCTTTAACAGCTTTGCTTCATTCAGTTGAGGCTACTACAAATGTCCTAAGAAAAGGGCCAGATACACTTTATCCTCATCACAACACTGATGTTTGACAATTGAGTGTCTTTTTTAAGTTGACAGTTCTTTTTGCATATTTGTAGTCATTCTAAGTTTGAATGCTGTTTATTGGATGCATCATATTGCACCATTTTATTGAATAAAGGGCCTAAAAAACATGTCAAACATTTGTGTCTCTGGCACTCCTGTGTGACTGTGATGTGAAATGATACATCACAGATCAAAGCACATTTCAAAAACACTTTCCCTTTTCCATAATGTGTTGTTCAAACCACTTTAAAATAAAAGGCAGACAATAGTACAGTCATTAGTGAGGCCATTACATCCCTAATTATGCGATGCTACATTCCAGTGCGCTCATATTTATTACTGTAACTTTGTTTGGTTCTATTTGACCTCCTCTCCCTTGCTACCCATGTCTCCTCTTCTGCTACTTAATGGAGTAGTCACAGCATTAATTAATGTCTGCCTTCTTTACGTGTCATGCATGTTAGGTGACTTGTGCTTTTCACAGTGATTATATTTGTGCAGATTTCACCCTGGGAAAGGGAAGAGACTCATACTTGATTCTGTAAATATGATGTGTAGTTTTTTTTCAATAGAAAATGCATTTTGAGCGAAAAACATATTTTAAATCAACGTTAAAAAAGTCCTAAATGGTGATACTTGTTTTCTAGACAAATTAATATTCGCTCATAGCAAGTAGTGACATATAATATGCTCTCCGTGCGCTTGGTTGAGGTTTGAGAAAGATCATGGTTTTGCTTAAATATTTGCTTTAATATAAAAGTCAAAAGTCAGAACGCGTTATTAAAATTATTTAATATCAGAATTTAACGGATACCAAAATCTCTTCCTAACGTTAATTAACAAAAGTACCATTTGATTGCCCTGAGAGTTCACTTTAACCAAACCACGATTCTACAATGTGTGTGCATTGATCATTCCTTCACTCAAAAGTTTTTACAATTGTTACGCATCTGGTAATAACAATTAGCAACATATTAACACAATTTCTTGGACTCAGGGTTCACTGCAACCTTAATTTCATAATAATTATAATCTTAACTCTGAGATAACCCACTTTGCATTGAGTGACTTTCTTAGTCATGCATTAGGTGAGATTATTTTTTGAATATCCTTCCTTAAAGTATTTTCCTAGCTGGTGAAAAATGCTCCTTCAGATATGCCAGATATGCCACACACACAGGTTCAGTAAGCTTGATGTTGTAATGCTGCTTGTGTGCAGACTCACTGTGTTAAGCTTTTGGCTTTGTTGTATTTCCCTGCACTACAAATGACTTCCAAGAACTCTCAAATTGCTTACTGGGATTAAAGGAAATGTAGTTTGGATTTAGGTTTCTGATTCTTGTAGACTCAACACAAATTAATTTGCACTTGCTCATTAACACACATACAACAGTACAACTCACTCACTTACACCCACCGCATTCATATTATATTCATTAGACTCTCTGATCTCTTGTTAAAACCTAATGTTCTCCCTCTGTGTGGTCAGTCTGCATAGAGGTGAGGCGCTACTATCCATTAAAATGACATTGTTTTGTAAGATGGTGATACAATAGGACATCATTATACTTTTCTGTCATTCCAACAGGTTTTGGTTTCTGACCTCCCAACTCAATGGATGAAGGTGCCATTAAACTGTATCACTACTGGCTGGATGTGATAAACTGTATATCTGTCTGCACGGATTATTATCCCATTTCCATAGTTTTGGTTATTGTTACTATTAGAAATACAAAAGTTAAGAGCTGAGAACTCGGACCACAACAATGTTTTGAAAACAAAATCATATAGGGATTTTCACAAAATCATCAACTTCCCAACACATGAAAACATACATTTAACGACACATGAAGACATAAACTTGACAGCACACGAAAACATCTCTTTTCGCAACATGTAAAAACACAAGCAAACATCTATTTGATGATGCACAAAATATCATCAAATAAAAAATCACGACAAACAAACACATACATTTGATGACAACTCCACAACACACAAAAACATCCGCGGTGGAAAAATTGGACCAATTGTTGAATCCTCCAAAAACTGTAGTTTATCGAAATTGTCACTTGAGGCTGGTTCAAAAAGGGAGTCAATCCCAATAGACCCAAGGTTTAATAAGTCTCTGATCGTCTAATTGCTTCTGGGTTTTTGCACCATCAGACGTAGCAAAGTTGACGTGTCCCAGATCAAAAATAAATAAATAAATAAAACCCTAGAAAGTGAATTATCTTTTAGGTGTTTAAACAAACAAACATTTGTATCATTCTTTGGATTAATACGGTCTTCATTTCGATCATCTAATGTGAAGTAAACCATATATGGATATCAGAGACTGCACTTGAATTAACATTCTTGGGTTGCAATACAAATTCATGGTGCTTTAGTTCAGAGTTAAGCGGGACACTAAAAGCCTGTATGGCAGACGAATGCTCAACCTTTTAAAATGATGACTTGGCTGCTGGTAAATCAAACACCCACCCTCTGCTGTTGCCAAATGGTCCATCTCCTCTCATTGAGGCACTATGTGCAGGGTGGAATTTGCTGCTTATATCTCTATGTCCACAATGATAGGACCATGGACACATACAAAGATGATTGCTGTCTTGTTTCCAATGCTCTGTAATATCATTCTTTATATTTTGTTACATTGGGTCATATTGCTGATATAGTGATCGTGCGCTTCACTTTCACACTCTTAAGGCTGCGCTGACATACATGCATGTATCAGTACAAATCTCATTTCTTTGAAAACACCCACTTCATAAACTGCAGTCTATTAACATTCTGGGTTCCAAATGACAGCAAGAAGTAAATGGTTGCAGTGAGTAAATTCCACCAAAGCTACATTAAAGTACCATGGGCTCCGTCCAAGCTGCACAAACATCAGCCACACTTAATTGTAATACTATAATGCATCAACAATCACGTATGACTGGAGTTTAATTTCAATACTGCCATGTAATCATTTAGTCATCAATAAGCTCAACGTGAAGTATACACAGTATATGATACAGAAATTGGTTCACCAATAGGTGACTGTGCAGACACACACACACAAAGTTAAGGCCAGGTTCAAAAGTGGGTGTGGTTTGAGGAAGGGCTCCAGAAATATGGGGTAAGAAGTATGTCATTGGTTTTGAAAAGGAATGAAAATGATCTGAAGTTAACTTTGCTGTTCATTTTCTACAGTTTTGAGACATTTAGAAACCAGACTACTGTGACTTTGTTTATTTAATAAGTCTGTGTGTGTGTGTGTGTGTGTGTGTGTGTGTGTGTGTGTGTGTGTGTGTGTGTGTGTGTGTGTGTGTTGATACTGCAAGAGTCAGTGAGGTTGGTAGTTTTCCACGGCCGGTGCAGAGCAGGAAAGATGAGGTGAAGCAGGAGAGAGATGGGGGGTGAGGTTGAGGGAGAAACTGTTGTCCAACCAACCTGAGCAGAACAAACTGCAGCCTCCTCCACCTCGCTGCTTCTTTTGCATCCAGCTCAAAACACGTTTTTCCTTCTCCTGCTTTTCTTTCTCCGCCTTCTCCTTCTTTTTCTTTCTTTTTCATCAAAGCCTTCTCCTTCTTCTTTCCTTGTTATCTTCTTCTACATTGTGCTTTTCACTTTCTGCAGCTCTGTCTTTCTCTCCTCAGTCTTTTTTTCTTGCGAAACCTCTCCTTTTTTTAAACATTTTCAGACTTCTCGGTCCTTGTTCTCGTCCACCACCCGTTTGACTTTTGTGTCCCACCTCTGTTGTTCATTGTCCAGGTTGGCCTTCCTTCCTCTCCCACTGTTTGTTCTTGGCCAACTCCTTCTTCAACTTCCTGCCCAGAGCTTTGTGGTTTGCCTGCCAAGCTCTTACGCTGGTCTCCCAGTTATGCTCCTTCTGGGCCAGGTCCTTGAGGCCTGAGCCCTGTAAGCCTGGGCATTAAAACGGCAGCGAACTGGACACAGTCTGCTTATATTTACTAACCTCCTGTCAGAGTCAAAAGACTTCCATCCAGTTTCCAAACCAGACGCCTGAAGTTAATTTGAGTGAAAAGGGAGACTTTAAAACCTCTGATACGACCTTTTTGGCCTTCACTATGCACTTTAGATATGACTATTTCACTTTTTACACTTTAACAGAAGTTCAGCTGCACTAAAGGCAGTGAAAAAAAAAGCAACTGTATAGCCTTACTTGGAGCTGAGACTGAAGGTGGTATGCAAGGTTGAAGTCTCTGTGTTATGTACATGCTACACACTCAAGATCTTTGCACAACATTAGTATGTATTGATACGTTGATTATTTGAGTCTGTCATGGCAACATAAAATCTGCTGCTCTGATGAGAGCGAGTCAACAAAATACACAAACAGAACCTTCGTCTATCAGTTCTCTTAAAGATCTTTGATGCGTGCACGCTAGCGTCTCTCCTAGCGCCATTCCTTATAAAATAGAACAGACAACCATAAAAACATCTACATGCCATAAAACACATTCCTGTGCATACCTCCAATATATGCAGGGAATCTCATCATCCTCCACAGCAGGAATCTAATGGATGAGTGAAGTGATGACCAAGAGTCAATTCCAGCTTTTCTAATGGTGTTCTTGGTTTATAAGTAGATTCACACAGACAGAGTACAAAAACACCCAAGACACAACAATGGGTTATTCTTTATATTACTGTTGGGTATTCACCTAGGCTACTCAAGCTCTTTTTAAATGTACATGTAAGTATTTGTTATACAGTATTGTTAATAATACATATTTTGCTGGTCGGAATGTCACAGTGTTTTATTAAATTAACAGATTTGTTTTAAATCAGTGTGTTGTGTCATACACTTTGTCAAAGTTAACATATTTAAGTTTGGGTAAGTAACCCAACAGTAATAAAACAATTAACAACAATATTGCTGAGAAATTGGGAAGAGTTACCCATTGCTGAAACTGGAGTAAAGTTTTGAGTGAATCGTGTATTATTACATCATTGCTAATTGTGTCCATGTTCAGTGATGACAGAAAAAAAAAGACTGCATGGTATCTCAAAATACCTTGTGGGTTTCTGTGTGGTGCCATGCATAACAGTATAGATACTGAACAAAGAATGGACAGTAAGTATTTGACAGTGTCTCATCACTGAATATAGTCTCTGTTTGTTTTTTGTTGCATTAAACTATTAAATTCATTTCACCTTCTACAGTATGAACAAAGGATTTTGATCCAAAGGTTTGGTTCTTTCTATCTCTCTCTCTCTCTCTTTTAATTTTGTGCTCATAGCGTTATTATTATATATTTTTTTACATTCATCTTGTGGATTTGATTGGCAGTCTTTGACATGAGTGGGCTGCATTCAGCTAACCACTGATCTTTTTTAAGGTTTTCTTCTGTCCCCCCGCCATTCTTGTCACATCTGTCATTTGCAACTTCCCACGGGAAATGCTTTGTTTAGAACAGATATCGGAACTTTTTAAGGAGTAACCATTATTGCTCAGAGAGTGCAGCTCCCTTGCACTGTGACAACATAGTTCATTTCATTTACAGCCATCAACAGCAGCAAAAACCTTCAGCCAGTGCCTGCTGTTGCTCTTCCCACCACAATGTGTTCAGTGTGGGTGTCGCATTAACATTTGTTTTTACATACTATTTAGGCATTTAGCTCACGTTCCACAGCAACACTGAATAAGAGAGGAGGGAGGACATTTTAACAGGACACAATGGCCTGTACTGTCTGCACTATGAATGTTTTGTGAATCAGAAGATACTATTTGGCATTGTACAACAATACATTTCATTTAAAACTCATTCATATATTCAAACCCCCAAACTATTTTTAGCTTCATTTTCTGTAAAACTAGACTGCTTTTATGCATATAAATCATGTATTCTTCACATAACTAACCTGCTTGCTTGGTAATGAAAATATCTGGTATTATTTTATTTAAAGTGAATTAAATGTGGTGTGGTAATGCAATTCAAACTGGAATCATTTGAAATATCTGCTTGAAGAAAAACCTTGAAGAAAAAAAAACTTCTTTTCACAAATCCGTCTTTATTGTGTGATTTTAGAAAAGTGGGTTTAATACGTACATTTATAAGAATTTAACATACAAAGGCAAACAATAGATACACATTCAAAAAGTGAGATCTTGTCAGAAAATGTCAGGACAATAACCCTCACAATTTACCAGGGTCTAAACTCACGCCTTAAAATGTCTTGTTTTGTTTGTGTTCCTAAATTATTCAGTTTACTTTCTCGTAAGTCAAAATGAAGCAACCACTTATCACAAACTGAGAAGTTGGAAACATAATTGCACATTGATTTTTTGTCAGTTGACAGACTTATGGCTTCACATTTATTTAAAAATATTTTTTTTTGTATTACCTTCTTAAAAATAAATTCTGTCTACTAACTATAGGACGGACAGTATCGAACAACTGCTACACAAGTAAATACAAACTTAATTTGTCTCCATCTGATATTTTTTATTCTCCTTCAAAAACAATTATATACAGAAAAAATGTAAATATGCTACAATTAATTACTTAAAAACCCTTTCTCTTTACATCATTAAAATACATCATAGTAGTCCTATTCTTCCAACAGCAAGCCACTTCTTGATGTAGAGGAAATCTAATAAGTTAAGTGGGGCTGAATTGATTGTTCACAACAGAAAACAAGTTCAACACTGAGCTGTTTTCTGTTGATCAGAGGCCAACTGCAGATTAAACCATGACTCAGATTCCGGCCTCCCCCCATCTGTCTTGCTAACATATAGACATCTCAGGACTCTATATTATAGATGAACCTCTTCTCAGCTGCAGTCACAAATCACGGTCGAGGCTGCAGAATCCGAGGTACCATGGCTTAACTTAGTCATTATGTTTTTACAGGTCTTTTTCTGCTTATCAGCCTGAAAACCTGTGTGTGTGTTCCCTGAAAGCGCGCTTATCTTCCCGAGTGATTACATTGACCCCAGGCCATTGATTACACACCGTCTACGCTAGAATGTCATTAGAACACAGATGGCGACCAATTTTTGCATCCTGGTAGGGCTCTCTGCTCAAACCAGCACCATCTATTCTATCCCCGTGTCTGCTGCGTGGAAAATACAGTAGGTTCTCACTGTTTCTGCGGCTTCTCAAAGCAGAAATGAGCCTGTTTTTATTATGAGTTAGGTCCGAATGCAATACTTTTTTTTTTTTTAAATATTGTTCCCTGTGGATATGCAGGAAGTGTTTTTTTCTTGTTGAGTGACAAAGCAATTGTTGGAGGAAGGAGAAACTTGTTGCTACGTTACCCTCTGCTGTTTAATTTCTCTGTTTTTCATGTTCACTTCTGGCTGTCAAAACAGCTGTCGAGAGGTTGAGCATTGTGGAGTCCCACTGTATACTGCAGGGCGGCTCTAGTTCGGCACTAGTCCTTTCATTTTAGTATTTCTATTCTTCTTTCTGAGCAGGTCAGTTGAGGCTAAAGAACTGGCGTTAATAAGAATAGAGGAGATACTGAATACCTACTCTAATCTCCTCTCTGTGCTCTCGACTCACCCTCCCTGAGGAAAGACAAATAAATCTCCATTCTTCAGATATAGAGGCAGACAGCTGGAGGCTCATGTCTTTGCCGGGCTCAGTCACTGGCCTGCTTAACCTTGGCCACTGGAATTTGTCAATTTAGTGATCAAGAAAACCCATATATGAGACAATATTAAGGATACATTATTTACTTTGGGGATGGTTAGGGGGTGTTGCATGAGAAATGTTTCCTATTATTATTATTATTATTATTATTATTATTATAATAATAGGGCTGCACAATGGTGTGGTGGCTAGCACCTCACCACAGCAAGAGGGGCCAGAGTTCAATACCGAGACTAGACGAGCCTTCTGTGTGGAGTTTGCATGTTCTCCAGCTTTCTCCCACAGTCCAACGCAAAGTAAATTGGAAACTCTAAATGTATATTCTCTATTGAATATATTAAATATACTATCAACATGTATAGGTGTGGATGTGAGCGTGAATGGTCTCTATGTGTCTGGCGACCTGA
Source organism: Myoxocephalus aenaeus (assembly GCA_038501785.1). Lineage (NCBI taxonomy): Eukaryota > Metazoa > Chordata > Actinopteri > Perciformes > Cottidae > Myoxocephalus > Myoxocephalus aenaeus. Next base: position 1,575,296 of record JBAMJR010000329.1, read on the forward strand.
CCAGGGTGTAGCCTGCCTTTTCCCAATGACAGCTGGGATCCCTGGAATTAAAAGCAATATTCAGCAGTACTTTGTACAGCAGTTTTCTGCTACATATAGTACACTATTGCTTTTCCACTCATAAATGCACTTTCCCCACCTAAAAAGCCCTGTTACTCTGACTTCTGCAGTTAACACACATTTGAGAAAATTGTCCTCATACACTTTCCAGCCAGCAGAGACTCACTGTTAGACCACTTATAGTTCACATATAAAGACCAAAGGGCTGTGATGACATATTGAACGTGGCTCTTCTCTTTAATGTCTCACATCATGACAGCTCAAGGAGACATGCAATAATTTTTAGGTGGATTCCAACACCATGATATCAGTACTCTTGCTGGTCAAGATTTACCAGCCATCCCTGTCCAGTAACCAGGCCTATCTGTTCATGAAACATTGAGCTTTCACACTGTGGAAAGCACATAATAAGTCTGAGAATGCACACAGCAAAGACCCTGAACTGCAGCTATCAGCTGTGCTCATAGGGCTGTGGGCTGTTTCCTCCTGCAGCTCCATTTCAAACTACATCAGTTTGCAGATGACAGAGTGTTGTTCCGACTGAAAATAGACAGGCTGTGCAGCTGCTTGCATTATGAAACTGAGTTTCAGCCACAACAGTTTCATAATATAATTCACAAAGTTGTCAAAAATTTGTCTGAGAGGGCTTTACAATCTGTACAGCACATATGACACTCTATGTATTCTTAAGAATGAATGTGTGGAGATGATTGTAGATTTCAAGAGAATACGCAGCCTCTGTGTTTAACCTATTGATGATACTGTGATCAGCTCGTATTCATGTTGGTTTGAGTGAATTCATATTGGTTTTGCTTCTGCTATGCTCGGCTCGTAACGTCTGTGCTGTATAAATGTTGGAAGCCACATACAGAAAGTAGGTTCACTTTAACTTCCCGTGAAGCACTTAGATTGAGAGTGAGAAGTTGATAATGAAATTAATTGAGACAATTTGTTTACTGTGTGTCACTACGTGTCAAGCCATAGCCAATCACATCGGCTTTTTCCTTGGCTTAAACTGAATTTCCCAAGTTGGCTCTGTGCCTGGGAGTTACTTTGGGCATGACCTGTGCTATTAACCCAGCGTGTTGTCTCCCTTGGTAATGACAGCAGGTAAAATGAGCCAATGTTGTTTTAGTTGTCAGAGAGATTGATTTATTGTACGTTCTGGCACTTGGCTTGTCATTACAAGTCTTTGTTGTTAGTCAACTTCATTTTGAATGGTTGTATCAAATTTTCCCTTCAAAATGCTATTTTAGGGATGTGAGGAAACACATCTTTCCCTCTCTGAATTGTTTCTGCTTTTATCTCAACACTTTGAAATAACATTAATTCTCACTAGAAAGCCCTCCCGGATGCTCCACATCTAGTAAATTATCGTTTGAGTGAACAGCAAAAATGTAAGCACAGTGTGCTAGCACCATCAGGCTGTTAAGTCATAGCAAATGACCAACTGATCAAATTTCAACATTCATAATGATTGGTGATTATTGTGGATTATAGTCTGAGAAGCTTTGTTGAAGGAGGGAGGATATTTTGTATTCTAGTGTATTAGCAGGAAAGCTCACTGGCACAGCTGCTCTTAATAACCATCATTAGTGCCAGCCCAATGACATGCGCTGTGATTTATGAGATGCAGCTTTCTCTTCATCCATTCACTTCCACATGATTCTTAAAATAGCTGAGAGGTTTTAGATTTCTAGTAGCTGGATGTGTTTTGTCCCTTTTTTGTTTATCTTGCGCAGACCTACAAATGCTGTCACATAGGGATGTTAATAATTAACCCTTTAACCGGCAACCGGCAGTACCAATTTTGACCAATTAATGCTATCAGTTAAATGGTTAAAATGAATGTTACATTTTGTTTTACAAGTTGAGCAAAGCTCAGAGGATTTGCTTGTCAGGAGAATGGCTGGTCCACCTTAATGCTCAGTCCACCACTGGAGTTGTTGCTAACTTTGGGGCTAGCTCACTTTAATCGGCAGGTGGCAAGCAAGACACAGGAACTTGTCTTTGGTCTTGAGGAGTTGTAATATGTATTCACAAAACATATCTATCAGTCAGAACTAGTATTTAGGGTGTTAAGTAGTTTTAATAATAGCATCCCTTCTGTCACATTATTCCAGAGATCGACAGGTGGCAGTAATATGTCAAGATATGCTGCAATGTGACAGCAAACTCAGGGGAGAGGAAGACTGCAAGCTTGTAAACATGGAGGTTAACATTGCTGGATTGCAATACAAAATCAACCCTGCAAATGTTTACGATGACGGAAATAAACTTGAGACATTTGTTAGACCTCAAGGATACGCACAATACATTTGAGTGAGTAACACTGAACGTGAACATTTGTGTGATCACATTTCTCCCTCTGCAAACAAGTGAACATAACTTGTGTTTGTTGAGAGTAAATCTCCACAGGGCCTCTTCAAAGGAACAGATTCATCTTGTTCATGCAATCCCGTTTGCCTTTTTATTTTGGGTAACACTAGCCACATGGCACTAGAGATGGCAATGTCGGTCTGTCTGTTGGTTGGTTGGTCAGTCTGTCACTTTGGCCCTGACTGAAATATCTCAACAAATATCAGACGGTTTGCCATGGACGTTTGTGGAGACCTTCATTGTTCTCAGACAATGTGTTTGTGATCCTCTGCAGGTTGATATTTGTATGTCAGTGGTTTCCATTGACGCTCTGCAGATAGATATAGAGATGGATTGCATGCTATCCCTCTACTTTTGAGGGCTTCATTTGACATTCAAGATAATAATAATGATTATCTGGTGGTATAGGGCGTTTCACTGCTACACACACAATACAGCAGCCCCCAACCCCAATTTTGGCCATAAAAAAAAGATTAAATGGAGCCATACTACATTCATGAATATTTAGATTGAGGGTTTTTTCCAACCTTCTTCACAGAAACATTTTGCAGCGTTTACTTGGTGAAAATTGCTGCCGGGGAATGTAATCAATGAGAGCATCTGAAACCTCCTACTCTCTCCACCCTTCTACTTAATAATTTAACAACAAGCATAGCCTCTGTGGGCATTCACTGTGAAAGGGAGCGCATGACCTCCAGCACAGCAGCAGGTGGTATGCTGCAAGAGGTTGCAGTGTGCAGAAATTGATGTTAAGTTGCTTTGCTCTTCGCTGCCTGTTTATAGTGGGTTTTCGCCAGGGCTCGGGAATATTTGGAATAACATAACACACATTGATCTATAGGCAAAAGTAAATTAGTGTTAATATACAACACAGAGAAGATATGATTGATTCTTTCAGTTCCACTTTTGCAATGTTGCAAATTTTCTTTTACAGGTAAACCTAAACCACATAATACATTTTGCATGTAGGAAAACTTCCTCATTATACTGCAATGTATCATGTATGGGTGTAATCAGTCAACTGTACATACAACACTTTATAAAGTGAAGTGGTATATTTGAATGCATGATACCAGAGCTCTGGAGCTAGCTGATACATGCGGCCATTATTTATGTTATTTATTACAACTGTGGTTGACGATTCAGTTTCTCTGATGACAAAGTGTTATAATTATGCCAATCTAGTAGGTGAAGACGGATAAAGTAAATATCAGAGTTTATCTGGACTAGAAGGAGAACAGAGTATGAAAACAACGTGGAAATATGTCCCACCCTAATGCAACTCTTTTTTTTTTATTTTATTTTTTCTGCATTTAAAAAAATTATATTTCGACCAAGAGGTTTATTTACACAGAAGAAAACATGCTCAGTACACCAGCAACTCAGACCAGATTCATCCAATATCAGTTGCAATTAATTTATCATGTTGAGATGGCAGGGAAGTAATCCCATTTGTTAAATGACTGTTGAATCTCTGTTTTAGATTACGATGTCTGGTGAAGCAACTGGAGAGAGGAGAGGCTTCCCTCACGGATCTCAAGAAGAACCTGGAGTACGCGGCGTCGGTGCTGGAATCTGTTTACATCGAGGAGACGAGGTAAGTCAACAGTATTTTTCTTCGGTGGAACAAGTACTGACATGATTCATTTAGGGAGAACAATAGTGCAGCACTGACCAAAACAAGACTTTGGAAAATGGATGACGATAATCGGTCTCCTGTGCTGCAATTCTTGTAATTCATTATGACGAATGATAGAGTAAATGTATAACTAAATGTGTAACTGGCACATTGGAAACCGTACTCTAACTCTGAAGTACTTAAAAACATAATTTACTGTGGTACTGCACTACATTTCAGAGGGAAATTTTTACATTTTACTTTTACATTTTGTTTGCAGGATTATTAAAACACTACTGGCCTAGTTTCCATGAAAGGTGGTGGTAGGGTGTAGTGTTATTTTAGAATGTCGATAATGTTCCGTGTGCCCCTCTATTTATAGATTACACAACCCAAACGCATATGAAGCAATTCAAGTTACCTCCACCATGACCAGCTACAATAAGTACAGCTGACATTTGAATGCATACAAAATTAATGATTCAAGGGCACTCTCTGTTCTCAGACCTCCGCCAAAGCTAAATGTCATATCTCGTAGACCAAATGAGAGTAAAACAAATGCTACAAACTTCCACCAGGTTTTGTGAAAATTAGGCCGGTAGTTCTTCCGTAATCCTGCAGACAAACGAACAAACCGTAACCAAAAACATATCACTGATTTAATTCTGCACATTTACATTGAATGCAATACTTCTAAATGTAATGGAGTATTTATACAATTTGTATTGCTATTTAAACAACCTAAATACTTCTTCCACTGACAAATATGATGCTTACGGTCATGGAAAAGTCATGGAAGGATCGCTGTTAAGATATGGTGAAGGTTAGGGAATATACAAGGTCAATGTATGTCAATAACGTAGTGCAGGTCCAGAATCTGAGATATGACCAGGCTTATGGAATTATGTAAGCCTCTCGTCATCTAGATCCCAGCAGATTAGGGCCAGCGGTGGCAGGACCACTCCAAGATGAAGGATGATGAACTATCCAGTGCAGAGTCCATGTAGCACCATGATTATCAGTGTGATGTGATGCTTTCTCTATGCCATAAGAACATGTATTTAGTTCAGAGGGTGGAGACCAACAGGCTTTGCTCTTGATCCGCTGTACATGTCAACACAACAGGGTAGCTGTAGAGAATTATGTCACACAATTGGATTTAAATACTCCCCATCAGGGGGTTTCAAAAGGCCTGGGATGTTTTAATGTTACATAAGAGGTGATATTATTTGATGGACAGCGCTGGAATTTTGAGTTTTCTGCAATAAATTGTGGATATTTTAGTAAGCCTTTCATTCTCTGCATCTGTCTGTGTTCCCTTTTCTTTGCTTCTTGTCTATTTGTCTCTATCTTTTACCTTACATCCCTCCTTTCTTCCTTCTTTTAGACGTTTAGTGGACACAGAGGATGAGCTCAGTGACATCCAGTCAGAGTCGGTGCCCTCAGAGGTGCGGGATTGGCTGGCCTCCACCTTCACCCGCCAGATGGGCCTGATGCTGCGCCGCAATGAAGAGAAACCTCGCTTCCGCAGCATCGTCCACGCCGTCCAGGCTGGCATATTTGTTGAGAGGTAACGTGTTTCTGATGCCCAAGCACACAGCCACATTCATTTTATCTGTTTTTATTTATTTAATTTTGTACTACTTATTTGATTATGTTTTTTTTTACTCCATCTTTTAATGTGTTTTTACTGTGTTTTTTAAACTGTACAGCACTTTGTGACCTCTGTGGGAAATGTGCTTTATAAATAAAATTATTATTATTATTATTATTATTATTATTATTATTATTATTATTATTATTATATTCACGTATCGGCAAGTAGTCGTCAATGTTAAATAATGAATATGGATTGTCATCTTTGTCCTTCCCCTACTGAAGTCACAAATCCATCATTGTTCAAGTGGAGCCCAGACTTAAAGCAGTTCTGTCAACATCTTTAGTTCGGCCTTGAATAATGAATTGATAACCATGAGTGAATTTTCTGCACCTACACTTTTCATGACTGACATGTTGCAGGATGGTTGGTTGAACAAGACAAGACACTAAAAGGAAATGAAAAAAATTTCACATTTTTCTGATGTTTTATAGATCAAACGATTAATCAATTAATACTATAATAGTAATAAGAAATCGCTAATTAAATCAATTGTTAGATGCAAACAATAGTGCACTTTATTTAGTCTTTGCCATTTCATTTGAGTGTTGTGATTCTTTCTGCAATATATAGATTCTATAGGCAGAAGTGAATGCTGTAAGTGGACGAGGGAGGGATTTGGGGGACAGGGAATCGTCTAAATTAGATTATTGTTGATTGCATATTTCTAAAATGTCTCTGAACTTTGTATTTTACAAAATGAAAACTAATGGCAGCCAAGAAGCTGGATAAGACAATTCAAAACTCTAAAGCAAGTGGGACTGAAAACTGGTCTGGTCCTGGAAATGTGTTTGTATTCTCTGAACAGTATCTCACTTACCTGAGTCATCCATCACAGCCTTGGCAAGCCCCGCTAAACACAATCATTCAGAGAGTTGCAAACAGCTCCCTCCAAGACTGTGCCTTATCACTCACTAACATGGAACATGCATTTGTTCAAATCAGTAAGCCTCAAACATGTAAGCTGTAATCTTTCTTAATCTGTTTTTACAGAAGGCCGTCTGTTTTCAGACATTTACAATGAAGAAAGATTAGGAAAAAGGGAGGATGAAAATGAAAAGGTGGAACGATGATGAAGCATGAGGTGTCCACCATTTTAAATTTGAAAAAAATTCTTGTTCTGACAAAATGGCCCGCTTGATATTATGTTGCATTCATGGAAGTTATTGTATTCCATATTCTATCCTTCACATTTGACAAAGCCTTCAGCCATTTACTTGGGGGGAAAAATCTGTTTGAGGGTTTATAGTTTGTCTTGGTGGGGAACCTTCCAGGCCGTGGTTTGGGGCTGGTGTGATAACCTTTGGTGTTTACACTCAGCAGCGCGCTTCATTTCATGTTTTTATCTCATCCAAACAGGATGTACCGACGCACCTCCAATATGGTGGGACTCAGCTACCCCCCTTCTGTCATATCTGTGCTTAAGGTATTAACACGTGCACATACGAGCAGAAGCTCACAGATGTGAAATTACAACTTTGTACACCTGTGCTATAATCAAGACAACATACCCGTATTATTAGTTATTATGAGTTATTTACAATAATTAGTTTTGCAGCACCACACATCTTTATAATTTTTTTTTCTGAAAAGATGAATACGTTATTTGAAAATGTTCTTCCCCTCACAGCATGTGGACAAGTGGTCGTTTGACGTGTTCGCTCTGAATGAGGCCAGCGGGGATCACGCACTTAAATTCATATTCTACGAGTTGCTGACAAGATACGACCTCATTAGCCGTTTCAAGGTAAAGCCACAAGGATAGGACATTCATATATATACATATATACTGTATATTCACACACACTGTACTGCTGGTCATTGCTTTGTGGAGAGACTAGAAATATTCAGTATAGATCACAATAACCTTCACAATTGCCCTCCACCATGCCTGATTTGATGGAAGTCAGCACACTGACTTCGCTGCCTCATAAGTGCTGGATCGTGTTGGGTTTAAACAATGACTGTATTATGAAGGGGGATGGACATACAGTACTATCTCATCTGATCCTGATGGAGCTGATTTTTCCACAGCATCTTATAGCTGAGGACACTTCACTTTAAGTGACAGCCTCTTAGAGTAAATGACATGGGCAATGAAGCTGACATGAATATGTAATCATAGTCTGCAGTAGCCTAAATGATTCACGATCCATGATTTTATGACATCAATTTCAGATGCTGCGGGGACTGTGCGTGTATTGAAATTGTATGCACTCGTCATTTCAATCGCTCAATAGCTTGAAAAAGTTTCTTACTCTATGCAGTGTGTTTTTTTTTTTTTAGCTGGCAGTCATTTGTCGTTGTTGTTTTGTCTGCCATCAGATCCCGATTTCTGCGGTGGTGTCATTCGTGGAGGCCCTAGAAGTGGGCTACAGCAAACATAAAAACCCCTACCACAACCTGATGCACGCTGCTGACGTCACACAGACTGTACACTACTTGCTACTCAAGACTGGCATGGTGGTGAGTAGGATTTTACTGTAAAATTACACGTTAGACACCTATAGAAACTATTTGAACAGGCGTAGCTTTGGCTCCCAGTAGGAAAGCTTAGTCTATGTACCGTAATCACATTATCCACATGACTTTCAGAACAGTTCTGTCAGCTGCCGTATGCCAGCCTTATTGTAGCTTTGTCTCATATGTCATCTTCTAGTGATAGCTTCTTTTTTTTATTGGGGAATCCATTCTTTCCTTGCAAATTCGTCCCCGTCTTTCTCAACCCACATTTCTAAGATTATCCGTCAAAATGTGACACTTATTAAGGTCATTGTCTCAACATTTAAAGTCAAATGTTGCTCAAACGTTGTTTCATTTCTATCCATCTACTTCATGTTGCTTTTGTTCTTTTTTCCTCTGGTGACCTATATTTCACTGCTTCCCACTGGTGTGACTTTAGGGCATTTCTGATGCTGCATTCATTGTGAAAAAAAATCCTTAGCCTCGCAAAAGCCGAGTTCAAAGTCCCCAACCAGCCAACTGCAGCCAACCAGCTGGTTCGCCCCCGCATCCAGTGTTTTTATTTAATCACCGTAATAAGGTGGCTGCGACAGCTGTCGACATGGTGTGTTTCTTTGGGCAGTGCCTTGCAGAGTAAACCACATTACTGCTAGAACCAAGGGCTCCTGGGAGAGCAGGAGAACAGCATCTATCATTTCGCAGGGCCTCCAGACTCCATTAAATCAACAATCAACAGGTCATTCATAAAGCCGGCCCCATGAGGGAAAATACTAAAGGATGGTTCAGCCATCTTGCCCCCACCCCCTCTGTTCTTAATGACTCCCTCATCCCTACTGTTGATTAGTCACCAATATCGACTGGGCGTCCTGAGCTAAATCCCCACTCTGTGTACGTGAGTGCACTCAGATGCATACACATCAGAGGAAAATTCCCACTCACAGGTGTGTGGATGCTGCAAACACTTGCAGGTTAAATGTGGACGCCTATAAATAAATAAAACACTTATTATGATTAAAGAATTCATTGTATTCGACTAAAAATGTACAAAAAAATATGTCAACAAGCGTCCATGCTTGTTTGTTTTTTATAGCTCAGGACTAAGACTTAGACTACATTTTTAAAAAACTAACAAAATGAACGCTATGTACGATAAATACAAAGCTACTAAGTTACCAGCAGCCAGTAAGCTTAGCTTAGCATAGCATGAAGAGTGGGAACAGGGGGAAACAGCTTGCCAGCGCTGTCTAAAGGTGACAATATCTGTCTACCAGCACCTCTGAATCTCACAAATTAACACATTATATCACTTTGTTTGTGTCAGAATCACAAGCAGCTAGCCAGGTTAGATGTGTCCCCCCGGCTGTAGCTACATATTCATCACACAGACATGTGTGTGGTATCAATCGTCTCTTTTTACTCTCGGCAATAAAACAAATTAGTGCATTTCCCAACACGTTGAGCAATTCCTTTAAGAGTTGCTGTTACTTTCACAACATTCTCTTTTCTGTTGTTACTAAAAAAGGTTTTAATTTGAACTAAAAGACTTTATATAGAAAAGCTTTATGGGTATCCTTACCTTGTTATGTCAAGTACAGGTTTTATTATAGCCATTATTACAAAGCATACCTCAAAGGGCTAAAAACAGCAATGAGCAACATTAGCAAAACGTACATTAACGCAATGTTTTCATTTATATTTGGCAACAGGGACAAAACAGACTGAGACCCTGTCTGGGAGGAAAAGAGGAAGGAGTGTTAAAGTGACAGTTAAAAATGTGATTCTCAATAGAGCTTGTCTTATTTAAAGCTTCCTTATTTGCTTTTCTGACCTTTCCTTTCTCGTCTTCTCCCATTTGTTTCCTTTTATCCCTGACGGTAATGTATTCCTCATGCCAAATACTTCTCAATGCATCCTTTATATCATTTTTCTCCTCTACATCTTTCTGTCGTTATGTACAATTCTCTCCATTTGCCTTTTTTCCATTCACTTCTCATTTCTCTTCCATAATTTCTGTCCATTCTTTCCTCTTCTGTTCATTACTTACCTTCTTTCCTGTCAATGTCGCTGTCTTTTCCATCGTGTTGCTTACCCCCGTCTCTCCTCCATATACTTCCTCCTAATTATGTTCACTTCACTCCCCACCTTCCTCCCTCCCCCTCCCTCCCCCTCCCCCTCCTCTTCTTCTCCTGTTTTGCCTGCAGCATTGGTTGACTGAGCTTGAGATCTTTGCCATGATCTTTGCGGCAGCGGTGCACGACTACGAGCACACAGGGACCACAAACAACTTCCATATTCAGACAAGGTAATGGATCATTCAATCACAAATGCATGGCTCTGACTCACCCGATCAATGTTTTCATTTGCAGCGATGGGGCTTCACAATCACACTGAGATCGCCTGCAGTGCAGTAATAACACTGAGGCAGGACGGGAGTCCAAATGAACTCTTGAACACATTGGAACAAAACCTTGCTTTAATTATAATTAAAGTCACTCTTTTCGTTGATAAAATACTTCATAAGTTCCCAAGTATATCCTTATTTTCACACTTAAAGTAAATTCCTACCAATTGTCCAGATTCTTTTAATTCACAAAATGAAATAATGGTATGAAATACATAATGCAAATAATGTTGTCCAGTTGTTTTTGATCTTTGTTTGATTTTGTCCCTCAAGCGTCTTTCATACAGTGGTCCGCCTCCCTAAGTCAGGGACACACAATTCAATTAAAAAGACAGAGCCACATCCAGGGATCAATTATTTTTCTTTTTGTTGTTTCTTCCCAATGTGGACCTGTGGAACTGATTGCTTTGCTTTCTCTTTGGCAGGTCAGACACAGCTATCCTGTACAATGACCGCTCAGTGTTGGAGAGTCACCATGTCAGCGCAGCCTACCGCCTGCTGCAGGAAGATGATGAGATGAACATCCTCTACAACCTCTCCAAGGACGACTGGAGGTCAGTGAGACAGATATTTACACAGACAATAAGAGGAAGAGAGACAGAGACGTCTGTAGTTAGAGATAGATAGAGAAGCAGACATGAGGAAACCAGAACAGTTTCACAACGTACATTTACAAAGCCCAAACATTTCTTATTTTTCAACAAATTTTTTAACAAATGGGTTTAGTGGAGTGAAAATCAGAAAAGCTGGATTATGTTCAAGGTCCAACAACGTTGTGCTAAATGGAACTGTTACGTTTGATAATATATTAAAAGAGACAGCTGAAATCCGATTTCTCACGGTATAAGCTGGAACTTGTCAGGGCAGATATTATAAGTAGCTCTCAAATACTGTCTTGTCATTTACTTTTAGCAACTTCAGAAAGTCAGCTTTATTACCTGTGAGCTCATTTTCATATTTCTCTCTCCTTCGTTTCATCCAGAGAGCTCCGGGCTCTGGTAGTGGAGATGGTGCTGGCCACAGATATGTCCTGCCACTTCCAGCAAGTTAAGACCATGAAGAACTTCCTACAACAACCTGAGGGGTCAGTTGACTTCACTACTGTTTACACTTCCCGCCCCTGTCCCAGCAATTTACACCCTCATTAACCTTCCCATCAACCACTGTGTACTGTACTCACCTCCAGCTGTTTACAACCCAATTAACTCTGCCCTGAGGGTGCACTCAAATGTTCACAACACAACAAGCATGCATGTTCTCATCAGATGGACTGGGAGGATATCTGTTCAGGTGTTGTTAACCCCAAATAAAAAATAGAAATGGAATCAGGATCTTGTGGCCAACTAGTACCAAACATCATGCATTATACAGTGCAGGTATAAAGCAAGGTATTGCCCTCTCAGGCACAAACACAGGATAGTTTGTGTTTCTGTACTGGAAGTCTGCAGTCTGAGTTATGGTGCAGTCACGCCACATTTGGCATGGTGAAATGTATTTGTACACAACAGTGAAAAACTGCCGGCCACAGATTTATTGCTGGCACATGATGGGCTGCTACTAGATAAGATAAACAGATAGAAGACATTAGCCTCCCACAAACTATGTTTTATTGTCTTTTTTTCCAGCACTAATATTCTGCTGCTTGTATTTTGCTTTACAAGCAAATAACACCCATTTTGATGTTATCGGAAAATTCATGTTGTGAATTCAAACTAAATAACTTCAGGTTATGCAATAAAACCTTTTATTATTTTTTGTTTATAGGTTTAGGAAAATATTGTGGTTTGTGTTCAAATAAGTATGCTAGTTACGTAACAAAAACACAGTTAAAGTCAATGGGGACTTTTGGTTTCACAAATTAAACGAACAGCAGTTTCCCAGGTGAGAGTCTTGGGTTTGTTTCATTCATGGCCTCAAAATGGACTTTGTCGCTCGTCACCTAACTCACACCTACTTTGCTACCGTCTGAATTATTACGGACACTGGAGGTCGGCATCGTCTCCTTGTTTTCGTATCGGTGATCAACGAACATACTATTAGGTGTAGCAGGCCCAATCTGACCCAAATTCTTGAGTCTGATCACCGCTGATTAAACCCATTCAAGCGGCTGATAACATTCAAAGCAGGTGCATATAAACCACTTGCAGTCATAAGCAGTTGCCGAGTGTTGGCCAATATTTTATTTACTTGTCCTCTGCATGATAGTATAAGTTTCCCTTTAATGTAAATGTTTAAAGCATTTCTCAAGAACAGTTGTATATACACTTTTTTCCAGTGTACCGTAAAAGCCGGGTTACGAGCCGCTACTACCTTCGGTGGTTGTCCCCGCTGTAGCAAGCTAGCGCTGCTGCTAGCTCCCCGCTGCTGCTGCTACTGCCCCCGTCCCCTCTGCTCGAGTTGGGCGTCGAGCCGGGGCTGGTCCCGCTACCTTTGGTGGTTGTCGGGGAACTAGCGAGAGCTAGCGGAAGTTAGCAGGGAACTAGCAGCAGCGCTAGCTGGCTACAGCAGGGAACCAGCGGGGACACCCACCGAACGTATTAGCGGCTTGTAACCCGACTTTTACGGTAAACAAGCTAGTAAGATTGCCAAAGGGTAGCCTACTGATGTCTTCCTGTGTCTGTCTCTCATGTGGCCTGTGCCTTGCAGGTCAAAGTGAGTCTTTTGTTCGGCTGACCTAGCCAGTGATTTAAAATAAAAGAGATTACATAAAGATTACATAGAGGACATCAATTATTTTGCAATTCAGCAAGTTGAAGTTCAATCAGGTTGAACTCTGTTCGAAGAAAGACCAGGTGTATTGCAACAGGAAGTGAATATGTTTCAAATTAATGCACTTTTGTTTGCTGCAGCCGAGGTCCCCAGACTGCAGCCAGAACGTCCTGATCACAGCTGCCTTACGGGGACTGATAACCAGGACGGCTCTACTTGCAGACACTGAGCTGTCATTTGCAAACAGAAATAAAAGACAGCTATCAAGCAAACTATCATATGACGTGATGAGTAATCACTGCTGATGTAGACATCCATTGACCTTCACGGTATTCTTTTCACTGTGATAATGTAATGTACAGCACTTACAATTCGAAAGACCGCTCAAAAAGCAATGATGTGAAGATAAATAGCTCCCTGACAACAATATGTAGGATTCAACAATATGATGCTTTCTATACTTGCAAAGTGTGCTGATTGGAAAGTCATCACAATGCTATAGTATAAGGTACACACACATGCATGCAGATAAACGAGATTGCAGTCTGCAGGAAGCTGTAGTGCTGAATAGACTCTAGTAATTCAAACCAGTCTGCTGCAGGGCTGCTTGGAGTGCACTTTAAGACTCAATCTGCCACAAATGGAATGAAGGGAAATTTGAGCCAGTCTTTCTCACCTCTATTTAACCTTGTGTGTGTGTGTGTGTGTGTGTGTGTGTGTGTGTGTGTGTGTGTGTGTGTGTGTGTGTGTTCATTTGTGGGCCTATTTTCCACATTGGACTGTGTCTGTTCATTCATGCATCAGTCCATTAAACATGATATTTTTATATGGTTATCAAGTGATATCTCAGACGGCGCCGATGTCTGATGAGCTGAGAAGATGCTTCTTCACACCAGTTCCAGTGTAGAAAACTGATTTGCATAATTGAGGCTGTTTTTTCTTTTTTTTCTTTTGGGATGGAGGTGCTTCTCTGTTTTTAGGTAACTGTGCATGTGTGTTTTATGCACATGCTGATAGATATCTATGTATAATTCAGCATCTGTTTAATGAGCATTTGTAGAGAATAATTGTTAGCACTTTCTTGTCTACCATGAGTATTCAGAGTTAGACTAATCAAGTGGGTATCCTTCAAATTATAGTTAAGTGTTTAAACATAACTGTACAGCCATGAACGCTGAATTGTATCCAAGATTTAAAAAAAAAAATCACTAGCAACTAGGCACCATGTTGTGCATGATATCGAGGATAATTATCGTTGGACTTTTTCTTCACATTTTATTGAAAACTGTCCTTGCTCAGAGAGTCCATCTGTGTAGACCGATTGCTGTTGAAACATTTGCAGCTGTGCCACATTTCTTTTCCATTTTTCTTTTTTATGATAGACCTTACTATTTTCTAAGACACTCAGGGCCTTGGAAATGTTCTTCCTCGTTTAGTATTTTTCAATAACCTTGTTGCAGATTTGTCTCGAATATGTGTTTGACCTCATGATGTAGTTTTTGCCAGAACAATGGCTAAGCAAGCATTCAGCCAACCAGATACAGGTGTATTGAACCTAAAAGCCCATGTCAATGTTGATACCTTATTATGGTAAATTGTAAAATATTATGGCTTATTAAAACCGTTTGGCTGTACCTGTAATGATTTCAGTTCTTACAATGATTTGTCTCGGTCTCTTTTTGCAGCATTGACAAGCCCAAAGCCCTTTCCCTGCTGCTGCACACAGCGGACATCAGCCACCCGGCCAAAAGTTATGACCTCCACCACCGCTGGACCACCTCCCTACTGGAGGAGTTCTTCAGACAGGTGAGTGGGTGTACCTGTCCAGGTCACGGAGTAATGCATGGGTAGCTGGTCCGGTGTATGCTTCAGTGTTTTGAAGACGTGAGATTCAGATGCATGTAGAGAGGCACACTTTTAGGGCCGTTGAACGAAAAACCTGAATGAAATGCAGACATTATTAATGTTGCTGACAAAACGATCCACTTAGTAGCTACTCTTCGGCTTTGGGTCGTGTCATGTGATCTTCTTCAGCAGGTGGTGTTCGCCCACTTATTAAAAAATAATAACTATTTTTAGACTTTTTGACAATTTTGGCTCAAAAGTTGAGATGAAAAGTGAATTATTGACCTTCTAAAGACAGCTGTTCTCCTCCTGCTGTGTGAATATGCTGTGGCGTTTGGGAGGAAGTATTTTCCTTAGATTTCTCAGAATTGCAGAAAGATGAAGTTGAAATGATTCATCTTTTCTCAGAAAAATACACAAATGGATTTTAGCCGCTTCATTAGTGTTGGTGTTTAGGATTGTACTGGCTGAAACAAAAGCCTTTTAGTTTTTTTAATTTAGCCCTATGTGTGTAAAACAATGATGATATCAGTGATTGAGTGTGGTTAGTGAGATATGCAGTCATATTCATAAGTTTGATGGCATTGCAGACATTCTGCTCCTTGTCAGTTTTAACATTGATGACCCTGCCTAAGCCCCATGGCAGATTAATATGTAGAACATTACCTCTTTAATAAAACAATGCAATTGGTTCTAAATAATAGATTGTGGATTTGTTAATGTCAACAAGAAGGACAGTCGTCTAACTGGTGCCACATTGCTTTCATCCCCTCCATTATTAATCCACATTGTTCTCATTATCTGAGCTATTGTTATTGTGGTTGCTTTCACAAGGCCTTTATCTCTCGAGATATGAATCGCCAATAAATAGCCTCTTTCAAGAACATTGCCTCCCGACTCTACATCTCATGTTTTTGTGACAAATCAGAGGAGAAAATGAAAGGCATTTGTGGCACAAAGCACTTGTTGTGGTCGGGGCCAGACAAATCCAAAGTCTCTTGATAGAAGTGGGAGCATATGGTGTACAATGGCGGTGTGTACGAGTGTGTTTACGAGTGTCTATGTGCCTGTCTAGAGGGTGGGGGTACATTTTTATAGAAACCCAAAAATGAGATACATTTACTGAGGAAGCTGCTGTATTTCCAGGGGGACAAAGAATCAGAGCTTGGTCTGCCGTTCTCTCCGCTCTGCGACCGAAAGTCCACAATGGTGGCCCAGTCCCAGATCGGTGAGTTCAAATACACCACCAGCATAATAGTGTTTCTGTATGGGTACACACGTTCTGCCCAAGCATGAGTTTATTTCAGAAAAAAATCAAATGTTCCTTTGGAAAGGATTTATTTATTATTAATCTTAAATGTGTAGTTGTGCTTCCCATGAAAATCATAGTATAACAGTTTATTTTCTAGAGAACTGACTTATGATTAAGAAACTGAATGTTTCCTGTGGAAAAATAAAGTCTATTTTCAGAAGCATGCATGTAACGAGCGGAAAGTGGCACATGCAAAACTGAACCCAGGTGGTATTTAGAGCTTCATCGTTAGAATCGTAGGACCACTGACCAAGTGTATTTGACAAGTTGGGAGAGAGAATATGTTGCTTGTGTAAAACCCAAACAGCTTCCACCAAGAAGATAAATCAGCCTGTATATTTTGGCTTAAAGGCTGAATCCAGGGAACACGTTTGAAAATGACTCACTGTTCACTTTGAAATGTGAAATCAGAAGCGTGAAGGTGGTATCCTTCATTAATACTGACAGGCTCACGTTTATGCTGCATTTTTTTCACAAAACAAGGATATGCATTCTGTCCCTCATCTCTTACATCAAAATAGCATTAGGGAAACAGGTCTTTGTAGCCACAGGAGGAAAAACTACAGCCACCAAAACAATGTGAATATAGGCATATGAGTATTGTTTTAAGATAGACAATTTGAAGCTATCCTTTAATAGCTGTCAGCGCACAGTAGTAATTGAAGGCGATGAAGATAAAAGTGTTATCAGCTCAGAGCTTCTCCCATCTGCATTTTGGCAGCTGGTCAGTCTAATGCCACCGTTAACACATACTGTATGGACTTCATCTCATTTTGTATCTAAGATTTGATAGTTTGATTTTATAACATTCTTGAAATGCATTTAAATCTTAATTTCATAAATTGCAGCTTTACAGTGGTTGTTCTGGGCTTCTTTTTTACCAAGTATGCGTTACATAATTCAAACACTCGGATAAAGAATGAGAATCTGTATAAACAGGTGACACTATGTTCTGAATGTGCTGATGTCTTTGTCACCAGGGTTCATTGACTTCATTGTGGTGCCCACTTTCACCGTGCTGACGGACATGATGGAACGCATCGTCAAACCTCTCATCGACGAAGCCTCCCATTCAGGCTGTGCCGGCTTCAGGCGCTCAAGGTTAGCTGCGGCACTTTCTCTGAGAAATAATTTGGAAACGAAAAGTTTAAATATTTGTTCTATGCTGCTCAGTAGCAGGACGTGGGTAAATGTATGTAAATCTGAGTACATTTTAATCATCCTGCCTGCTTAAACAAGAATGAAAAATCTACCGTTTTCTACCCTTCACCTCTCATACCTGTCTGAGTAACTGCTCGCTCGATGACGGGATTAAACCTCAGCAGCTCCCCTGCAATAACAGCATATCTAATGGAAGAGAACAGCAGATGAGTCTCCCATGAGTAATCCATTTCTGTGCGTGGAAATGTCTCCACCTTTCATCGGGCAGAACCACACACCTTGAAATTGATATTTTAGCGATGCTAAACTCGTTGTCCCTGATCAAGAGTGGGCCTCAGTGCTGGATCAGCATACACAATGGCCTCTTGAGATACAAAGCAAAGTGGTTTTGTCTTCACTGGCTTCCTTAATTGGCTGAGTACTTTTCTTCCAACCACGTACTACATCAGGTATATGCAAGGCTTTGAAACCATGTTCTTGTGTTAATTAAACTATCCAGAGAAATATCCTGAGAAAAAAACTAGTCTTTTATTCGTTTTTTAAAGTGAGCTTAAAGTGGGAAAATACAGCCGTACTTTGGGAGTCTGGTGTTGCATCTTCTGTTGCTCCTGCACATCCAATATCAACCTCCCCGTTCTCCTCAACAGCCGTCATTAGCATCACTCAGTGGGCCTCCAGTCGAAGTTAACCGAGTGGAAATTTCAGATAGTGTTGCCACTTGTGCAGTCTTCTTGTCTTCGTACACACCTGAGTGCTAATGGGTTTTCTTGGACTGTTTCTTCCCAGCATTCAGAGCAGCTTTCAATCATCTGTAACTATGTCTGCTCTCTCTGTCTTCCTCTTGTTATCTACCTGTATTTCTCTCTTCTTCTCTCAATGTGCTAATGTGTTTTTTTTAAGCCAGAAAGTTGTGGCATCCACAAGAGAGATATTTGAGAGAAAAAAGGGTCAGAATCGAAGCGTCAGAGGGTGAGATATGTTGACTTTTAGTCCCAAGTATGGGTCAAGCTTAATTAACCCTTGACTCCACATTTCCCATAATGCAACTTGACAGCATCTTTCATCAGACCCCTGCAACTTAAATGCCCGGTTCTTCAAATTCAGTTTGTAAAGCTCCCTCCGGAACAACAAGAACTTAATTAAACTGTTTCCACACCGGCTGAGTTTAGCACTCTTAATAATAGACAAACTGAACTTCATGTGTAAAATATGTGGAGTGCTCTTTTAACTTTTCGTCTCGTACCATCAGGTCAAAATCTTAATTTGTTGTTTCATGACCAAATTCCTGCAGAACTACGGACTTTCACATCAGCGGCAGAACTTTATGTTCAGCAAATATAGTATGCTAAACTAGGATGGTGAATAAAGTAAACATTATACATGCTAAACATCCGTATTCAAGCATTTATGAGCATGCTAACATTAGCATTTAGCTCAATAAGCACCACTGTGTCCGTAGAGCCACACAGAGCTGCTACATAGCTGTACGCTCTTATTCTTGTGCAACTTTTAACGCTCTTCATCCTACACATTTTTCTGTCCAGTCTGAACAGTATTAGTTCAGACGAGGCCAAGAGGCACAGTGTGAAGAGCTCTGATAGCAGCTCGTCGGGACAAAGCTCTCTGCTGATGGTGGACCTGAAGAACTTCAAGGCGTTGTGGAACGAAGAGGTGTACCAGAACAGAGAGAGGTGGAAAGCTCAGGCTGCTAAAGGTACAGTTTACCCATACAACCACATATAATATACAGGTAAACGGAGGTGGTTTGGGGACACTAATATTGTGGTAAAACTAAACTGTCCAAACAGACCATGAGATCCGGGGAAATTATGAATAAAGCTGCAAAGCTCTTAGCTCACTCAGAGGTGGATTTCGCCTTACATTAGTGTGGGATACACAGTGATCGGTATGTCAACATGCATCAGTTTTTGTATGAATATTTGTATATTTGTAATAATTGTAAGTTGGCATTACTTTCTAATCAAACAGCCATAATAAAGGATTTATAAGTTGTCTCTAATTGCTGTATTACATGTGAATAAAACATTATACTTTATACATCATTTATAAGTCATTAATAAGTACAACGTTTGGGTTTTCATGTAATATTTATCCTGCTCCACCATGACACTTCAATCAATGAATTAACAGTTTATTATAACAATTAATGCGTTATTGTAAGAAGCATTTATTGATAAATGATTTACTTTTCTAACTGTAGACTTGGTAGCCTATAAGGGAGAAATAAATGTGCATTTAACCATTTATTACCAATATCTGTTACGAAATGGAGTTCACAAAAAGCGTGAGTAATCCACAGTCTGCACCAAACAGCAGACAGACACAGTTAGCTGGTCAACATAATGGAGCATTTAGCAGGTAAAGTGGCAGATATTTGCTTCTGGATTAGGTAGAAACAAAAACAGGATCCAGAAACCCAACTCTGAATGAATGCTTATGTGGCTCCGTAACAGCTGGATGTGTAGATAGGCAGCTGTTTGCTAGTTTACCACGTCAACATAACGCTGATAAATGTTTTTTCAGCTTGTTTCTGCTGCCCCCAAGTGGCCGGAATCAGATTTGTTGCAGATTTGTGTTAATATTCATGGCGAAGGTTTTATCAAACAGTCCGATACGGTCAAATGAGCTCCCTCAACGTTTACTGGCTTTAAGTAAGAATAAAGCTGCGATGAATTAATGCACATACTCGTAGACACTGTATGCTAACCTGCCTCCACCCTTCATGTGACCTCAGAGGCGGAGGAGAGAGCTAAAAGGGAAGCGGAGGAGCAAGCCCAACAGGAAGAGGCTATGGAGCCCCAGGAGGTCCACACAGAACCAGAACAGCCTGAACCAAAGGAGGACCAACTGGAGGGGGAGGAGAAGGAGGAGGAGGAGGGGGAGGAAGAGTCATTGGAGGTCAGACCACCAGATGGTAACATGGAGGAAACAGAGCAGGGAGCGCAGCCTGGGAGCGCCACACACAAGAATCCTCCACTGCAGAACGGTACGTCCTGCTAACTGTGAAATCCCACAGCAGGAGGCGACGTTAGGCAATCTACATAAAGTACATTGACACGCATACCTAAGTGATCACACGAGCTGCAGGGAATGCTTCTATCATTCATTTTTATTATCAGCGGCACAGTTTGGATTTGTTCATCTCCCAACCTTTAGTACCCATTCACTTTCTTTTAAAAGCCGCAAAATCATTCTGAGATGCTACACCAAGAATATAAACGGTGACCCCGAAAGGTTCCAGTAATTGTTTTGTCAATGAGAAGTCTCTTTTCATGTTTTGAATCAACGCAGGAATAAGTCAACTAGAATTGAAAACAAAGGTTTGAACAATGTTTGGCTGCACAGCATGAGTTAGTAATGACTGACAGGTCAGTGAGCTAGAAGATGTTTTTACAAACTTCATAAAGGAACGAGAATTCTTTGAGGATTTTGCCTTTTCTTGTTTGATGGAGTGCATGTCTGTCACCACTAAATAAATGTACATCAGTGTGACAAAATAACAAGACGACAATGACTTTTCAGGAGACTTGTCTGAAGGGACTGTATCTCCAAAGGGTGAAGAAAACAAGAACAAAGGAGAAGATGGTGAGTTTATTCCTGCAGTCCACAACTATTGACAAAACAAATTGAAGTGTCTCCACTGAGTTGCCAGTTTATCTGGGACACCAAGCTCAAACAAAAACAGTCTAATACAATACCCCTGCAATAAATCTTACCTTCATGAAGGTTACACAGTAATACTATGTATACTAACAGGAAGACGTATAGCTTTTGCAGTGTTTAAACGTTAATTCAAAGACAAGATGGAATTGAACAATATTTTGAATTAGTTGTTGACAGCTTAATAATGTGAAACTTTGGCCCAGACCTTTTGTCACTTGATCAGAAATTATTATAATCCATGAGAATTGGTAATTAGATGATCAGTTTGTTGATTTATCATCTCACTTAACTTGTAATAGTCCTTGTATGTTTTCCCAAAGCAGAGGTGGCGATGGAATAAGCGACCTCACTGTGCTGCTGTCAACCTGAACCTGCTTTTAATTGTACGCGAGGACTCCAAACTCACACAAGAGGAACGACCATTAGTTGGACTGCGTCGCCCTCTACAGGGCGGCAAGAAACTGACACCTTCACTTTCTTTTTGTCTCTATGATTAACTGTTTTTACTTTTAAAATGTGTATGCTCCCCGGCTATTGTATGCAGAGCTTGCAGCTCAACCCACGTGCATTATTTTCCTACCTTCCTGCTTTCTGGTGAATACAATACAGAAGAAGATTTAATGACCTTATGATGGGGGGACAAAGAGGAGCCTTTGAAAGACACTGAAAATGTTGCTTTTCAATTATTATTTTTGTGCTTAATCAGACCACAGCCATATAGCCATTCTATTCAAGTCCCACTTGTCACCGCTGTTTTATGCTTCTCTGTTGACACTCAAGACAAGTATCGTCTGGTAAAAAAAAAGTTTGTTTAGAGACAAGATTTTGCATCACAATACTTTATTTTGGTACTAACTGAAGAATACATTGTGGGAAATGCAGAGTAGATGTTCACAAGAGAGACGTCTATAGCTGCTACTACACAGTAGGTACAGGATACAAGTATGTGTACAGTACATCGGGGTTCAATTGACAGGTTTACATCACTAATGTTTTCCAAGAAAGTACTCCTTAAACACATATCTGTGCCGAAAATTAAACTTTTCCCTGTGCTGCAGGAGCTCCGGTTGGGAGTCTCTTATGTTTGCTGAGGTTACAAGAAACCAGTTGTGGCTCATATTTTTCCCTTGAACATGTTTACTTTTTTTGTGCAATTATAATGCGTTTGTGATCCTTGCAGCCATATTTGTATTGTTTTTGTGTGTTTATGTCTTCTTTACTGTATATATTGACAGTTTGTATATGTATGGATCTGAATCTGAGGAGGAGTAGAAATCCTACAATTCCACAATTCATCAACAGATATTTTCTTTTCGGGGTATATTGTAAGATACTCTTGTGAGAAATGTCCAAAAATTAGAATGCAACTTTTGCATCTCAAACATATCACACATTCAAGTTTTTGTAATATGTCAAATGTTTTTCTTTACTTTTCTTTTTGTAATAATCTTAGCATTTGTTGTGTCCTGTATGAATCATGCACTAGATGTGTCTAATGTCCTCACAATGGTTGTCATTTCTTTGTCAAAAGACAAAGACATCTTGATGCCTTCTTATATGTATTTAAGCTGTAGCAAAGAGTCAAGATTGGCGCTGAATTAGAGAAAAAGCTCACATATGTATTTCATTTTGCAGTACAGTTATGTTACAGCAGCTTCGCCTATGAGGTTGTTGGTGTAATGTTTTAATCGACGTGTTTACAGTGTGCTCGTACACTTATTAGCCAGTTGAATCCATCATGCTTGTGTGATGCATTGAGGCTATGAGTCCAAACTGTATCTGCTTCTTGTCTGTATGCCAGGTTTTTATGGCTTGTAATGTTGCGTATATAGGAAATGCAAATATCGCTTACTGTGCATATGTAACATATTGAACCTTTGCAACGCTGGTTCAGCTTTTACTAAACACTTAATAACATGTGTCATTGAAAGAAAAGAAGCATTTTGGCAGTATTCACCTAATAATGGATATGTTTTCCCGAAGGTTTTGCACTTATATTTAGTTTTTCCTTATGTTTTACATTCTTTTGGTATGAAAATCACAACATTTATTGTGCCAAGATCAGGTTCTTGGCATATTATTTTAAAGTATACTGTACATATGTGTACTGGTACATAGACTAAAACACAAAGTATATATGGGGTTCAAAAAGGGTGAATAATCCAGCATCTACACATTTATATAAGAACTGTAGGAATGATTTTATAGCCTCTTTGTTTTAATACACACTACTCATTTTTATATTATGACAGGAAAGTAATATATAAAGCAGTTTATCACGTAATGTAACCACATGCATCTTTCTATTAAAAAATACTGTCAGTGGTTAGCAAGACAGCTGGCTGAATGTGTGCCTATATATGTGTACTTTCCATTTCACACCTTTCACATGTAGGAAAATAATTTTGTGATGTCATTTGAATTTGTGCTGATCCAGGTACAGTCAAACAAAACATTCATATCTTCCTACAATTATTCACACTAAAGAGTCTTCATTCAAGACTTTAATTTTAAACACTGTTGGTAAAGTTAGAAGTTTAATGTTGCAGAAGTATAGTATTTAAGTGGTCGATTTTTGCCCTTTTTTCATTTAGAAAAATCGATTTTATCGCTGTGTAGCTTTTTTTCTGTTTTAGTGCACTGTTCGCTGGATTGTCCATAAGTCTTCAACATGTAATGGCATTTTTATTTTGTCATTTTGTCTTTCCTCTTCGGTTCATTTGTCCCTGCGTGTGTCTTTTCCATAATGTTTTATTCCACCAGCTCTGAAGTCAGAAAAAACAACTTAAGTGGCTCAAAACTGTAAATTGTAACAATCATATAAACATTAGATTTATTAGTAGAACAAATACAAAACTCATTGTGTGCCCTAAATAGCCTGCCTGATACTTGGTAAAGCAGAATCTATGTTCTGTTCCAAGGGACCAACACATGTACAGTCGTGTAGTTTGCTCTATCTTCCACTTGCTACTGTGTTAGCCTACACTGTATGAACATTTAAAAATAATTTATACCAACCATAATCCGAAACATAGCTGTATTTATGACATGTTCAGACCTCTAAACATGGTGTTTTGTAATTGCTACGACAGAACAGATTAATTGTTGTTTGTTTATTGCTTTGTTTCCTTGTTTAGTGTGAATCACTCGGATCTCAAATTGTTCTAGTGACCGAGGTTAGATGGATGTAAAGCGTGTGTGCGTGAGAAACTGCCGAAAAATACTTAATGTGCATTTCTGATCTCCTCACTGTGACCTGCTCTATCGATGCGAGTGTGATGAGACGAGAGAGAGAGAGAGAGAGAGAGAGAGAGAGAGAGAGAGAGAGAGAGAGAGAGAGAGAATGAGAGCGTGTGTGTGTGTGTGTGTGTGTGTGTGTGTGTGTGTGTGTGTGTGTGTGTGTGTGTGTGTGAGAGAGAGAGAGAGAGACACACACAAAGTGATACAGTGGACTGTTTAAAGCTGGTAAACAGCTCTCAAATCATCATTATCAAAAAATTAATTTCAGCATTTTTTTCCCACTTTAGAGATCAAATTCTCATGTTTTATATAGCACATTCGGCCGATACCACTGAATATGTGTATATATATATATATATATATATATATATATATATATATATATATATAAGTAGAAATATTATACAAGTCTAATTACAAACGGTAGTCGGTTAACAAAAGAAAACCTCCACTACATCCATGAAAAGACAGACGGACTAGGAGAAAGTGTGTGTGTGTGTGTGTGTGTGTGTGTGTGTGTGTGTGTGTGTGTGTGTGTGTGTGTGTGTGTGTGTGTGTGTGTGTGCGTGCGTGCGTGCGTGCGTGCGTGCGTGCATGCATGTGTGCGTCACTGTCCCAATGCCGGCCAGGCGGCCGTGTGTGCCACCATGCTCTGTGACTGCACAGCCGTATCAATAAATCTGGACTCAAAGGGCTCAGATCATGTCTGCCTTGTCTTCATTTCTACAACACAACCACAGTATTATATGACTTATTTAAAGGGACACTTCAAAGATTTTCAAGGTTGTAAGGATACCGTCATTATTTTTCAAGCTTTATTTAATTGTATCCCGCTTTTTTTAATTGCTGTAATCGTTCCTCCTCTTCATACTGACCTACTAGGAGAGACACAAAGAGATCTCATCATAATGGCCTTATTGCCCTGTTTCCCCATTTTGAGGAATATTGCAATAGAAAAGCTATATAGAAACAAAACAATTCAGATATCAGACTTATAAGAGATCAATTATGAAACTATCCTTTAAAAGCGACCATCACCGTCAAAAAGCAATAATGACAGAAAAAGCTGCACATCTTCACATTTGACAAGCTGGAACCAGAGAATATTTGGCATTTGCTGCTTGAGAAACTTACAGGATTCATCGATTATCAGAATATTAGACAGTAATTGATTTAACAGCTAATCACCTCAGACCTCAGAGCTTGGCCTACACACTAAGGATTAAAGACAGGATATCTGCCTCTGCTGAATCAGTTAAGTTTTTTTTAAATAAATGCATTGTTTATTTGTGAAGCTATATAATGAATAGACTATACTGTTAAAAACCTGCTATTGTTGGCTAAGCCCCTCTTGTAATTTCTTTCCTGACGTGTTTGTCCTGGTCGTTAGTGCTAACTTGAAACACCTGGGCCTGACCAGCTCAGTTCCAGGTGTTTCAAGTTGGCGCTGACGACCAGGACAGACGCATCAGTGGACACGTTGGTTTTGTTGTGGCTCTGGTCCCCCTTGTGGTGTTACCAAAATGTATTCCACTCTTTTAAAAAGACTCTGTTACAAGAAACAGTCAAAGTCTTGCTTTAGTAAAAGGAAAACGGTAGCGTAAACATATTCTTAAGGAACCAAAAGTGAAAGCTCTCCTTATGCAGTTCATTTCAATACCATATATTACTGGATTATTATTATGGCAAATGCTTCTAGGTGTTCATCACTTTAATGTTGCAGCTGGTTTAATTATAATTAATTGATGCACCTGTAATACTATTTCACAAGTTATTAGTCGATTTATATTTAGTAATAATAGTCAGATACTGCAAAGTTACAACAGCTGTGAATTGAATAGTGAAGTATAAAATACAATATTTGCCTCCCAAATAAGAGTAAAAGTAGTAGCATAACATTGAAATATTCAAGTAAAGTACAAGTACCTTAACATTTTTATTTAAGTACAGTACTTTCGTACTAATAACACTAACGGCAGCTCTGTTCCACTGAGGTGTTCCAGTCCGAGTGACAGAGGGCTGGCATTCAAAACCAGGAACCTGAAATCAAAGCAGCTAAATGGAACTCAGCCATCATTAATGACACCTGTGCTTTTCCTGCTGTGTCACGTTAGTCTGCCACACAAGAAAGGCTTATTTCCACCTCCATTTTCCACCTTTATGGATTTTTTTGTTCACTTTTGTTTTAATCAGTAATTTTACTTTTATCCGGGGAAGTTGTATTATTAATTTTTTACATTTTCCTTCATAACTCTGACTGCACTAGTCATCTTTTGATAGAACAGACATATATATTAGAGGTGGGAATCTTCACTGGCCTCACGATTCCCCTGTTGTCGATACTAATGCAACGATTCTCGGTGCCTCTTAATTCTATCTACTATTTTCTATATCACTTTTTAATCAATAAATACCATCTGTCAGGTTAATCTGAACTTCCCTTTTACTTATAAAGTCTTTCAAAAATCAATTTACAACAGTCTATATCATAGCTATTGCATATTTTCAATACCAGTGTGACCCACCTCAGTACACAAGCATACACAACAAAACATACCTCTTTCTGCAGCAAATTACAAGTGTGCCGTAATCTACAAAAATAAAGTATAATGATAATCCTGAAAGCCGATACACTGCATAATTATCCGAGTGGCTATGGCGGACTTTTCCTGCATCGCATCTCCCAACAGTGTTAACAGTATGTGATTGTGATTGAATTTCAGACCCACATTGTTCAAACAGAGCAAGTAAAAATGGCCGCGACAGAAAGTTAGTTCACTGAAGATAGTTTGAATGCCTTCTCTCTTCTCCGTGCACAAGAAGAGTGAGTGTGTGTGCAAAGCTTTGGACAGAGGGAGGAGAGAGTAGAGAACAACTAGTATGACAAATAATGACAGCAAAACAAAGTAAACACTCACACTGAGCTGAAATGAAATCAAACTCCCAAATATGTTGTGTCACTGCATCGATGCAGAATCGCCCACGTCCGCATCCTGATGCATCATAGAATCTAGAAATTGCCACAACACTAATATATATGTACACTAATTAATAATTTCTCTAATGTGGACAAAACTATATTATTGTATTTATAATTTAGAGATTGTAACAGTGGTTGAGGTAAATGTAACCATTGATCCGGCAGCCATGATACAATCTCCGATGCAAGCTAGGAACACCTATATTACCACTGATTGTTCACGTTCAATTCAAACCAATTAACAATAGTTAAATAAATCTAGCTTATTTCTGATTGGAGGAATTGAATGTGCCCGTTGTTACTATTCAAGATATTTTGAACAGTACAACAATCATGGGTTGAAGTTAGCGTTATTTCACCTCGCCATACATGTTGCATCACTGGTTTAAATCACCACCCGGCCAGCACCCTAAGTGACCCAAATCAAACACACCCACGATGTACAGGTGAATGCCGTATGTCGCTAACATGCCAGATGCTAAATGATCACGATTTCTGTGTTCACTGAGGAAACGTCTCCTCCTTCAGTGAGGTGCTTGAAGACTGTCTGCTGTTTTTGACTGTTAATCTCTGTCATAGTTGTCACTTGCAGCCTAATGCAACATCCAATGTTCAAAAACTCGAAGGACCTCAGTGTGACAGAGAGGCTCAGTGAACTGGTTATCTTTTGCTTTGAGAATGGTGAGAAGTTGAACTTGGAGCAGATTCCCACGAAATCGCTTAGACTGGTGAGTAGACAACAAACTTACTTTGAATGTAACTTTCTCCAGCGGACAAGGTCAATGATGCTAGGCTACCTAGCGTTGTGCTTGTGTGCATGTGTGAGTACACGTTTTGCCGCAACTGTTTTTGTTTGGAGGGATGTATTTTTTCAGCTTTGTTGAGTTCATATTGTTTAACTATACATCTGTTGTCGGCCTTGATGTTTTCTTCTGCTGTTTATTCTATATGAGGTGAATATTTAATGTATGTAGCTTGATAATGCTTGTTGCACCTGCCGCGGTGACTATAGTATATATAATGAATTAGAAGTTGTGTGCTGCAGAGTGATGTCGACAGGAAGGGAACACATCAGTAGTCTCACAGTCAATAAT
The DNA here is from genome assembly GCA_038501785.1 of Myoxocephalus aenaeus. Taxonomy (NCBI): domain Eukaryota; kingdom Metazoa; phylum Chordata; class Actinopteri; order Perciformes; family Cottidae; genus Myoxocephalus; species Myoxocephalus aenaeus. The sequence goes on from JBAMJR010000329.1 coordinate 1,603,899, forward strand.
CCACTAGATGTCTCTGTTAGACTTCAAATCACAGTGAAGCTCACCCAGTCCCTCAGCCCCCGAAGGCCCGCAGCACTAACAATGATCAACGGACTTGATGTATACCGTGTCACACTCCCAAGATAGTCAGTATATAGCTCTTTATCCACCATGTAGGCAGCTCCACAAACATTATACACAGAACGCATATTTATCACAAGCAGCATGCATATTCATGGGCAGGTTGATGGAGCTTGTGGAGGGATGTGTACGAGTTCTCAGCACAGCGCTGAGTGCCGGAGCAGAAGGCGAATGTTAATTCAATTATACGGCAGCTGTTCCTTGGTGCCCATGGCCACTGTGTTTGCACTAGAACAGAAATCTTGTATTAGGTCCCTCGCCATAAAAGACCATTGCCAGGCATGAAAATGGGGACTGCCTGTAACCAAAAGCCATCAACCGTATTTTAAAGAGCATTTAATGCTTATTTTTGGCACGATTGAGGGATATGGCGAAGCTGGAAAGAAAGATTTGTGTTTTTTTTGTGTGTTTTTTTTGTTTTGTTTTGGCTCGCTGTTGATTTACGGAGCTTTTGTTTTTGGTCATTATTCTTTTAAATAGTCAATCTGCTTGGAAGTAAAATGTGCAAATTATTTTCTTTTTCTGGTACAAACTCCAGTCGGGTGTGGTCGGATGAACACAAGTGTGCGTCCTGTTGTCGTTGTTCCATAATAATACATTAAACTTAATTTACAGATATATAAACTATCTTTCTTTCTTTATGTGTGTATGTGTTTCTTCTTGTGGATTCACGTTCATGACTTTGTATGTCAACACGGCCTAAAAAGCTCCCATACATGCAAATGCAGTTTGTCGATGCATTTATGTGAGTGTTGGTATTTGTGCTCCACCCCACCTCCTGTCCCGGGCTCGGGCTGAGCTCCAGTATGACATGGTGGAGAACGAGCAGGAGGAAGAGGAGGAGGGAGGGGTGTGAAGGCATCCGCCAGCCTGTTCCTTCATTACCCGGCTCCCTGAGACTCGCTCTGTGTGATTTAATCACATGGCCACTGGCGGATACTGTTGCTCTGATGTACCTGGACCTGCTAATAAGTTTGCTTTTCCTTCATCAAAAGGAAAACAGTCACACCTGTCGGGAGGATGTGCTCAACTGCACATTACGTATTAAAATATATGCACGCATGCAAATGAGGAGACACCTAAAGATTGTTTTTATTGGTGTATATTGGTTATTATCCTCCTATGCACACTCAGACAGATGGAGGGATACGGGTTGAAAAAGTAGGTGTGCGACTAAAGCTTAGACTACTTTCATTACTGATTGATTAATCCTTTCTCGATTAGTCCTATAAAATGTTAATAGTGAAAAAAAAAAATGAAAAAAAAGAGTTCAAACTGAATATATTCATTTCACTGGCATAAAAGACAAATAAAAGCAGCAAAGCCTCACATGTGTTGATGCTAGAAAAATATTTGGCAATTTTGCCTGAGAAATTAATGAATAAAAAAAAAGCTGCCAAATATAAATAGCAAATATATACTGTAAATAAAATCTGATGCTGTCACAGCAAGGCTACAGTACGACTGCCTTTTGGGAATCCATCCCCCTAACCTAACAAGAACGGACAGCATGTTCTTGCCACTTAACTGCACGCGGCCACATCACGCAGCATGTAAAGTAGACATTGCATATCAAGCTGTTTAATAAAAATTAAACCCCGTCTATCCACTGGAAAGAGCACAGAGCTCTATTTAGAGTGACTGATCGAGAGCCCAGAATCAAAGGGCCCTGTGGCACGAGCTGCTAGTGTGTCTGGGAATTGGCCCAACTCTTAAAGAGCCAAGCTTCCCTCATCTTGACTGGGGGCAGACCCCCAAATAGGAAGAAGCTATTTCTGCTGGCAGCCAAGTGGTTCCTCTCTGGAAGCCTGACAGGTGAGGAGCCGTAGCATGCCAACTGTAACCCCCCCTCAGGTGGGCACAAGGGGCAGGGCAGACCCTCATCAGGGCTCCGGCATTGTGACACAGAGCAGATGATGCAAGTTGCAGAGGGCATTGAGCTCCCTGATGTCTGTAGACAAAGATCTGCTGTCAAAGTGGGAATTGCTTTACCACTGCAGTGATGCATGATAGACAATAAAAACAGAAATTCTTCATCTGCAAAATTGGGATGAGTTCATGTAGAACAAAAAAAGCATTATATCATTAGCATTCACTTGTGCAAACTAGATTCTAGTAGTGTACTGCAGTATAGTTTTATAAGTTACTTGTACTCCACTTAACATATTTATGTTACATTATACCTCGACTCTATTCAATACTTTACTTGAAAGCAACAAAAGGCTTTATTCAACGTTTTCCACATTTGCAGAAGCAATCTGGAAGCAGACTTTAATGTGTAAAATCGTTTCAGTTCCCCTTTAAGCAGAAATGCCAAGGCAAAGATTTAGCTGATAAAACCTCTGTGCTTTTACTTCAATATGATTTTAAATTTACAGGACTTTGTAATGGAGTATGTTTACATGTTTACAAGACATCAATAGAAAAACTCCACTTATTGGATGCTGAAGAGCTACTAACAACATTAAAATGAAGTCGTACAAATATTTGTATAACCTCATTTATCATTGATAATATTTGTATTACTGTATTTTGAGCTGCCCTTCATCATGCAGCACTTTCCCTTTAAATCCAACTCAAACCAATTTAACACTGCAACACCGTGTTGCTCCTTCTTGCTAAAACTGCTTAAACACAGATGGCGTGGTGTCATGTTGAGATATTTCCAGCAACATTACAATGGAGTTTAATAGAGTGGAGAAGTAGGTGGAGTTATTCTGAACAGCCAGAGGTGAATTTACTCGTTATAAATTATGACTTCTTCATCTTTCATTTCCGTGCAGGGCTGTTTTCAGTCTGAATGACAGCTTTGTGAGTTTTAGAGTTGCTAATTTGCTAGTTCCCACCTGCTTCCAGTATATGCTTAGCTAAGCTAAAATAAGATAAGCTAAGCTAAACACCTTCGGGCTCCAGCTCCGAACATTAGAGTGGTATCCATCTTCTCGTCTAGAGAAGTCTCAGAACAAAGGTAAATAAGCATATTTGTCAAAAATGTTTAACTATTCCTCTTTAATCAGAATACAGTCTTACCAAAGATTTAGGATCAGAGTTAGAATAATATTTCTAAATGACTCCTCCAGCGTTGTCCTTCGACTGAATTAAGAACTGAAGGTAAATTATTGGCACCCCATCGAAAAAGGGGTCTGAAGCGATGACAGGAATAAGAACTGAGGAGGCTTTGGATTAACCGTTAAGTAAAACGATGAAAAGTGTTAGGTTTTGATGAATTAACTCGTGACCTCTTAGGAAGTGTTTAAGGGTTTAAATGTAGGTCAGACTGAAACTGAATGAACCCACTTGCTGCTAAATCAGCATTGCCAGGTGTACAACAATTACTTTTGCCCTGTGTATGAAGTACAATCAATAATGCCCAAATGTGTCATAATACGATAATTGTACCATTTTGTGGTGCTCACAATCAGCAGATGGTTTCAACACATTCTCACTCCCAACGTGTCGACTACAGACTCAGGGTCAGTGTCACTACGATTCAAACCATGACGCTCTTTGGGATCCTTCTAGCTTCAGTGGTTATTTTAAACAAACTTCCATCTTCAAAGGAATGGCTGCTGATGTTAATTTGACTGACTGACAACTTTCGGGACTATCCAGTGACTAACGAGTCACGTGACTAGCGATTAGGACTCGCGAACGACCATTTTCCTCATTTTCCTGTGAACGCAGCATTAGACACAACATGTAGGACTCAACCTCTTCTTCCCCTTAAAATAGGCCTTTATAGGCATATATATTACAAGTTTAACATTACAGCAAAAGATAGACAATTTGGAAAATACAACGCACAACATGTTAATTGTAAGTCTTAGAGGGGCCGCTAGATGAGCCGATCTAACTGTTCCCTACTGTCTTAATATTAAGCTAGCTAACATCTCCTGGTGGTAGCTTCATATTTATTGAAGAGCTATAAGAGTGGTATTGAGGGACTTCCATATTTCATAGCCTATAAAAAGGAAAGAGCATTTAAAACAATTGTCTTATATATATAAGACAATTGTTTTAAATGCTCTTTTCCTTTTTTTATATATATATATATATATATATATATATATATATATATATATATATATATATATTGATTGTTTCACTCTATCCCTGCACCATGTAACACAACAATCAGCAAAAAATGTACGAAATAAAATAAATTTCAACTGAATTTGCACTTTCTTTCTGTGCACCACTTTGTGTTTTTGTTCTGCTTCCAAGTGGTTTTAAACGCTGCGAGTTGACGGGGAGTTGAGGACAGTTGATTGGGGGAAGAGGGAGAAAGACATATTAACACATGGAGTGTCGATTAGGTGAGAAAACGACATTACGAACCCGTCAATCTTCTTGGCTTCAAGCTTGAAAAAAAAAAAAGTCAGTGGAATCACATGCATTACCAAAACCCTTTTAAAACTTAATTTCATACTAATGAGTATCTGCAACAATGTCCCTCATGTCAGAGAATATAAATAATGTGTTTATGTTTATTCACATGATGACAGTTGCTGTAGGTCAGACACCACCTCCTCTGAGCTTATCATACATTATATACAATACTTATATACAACTAACGATGTGACTTTTACTTAAATATGATGTCTGACACATTTTATTCATCTCATCACTTTCTGGGTATGGAAGTGTCGCTACCACAACAGATTGTAACAGCCACTTTGAACGTGTGCGAACAGATTGAGCTTTGAAAAAGAAACGGGAGCCTCCAGCAACATTTCACGTCTGCGTCCCATCTCTGTCTAAAAACGGGACTAACATCTTTACATTATACATCTTCAAAAACATATCCATTATTCATATCCCCATATTTTAATACTATTAGCACTTCTATGCCACCCACCTAAATACCTGTGTGTGTTTCTTATCAAAGGAGCAGCGACAATCAGAGTAACTTTGTTTGGGCGTAAAGAAAAGCGTTGGGATTCAGAAAGTATTGCGGACCATCACACACAAATGTAATGAGCTTTGTGAGGTCATTATATCATTGTATACTATGACATATTGGATCCAAAAACAAATGGGCGTAGGAGAAACTTTGCTTTTACCTTCACGCTGGAGTGTTTGTGTGGTTTGTATAGACAACAAAGGCAAACACACACACACAGACACACACAGTGCGCCCACCTGTGTGGGTGGGAGGTGTGGCCACTCAGCAGCTGAGTGGGGCAGCATATGGAGTTTCTAATTGGGTAGAACAGCACAGCTGGAGGACACCAGTCCAGGACCTGGCCTCTGGTAATCAGTCCCACAATCCTCAGCCCTCCTCTGCACAGCCACCCTGCTGGTGGGTGGTTGTGGGTTGTTGAATGCATGAAACCAAGATGAAGCTTGTCCACCAAGAGTGTTCATCAACTTGTTTTCCATTTTTTAACCACGGTCGGATTTAAATTGTGACTCTGGCCCCGGGGGCTTCACTATAAGGCTGCCCACTGCTCCTTAAAATACTATGCAGACAATACATTTCATGTATGTATGTAAAAGTATGTACTATGACAAATAAAGTTTCTACGTTTCTAAATTGTTGACAGCCTGGACTTCCAATTCCAATTCTTGATGACATTTAGGTCTTGTTTATTTTGAGTTTGAATGCACAAATTGCAAGTTGCTTTGGACAAAATCATCTGCCAAATGACTGCGATGTAATGCCGACTTGATTTCCCTTTCTTCGTAATTATACTGACTGATTCAGACCAAACGTTGTCACTATTTGTACTACTCGTTGATTTTCTCTAAACACGCCTTAAAAATGTCTTCCTCCCAAACTCTGATTTCTTGCTCATTGTGGAGCAGGCGATCACATGTTGGGGTAAAGTCATGTTTCCCTCATATAACTGATATACTCTGAGTTAATAGTGTTGTACACATGTAAGGATCCCTGACTTACCTGTGAAACAATGTAGTACTTGAAATGATCAAACTTCATTAAAGTCAAGTGTCTGTGATAAAAAAAGCCCCTTTAGTAAATGGTTTAGTTTTTTATTAATGTATATGTTTTTTGACAATTCAAATACCCGTATGTGCATTTTGATTGGATATTGTTTATGCTTTTTTATGCAGTGTGTTTGTGGTCATTTTGTAGACTGTTAAAGCAAGCATGTCTGCTTGAAACTACATTATATATCCTACTAGTTTGCGACATGAAATATGTTCAGAGGGAATATTGTGCCACCCAAACTATGTTTTTTTACAACTCTGTCTTCTAAAAATGCTATGTGCAACAGCATATACGTTTTCTATAAACATAATGGAGAAATAGTGTTAATAATGAATACTTCTCTGCTTCTCCTGTGTCATACATGTACGCTTTATTCGTTCAATAAACTTACGCTTCAACATAATTCAGCCAGCAATTACGTCTGTATCCACAACGTAATTGGGTAAACATTTTCTTACCATAGTTGATCAACAAAAGGAAATGTTTTTACCAACTCGTCTGCCAAATTTCTAAATGTTGTTATTGACCATATCAACAAAACATTCACTGACATTGCATTTGATTTGTTTTACAATATTTCCCAATATCTGCCTGGGCCTTTTGCCCGTAGCAACTAACAGTCAGGGGGTGACATTGTTTTTTAACTTGGTGTTTAGACCCTCAAACGACAGTTAGTCAACAGTGACGTACGTGTTCATTATTAAAACATTTTAGCTACTGATTCGGGATCAGTTGTACAAAACTCGACCAACACAATGCATGAAAGAAGAGACAACTCTTTATTTCTGCACATTCTAACTCCTTAATCCCTATATTAACATTGGAAAGACCCTATTGCCTCTTATGGTCTTGAACAGCCTCCATTTGCTCTGGACTCGATCTTGAGTTGGACTCGACTGAACCTTCTCTTCGACTTGTCTTGGACTCAATTATATTGGTCTTGACTAAGGCCCTGACAACAACAACGTACACACTGGAACATAATCAAGGCAGCGGTCATGTTCTGTCAAAAGAAATCGCAGTATACAAACGATATTAAGGAGAGAGGGCTGGTACCATTGTCTGCCTTCTTGTTGTAACAACATTTTTGTTTGTCTTCCTTACCAGATCCCTCTTGAAAAAAGACTAGATACGCTTGAGGTGATTTGGGGGCATTCTATAACAAACAAAGACACTAAAACATCAGGTCAACATCAGATTTATAGTGAATCTGAAATGACTGCACAGCAGCAACCGAGGTATTCATCTTGTTTATTAGCTATCAACAAGTAATTGACGCACTTGTATTTAAGCACTTCCTTATTTAGCTATAGTAATTTGTACAGGCACCTCAATGCCAAATAAATAGTGAGAGTTGTTAGATCGTTGAGCAACTGAAAATTAACAATAAAAGGCTCATTACCGAGTCAGTGTCGGGATTAAAAAAAATACATGCTTTGCCTTTGGGGCTCATTTCCGAGCGTTCTTCTGCCTCACAGGGTTTCACTAAAGAAATGATCTATAAATAGTAATGCAGGCAATTAGATTTTGGTCGGATTTACGTTGTATCCCCACACCATTACATCCTCAACCACTTCACCGGCTCGCACTCATCTTCCAGGCACAAACTCCCTTTAACTGCTGACATCAATTGAAAAACGCTTGCGACTCAGCGTGCGATCAGTAGCGCCTTCTTTTGCAGCTCTACACCACGCACCGTGTCTATAAAAGCTGATAATGTGATAATTAAAAGAGCTGACAGGCAAGAACTGTCAACGAGACACACTGATTTACCAACCACTGCTATTTGCTTTACCTCTCAAATTACAATGCTTCCAACCTTGAAGTATGACACGTACATCATCAATTGAAATAATTAACTAGGTTAGGATTGTTGTGAGAAGAAAAAAAGAAGAAAAAAAAAGTTAAAGAGTCTCAGTGGACTACAGTCTTTTAATGAAAACCGTCCTAAAAATATCACAGGATCAGATTCAGACCTGAAACAAGGATTTCTACTAGACAAAAGATCAGTGCCATGTCTCTCTCTTTCCCTCTCAACCACACCATGATTTATTACCTGAAAAGACAAGAGAACTAATTAGTGGAGTAATTAATTAATATAAATTTGCATATTTGCATTTGCAATTAGTGCAGTCAACTGATTAGTCTGAGATGGGGAGTTTGACTCATCAGATGCTGGTGTGTGTGTGTGTGTGTGTGTGTGTGTGTGTGTGTGTGTGTGTGTGTGTGTGTGTGTGTGTGTGTGTGTGCGCGCTGGACCAAAACGATCAGCAGACCAGCTGAGGCATTTTGGGGGGAAGGCTGTTATAAAGGGAATGTTTTTTTGTTTTTTTTAAAGGGTGTGCTCGTGTACAGTAGATGTTTGTCCACATGCACGCTCACACACAAACACACACACACACTTGCATGTATATCTGCGTGAACTCATGTCTGGTGCTCTGTCTCACACACATTAGGGTTAAGTGAATGCACAGTCACCAGTGTGTGTACATGCTTTTGTTGTCACACCTTGGAGTGGTCCTTCGTGCTCTGAACTCACACCAAGGCGTCGTCGACGCTGCGGCACTCGTACTGCTGGTCGCTGTCTTATAATGTCCAGAGCACGGAGACTGATAAGTCGCTCTAATTGATTCTCCTTGCAACAAGGTCATTCACAGGCATACACTTGTGTGTGTGCTTGTATGTGTCTGTGTGTGTGTGTGTGTGTGTGTGTGTGTGTGTGTGTGTGTGTGTGTTACACATAACTGAGGAGTGCATATACCCATATCGAGTGCCAGCTGTGCCCCAGTGTGGATTTGGCAGTGTGCCACTGGGCCTTTTCCACGGGGTGTACTTAATGCGTACGGTCCTGAGGTACCAACACCGGCACGCCCCTCTGGTATCACACCATCCTCCGTGTGAGGAGCCTGCTGGAATTTTTATGTCCAGAGTTGCAGCGATAAGTCGATCAGACCATCGATCAGAAATTGAATATCAACTATCTTGATCATGATTTTTGTCAAGCAAAAATGTAACATGTTATATGAATAATAGAATAGTTTGCAGTCACTCTAAAATAAAGATTTCACGATTTTCTCTCTTTTAAACTGAATATCTTTAGGTTTTTGACTGTCGGTTGTACAAAACAAAACACTTGACGGTGATGAACAAGGACGAGCATTTTTCATCATTTAAATTATTATTTTTTAGATCAAACCATTAACTGACTTACCCACATACAGCAAAGGTATGTCCTCTAATTGAAAAAAAATTAAAATGTTTGTTTGTTTCTGTGTTTTTTTTATCCGTTGTCTGTGCCTTACAAAGCAGTTACACAATATCCCAGCTTTATGGTGTGACAATAGGTTGAAGGTTTGGTTAGGTTTAGGCAAGAAAACGACTTGGTTAGGGAAAAGACATGGTCTGGGTTAGAACAAGTAAAGGTTAGATAAACACTAAGACAGCTGCAGGGCTTTGCCATTTAAACTTATGCAAATGGTGTTTATGGACATTTGCTGAAATGAGGATAATATGGTCTAATATGTAGAAAAGCATTGAAGTGTAGACCCCTCCCTTTGCCACAAACAGGGCTGATGATGACAAACTACGGGCAATGCTGCTGTGAAAAAACAAATGCAATCATTTTGTTTGCAAATAAAAGTCATCAGTGGACCGAGAAATGTGCAGAATGTTATCCCACGTATACAATATGGACTTTACTTATGTGCAGGTCAGTTAAACCCCAGAGAGGTCTAACTTCCTGTTTGACCTCTCATGAATAAACTGTTACATATTTGGGATTTGGGACTTGTCGGTGCTGCATATAAAGTACGACAAGTCCATCCTTGTTTTATAGATGTGGTTGGAGACCCCACAGAAGGAACTTGTCCCAAATCATGTTTATGCAAGAAGATCCCAAACAGAACATGTTACATTATGTCTATAATATTTAAATATGTTTTGTCACATCATGCAATAATGTAATAATTTATTGAATTTGGTGCAATTTAATGATCTTCTTTCAAGGTTTAGGCCATGTCTTTGTATCTATCTATCTATCTATCTATCTATCTATCTATCTATCTATCTATCTATCTATCTATCTATCTATCTATCTATCTATCTATCTATCTATCTATCTATCTATCTATCTATCTATCTATCCATCCATCCATCCATCCATCCATCCATCCATCCATCCATCCATCCATCTCACCTGTTGAGGTGACTGCAACATCGCACAACCCTCGTTTTTTTTTTTTCCCAGACAAAAATACATGAATTCATCTTTCTTACACGGGGAAATGCAGATATTAGTTGTTATCCCTCTCCGGTTTGTGTTTTTGACGGTAAACGCGGGCCTCCCGGTGCCCATTACCGGAGCTGCCAGATGATCGGTACGGAATGGAGGTCCCGTGGGACACTGAGCACGTGGTCTCGGCTGCCACAAGACGTCAGCGGCAGATGGCATGGGTACCCGCTGTTGGCATGAGTGTCATTCCTCAAAGAGAGAGGGAAGGGGAAGAGAGGGAGCGAGAGAGAGAGAGAAGAGAGAGAGAGAGAGAGAGAGAGAGAGAGAGAGAGAGAGAGAGAGAGAGAGAGAGAGAGAGAGAGAAGAGGAACAGCACAACACAGCAAGTCAGAGGAAGGAGAGCGCGCGGGTTTCAGCTTTTTCCTTTAATTAGTGGTTTCCAACAGAAGAAGCTGCATCACAGATTCAGAGGAGATATCTGGGAACATGCAAGGTGCACGCTGACCTGAGGTTAGTAGATTGTCTTCTTTATTATTAGGCTATATTACTTATTAATGTGTTGACTTTAAGAGTTCATGTTGATTAATTGAAATGTATTTTGTGCGACGCTTTGGCGAAACAATAAACAAATAGGCTTTTATCAGGCATCATCACCAAATAGCATGATTAGGCTTAAAGCAAATGAAGTTGAGTGTCTTTGAAAAGGTAGCAAGCTGTGACATTGGCCTTGCTTGCCAATTTGCCCCTCTTCCTCTTGGGAGGACCCATTCACAAGGTAATTAACTGACAACCTTCAAAAGACGTCGCTGTGTAGTTCTCTGTCTTCATAGTTTATGTGTTTGGCTTTTGATTTGACAGGAAATATGTTGACACTGCCATTCGAGGAACCTCATTTGATGTGTGAGCCGCGGTTTGGTGCCAATTGTCCCCGCGAAGGCGCACCTGAGAGTCTGGAGAAGGAGCAGCACCACGCGGCGGACAGCTCCAACTCAGACATGAGGGACGCCGAGGACGACATCTCCGACAGGGAGGACGAGGACGAAAGGGAGGGCGACCAGGATGACGACATGCTTCCTAAAAAGCGGGGCCCGCGAAAAAAGAGGTCCGGGAAGCCGGAGTCGGACAGGTCCAAAGTGCGGCGCCATGAAGCGAACACCCGAGAGCGCAGCCGGATGCACGGCTTGAACGACGCGTTGGAGAGCCTGCGCAAAGTTGTGCCGTGCTACTCAAAAACTCAAAAGCTGTCCAAGATCGAGACCCTCAGACTGGCTAAAAATTACATCTGGGCTCTGTCAGAGACTCTGAGCGCGGGGAAGAGACCGGACCTCCTCGCCTTCGTCCAGACTTTGTGCAAAGGATTATCTCAGCCCACCACCAACTTGGTGGCCGGTTGTTTGCAGCTGAACGCGAGGAATTTCCTCACAGACCACAACGGGGAGGTCATGTTCTCTGGCAGGTCGCCCTACGACGCCATGTACCCGTACCCCGGCTCAGACGTGAACACGCCCCCCGGCCACAGCGCCAGCGCCTTGGACAGCGGCGCCAAGCCGTTCAGACACTACAGCTACAACGGCGCGTACGAGCCCTACTACGAGAACCCGTCCCCAGAGGGCGGGAGTCCGCATTTCGACGGCCAGCTGAGTCCCCCGATGAACTTTAACGGGATTTTCTCCATGAAACACGAGGACCCGCCAGACTACGGCAAAGGCAGCCACTATGGCATGCGCTACTGCAGTGCGCCAGGGCGCGCGGCTCTTGCGCACAACTCCATGTACCGAGTCTCCCCAGAGGGCCGTTTCCCTTACGATCTGCACGTCCGCAGCCAGTCCTTCCAAGCACAAGGGGAAGTTAATGGCTCTTTCCACAATTAATCAATCAGCTGGACAAAGTTCAAGTTTTAGATGCGATGCAATTCCCCCCCACGCAGATGTCGAGAGTGGAACGAAATGGACTCCAGACACGCTGATGATGCACTGCAAAGAATGCCCATTTGAACTAGTCTTTTTTTTTGTTTGTGTGTGTGTTGAATGTTCAGTCTGGATTTTATTTGAAACATGTTTAAAGTCTACAAATTAGATATGATGATTTCACACACAAAAAAAAGAAGACATGAACGCCCTTGTTTTGTGAAACAAATGCAGTGATTTCAATCTGGATCATTTAAAGAGAACTGAGATGAAATGGTTCACTACATACTTGTTTCTAGTGGAAAGCCCACATATGAACAGTACTTCATTCAATATGCAGGTTTTGAGCAAATTGTTTACAGTTGCAGTGTATTTGTTTGTGGCTGCGCTGCAGATGTCGGTCATGACTTGGGTTATTTAAAAGTGAAACAGTGACTAATAAATTTGATTTTTCTGCTTATTTAATCAGGATCACAGAAGTCAGTGAAGTGATTTTCGTGGAGAAATAAAATCAGCTACCGGGGGAAGAATAATCTAAAGACGTTTCGCCTCATCAGGGAAGTTTGCTGAGACATGATTGGAGTCCAGATATTCAGTCTGTTAGCAATAAAGGTCAATTGAGCTATGCAAGGCAGCCAAATGCAATCTTTGCTTATAAAAATGAAATATGTCTATTTCCACTCACAAGGCGTTTCTCATCATCTAATATCTAATTAAAATAATCACAATGACACAAAATTAATTATTTTTTAAAAAGCCAGTTTGGAGACGTGCACGAGTTTAGGAGACCTGATGATGATGATGATGATGATGATGATGGTGTCATCTAGACTGGTCCTATAAATACAGAAAGTTGTGGGAGGAAAAAAAAATACTAAACGCATTTGTATTTGGAGTAAATAGTGTGGTAACGAGGTGAATGTAAATTATTGTATTTATTTATTTAAGCTTATTTATTACAAGTCCGTCAATTTGAATGTGGATAATATATTATTAAATGATGTACAATTCAAAAAATGTTACCGTTTTATGTGAATTTCCATACATCTAAAATTGGTTTGTTGCATTGTTGTGTATTCACTGCCGCTGGAAGGGAAATCATTTTGTGTGAGGTGAACAATCCGAACAACATGCCTTAAAAAAAGAGACGATGACCATCAATATGCAACGGAATGACAGTTTTGGATAGTTTGATGTGAACTTTTTACACTTTCTCGTTCCTGCTGAAGAGCACTTCATGTATTTCTGCACAATGTTGGTGATTGTACTCATAAATTCTGTTGATTTTGTAACTTTACCCGAATGATGAATGATTTTTGGATGGTATTCTTTGTAGTTTTTTTTCTCTCTCTCTCTCTCTCTCTCTCTCTCTCTCTCTCTCTCTCTCTCTCTCTCTCTCTCACACACACACACACACACACACACACACACACACACACACACACACACACACACACACACACACACACACTTATACACGTCCACGCACATTCCTGAAAACTCGTTATGGATCGAAATATTCGTGAAGTAATGTGTTAATGTTTTGTGATGTGTTTGTCGCAATAAAAGTAAGAGGCTGTCAGAGACTTGTGGTTCAGCTTCTCGGCTCTCTGTGGAAATGATCGACAGTTGACGGCGATTAAAAAAAAAAAAAAAAAAGTTAGATTAATGAATCAAGATAAAAGCGCCCTGGGCGTAATTGTATTTATTTATTATTATTCGTTTAATTTTTTTGCATGTTAATAATCTTGCTATGAAGTTTTGGCTGACACATGAGGTTATGTACATAAGGCCTTTTGTATAATAGCAACATATGATTTGAAGACTCTTATGTATATAGTTTCAAACTGAAGAAAATATAGTTGTATTATTATTATTATTATTATTATTTTCTTTAACGACACAAAGGTTTTAGCTTCACTTAAAGTGGGATTTTTAATCTAACAGTTAAAGTGATATAGATATATGTAAAACGTTACGCAGATCTAACGCAGGGTTTTGACATTATTTATGTGAAAAAGGCTTATCGATATAATTTGATTTATTTTTTAAGCCGATCAGATGGCTGATGTGACAAATATGCCCACGAGGTATTGGATGGCAGCCAGAAATCCCAATCCTCCCAGTCCTCCCAGTCAGGGGAGACGTGGAACTGGTATTCCCTGAAGATGCAGCGCCTTCTGTTGAAGGTCCCACTCTCTAAATAGACAAAAAATAAAAGTTTTTTTTAAATACAGTTGACTTTGCTTTCCTGCTCTTTATATTAAATATGTCTTGGATAATATAGAGACATATGATTCTAGACATCCGGATTAAAATGCACGTCTCTACGCACCTTTCATTTATTAGTTTACTCGCGGTTTTGCTAACCGTATAAAAGTGAATCCATATAATCAGTGAAAGAAAGATCAAACCGATGCTAATTAAATGATGGGGGAAAGTAATGTCTGCGGCTGGATGAACTGGTTTATTCTTTCGTTGCTTGGACTGTGTTTCACTTTCCCTTTAAAAAAATATTGATTTCTCCTGCATGTGTGTCGTCATCATTCAAAACCTGAAAACACCTGAATCCATCATCTTTGATCCAGACTGAAAGCTGGAAAAATAGTTCAGCGCGGCCCACGACAGAGGCTGATCATTTAATATTATCAGGGAGCAACTTGTATCCAAGTCCAACTCAAATTCTTAAATTAATTATAAAACAGAAGGAGCAAAACGATGTCCATATAAAGCAATGCTTATAAAAAAGAAAAGAAATCATAAGCTATACGCCGTGACTTGGCGTTCTGATAGTTGTTATAGCCAATTATATAAAGTTAACAGCAACAAAAAACAAAAAAAAAGACCTAAGGACAACAACGAACGTACTTTCACCACCTGTCTGTAATAAACAATGCTGACTTTCTGCGATTTTATATGACGTGAATTGTAGGGACCAATAGTGAGAATGATGGGATCATATAGAAAAACCGATAACTGAGTTTGAGTATGGGTGACTTTAGAGAGAGGAAGGATACAACAAACACATGTCGCATTTTACACTTTGAAAAGATAAATAACACAATTTCTATACAATATGTCTATAATATAGTCGAAACTTAACATGCACGAAGAGAAGTGAACCTATTTCAGCGTTTAATCAATTATGTGAAAGTTTAACATCCATCAGAAAATTAGAGAGAAATTCAGGTCCGTCATATCCTGTAGGCTAATCTAATGAGAGATCATGTCGTCATATATATATTTTTTTTCTTCAGATAAACATGACAATAAGATAAAAGCTTTGCAAATATTTAAACAAAGAGTTAAAAGAGCAAAACCAAAATCAAGATCAGGAAAAACACAAGAAGCCCAAAGAGCTTCTCGTGGGAAGAATTAATCCGTTTTAGAGATCACAAACTAGAACCTGCACTTTTCTACTGCAACGCACTTCAAACTGGGTTGGGACTCGATTCATAAATCTATGAGGCTTTTGGTGAATTGTTTTTTTTTCTGCAGTCAAGACAAGAAATCTGGAAAAAAAAATCACAAATTCAACAAGAAGAAAATAACAAACATTAAGTTTTTTTATTTTTATTCTATCAAGAAAATCTCTTGTTTTCCGTCTTCATTCCCTCACTCATCCTTCTCTCCCTGTATCATCATAAAACTGGAGGACCGGGTTACCGGAGGTCCCTTGGGGGCCCTAAAAGCACCTCTTTAGTCCCCCGTCTTTCATCACAGGCCTTATTTATCCCATGCACTGAAATTCTCACCATGTCAGTCTCACTGCTTTTTTTTCTACCAGGCTGTGTGTGTGTGTGTGTGTGTGTGTGTGTGTGTGTGTGTGTGTGTGTGTGTGTGTGTGTGTGTGTGTGTGTGTGTGTGTGTGTGTGTGTGTGCGCACAAGCGAATATGAGCATGTGTGTGATTGTCAGAAGAGATCCAAATCCCTCTTGGGGCCTCGCAGAGGGGCTGACGAGGGAGAGGAGGAGGAGGAGGAGGAGGAGGAAGAGTGGGGGTCCCAACACCCACAGGGTCCACGGGGCGGCGTGTGGCAGTTTAGGATGGGGTCAAACGTGTACACGTACCCCTACATTCATGCAGCTCATTAAGCTGTGTGGAGAGAGCGAGTGAGAGAGAGAGGGGGAGAAAGAAGGAGAGAGAGAGAGAGCATATGGCCTGGCTCTGTGTGGGAGGTGAAGGACAGGAATGGGGGATGTATATCGTATAGAGGTGAATTTTGCAATCGGAGATGTGGTATTGCAATTAGTGCAAAACAAACATTGTGTTTCTACTGGGATAAGTTGCAGAAGAACAGAAATCACCTCAGAAGTTGCGAAAACTTTCATGGATTCACCTGTTAAAAAAAAGAAGAAAAAAAAACAAAAAAAACAAATGCATCTTCATGTGCATTTTATTTTGATATATAACATGGTAATGTATTGTAATCGGGAGCCTTTTTTTCCTGCAACGTCTGAAAAATCTGAGCACCAAGTCAAGAAAAAAAAAAAATGAAAATAGTGTTCCACCGCCACGTCGGCAAGCATCCTCAAATGTTGTGCCGTTCCCAAGCCCCAGATGGTGTGGGATGGGAAACGTTCCCCCATTAAATTCCTAATAATCATTTCTCCTGCGGAATCGGGGGTGGTGGCAGTGGGGATGGAGGAGGGTGGGGTGCGAGTGTGTGTGTGTGTGTGTGTGTGTGTGTGTGTGTGTGTGTGTGTGTGTGTGTGTGTGTGTGTGTGTGTGTGTGAAGTGAGGATTGGGTTGGTGGGTGAGGGGAGTAGAGGGATTTGGTGTTTTAATTAGACAGATTTAAGGAGCTGAACCCCCCCCCCCCCCTCTCAAAGTGTGTGTGTGTGTGTGTGTGTGTGTGTGGAGAGGGACTCACTCGTATTCATTTATGCTTATATTTCCGCGTGTGTGGGTGCATGTGTGAAAGAATTACACATATGAGTAAAGACTTGTGTTTGCGCGTGTGGGTGCGTGTGTGTTGCAGGTCACGGCAGGGCTGCTGCTGCAGCAGAGGAGACCTGACACTCCAGTACTGTGGGCCAGGATCTCATTAACGTGTCAGATTGGTGGATCAGTCTCTCTGGCAGCCGGCCCGGCCTCTCACAGGAAGTACTTTCTCTCTATCTGTGAACTTGGCACTGAGAGGTTAGAGAGGGTGGGAGGGAGGAAGATGAGGGGAATATATTGGCCTGAAGGAGAGGGGAGAGAGAAAAGAAGGCATTAATTATAATATTTGGTCAGATTGGATAAATATTGGGTGGAGGATTGTGGTGCGAGAGCTGCATTTATCCGTCGGGGAAATTAATGAGTTATACGAACGGGAGCACAGATTTTTTCCGTGGAGTGAGAGAGTTCAGACGGGCTTCTGAACTTGCACTATTTTGGAGGTGGAGATATGCTAAGTGTGTGACAGGAGCATCTGCCACGACATCACCTTTGTGCATTGTGCTCTTTGTCTAGGGGTGTACTCCGACTGGGTGGGTGCAAAGCATGTGTGTGTGTGTGTGTGAGAGAGTATATAGGGTGGGTTTTGGAGCAGGTGGGAAGCGTACAGGGGTGTGATCCTCTGACACCCCAGCAACACCCTATTTCAGGCCACACACTGGTGCTACTGGGTGAAGTGGTATCGATTCCCTCGACTGTGAATATGAGCATGTGGTATGACTGCATTGTGGCGTGCGATAGATAACAAATATTCCAAGTTTGAAGAATATACTGAACATGAAACACGTGGTTTATCATTGAGTTAATATAGTTATTATACACGTTTTGTTGAGAGATCAATAAGCATTTTATTTCATGGATGAATTGATGGTTTGACATTCCTGTCTATGGTAGATTGGTAGATACCTACCTTGTTAGTTATTATGGGATAATTTATGCTCTCCACAGTATCTCCTTAGTTAGCTTGCTTGGCCGCAATGTAGGGGACAATTAGTGTTTGCTCTATTGATACATTTAAACAAATAGGTCTTAAAAGTTGTAAAATTCACTAAAAGTCAAATGCAGGCCTACTTTCCTCGGCATAAAACAACTGCTGCTACAGATTGTGACAAAATGGAAGAATTCAAATGTCTGGGTGTGTCATGTGATGCCATGGAAACCCCAAAATACATGTTCTCATTTACATTGGGAAGGAGATAATATAAAGAGATGATTTTTTGTTTTCTTCTTCTTTGTTCTTTCTTTCTTAGAGTTCCTAAAAGTTGTCAAATGCACTAATAACCCGAATCCAGAGTTAATCATCTTCCTCCGTCACTAACTAGTACATACTGACCGGTCGTCACTTTCTAACACACAGTGGGTCAAACAATGATGCTCCACTACGGTCGCAGTAAACACGTGGTTATTGTTATAACTCAATTACTCAACAGCTCGGCGTCCTGTGTTTCTTTGACCCCGTGTGGGTGTTTTCACTCTTTATACTGAATCATCACTCTCCCGGAGCATTTTCTCTGAGCGTCTATGACAGGAAAGTGTTGAAATTGTCGTAACGTGAAGGCCCGGTGAGTCTCATGCAGATGCTGGAGGGTGACTTGTGCTTCGGTGTCGGAAGAGAATGGGTGGAAATGAAGAGACCAAGCTGCTGGGAGGCGGGGTTAAAGGAAAGGCGTGTGTGTTTGCCCTCTGGGCCCCATTGATGCAGAAACAATGTAGAAGAGCCTGGCAATTAAAAAGCCAAACTTATTTGGCTTCATGTGCCACTGAGCAACTTTTTTTTTTTAGGAATAAACAGGGCCCCGCCTCCAACGCTGCATTCAGTTCTCTTGAGCAACAACTGGAAAATGCTTTGCAGGGAGAAAAAAAAAGAAAAAAACACAAAGCAGAAGACTAAACGATTCTGAATGACGACAGGGTCGTCTATTCTTTGGCGAGAATTGAACATTTGTCAACACTAATATGCGAGTATGGTACCTCAGCCTCCAGGGCTAGAATGTATACCGTTGCTTGGCAACACTGTCAGCGTGGCGGCAAGCTGTATTCATGTATAGATATGTTACAGGAGGGGAAAACTCTCATTGAAACTGCTGCAGATAAAACAATTGCAATATAGATAGATAGGCATTCATAAGTATTTAGACATGTTTATTTAAACTGACATGTCATGGGGGGAAAGGTTTACTTTTCCTTCCAAATACAAAACAATTCCACAAATTCATAGAACATATTGAACATGAACAACTTCATTCATGTTGAACCTTAATTTGGAGTCCTGAATATCTCCTCTTAAACAGCTCAAAAAGCAAACCTAACATTGCTTTATAACATTGATACTTCATCACTTTACTGATATTATGAGATTTTCTTTTTTAATAAACATGATTTTGAAAGAGGTTTCATCCCAGCCGTAATTCATGGATAAATAAAAAGCTTGTTCATAAGAGTTCTAACAAGTTGGACCTCTAACTGAGACCGAACATAATGTCATCCTGTCGGATAACGGACCATTTATGTCTGGAACTTATTATTATAAATTATTATTACAAATATGAAAGTCCAAGTTTGTGGCAAAGGATGACGACCCCAATACTTTTATATGTATTGGGGGTTATTACACATCGATGAACAGAGATAGATAGACAGATAAATAGATAGATAGATAGATAAATAGATAGACAGATAAATAGATAGATAGACAGATAAATAGATAAATAGATAGATAGATAGATAGATAGATAGATAGATAGATAGATAGATAGATAGATAGATAGATAGATAGATAGATAGATAGATAGATAGATAGATAGATAGATAGATGGATAGATACCTTTCTAAAGCTCTGACACTAATGTTCTACCACCATCACCCACATTCCCATTTGGAAATGAGAAATCACCAACATTAAACATGTAAGAACAAGTAGGAACTTTCTCGGCTCATCTAGACTAATTATATAGCGCTTTGTGAGGAGTCATTAGGTACATAATTAACTATCTATTAGTATGGAGAAAGAATCCATTCATAATATCTATACTAAAAGGACTCACTGCTCTTTCTTAACTCATAACGTATTGTTTCATAATCACTCCTCCATATGATTAATAAGAATCTTGATCGACCATCTAATATCACTCAATTCAGATGAAGGCAGTGCTATACTTTCACTGTATGCAAAGAATGAAAAGTTTATTAAAAAGAAGTCATATTGAAGTAGTTCTCTTCTCTGAGCAGGATTTGTTTGTAAAATACAATTTGGTATACAAGCATACGCTGGCAAAGAGCATCTGCAAAATCTAATTAAATGTGTGTTTTGTTGTTGTTTCTTTTTACAGAAGAGAGTACTTCTTTGCAGTTTCACAATGTCAGACATGCAGGTTTACATTTGTGTGGAGGTTACGGATGTAACAAATGTCCAAACCTGGCAGGAGAGTCATCTGATCAAAGTATGATCTCTCTGCTGTAGAATATCTCCGCGTCTCTTTTTAGTATTCTAGTCCATTCTGCGCCATCACCAATCTGTCCCATACTGCCTTTCAAGCATTTCCTGTGGGACTCATGCTGTGCTCGCAAGGCCTCTCTCTCTCTTTCTCTCCCCCTCACACACACACACACACACACACACACACACACACACACACACACACACACACACACACACACACACACACACACACACACACACACACACACACACACACTGTGGTGACTGCAGAGGGAAGTGAGCTGTCTGCGGAGGGTTGGATTCTTGGTGCCGGTCCAAAAATGTGTCACTCGGGACACGCATGGCCTGCTGGAGGCAGGAATTCTGTCGCTAATGGGCCCCGCAGCCGTCGGCACCACCTGGGGATATGGGAGACGGGATGGATGGAGGGATGGAGGGAGGGAGGGATGGAGGGAGGGAGGGAGTGCAGCACAATGCGTTCCTAACAAACAGGAGGATGGGGTGTGTGTGTGATAACAAAATTGAGTGAGCTATCTATCTATCTATCTATCTATCTATCTATCTATCTATCTATCTATCTATCTATCTATCTATCTATCTATCTATCTATCTATCTATCTATCTATCCATCCATCTATCCATCTATCTATCTATCTATCATCCATCCATCCATCTATCCATCTATCTATCTATATATCTATCATCCATCTATCCATCCATCCATCCATCCATCCATCCATCCATCTATCTATCTATCTATCTATCTATCTATCTATCTATCTATCTATCTATCTATCTATCTATCTATCTATCTATCTATCTATCTATCTATCTATCATCCATCCATCCATCCATCCATCCATCCATCTATCTATCTATCTATCTATCTATCTATCTATCTATCTATCTATCTATCTATCTATCTATCTATCTATCTATCTATCTATCTATCTATCTATCTATCTATCTATCTATCCGTCCGTCCGTCCGTCCGTCCGTCCGTCTATAATAATAATAATAATAATTTCAACTTATATAGCGCTTTTCTAGATACACAAAGACGCTTTACATTATGGACAAGAGACAATGACAAACCGAACAGAACAAAAATGAAAAGATAAAGCAAACAAAACAAACAATCAGGACATTTTTAGTAACAAAGAAAGAAAGGAAAGAAAACTGGAGAAGCTGAGGGTCATAGTGGAGGATAGGTGCAGGGTTTTAGCAGGTGAAAGCGAGTTGGAAGAGGTGTGTTTTGAGGGCTTGCTTGGATGATGGTAGGGTGGGAGCCTGACGGATGTGGATGGGGAGAACGTTCCAGAGGGGGGTGCAGCAACTGAGAAGGCCCTGTCCCCCCAGGTCTGGCACTTGGTCCTGATGGTCTTCAGAGTGTTTGTACCGGCGGACCTGAGGCAACGGGTGGAGGGGGAGGAGGTCTGAAAGGTAGGGAGGGGCCAGGTTGTTTAGGGCTTTGTAGGTGATGAGTAGTAGTTTGAAGTCTATCCTGTACTTGACCGGGAGCCAGTGGAGGTTGTGTAGGACCGGGGTGATGTGGTCATAACGGTGTGTGGAGGTGAGCAGTCGTGCGGCAGAGTTTTGGACATATTGAAGTTTATTGAGGATTTTGTTGGGTGAGCCGTAGAGGATGCTGTTGCAGTAGTCGAGTCTGGATGTTATGAGGGCATGGATGAGGATTTCGGTGGTGGCAGAGGACAGGGAGGGCCGGAGGCGTGCAATGTTCCTGAGGTGAAAGAAGGCCGTTTTGGTGATGTGGTTGGCGTGGGGGAGGAAAGAGAGGGTGGGGTCGAGGATGATGCCGAGGTTGCGGACCTCGGTGGAGGGGGTGACAATGGGGCGTCAATATTCAAAGAGAAGGTCTGGGCTGAGCGGGTGAGGGAGTTAGGGCCGATGATGAGTATTTCAGATATCTATCTATCCATCTATCCATCTATCCATCTATCCATCTATCTATCTATCCATCCATCTATCTATCTATATATTTGTCCATGAAATGAAACATTTAAATGTTCACTAAGCTGTAAAAGCAGCTTGTATGTATTTTTTTTCTTAAATCTGCCGCAATAAAAAGAGAAGAGTCCCCATATTCTATCCAATATAAACCAAGTTGTTTGCGTTCAATATGTTCTTTGAACTTGTGGAATTAATGTATTTAGCAGGGAAAGTCAACATTTTTCCCTGCCATGAAAGACAGCTTATAAAAAAATGTGAAGGCATAAACAGGCAGGGCAGGTGTTGACGATGCAAATGAAACGGATGACAGATGGTGAGCTTCGCGATTGCTCACTGTGCAGATAATGGATGGAGGTAATCAAATTCCTCTGAGGCTTTGGGACTTTCTTCAGAACTTTCTCATCAATTGCACCATCAAACAGTACCATCGTCAAATACATCCCCCCCCACCCACCCCTGCCTCACAAGAAGGGATACATACAAGATTTTATTTGTTGATAGACTTGGCCAAGTTTTGCAGCTAATGTTGAAAATGCACTTTTAATGTTAATGTTTGTGGAACTGAAGATCATGATAGTGTTGTGGCAAATCCAGGTGTCATTTTATCATCATGCATGTCTCTATAACAGGGCTGTGTTTGTGCATGTGTGCGTGTGTGTGTGTGTGTGTGTGTGTGTGTGTGTGTGTGTACGTGTGTGGCTTAGAAGGAGATCAGACAACACGTTATAAAATGTACTGCAGCTATTATAGAAAAGCAACAACCAGCAGGCCAACAAAGCAAAGTCTGCAGGGGAGAGTCTGCTGTTTCCAACCGTGCAAACCCTCCTTTCATGTTCTGTCATCGACGCTTTCATAGATTTATTCACTCGAGTCGGGAGAGTTGTTGTTACTTCAAAAAGGAGGATCGTATAAATGAGCATCTGATGTGTATTTTTCATATTTCGCACTGGAGGGAAACGGGCTGTAGTCCCCATCAGCGTGGTGACAGCCGCTTGATTTTCATAGGGCCCAGTTTGAAGGTCAGTTTAATGGTCCATTTGTGTTTTGTAGTCGTCTTGCTTCAGTGGAAGCTTCAAAACAAAGAGTGTCAGACGATGCAATAAATGGCTTTTTATGAGTAAAACATGTCATTAAAAATGCAGTATGTCATCCAATAAGGCGCGGAAAACTATTTTATTGCACAACTTACTCTCCAAAGAACCTATCAAAAACATTTCTGGAGAAATTGATTCGCAAACTTGGCTGTTATCAGTATGGAAGGCAAACAATGTTGTATCAGACTTGAAAATGCCAATTCTGTATCAGAAAAGCATTTTCCTGTCACAACACTCAAGAGCTGCAACAATTCTCCTTCACACTTCCAGCTATGATAACAGCTTCAAGTGTCAAACATATGTCTGCAGAAAAAGCGTAGGAGAAAGTATCACAGAGGCAAAGGGAAGGAAGTATGCTGAATATCACAAGATTTTATGTGTCAGGTGATGCTGTTTTTTATGCCTGTTTTTCTTCATGAATAAATGTGATAATTGCTCTTGCAAAAAATCTCAGGCCAGCACACCATATTGATTACGGTAAAGGTGCTAAAGCAGACGCCTGGCATTCCTTTTCATGTTGGTATGATAATACTGTTTTTTTTTTGCTTTCTAACCTTGTTCAGTGGCACCTAAATTGAAAGAAAACTCCATAATGAGAATGCGACACATATTGTTCTAGAAATATCCAGCACCAGCTTCCCGTAAAATAACTTTTCCTGTTGATCTGTGCCCAACCAGATCAAGGGCCACATACAGCCAAGTGAGTGTAATTAACTTTTTCCGAACTCATTTGGATAATCTCTCCCTCAGTTACCTTAGCTTGTGTGAAATTCCCAATTAACTATATCCCGGCAAAAAAAAAAAAAAAAACATTCAACGCCATGTGAAATTTCTTAATGAATTCCTTTGTCTCTGACTGGCACAGATGAGGCATGAGAAAGGCACATGTACGGCGAGCGTATTAGTTAGGCGAGCCCATGTGATGGTGCCCGTTCACGGCTGACGGAGCGTTGGTATCCTCGGGCATGGCTGCCAAGCTGCCAGTCTGTGCCGTCACACCTTGCTGCCTTTAAAGATTGCCCTGCAGAGACGGGGAGGGGGTACGGAGGGCCTCACGTTTTTTAACAACGCACAGTCTGGCAACCCAGGAGGGTTTACGACTCAGGATCGGTGCCAAGAACTGCCCACCAGAGAGAAGGGGGTGAGGGGGAGAGGGGGGTGGGAGGATGCAAGGAGGTTTGGGTGTGGAGCGCACGGTCACATTAACGCAAGGTATGTGTGCATGAATATGTGCATATGAATGCGTCCCCTATATTGGTGTGTGTGTGTGTGTGTAAGGAGAGGCAGCTGGGTCCAATAGTGGGGTGTATATCCAACAAAACAGTATCGCAAATCAATTCATCAAGCTTTCTCTGTGACATGTTGAGGGAAAGAGAAAAGTGTCATACAATGTGCCCTTAAAGCACGCACACACACACACACACACACACACACACACACACACACACACACACACACACACACACACACACACACACACACACACACACAGAGACACACACGCTGCCTTTTCTCAGTAATCCACACAAATGGCAGTGGATGGCAGAATGTAAATGAGCTGGTTATTACACAGCAACGTTCATCAAGCTGAGCTGGAAAGACTTCAATGGCCCTGATGAATATGCATGCAAATTTGTTAATTAAGTTAATTATTCTGCTGAAAATTCATTTGTCTTCCCAAGGACATTTCTGCGATGATTTTAACATGTTTCCACCATTAGTCATGCACGGTGCTATTGAAAATCACTTCTGCTCACCTTTTGGAAAGTTGCGGGCCAAAAATTGGGGGAACGGAACACCTACAGATGAGGAGGAGGCGGGACGAAGCAGGTAGAGGACAACATATCAGGGGCGTGGAGTGTGGTCGGAGGTAGACGGCAGCTGGTGCAGCCTGAGGATAAGGAAGGGTAAGCCAAAAAGCATGGTCTGTGGGATATTAGCTCAGTGGGTAGAGCACTGAAGAGCCGGTGCCAGGTCTGGAAGTCCACTTCTCATCGGGCCCATCCAAGATAAAAATGTTTTCATTCACAGCACACTGAAAAGCACTGAAAACGTTTATGCTCCGCTTTGTGACGTTTTCCTGAAGTGAGGTTACGTTAGGTTGTGGACAGAAATGTAAATGCAGTGATACTCTTTGACATACAGCTTGGAAGCTAAAGGAATGAATACATAAATGTCCTGGGAATACAGCTGTTTCATCATGTTAATAGCCTAATCTGTTACTGTACGCATACATTTAAGATATATTGCCTGACATCATGTAATGTAATGTTATGTTATGTTGTGTTATGTTTGGAGGATTGATTTGTTAATCCTAATTGTAATCTTAATATGTTACACAGGCATCAGGGGTTGAAACAGAGGTGATCGTATGATAGCAGTTACGTGAGTTGGGCATGAAGCTTTTAGACTGCAAGCATGAACACAACGCTGTGTTCATGTGCCATCTATTCTCATCAGTTTCAGGATTCAACTGGTGTTATTGTGTTTAATGCTCCTCAATATTTACACAATTGATGTTAAAGTTCTTACGAGTGAATACGGTTTAACCATGAGTAATTTTGTATCTTGTTATCAAACTGACTTATATTGATTATCAACCTTTTTTTTTCTCCATTAATTTGTCCTTTATTCTAAATTGTCTTTAAGGTTTATGTTGATTTGATATATTTTGTGTTTATTCTATCCAAAACTAAATCCAGGTTGTCTTTTTAAACAATATACCCATTTTATTTTGTTGTGTATTTTATCATGTACAGGTAAGTCAAATTGACCCTTCATAATAGTATTCAATAATACAGCAACATCTAAATGTTATGTAATTCATTGACCAATGTGAACAGAAACATAGCATCTTATGTGAGGGTAAAGCATATTAAATTAACTAAAACACAAGGGAATACAGCCATTCCCTCGTATTGAGGCCCTATGTATAATTGTTTGCAACATAAATTACAGGTTTATTCCCATGTCATGTTTCTAGTATTGTCGTGTCGTCTCAAGGGCCCTGTCCTCGCTTTGAGAAAGTTTCAAAGCGAGAGATTCTGTAAAAAAAAGAAAGAAAAGAAAACCAAAAAAGAAGTGAAGATATGAAAACAGCCAGATGGGAACATTTTAGCAAGAAACATCAGGACGCACTGTTTGATACATCAAATGGCCAGTCTTACAAGAGGCAGCTAAGCCTTTGCAGTAGGTTTATTCTGAATATCCAGATGTTTGATTTGTTAATTAAGTCTCCATCGTAGTTAATCACTGTGTTTTTTTCTATCTGACAACAGCAGGTAAGTAGAGGAGAGCGACCCTAAAATATATGATGGTGTGGGAAATGCAGAGACAGGCTACATTTGTTCTTTGTGGTGAATATAGTTTGAAAACACATGCAGCCCAAAAAGTTGCTGACAAAAAAAAAAGGAAACTGTATTCAAAGCAATGCAGCTCTTTAGGGATCACTGGTGGTGATCTTTTTGTCAGTCTATAAGTCTTAATTCTTTGTGGCTGTAGATTGTTCTCATTAATGCTGTCCAGTAATAATGAAACAAACAGCATTATGCCAATACCCATGTCCCCTCTAGTGGAGAAATGTATCATTGCATTGGCAAAATAAGGCCAAGATGCAGCATGAAAGGTATAGGTTATTATTATTTTATTTTGTTTATCTTTTAAAAATCTACTTCAAAACATGTCACCCTCTTGGATTCATAATTGAGAAAAGTAAAGATGTGTTTGTTCAGAGGTAAACAGTACATCTAATCTTCTTTTCAAACATGTTATTCCCATGACAAATTCAATCAGGATGAGGCGCATTAGCGAAATGTCATACATGCCAGTGTATGTCGTACGAGGATTAAGCCATCCCTATTTGTTCACTAAAACAGTTGTTTGTACTGATAAGGCTGACACACGTAATCGATTTCCACGCAATTTCCTGACAGTCCAGATTAACAGGCAATAAGACTTTATTAGCAAAATGCACAAAATAAACACACATTTCCACTTTTTCAAGGCATCAATTAAATTCACATATGGTTGGAGTAATTATCGTTATAGATAACTGGAATTAAAGGGGAGATATCAATGTGAAAAAAAGGAGGGTGAGGTGCCCTGCAGAAATGAAGAGCAGGGAGTGTACGTTAGGGCCAGGCAGCGCTAGTAGAAGAGACTACATAAGAAAACAACAACAGCTGTTTAGCTTGTGGCTAAAAACAGGATGGAACAACAACATCATTTGCTAAGAAAATGATCCGGGAAAAGAGATTGTACTGACTCGAAGATATGAAATAGGATGCCTTAGATTGCCTTTTCTATTTTATCACCATCTGGTGTGTTTTTCTTCTGTGTTGCTCTAGTTTTTTTTCTCTTTCTCTGTGGTTTTTGATGTTATTAATTCTCATAATAAACTTCCTGCATATTGTTTTATTTGCATATTAAAATTAGAAATGTTGAAAAAAATCTCCAGCTGACACTCCACAGTGAGGTGGGATCTATCGGAGGTTTGATCACTTCCCAGAAATACTTCTCAGTCCAAAAGAAAACTCTCATAATCTGTAACAGGAACCTATGCAAGATTGTGGTAAGGCTGTTCCCCGAAATGTATCACATGGTTGCAATGCAGGTTTGAATCGTCTCCACTCAAACGACACAAATTGTCACGTATTTCGACTGCATTAAGATGCAGGATGTTATTAGTGACTTGTACGCAGAACTTTATCATAACCACAGTATCCAATGTATCGCACACACGATAATATTCGGCACAAAACCCTCTCCCGATGCCTGCCAGAGAATGTGTGAGCACACCAGTGACTGCTCTGCCCTTGACTTGTATCCATTCATCCAAGCGTGCTGGATGGTTTAGTTAATTAAGCTTAATCTACCCCCTGAGACAGATATGAGTGCTGTTACAGTGGCCCACTGAGATGTCCCTATACACTCTTTTCCGGACCCCCCGTGGAGCCATCAGGCCCGCGCTACTCAACCATGTTCAAGTACACTGACAGGGCTCCGGAGAAACACATTACATATAATAGAGTTAAAAGATTTGGACCACAGAGGAGGAACAAAAAAAAAGGTTTGTGAACTAATAGAGTTAAATTACTTAAACTGTTGGAATTTATGGCACACATAATAATGAAAAAAAACACACACAACCAAAAGCACATGGACTGTTGAGTCAGACATACTTGACTGACTAGGATTTTAATCACAAATATGCAGTCTGTTATATTTTATTGATCCTGCTGCTGAGGGCTAATTTGTTTATTCTGTGTCACATAGACAAGGTCACTCCAGAGGGAAACATTTCCAAAACATATTGGCCGGGCCAATCTGTAAAAAAAAAAGAAAAAGAGAGAAGTAGAAGGAATAAATTACCCAGGTATAGAATTGCTTTATTTGCAGTTAAAGTGGGCGCACAAGGAACATTGTCTGGTTAATTGATGCTTGCACATAATGAAGACAGAGACTAAACAGGTGTGGACAGAAATATAGCATCTGATAGGCTGGTAATACTGTTTGACATACACTTTGTAAGCAAAAACAATATCCTGGGAAACAATTTATTTCACCTTTTAAGACCTAATCTTTTATTTTTGGTTACAAAAACAAATATTATCTAATCAAAATCATTAAATACAATAACGTCAGATATAAATGCTATATACGTGTTTGTCTGTGTTTTAAAAATAATTAGAATCATACTTTGATTGAATTAAAGATATCTCATTGTATACATATTCATGATATCAGTTACATGGCATTACAAGTTAAATTGTTCATCCTGTTCGTCCCTGTGTGATCAACAATCCTCACATTGACATCCAAGCATGAAATTGAAATTAACATTAAGCAAATCATATTTATTTTTTTGCCATCTTGTGGGTTGATTCGTTTGGTGCAGTAAAATCATTTAACAATGTGATCTTAAGTGTTGATTTGATTACAATTGAAAACGTATGCTACAGTTGTTTTGATATATTGAGTTTTGCTGGTATTGCCATTGTCATTTAAAATAAAGTTAATTTAGTTATAGTAAGTCAACTTTAGTATAGACATTTCTTAAATTCTTATTTTTTTAAGTCTCAGCACTTGGATCCAGCCACTCCGCTTCCTCTTTCTTATAAGCCAATATTGCAACAACCTCAAGATATCTTTGTGCTTTTTGTTTCGTCTTTAACTAATCACCAGTTTGTTTTTCTCTAAACTCAACTCCCCCGCATGATTCATCAGTGTTTTCATTTCCGCCTGCTCTCTGTAACTGTTACTCTGTACTAGCAAGTGACTGTTTGCGAAATTCCTTCCCCAAATACCGACCGTCCAATCATAGCTTCGCAACTGTAACCAGGCAAGGCATGTACTGTATGTCAAGCTTTGGATTGTATTTAGTTTGAATGCTGTCTTTTTTTTGTTTTTGTTTACTAAAAAGCAAAAACACAAGAGGAAAACTGTAAGAGTGGATTAAATCCTCGGTTTGGCTGCAGTCGTTAGCTTGAATGCTAAAAAGCTTGATCGGCTACCTACAGTGGGAAGCTATCCAGTGGTATATCCAAGAACAAGCAATAGCACATGATTAGCTAACTACACTTGTTTGTAAAGCTACAGTGAGGGACATTAACATATAGGTATATATAAATGTTGGTTACATTGAAGCCTTTGTCAAACACGTTCACATAATGCTAACTAAAGCTATCGCTGCCAGGGAAAACTCTTATATGTCGCAGTAGACCAGAGTTGTTGTGTCTGGAGTCTGTGGCAACTTAAAAGGGCAGAAAAAGGGGGTAGAGTCCATAGCGTTGGATTAGCCGCTGGGAGTATGGCGGAAGTATAAAGAAACTCAGCGTTCATTGGAAGTGTCGATGGCGAGGACAGACACAAATGAACATTGGTGTAGCTTTTCCTTGTTGGAGAGCGCCGACAGAAGAGAAGGGATCGAGGGCAGACATTGATGTAACGTTACTGCATTTGGACGAGACTCACGGGTCAGTCAATCAATTATATTACTTTTGACATGGTATTATTGTTAAAACTGGGTTGAGAGTTTAAAAAAAAGAGTAAACTGTAGCAGAGCCAATTCAAAGTCTTTAGGGCGGTCCTTCATATAAAGTGCCGCAGAAATGAGTCCTAAACCAGGAGATGAGTTAGCATGTTTTTTTACTTCTAAAAGCATATTCACACACCATCATACACACTGACATCCTTTCAATTTAAACTTTTTCCATTTAATGTTTTTACAAATATCATAATTTACATGGCACATTTCTGAAATATTTACATATAAATAGACCTCCTCATATTTGTAAGGAAATATGCAGTCATGGGTGGCATTAAATACATGATACAAAATATGTTACATAAAAGCACTTAAAGGTGTATCATTGACAAAAGTGAATGTCTATTCGGAGTGTAGTTCCACAGCAGAGTTTTGTGCCACAAAATATACATTCTGAATAACAGAAGGGGTCTGGCCAATGCCTCTCTCCCTGTTCATCCTCTCGGCCTTCTCACAGCATACACAATTCATAAGATCTCTTTGCATCTTTCGTGAGGTCATATACAGCAGAGGGTTCACACAGCAGTGAGAATAAGCAAGTATACGGCAAATAGAAAATACAATCTCCAAGCGTCCGCTTGCATTGCAGTCTTCGGGTTTATACAGAGTCTCGATGAAAAGTAAAATATTGTAAGGTCCCCAGCAGATGAAGAAGGCTGCAACAATACATAACACCACCACTACAGTCCTGTGCCTTTTTCTGTTTGACGGCTGCAAAACTGTCTTGAGGATGGCAGAATAGCAGAAAACAATGATGGCTAATGGGAGGAAGAAGAACAGGGACACTTGGAGATAATAGCCCAGATTGACATCATCGCCATTAGAGGAATCCACACAAATGGAAATATCGCCCCACTGTTCCACCTTCATGTTGATACCATCTCTCAAGGATGCAGCACTGCTGATGACCCAGGCAGCTACAGAGGCTACTATTGTAAACCTCTGCCTCTTTACGGAGTTGCTCGGCCAGGTGTGCAGCACCACTATTAAGAAACAATCCACAGCCATGGCAGTCAGGAGAAGGATGCTACTGTACAAACCAACAATGTATGCCACAGTCATCAGTTTGCAGGTAAACTCACTAAAGACCCAGTGGTGCAGGGAATAGACTGCCCAGAATGGCAGCGTGACAGTGAAGATCAAATCGGAGCAGGCCAGGTTCAGGACGAATAGATTTGTGACCTTTTTCAGGTCACCATAGATGACGAGAACCAGTAGGAGAAGACAGTTGCCTGTGACACTGAAGATGAAGATCAAAATGTAGAAGGCACCACTGATGGTGTTAAAGTCAACTATCTCATCACAAAGAAACACCACATCGGTGCTGTTGTCCACAAGTCCGCCGCTCACTGTGGAGTTGAACTCCATTGTTGAATTTCTGGGAAACACGGCACAAAAATATAATTCAGACAAAACAGATGATTTAAAAAAAGGGATTCCTTATATTCAAATGAATCATTCCTTATATTAATACATTTATATTTCAATATGGAGAACAATTAAGTACTACAATTACAGTAAACTTAGGCAACTTACCCTGAACAATGGTGGTTACGTCTTGTGCTGGATTGCACTGTGAAGGAAAAGTCTTTCATATATAACAGAAAGCTCAAGCTTCCTCTTTTTGTTTCACATTTAGTCAGAGATTCTGCAATCCAAGAGCAAGATTAGACCTTGAATTAACACTAAATGGGCGGTGCTGCTTTTATTACCTAGAACGAGCAGGGAGAGTTATTCGAAACAGAGACACTCCAGAACTTAATTTTTTTAATTAATTTTATTGTAAAGCATAAATGTCGATGTAAATATGTAACAAGATGATGATGACATTGAAAATAAACGTGAACACATTCCACACTCTTGAAAGGAATATATTTTCCTTTTCATTTGCATGACTCCTTCAAATGTTGAAGGGGAAAAGAAAGAATAATTGATCTAAATAATTGATATGAAAACATAAAAGTAAAATGCAGTTAATCAAAGTGAATCACAAACAGTTATATTTTCTCGAATGCAATGTATTATCAATTCATCAGCTGACATAAAAAATCCCCTTTGATACAGGGCATGCATAGAAAGGGATCATTGTTCTTTAATAACAGTTTGATTGGAAACTACAAGGTGAATATCGGATGCAATTGTGGATGAATTACTATACAGCACATATCCTTTTGTCACAGAAAGTTTCACAGATCACATTTCTTCCTCATGCTGACGTCTGAACAACTGAACCTCTTCACGGTGTCGGCATGTTTTTATGCCTTCATGATTGACTGATTTCATATTTACTTTGATTAATGAGCAGGTGTACAGCTGTAGCTAATAAAGAGGCTTTAGAATTTATGTCAGCTATTAAGGAACTTATTGTAGTTTGACAACTATGCAGGGTAGGCCTAGTGGGTAATATAAACAGCCATGCTGGCTCTGTCATACTTTGAGTTAAATGCAATGTCTCATTTGGCATTTTTTTCATCCATCTTTCTGAAAAAAAACAGCACTTGTTATTTGAAGTTTAAACCTTTATGACTTTAACAAAGTTAAACAACAATTACTTTGTGGCCATAAAAAAATACATCTCCGATGAAATTTTATCGGAGATATTTTTTTTTTCTAGCCATGCTGCTAGTAAGACAGTATTTTGAGTTATTTGTGTCATTACAAATCTCAATGGCATTTTTGGTGAAGTATGGTTGGTTTTTATAATTTTTACAAATCAACTTCTTACCAGATTCCAACAGAGGATCTGGTATGTCAGTATATATATAAATGAGCTTGAATAAATTATGAATGTGTTTTTTGTGAATACTCATTGGTCAAAAGGTCGATAGGATGATAACCAATTATACTAAATGTCTATATTATCTAGAAACTATAAAGGTCCGGTTGTCTAAAATAAAAGTCAGACATGGTTTGCCAATTCTGTGTGAGTTTCTGTCTCCTATTTTTTTGTTTTTTATCAATAATAACCTCAATAATCTCTGTGCTTTTATTTTGTGTTTGTTTTTACAGAATGTGCATGACACTTAATTCTTAGAACCCGATATTTCTGGTTTCATTTCAGCTCCCTGTATCAACTACATCGAAAACTCTTCACCACTTGTTAGCGATGTGATTGTGAGTCGGCTGTGCCTATTGCGGATGCCGCTATTCCTGTGACCCCAGCCTTTCAGCATTTTCTTCAAGTGGTTTTTGAATTTAATCCCCACAAACACGTAAAACACAGGGTTGAGGCAGCAGTGTGAAAAGGCAAGAAATCGGCTAATGTAAAAGGCATAATCCAGTGGGTGTGATGCTTCACACATTCCAGCCAAAGTCTCTGTGTCGGTAGTTGTTTGGGGCCGTTTATACAACGATCTAAGAAATATCACTACATTGTAAGGAGCCCAGCCCACAAAGAAAACAACCGTGAGGATAAAAATGAGTTTTAAAGTTTTGTTCTTTCTTCTTTGTGCAGTAGGACGCAGCAACCTGCACATGATCTGAGAGTAGCAAAAAATGAACACCACTGAACTCAATATGAAGAGAACATTTTGCATGTAGATGCCCCATAAGTTCCAGTGAGAATTTGCATGCACACATTGTTTCTGGTCCACTTTAGTGAAAAGGAAGGCTGGACTGGCGGCCAGTGTACTCACAGCCCAAACGATCGCACACGTTACGACACTGCAGGAGCCTGTGGTGGACACAATGTTAGACAGAGGATTCATGACAGCTACATAACGGTGAGCAGTCATCAGCATGAGGAGGAGGCTACTGCTATAGAAACCAATGTAGAATACCAAGTTGACCATTGTGCACATATGTTCCCCTAAAGTCCATCCATGCACATGATTGTAGGCCCAGAAGGGCAGACCTGCGGTGAAGAAGAGGTCCGACACAGCCAGGTTCAGGATGAACGCGTTGGTGAGGGATTTGAGATTCTCGTACTTGGCCAGAATCACAATGACCAGGACGTTGCCAAACACACTGAGGATGATGACAATGGGGAAGAGCACTGTAGTAATGATCGCCCCAAATTCTATGACGCTTTTTTTGTTGCACATTTCATCTTGACCGCTGTCGTAGTAATAATTGTCTGTGGTTGCGGTGAAGGTTGAGTCAGTTGTTGCCATATTTCCACAGCAAGAAGAGAAAGTCTAAATTAAAAAAGGCTTTGTTAGAGACTTAATGGTACAGTAGTGTATGTGATGATTACATTGGAAACATATTTTTCTTAGATTTATGTCACCATTTTCATTAGGTAAGAGATCATTATCTTGATACATGACGTCATTTTGTCTGGAACATGTGCTTATTATATCCCAGAATATCACTTTACCCAAATTACAAAGAAAAATCATATTTTCCTACGTATGTTTGGGGTTATTCAGCCATGTAGATAGTTTTAGTTTTGTATGCTTACAACTTTGGAAAAAGAAAAAGAATAATAAAAAAGAAAAAGAAATATATATAAGCACTGGAAACTTGTTAAATCATATTTCATGATGATATTAGCAGGTATTTGTTAAGATTGGTGTGTGAAACCTCTGTCAGTGTTGGCAACCCAGTCCCACAACTGTTATCACATTTTAATTCTCATGTTGTTTGTGCAGCAGAAATACATGACATCACCTTTATTCAGCTGACCCATGCTCCCTTCAAAACAGCAAGATATGTATTTTGGTGTCATTTTGGATGCCAATACATAAACAGCTGATTGCGAAAATGTGTTTTCAGGATGTTTAAACAATTGACTAGCTACAGTCTCTTTCCATCAACAGTGTTCCAAATAATCTGGACTGGGAAACACATTTTTTTGCATTAAGGTTGCTGCTAAAGTTATTGTCAAGTGCCTCTAAAGCTAGCCAAACAAATTCATAACTATCTGCGTGCCACTAAAGGTAACTGAGAAGTTAATTGTTTTTCAAAAATTGCTTTAAAGCTATATTCTTGAAATGAGGAGCTACAGCATTCTCTAATTTCTATCTTTTGCATTACACTGACAGGTTGAAATGAAAAGATACAAATATATTTCAGTAACATTTTCTTTTTTTTTTTTTTACAAAATACAGAAACAATATCAACTTTAACTTCAGTATCATGACAGATCCGCACTATAACAAATAAATGAGAAATATGGAAACTTACAGGCTACCTGCAAACACCAGAGTCCTTCATGCAAGTGTGATTGAAACTGGGAGTTGTCCCTTAAGTATCGACCACTAAGGTGAACAGAAATCAAGATTCATTTTCAGATCACCCACACAAATGGCCTCTGTGAAAAGACTTGTTCCCTTTATTTGTAATCGTTAATACTTGTTTTTAGTGGCCATTATACTTCAACACTAAATACTTTTATTCTACTATTTAAAAAACAAACATATTCCATTTTACATGAATGTTAAATTTTTTTCCAGTTTATTTTATATAGCCCAACATCACAAATACAAGTTTGCCTCGGAGGGCTTTACAATCTGTACACATAACATCCCTGTCCCGGGACCTCACATCGGATCAGGAAAAACTCCCCTAAAAAGATAGTAAAAACCCTTTCACAGGGAAAAAGGGGAAGAAACCTGAGGGAGAGCAACAGAGGAGGATCCCTCTCCCCGGATGGACAGAAGCAATAGATGTCATGTGGCCAGAATGAATAGCGTAGTTACAGCACATTCAATGAATATGACAGAAATTATTCATATAATGAGTATTAGGCATGGTCCATGATCCAGATAATCCATGAAGCAGAAGGCGGTAGAGAGGAGGGGGGGCATCAGAAGGGCCATGGCAGCAGGTAGGACCGGTTCCAGGCCGGTTCCATCAGCAGGGCCATGGTAGCAGGCAGGACCAGTTCCAGGCAGCCATGGATCCATGGCATGGGGGGGGGGGGGGGGCGGCAGGACCCGGGGCAGGACCCGGGGCAGGACCGGTTCCAGGCAGCCATGAATCCATGGAAAAAGAAAGTAGAGTTAGTAATGTGCATTGAAGAGACAATAGTTTATCCAGATGGAGAGGAAGAGGAGAGGAGGAGTGAAAGAGGAAGAGAAGAGGAGCGAAAGAGGAAGAGAAGAGGAGCTCAGTGTATCCTAAGATGTCCCCCAGCAGTCTAGGCCTATAGCAGCATATCTAGGGGCTGGACCAGGGCAAACCTGAGCCAGCCCTAACTATAAGCCTGAAACAGCCCTAAGTATAAGCGCTAACAAAGAGGAAAGTCTTAAGTCTACTCTTAAATGAGGTGACTGTGTCTGCCCCCCGGACTGAAAGTGGAAGCTGATTCCACAGAAGAGGAGCCCGATAACTGAAAGCTCTAGCCCCCAACCTACTTTTTAAGACTCTGGGAACCACAAGTAACCCTGCATTCAGTGAGCGTAACACTCTAGTGGGGTAATATGGCACTATAAGCTCTTTAAGATATGATGGTGCATCACCAGCTAAGGCTTTATATGTGAGGAGGAGGATTTTAAATATGATTCTCGATCTTACAGGAAGCCAGTGGAGAGCAGCTAATACAGGAGTAATGTGATCTCTCTTCCGAGTCCTTACATGAACTGTTACACTTGAGTAAAGCACTCTAATTGTATCTCTTTCTTACAACTTTGTCCCAAGATTACAAACAAGAATGGAGAAGGCATTGTCTTTAGCTTGAGAGTCCCGTTTACACTTTTACAAATTGTCCCAAAAGGTGGAAAAATGTCACGGATTTTATACTTTTTTTTTTTTTATCTGACCAACATTCCTCTGGTTTGGGCCTCCTGGAGAATCTGAGACATTTAGGGATTGTTGGTAGCTTTTTGTATTAAATATTATTCACACAATAACAACAATGATACATAAAATATAATTATTTACTAACAATCAAAGAAAAATCAACACTTTAAATCCAAGTTTTTTTAATATAGGCTATTCAAAATACATATTTAGATGTATCTTTAATAGCACATGATAAATATGTTTTATCATTTTATTTTACACCTTGATGTTATTTATTTAATTTAGTTATTTACTGGTCAACAAAATATCTTATTAAAATTCACGACACACGTCTCAGCATCTTTCTGTTTATTTACCATTTGTCTCTCAACCAAACTAGGACAGATTTCAGCAGCAGCTTGGCCATTGATCCGCTAGGCCTGTCAATCATCTACAGTCCCCGCCCCTCAACGGGTAGCACGTTTCTGCTGTATCGCCTACAAATTGGACACTCTGGACAGTTTTACACATCAAGTACGTGTATTATTGAACTGTTTATTTAATATTGAAGTGTTTCGCTTGACTCACAACCAAACTGCGATGCTTTTTAAGAAATGTACATCAAATACGACCAGGAAATGAAGAGCTGGGAACAGGTGCACGGAGGATAGCGCTGGCCAGCTTTGACAAATCGATGTTTATGTCTCTGTTTGTGGCGTTTTGAAGCCGTTTGAAAGTGATTTAAGTCAACGTTGCTGCTGTGCTGTGCCGACCGTAGATAACAATGGTGTCGGCGGTGCCTGACAAGCATATACTGTCGCTGCCAACAGTGACGAGCGTCAATATTTCGTCGTCATGCAAATGTTGTACCTCTTCTGACTGTAGGCAAATGTTTGCTAACTTCACTGAGCTAATGTCACTGTGGTGTCTTCATCTGATCAAGTTCGTGGCCCCTATGGGGTATTAGAAGTGTCTTGTTTGGAAGAATACAATATAGTGGGTATAGGAAAACACTTTACAGCAGAGGTGAAACTAGTTTAGGATGCACTATGTTTATGTTTCCTTCCATGTCGTAGCAGCTTTGACATTTTTACAGTGTCATGCTGTAATTACTAATTAGATGTTTTGGGCTCAGGTATATCTTTGACAACTCGGGGATATGATGAACAGTGTTTATATCATGAGGACATTTCTATATTACAAAAATAATCACAATCTCTGTCATTTTTAACCTTACATGCAGATTTCCTGACTAAACTGTGACCACCATGGCCTCCTCCTCATCAGTTGGAGATAATCAACTGCAGAGGATAATCCGAGATCTGCATGGTTAGTTCACAATAAACACCATCCCTTACAGTCTCTTACAATATAATGCATGTTTGATAATGGTTACTTTTTGGAGTTGGCATGCGTGTCTCGCAAACAGGAAATATCAAGGGAAAACATATTAGATTCTGCAGAAAGTATCTGGCTCCCAGAATAATTTAACAATTTGGATCAATGATGAGTAAAACAAGTTTTGTGCATGTAGATCTATGACTGCCAGACATTTTGCTAAAATTATCTTGGGAGCATAACACTGCATATTCTACAATTGTTTGCTTTCTGTGTGAACACAAGGACACAATTTGATAATGGTGTGTGTGCATGTGTTAACTATTACCGTCTCGTTTAGATGCGGTGTTTGAGTTGAGTAAAGAACACAACGAGTGTGGTGAACCTGTAACTGATGACAGCGCCAACCTGCACAAGTTCTTCTATAAACTAGAATACCTGCTACAGGTATGATGTCATACACCAACAACGTTTTGTTTAGAGTTTATCAGGATGATCTGGTTTTTCTTTTTGAAATGATCATGTATTTTTTGTGCTGTGTTTTTTCTGTCTTCTTCTAAATCTATGTCTTGTGAAACACTCATGGGCTTAACTATTCAGGCTTCAACAAACTATAAAAATGATGAGGACTGAATGTCAACTTTTGGGTTGAGTTGTCTGAATATCAAACATATAGGGGTTGTGACTAAGGATTGTTTTGCTACAAAAGTTTACAAGTTAAAAAGACTGGGAACCAGTGCTCTGACCAGTGAATCCCAACCTTTTTGGGTTGTGAACCTTTAAAATGAAGCACTATGGAGTACTTTTATTTTCTCCAAGCCTCTCTAACAGAGACTATAAAAAGTAAAGCTGAGTATTTCACAACTAAAATAAAAAATATATATATATTATTTCAAATGTGTGTCGAAGAATTATCTTGTGACCCATTGAATTCATCTCGTGACACTTTGGAGGAGTCCCGACCCTCAGATTGGGAACCACAGCTCCAGAGAGACAAAGCTGTAACGTTGAGGAGGTTCATCGGAATCGTATTAATTAAAATTTGTACCATTACCATTAAATATTTACACAGTCGTGCCAGAAAAACCATTTTGTACAATCTACACTGCTAAAGACATTATGTGGTATATATGTAACATTAATTATGCAATAATGAGGTAATGTGTCTTTCTTAGTTTGACCAGAAAGAAAAGACAACCTTTCTTGGTCAGAGGAAAGACTACTGGGATTATTTCTGCGACTGCCTGATTAAGATCAAGGGAGCTAATGATGGCATCCGTTTTGTTAAGTCCATCACTGAGGTAATCCTCCTCTGCACACACACACACACACACACACACACACACACACACACACACACACACACACACACACACACACACACACACACACACACACACACACACACACCCTCGGTGCCTCGGCATTGCCGTGCCGTGCGACACATGGAGACACACAAATGCACATAACCATGTCACTAATCCTCAGGTGAATCAGGTACAGTAAGACTGTGCTGTGAATTCACTTGCTTTGCTGCCTCACACCTTGTTCCTCACCTTCTATCCTGGAAATGCACAGTGGTGAGCTTCATACAGAAATAACTGTAGTTGAATTATTCCTCATTGAACTATATTTAATTAGTTGCTTGTCTTTTACCTGCTATTGAGTTGTCGTGCTTAAAAAGCTTCAAAGAGTACTCAGAGTTAATTACAAATTAAATGTTTTCTGTAGATTTTGCCCTTTTAGGGGAATTATCATACACAGGTCTTGTTTTTCTCTCTAATATGATTGCAATTTACAATTATTTTCATTATTAATGAATATGCTTACTATTTACTCTATAGCCTATACAATGTAAGAAAAAATGCTCATCACAATTTCCTGAAGCCCAAAAGGTGACCTCTTGAAATTGAGAGTTTTGTCTGACCAACAGTCCGAGAAGGTGTTCAATGTACTATCATATATGAATCAATCTCTAAATCAAAAGTCAATTTATTTTCTGGCAATTGCCTCGTTGTTTAATATACTGGTTGTTTCAGCTTTACTCTCTAAAAAGTAAGTAAATAGCTGCCAATCTGATTTGAATATTTTCAGTTATCCTTTCAAAATGTAAATATGATGTGTCAAGACTGTACTTGTTCTTGTTATTGCTGATTATCTTGATATGATGGTGCCATCACCTTTTAAATATTGTATGCTAACATTGAATAAGAATACACATCTAACATCCTTTTTTTGGAATTCAGTTCCATATCGAATGATTGTTAGACTCTAGTGCAGTTCCATTGTTCCATTCATGAGGGATATAAGTAATCAGTGAGTGCCACATTTTTGTCGGCATATTACTTTTACTTTTCTTTCACTCTTCTTGTTTCTTGTCGATCAGTCTCTGATGTAAATCAGTCTCCAGCTGGTGTCCTTCTGGTAGATCTGTGGGTCTGTTGTCTTACTTCAATCCCTCCATCTGCTAATGTATTGGAGAGTCTGCATGTACTGACATATACTGTACATTTTGGGTCTATGCCGTGATGACCTGAACACTTAGACATCTTTAAATGTTCTCTGCCAAGACACATTTTAACTTGAGCTGAAATATATAGTCTATCTTCTAGTCGGTTAGAAGATCAACAGAAAACTAAACAACAACAATTTTGTTCAGTGAAAACAATTCATACATTCCCTCTCATTGCATTCATTGTAAGCCACATATCTTTGGATTTTGGAATGTTGGGGACAAAAGACAATTTTTTGGGAACTTTTTAGATTTTTTTTTAATTTTATAGATCAAGTAGTTATCGGCTAAGAGAGAAATAATGGGCAGACTCATCAATAATGAAAATAATCATTAATTCCTAGTCTTTTAATATTCTGCAAGTGTAATCGTTGAAACATTCAAATTGAGATTATTCAGAAAGTAGGAACCACTTTATGTGACGTAGTTTGACCTGTTTGATACTGACTTCACTGGACTATAAAGAACACCGGCTACTGAGGCCAGTCCACATTGCAGAGACGTAATGTGTGTGTGTCTGTGTGTGTTTGTGTGTGTCCTCAGTTGAAGACCTCACTGGGGAGAGGAAGGGCCTTCATCCGCTACTCGCTCGTTCACCAGCGTCTTGCTGACACACTGCAGCAATGTTTCGTAAACCAGAAGGTCACAAGGTCGGAGAGAACACACTCTTTACACAACCACGTTTTATCTATATATATATATATATATATATATATATATATATATATATATATATATATATATATATATATATATATATATATATATATAACTTTTTTCCTTCAACCTGCCGATGCATGTTATGGTGCAATGATGTCCTGTTTATTAGGAAGTGCAACTCTCCCTTCCTGATTTAATGTCTTATTTCTGTTTTCACAGAAAAACACAACTGTCTAACCATAGACACCGACAGTCACGTTTCACTTCCTCAGCCGTTCATCAAACCAAATGTCAATGTAGTTTCTGCTTTATTTAACCAGGAGAGGCTTTCGTGCTTTACATTGCTATTTCAAGAGAGCGTTGGGCAAAAGGAGATGAAGTTAAAGATATTCCTGAAACCTGAAACACTTAATTACATTCTTTCAAGTGCTATGTTTGTGCTTATTTGCTTTCTTGCCAAGAGTTAGATGAGAAGCGTAATACCAGTCTCATGTTTGAAAATATGAAGCTACAGCTGGTTAGCAGCTGGTTAGCATGGAGGCTCTGTCCGCACAGACATGAGAGTGATATCAATCTTCTCATCTGACGCGCATTTCCCATAATGTCCCCAAACTAAATCCTTGAATTATTCATCGCTACGTCTTTATCTCTTCCCTTTTATTTGTGATTATATAAACCTTGTGTTGAACAGAACATTTCCTGGAACAGTCTCATTACAGTTAATTAACAATCTAAATTCTTAAATAGTCTAAATCTATTCAACTCTTTTGGCCGAGAACCAGAATAATTTCTTCTTCTCTCCAGAGGTTAACCTTTTTGGTCTTGATGAACTATGCTGGAGTTTGGTGCTCTAACTTTAGCTAATCGCTCAACATACTTCACTTTCGTCATGCAAAACTAATTATCAAATTAATGGTTTAGTCAAATTAAATGTTAATTGCGCCCAAATGCTTGCCTTTTTGAAGATGACCCACAATATAACATATCTAGAGTGTTGCACATTGTCCGGGTGCTGTACTGTGCTCACATGATTGAGTTTGACTTTTTTTTTTTTTTAATCAACATAACTATATTAATAACGTCATGAATAGATTTTCTTACATTTGAAAATCATGGTTAACGGGTGACATGAATTGTTTCCAACTCCTAGAAATGTATTTCATCAATCTCAGGTTTATATAGTACCTTTTATTTCCCCTGCTTTTATTTACGCTGCATGTGATCAGTGAATCTTATTTAATTTGGTCTTATCATAAATAGTACAGTATAACCTTAAAATGTCTCAAATAAAAAAAAGTGTGTGTGTGTTCGCCTCAGTATTGTGTTTTATGTTTTCTTCTT
The DNA here is from genome assembly GCA_038501785.1 of Myoxocephalus aenaeus. NCBI lineage: Eukaryota > Metazoa > Chordata > Actinopteri > Perciformes > Cottidae > Myoxocephalus > Myoxocephalus aenaeus. The sequence continues at coordinate 1,647,117 of JBAMJR010000329.1, forward strand.
TTTCTTCTTCCCACACAGCGACTGGTACTATGCCCGGAGTCCCCTTCTCAAGTCTCATGTCACTGCTGACATAATCAACCATCTTTATGAGCTCAACCAGATACAATTTGACGTGGCAGCCAGAGGTTACGACCTTGATGCGGATTGGCCGTCCTTTGCGAGGTAAAAAATGCCGACAATTATCTGTTTTCCTTATTTTGGATGAAAAAAACTATATCATAAGATATTACGAAATGAAAGCTTCTAATTCTTCCGCCTCGGGGTTGGAAATTCTTTGTAAATTGATCGGAGACAGACCTTAAGTAATTTGAAATAACACCCCAGGTAATGTAGAATTGTGGTAAAGCAATAGGAGTATTTCACAACTTGAAGTAACACTTAATTATCTGATCACTCTGCACATTCACAGCTTTTTTTTTTTTTTTTTGCTTAAGTGTGTGCGTGTGTGTGTGTCGGTGGGTGCCGACAATGTGTGAGCGCTGATCACTGTTCCGCACGTCAGCACCTTTCCCAAAACTTTTCGCTTCCTTGTCATCAATTTGCAGTCACTCTACAGGCAGCGGACATAATTTATTAAAAGGCCTAATTTGTGTTGTCGTTGTGCATCACATTATTGCGATTACTAGTTAAATCGTACAATGTAATGCAGTGCAGCAACACCTAGAACAACACAAACTATGGTCCGGAAGATTACCTGAGAAAGGGTTGAATCAACGCCTCCCACACACATTATAATAATAATAGAATAAAGATAATACAATTCACAAATGCAGTATTTAATTTACCTTCAGTATAGTACCAAATTGCATTGTCTATTCTCTGAGAATTTCTTTGGAAAATAATGAAGAAATTAGGGGACCCATAAATTATGGTGTTACTATAGCCACATAAGTAACTTTTCTTTAGTCAACTTAACTTCCCTTTTTTGTGTAACGTTTTTTTCTTTTTTCTGTCAGTTGGATGTCGTGTTTATCTTACTCTTTGTTTTTACAAGGTGTTAAAGATCTTAATATTTGGTATCTCATGTCAAAGGCGAACTTTAGGTACCGCCTCAGCAGCTTTTGGGTGGAGGCCTCCAAGTCGCTGCTCCAGCATCAACAGTCTCGTTAGCAGCTATTCACACTCACAGGTACTTAAATACATAGAAAACAGACAGTACTGCACAAATATTTGAGTAAATGTGACTTTTGAACTTTATAATGATCTTGTTCCATTGTCTGACCAGGTGCAGGAGTTTGTCCCAATCTCAGACCTGAATCACAGTCTGCTTGGTGAACTGGGAGAACTGGGGGAACTGGGGGAACCCTCTCCTTGCAGTATTGCAGAGAACCTCCGCATTGAGCTCGACCAGTCCGAGCTGAAACAGCAGGAGCTTCTGGTACGGGTTCAGGAGTTAGGGAAAGAGGCTTCTGAGCTGAAAGGTGTGGTTAAGGACCTTGAAGGACAGCTATTAGCAGCTCAGAAGTCCTCTGGCGACTCTGGATCTACAGCAGCCCAAAGTAACCAAGAAACGGATCATCAGGAGAGAGCAAATCACCTTCAAACCGGTCGAGAAGCATTAATCGGTGAACTTAAAGACAGACTCGCAGCTGCTGAGAACAAAAATATGGAGCTTCTCTCTAAGTTGGACGAGGCTCTTAAAGAAAAGGGCCAACAAACCACTAGCTACTGCGACTCAGCCTGGAAAATCCAGGAACTCCTGGATGAACACAAGACGGTGGAAGAGGAGAGGAAGGAGGCGAAGAGGGAGGCTGAGGACAGGGCCAGGCACGCCGAGCGTCTTTCCCGGGAACTAAAACTCCGGGAAGAAGAGCTGAGGAACAGTGAGGCGCAGCTGGCTGAGGTAAAATCCGGAGTGCATGACGAACGCGAGGTGGCGCTCAAACGGTTGGAGGAGCTCCAAAGTGCAGTCGGTCGAATTCAGGGGGCGCTGAGTCTGAAAGAGAAAGAGACGGGGAACTTGAGAGCCCAGCTTCAGGATCTACAAGCATCACTGGAGGGCAGAGAACGACAGGCGGAGGACCTGAAGAAAAGACTGCACGACGAGATAGAGCGGAGATGTAGCATGAGTAGTCGCCAGAATGTGGAACTCGAGAGCCAGCTCCTGGATGTAAGAACGGCTCTAAAAAACAGAGAGAAAGAGCTCATCTATAGTTCAGAGAAAATCAAGCATTTTGAAGAGCAGTTGGAGAAGCTAAATGTTGAGAAAGAAAGTCTGAGCTCTCGACTTGCTGACAATGAAGTTGCTTCCTCTGAGAACCTGGAGGACTACAAATCCAACTGCAGCAATCTCATGGAAATAAATGCTACGCTACTCCAAACAGTTAAGAAGACTGAGGTGAGCATTACAGAGCTAAATGAGAGCAGGGCCGCCTTGTTAGACCAGCTAGCGTCTTTCAGGGCTTCTGAGAAGCACTTAAAGGGCCGAGTTGAGGCTGCTAAGATGTGTGTGGAAGATAGGGAGAAGAAGCTTCTAGATGAAAACCTGCTTTTGGAGGAGATTTCCCAGAAGGCGATCATCCAGAAGGAAGTATGTGATGCTCAAATAAAGAAGCTAGAGCGTGAGAACAGGGAGCTTCTTGAGGTCCAGTCCTCCTCGAAGAAACGGTTGGCCACAACTCAACAGGAACTGGACTCACTTACTGCCAAAGCTGCACAGTTGGACAAGAACCTCCTTGTGTCCCAAAGAAGCCAAGCAGAGTTACTTGAAAAACTCCAGGAAACTGAGACTCAACTGAGAGAGCAGACTGTTGAATGTGGGCATCTGCAAGCCAGAGCAGAGGAGCTGGAGAGCAGGACCGGGGAGCTTCATGCTGAAAAAGGAGCGGCAGAAAGGAATGAAAAAATGCAGAAACTTCACGATGAGCATCAGAAATCCTCAGTGGAAACCAAAGAGGCCCCGATCAGGCTAGTTATAGCTGAGGCTCAACTGGAGCACAACCTAAGGGAGGTGCAGCGGCTCCAGGAAGAGGTGGTGACGCTCAGGGCTCAGCTTCTAGCAGGAACTGAGGAGCGGATGAAGGTTCAGGCACTTCAGGAGGTGACGCAGTCCACCAGAGAGGACCTCCATGTCTTAGCAGAACAACTCAAAGCCCAGGTGGAGGAGCTCAACCGCCGGCACGTGGATGAGATTCTCCGATCCCGGGAGCGAGAAGACGCTCTTATCCGGGAGCGTGACGGTGAGGCTCAGGCTCGAGCAGGTCTGGCTGCAGAGGTCACGGCCTCCAGAGAGGAGCTCAATAAACTGAAGATGCGTTACGAGGCCTTGTATCTGGAGAGCAGCGACTCCAGGGAGGCGCTCCATAGAGCCAACACAGAAACGGCTGAACTCGGCGTGCATGTGTGCATGCTGACGGCTGAGAACGAAGAGGCTCGTCTGCGCTGGGAGGGCTTGTCGACGAGGCTGGAAGAGTTGGACGAGGAGGCGGCTCGCGAGGCAGAGAGGCTGAATACCGACGTGGAGCAGCTGAAACAGGAGAACCAACGACTCCTCGATCAGCTCCATAGCGAAGGCGGGTTGGTGGCAACCAAGCAGGAGCTGCAGGAAAAGCTCAGCAAGGCCAAAGAGGAGGCTGAAGCTCTGACGGAGACGAGCAAAGAGGAGATCCAGGCAATCCGATTCCAGCTCAGCAGCCAAGCCCTGAGTCACAGCAGCCAGCTCCAGGTCAGCGATAAACCGTTCAGCTAAATGATTGACGCATGCTTTAATGTGTTTATATGCACTTAAGTAACCCGGTTACAGTTGTCTTTCTCCTGTCTTTCTTCATGTCAGCAAGAAACTTTCAGACTTTGAGAAACCTGATTTCTCTGCTTTGTATACAGATGGTTTCTCATTGGCTCTTTACATGTTTGCATGAGCATGCCAAAGACTTCAGAGAGAGAAAGTGACAGAACATCTTGACGAAAAGATGTCGTGATGCATTTTCATATTTTTTTTTTATAATTCCATCTGAATTAATACTGAAACTGATAGTTACATAAAGTAGCCTTTTAGAAATCTGAAAAATAATTATTTGAATTCCAATCCTGAACATTTGGCCATACAATTACAGCACATTTGTGCTTCACTGAAAAAGTCGGCTTGCTGTCCTGCTGCATGTAAACAGGGATTTACAATAACCAGGTGACTACAGTGCACCTAGAGTCCTCCAATTGTCTGCACACTCTAGTTATAATGTGCATTTAACCGGCTTGATTGTTTCATGTTAATGGAAATATCAGCATGTCTACCATATTTGCTCAATAATCAGTTGATGAATTTGTATCCTCATCCAGACTGTGAATCAAGAGTTACAGGAAGTGAAAAAGAAGTTGACGACTGAGAGTGAGAAAGTGGTCGAACTGGAGAACAAATTCAAACAGCTAGAGGTGAGAAGATACACTGACTTCAGATGTGTCAAAAAAGTTTGGTTCATCATTAGCAGGTTAATCCGGCCCCTGTGTAATCACTAAAGCAGGCCAAGGATGTTTTACATTCTGGTAGTAACACTGCAACATAAAGCCTCAGACAAAAAACATGCATGTGCAGCTCTGTGTGTTTAGGATTGATAATTGAAAACACAAATTCCTGTTACATTGTGTATATCGACAATTGAAGTAATCATAACATTATGGTCACAGGCATGATTCGCAAAGAAGCAGAAATAATGTCTTGCTTTGCTGTACTGATTGCAGGCTGAGAATCAGAGATATTGCCAACAGATTGAGGAGAAAAACATCCAGATGGCCGATTCTGAAAATCTCATCCAGCAGAAAGAAGACGAGATAATCCATCTGAAAGAGAATTTATCAAGGTGAGATACTGTATTCATAAGCACACATTCTGGACTGAATTAGAGCTCTGTGAAAAATGTTTTTAATCTTGTGTGTTTGGATCACAATGTTTATTTTTCACTTAGTACGCCTCATCTAGGAATTTGTCTTATTTGCTCTGTATTGTTTTTCAAACTCAGGTCTAGAAATGCATGGACACAATCACAGTCAGCAGAGATTCCCCGTGTCTTTTTGGACCTATATCAATGAATGAATCAGCCTGTGTGTTTGTATGAATGCAGGTCTGAGGTTGGTCTAACAGCGGCTCAGCAGACCTGTCAGGAGATGAGTGAAAACCTACGGAGAGTCACACAGGACAAACAGAGCGTCGATCTTAAGACGTCTGCTGAACTCGATGATCTTTACCGCACCAAAATCAATTTGGAAGAAAGGCTCGTAGAACTTATCAGGTATGAACATACAGATTTACTCTGATCTACCTTTTTTTTTAATTAGTGAGGTTGATTTCTATATGCTCAACACAGGGTTGAGACTAGATTTGTTGCGTAATGTCTTTGGGGTTTGTGTTTTCAAATTGCCACAAACGTGTATTCTGCAGTTTACTGTGCATTTACAAATATGCTTGACGGTGCTCTCTGCAGGGAGAAAGATGCACTATGGCAGAAGTCCGACGCCCTGGAGTTTGAGCAGAAACTGCGGGACGAGGAGACGGAGAGGGACGTCAACTACTGTCTGGGTTGTCACAGTCAGTTCAGCTGGTGGCTCCGCAAGCACAACTGCAGGTCAGATGGTCCTCTGTATAATAAATACATGTACTTTACTCTGTAGTAGATATGTCACCAGGTAAACAAATGCAACTAATGTCAATGCCATTACTTTTAAACCATGTATGCCTATCAGTGGCAATTCCTTGACAAAAATAGCAGTTATTAATTGTCTGATGCATGTGCCTGTGTATTACATATAGACTTGTTTTATTCATTCATCTCTCTATTAAAAGAATAAAGAAAACTCAGGAGAAATGTATTTGAATCGTGCTCTCTTAAAAAAAAAAAAAAAAAAAGCAGCTTTACGTTCTTACATGCTAAATCCTCTCTACACTATTATTATATAATTTTCAAAATGAGAAGCAATGTTGTACTCAATCATAACATGCCTATTTCCAGACTGTGTGGGCGTCCCTTCTGCTACTACTGCTGCAGTAACACAGTGAGCACCCAGCAGGGCGGCCACAGAGAGCGCTGCTGCAGCGACTGTTACAACCAGCACAGTGCAGTAATTGAGCGCCACCCACAGGAGGAAGTGACTCACAGCACGCCAGGCACACCTTTCAGTCGTTTGCTGCAGGCTGGGAGAGCTGTGACAATTGGTTCAGGTAACACTCACACAAACACACTCACACACACACACACACACACACACACACACACACACACAGTAGTGTGTCAAATGCTAAGGTGAATGCACACTTTAACTGTGGGTTGTGTTGTCAACAGCATACACAGTGCAGTAAGAATAGAGTAAACGGTGCAATAAATATTAGAACAAATGTTTATTTTCTAGGAGCAGATGAAGGTGACAAGCCGAACGATGGTGTTTTTGACATCATCACAGAGGAGGAGGTGAGCGGGGTCTATGACAGTGACTCCCTCTCTTTTTACACCGCCTGCTCTCCTGGACACGGACAGCAGAGGGCAGCACAACTGTAAGTATCTCACATGCATTCACTCTCAGGGGGACTTGAGTGTGGTGCAGGGAGTCAGTGAACCAAGACATGAGATATTTATTCCAATTACAGAAACAGCTTTTTTTTATTAACATGCCACCTTCAAAACAAACTGTCCAGTCTGTGCCACATTAATTTCTGCAGGCCGTCACAGTAAAACGACTGAACTTGTTTGCAGTAATGAAAATAAATTCTGGAGCATGATCTTGAAAAAATTATGAAAATGAACTAAATTTATGTCAATTACATGTCCTTTTCAGCATTAATATTTTTCTATGCATTGCATAAAAAATGTCCTATAACACATGCACATATTTGCATTTCCTGTACAGCCCTACTATGTGTGTACTTTCTTGCTTTTAGTGCCGTTACGGCCTACTTAATGTGTCGAGGGCTACACAGGAAGTAACATAACTAGTTGGTGAAAAACCTTTGCAAAAATGTAGACAAAATGAAAAGAGAAAGCAGCTGGAACACTTGAGTAACAATTATTGATAAAATAATGATTAACCAAATAAATAAAATGGAAGCAGGGACGTCAGGGTCTCTCAGGCCAAAATAATATACAAAACCCCCACACTAACTAGAAAATAACAAGTTCAACTCTCCTATAGAAACAAACAGAAAAGCAATACTGAGCTCCCTAACTGACCACAAAACAGGAGAAAACAGAAATGGCTTCCTCAAAGCCGGTCACCAAACACATCCCCACCAACTAGCCAGCCAAGACAGAGGATAACTACATAGTCCTGTACCAAGGAACAACCGAAACAGAGCTGCAGCAGAAGCCAATAAACAGCTCCAAAGCCAAGATTAAAAAGGGGCACTGGATCTGGGGGTTGATCTCCAGCTCCACTGATGGACTGATGACTCAGTTGTGGATGCTGCAGGCACTGAAAGGGGGCGTAGCAGAGCTGAAACACAGAGACGGCTCTCTTCCAAAAAGAGGCCAGAGTAAAGTCAGTGGGCATAACAAATGCTATGTGGTGGTGACACCTGTGTATTGTCTAGAGATGGACAACACTGTTGGAGTTTTTCCAATTCACTTTAATTGATTGTCTTTTTTTTTTATTACAGTGGATTTGATGAGATCTTTTGACACATAAAGTATCCACACATTGATACATATGTATGTTTACATCATGTAAGTGTAGAATATCCACCACTCTTTCTAGAAACAGCAGTGCCAGTGCAGGAGACCTCACATCAGATGATACTGAGGACCTCTGTGCTGCCGTACAGGATGCAGAGATCTGCCTGCTAAAGTCTGGAGACCTCACGTGAGTTTCGCATGCAGTGAAAGTTCCTGGTAAAATCCTGACTGTGACCTGGTCACAGGGTTAGACTTTCAGAGGGAGTTTCTAATGTATTTTTCTGGTGAAAACTTTGCACTAAATCTCAAACTGGGAAGTAAAACCTGAAGCTGATTTCATGTGTGGCAAGGACAACTTCCCTCAATTTCACTCATGTTGTGTGACCTCTGTTCCTTGTATTGTAATTCGGAGGAGTTTTGTTCAGTGAGTATGGAGAAAGCTTCAAAGCCCCGTGTGTCAACAGGTACCTGCCTCTGTGAAGTGCCAGTGAGCAAAGCGCTAAATCCTATCCCCAAAACTAGAATAGATTGTGCATTTTTAAGCGGAACTCCGTTGATTTTACACATCAAAGTCTGTTTATGGGTCTTGAGTACTTCTGCGTACAGAGTACGAATGTGAAAAAAGTTCCATAAAGTCTTTTGTGGCTCCAGAGCTGCCGCACAGATATACAAACACTATACGACAACATGTGAACTTTCTTGGATACCGTTTTATTCCCTGGTTTTAGGCTCTCCGTCCTCTTCACGGTGGATGACATCTCGGGGTTCGGGGACAACTCCAGAGAGCTCTTCATCAAGTCCAGCTGTTACAGCACCATCCCCATCTCCATGAGTAGTCCTGGTCCCACGGTCTCCTGGACGTTTACCTCTGAACCGAAGAGTATCTCCTTCAGTGTGGTCTACAGGGAGAGTGCAGAGACTCCACTGGAGCAGGCCAAGGTGAGACACCACTGTTTGAATGGAGGGAACAAGGCCAGACACACTTCTCCAAGGTCAACCAAACTACAGCAAAATGCAGTTTGTGGGATGAATTAAGGATTTAAAGTAACTAAAAATATGCAGTACATTTCTCTTCTGTAGTTATCAATATCAAATCGGGATATCACGGTATTACATTTTTATATCACAATTATTGTCAGAGGAATTCAAATTAATTAAGAATTTTTTAATAGGTCTATAGCTCAACTAAAATATTTTGCCATCAATTTGCTTATTTGCATAAAAACACACAGTTTAAATGATTAGGAAATAAAAATTGGGATTTTTATTTAGAAATAAATCTTGGCATTTTTGTCAGTTTTGATGATGTAACATAAGCTTAGAGCTGGTGTTAAGAAGTTAAACATGTCCTAATTCCCTCTCTAATATCTATTTTCTATTGCTGTGAAAACATCTTCAAACCAAACTACATTTTACTAGATTACATTTGACATGTCATGATAATGTTATAATTCATCTTGTCCAATATAAATTTTCACTGATTAGAGCTTGAGCACACCTCAATGTAACTAAATGAAATGTTATACAACGTTAACTAGTTCAACACGGATACGTTGTTCACAATGTAACATTATCCGGGATCGGTGACTAGAAAGCATTAAGGCCGGTCTCGATATTGCATTTTTTTTAATGAATAAAGGCTGATAATGATCAGCTATAAAACATTTTCCTCATTATGATGGTTAAACTGTGTCATCAATCCTCAGTTCACATGACTCCCTCAGTATTATTTATATCCAAAATGCTCCCACACTGCCGCACTTTTTTGGCAGATATAAGGCTGGAATGTGGGTTGCCTCAGATATTTTTACAACTCTTCTTCTCAAAGCGTCAGGTGAGTGGCAGGACTCTCGCTCGCACACACACACACACACACAGACACGTATTACGTGACTCGCGCCAGAGGAGATTTCACAGCGCACACAATCAACGTGTCTCGCAAAGTCTTGCTGGCAAAATCGGGTAATCCTGACATCCCTAAATGTCAAACAAGATTCCAATCCTTTGCTCTCCACAGGTCCTGATCCCGCTGACTCGCTGCAACTCCCACAGAGAGACAATCCAGGGGGAACTGAAAGTCAGAAACGCTGGAGAATACACACTTGTCTTTGACAACTCTTTCTCCAGGTCAGTCACTGTGTGCTCCACGTGAGAACTCTGTGTTTGTTAACTCTTTAGCACAAACCGCTATATTTGCATAGACCTCTACTGGACTAAAAGGAGCAAACTTTAAAAAAACAAAACATTCCTCTGTCTTTCCTGTTCATCAGATTCATCTCAAAGAAAGTGCTGTATCACCTGAGTCTAGACAAGCCGGTCGTCTACGATGGAACTGACCTCCTCTGAACGTGGCGGGAAGGAGGAGAAGCAGGTGTGAAGCAGACGGGGCGTTTAAACTCGTGCACATAGTCTCAAGGTAACTGGGTCAGAGTCCACTGACGTTTACCAACCTCAATGCATTTTAGGAAAAGTAAAACAATGTTACACTATTGAATGTGAGCATGCACTACCTTTTTATAAAAGCCGGACGTCGTAGCTGATTATTTAACATTTAAGGGTTCACAAACTTCACTCCGAGATGATTTGAGGATTGTTACATAATTGGATGTGGAGAAGGTGTTTGCCTGTGTCACACGCAGGTCTCTCAGCACCTACAGGTGTCGCTCCTGTTGGCAACATGTGTTGAACTGCATCCTCGCAGAAGTAAAGCTGCATTTTTATTCGTTAGCATGAGGTGCAATTGCTCATTATATCACTTGTTTGTTTTCCATTATTTTCCTCGTCTTGATAAAGTCAGGCTACTGTCTTTTCAAAATGAGACCAATGTGCTCTCTGCAGTGGCAAAAATTAATTTCCTACTCGGAGTGGGAGATATGGTTAAAGTCCTCTCTCACGCTATGTGTCATATTGATATTCATGATGATTTTAAAAAATGTCCATGAAAAGTGAGACAATATTTATGATTTAAAAGAACCAGACAGAAATATCAGATCATGTGACAAAATGTATATAAAGTTACAATATTGCCATGAATCATATCCTGCTTATTGATTGCAACATTACCCACAGTGGCCTAATATACCACACTATAAATGGGTAAGCTAAATTGCTAAACAATCGCCTAACGTGGTATCGTTCAACAATGAAAATATGACATCAATATGACATGAAGTTGGAAAAAGTTAACTAATTTAACACTAATTTAACACATTTCATGTCACCAGATCTTTAAATTGGTGTCTTGATATTGTGCTGTTGCAGAATGATTGGTGGAGAAACTGTAACCGGTTTCAAAGTTAATGCTCATTCAGTCAGCACGGTATCTTCCAGATTGTTGCCTTCTCAGCTGTCAGAAATTGCAAGAAATGTTTTTTTTTTGTTGCAATCATGATGAAGTAGAACAGGGAGAAGCGGGACTTCTGCGAAAGCTACAATACCGCCACATCATTCGGTTTTAATTGTCTTCAGGAAACAGGCTTTAATTCAGTGCAGTTTCTAATGATTGCAGTTGAAGATTTCTATGCATGCAAACACTAAGAATGTGCACATATTTCCCAGATTTAACCAAGGGGGGGAAAAAAAAAAATCAAAATTTAGGTTTCAGTGTTTTAAATGTTTAGTTTTTACTTGAATCGTTTCGACAAACGGTGAAGATTTTGTAATAAACTTAGTAAAGAGAGAAGCTGACATGACATTTTCTCATGACATGCATAAAGCCTTTAGATGATAAAACATTTATTTTGGAAACAGACATAATTATAAAAAAATAACGTTTTATTTTCAGCATGCTTTTCTAGAGGGGAAGAGATCTTTATTCTTTTATACAGTTGTTTACTGTCGCTCTGTGATGTTCTGCAGTGTCAAACAGAAATCTGAATCTCAGCTTACAGCCTTCAAATAATACATGTCTAAAAATCTCTTTTATACTTGTCTTATATGGATCTTTTGAAGGCTTTAATATTCAAACGTACCTTTTTATTTCTCAATTGTGTCTTCACTCATCATCTGATGATCCTGACTTGAATATACAGAAACATTGCTTTGCTATTCAACAATTAATTTAAAAAAATGTAAATGTCTTCCAGTATTTAAAAAGCATTTTGTAAATTGTATTTTGAAACATGACACTAGGAAGATGATTAGGAAAATGGCAAATGACACTTAAACATATCTGAGAAATGTATTGCCAAAAATATTCGGGGTCGATATTTGTCTATTTTATTGTTGTTGACTGGGAGTTTCTATTAAAAGGCATTGCAACATGACTACTGTATAATGCACTTTTGAAAGGGGTTTTTGTCAGTCTGTATCCCATGAGCCTTTGTGCCAGTTATTGAATGCTTTTCTTTTCTTTGTGTCTAGTGAGAGTGTGACTGTAGATGTTTACTGCTGGATTAGACAGAGGGAAGCGTTACCTCTCTGGCTTAAACCTGTAAATGATAGCTGAGAAATGTTTAACTGAAATATAAATTTACATATTAAAGAATTATAATAGAATGGATTTTAAGATTGTGGACAAATAAATAAGGATTGTGTGATAACCAAGTGACTGAGTTAATTGACTGTATTTGCTAACTATTAATAGTGTGTGAGCCGTTTGTCCTCACTGTTAACATGCAGCAACACACAGAGAATAACCTAATAAACTACTGGATGGATTGCCATGAAAGTTGGTACAGTCATTCCTCCTTCAGCAAATTTAATGGATATCATGTCATAATGTCAATACAGTATTTATTTTTTTATCCTCACATGAGCAACTCTCGGCAAAGCTATTTAATCTATAGAGCACAATTCAGACAGTATATTCAAAGTGCTCTACAGAAGCATACTCATGTTACTCACAAGACGTGAAGAAAACATTAAATTGTATTTAAAAGTCAAAAAATAAACAAGCAAGCGAATAATCTCTATAATCGTACAGTTGTCTTGCTTGAACGCTCGCAAGCTGTTCACATTGGGGATCTTTCCCATCTCGACCGTACGTAATCATCTATATATAATGTGATAACAGCATACGTACAGCCTACAGAGCTGCTAGCATACTGATTGTACAAAGTATATAGTACTACTAGTTATTATTTTTACCAACAGGAAATGAGGCAATACACAACTTTGGAAGGTTACCGCAAATTAAAGATTGTTAACGTTGTTAGCAGCTGTGATCAGCCTCTCTATTTGCTTTGTGCAATGCATTGTGGGACGATAGTGTCCATCAACAGCACACTATTAAATCACTTTTGTAAGAGTACATCATTTCCTTCTTTTTGTTGTCATCACTTTTCCAACGTGAATGCGCTACACACTCAAAACCGGCTTAGATATTAGTAAGTAGTATTTCGGACAGTTAATTATTTTTTATGGATTATTTCAGGGATCACATTGTGTGTGTGTGTGTGTGTGTGTGTGTGTGTGCACATGCTTGCTTTCACGTACACGCCACTTCGCCTGCTTATGTTTTCCTGAGCGTTCATGAGTGTATCGTGCGTGTGTATGCACAAGGTATTGTTCTAGCAAGGTGTTTGTGTCGCTAAGGCCATTCTGTTTCTCAAGGTTAATGATCTCGTTCTAAATCATGTCACATCCTCCTCCTCTTCCGCCTCTCCTTCTCCTCGTCTATTCTCTCCTGCGATTCTCTCCTGCTATGCTGCCTTCACTAACTCGGTCACTGTGTGTGTGTGTGTGTGTGGAATGCTAGTGCAGCACATAATACACACATACAGATAATCAATCCACAGAATGGGACATTCCCACATAAGTATGCAGTGGTAAATGTATTCTTGTACACGCATAAAATATGCACATTTCTTATGGCCATCTCCATCTTGAGCAATATAATTTCCCACTCACACACTGTGATAAATATGCCTTAACCTCTCCCCTCCTCACTTACAGATACTGTGTTACACTGGAATGTGCAGTATACTTCTGAAAGCGTTGTGAAAAAAAACGTGTCAGCGTTCAACTTCCCTTTTCAAATACATAAAAAACGGAAATGCTTTTATCATATTCTTGCAGCTTGTCAAAGTCTCCCACTGCTCAAACACAGGATGTCAGACATTTTGCAACATTTTTACACAGAGAATCAAAGAGCGCAAAGTGTTAGCCACATTTATCGCTTACCTGAAATGTGTCATAAATCATGTGTCTCGAGTGCTTCTTGTGTGAAGCGATGTGCTCTTCACAGTTTAACCCCTCGAGCGGATAAAACGCCTGTCAGTGGTTGAAGAAGACATAATGAAATAATTACACCCACTAACAGACCATCTAGAAGAGTAGCTTCCCTTTTTAGACTTCCATGAACCAAAACGAACAATGAAAAAATATCCCTGTGTCTACATTTAAAATGTTATATCATTTTATATTTTAATTATTGCTTTAACTGTTTTTCTTTAAACATATTTGGAAGTTGGAAGATGTTTCTGTTTCACTGCTGTGGTTTCACATGCCCTTCGGGGACAAATTAAGTACATTTAGTTTTATAAACAGCAACCAGTGATTGCTAAATTAATTTAAACAATTCATCTTGTGTTTGTTTAGCATTTATGAATGTAATAAACACACACCCACACACAAACACAAATTCATGTTTTTGTATAGCCATATTATATGCAAACCTGTGCTGTTTTATGTTCTCTCTTAAAATCTGTTGAAACAAGAGCAGGCATACAATAAAAAGTGTAAGGCCCTCATCATGTCTGGTTTGTTTTGTGCATCGTCCCAGGTTCAACACATCATTTACAGCTTATCAACAAGCCCACAGCTTTCTGGGGTCCTACAGTTTTGGTGCCCCTGAGGCAGTTGCACACTTTGCCAGGTCAATAATCCAGCTTTGCTCAATGCTACAAGTAATTGTATGTCACCAGGTAAGAGGAAACAAAGACGAAGAGCCCTTACAGGTAATGTAGCAAGCAACGGAAATCATTGCAGACTCTCTTTCCTGAATATGAATCTCTGCCATCAGCATTTTTTCTTTCGGTATCTTCTTCCATCTCACATGGAAACAGTTTAGCTAGGTTCCTACCGCTGTGATTTATTATCTCCATTTTACAGATTTCGTTAATTGTGTCCTTCCATTTCTTAGTCATTGTGCCTGTGGTTTCAGCCTGTTCTTTTGTTATCCGTTTAAGTGCTGCTACTCTAAAAATTCTAAATAGATGCATATCAATTTGTTAAGAGACTGGCTGTGCTGTTCTGCCAAGTGATAATTGTTCAGTGCCAATAAGGAGTGTGCACTGAAAAATGGTAACTCTGGCTTTCCTTATTTCAGTCCAATATTGCTGCAAAACCAGACAGGAACAAAAATATTGTCCTCTACTCTTCTGCGCCACAGCATCTGCGTTTCTGGCAGTAAATCAAACAATATTAATGAACTGGAAAATACAGAAAAGGGAGCGTTATAGTGTGGATATCTGACCCAACTGTTGTAGCTTGTGTCCGGCGTCAAAATCTTAGTGGACAACGTACATTTTAGTGACATGTAAAGACGCAATGGACATAAAGAATAAATGGTCTGATTTAGGAAGGAAAAATCGAAGTAAAATATGAACTCTAAACTGTCCAGCAGAGGATGACCAAACAACATAATATGATTCGACGCGCTTCTGTGTGAAATATATCTTCTGCTGCTGGCTTCAGCCTCTCAGAATCACAGCAGAGGAAGTCTCAGGCAGCACGCGCTCCACAGTAACACTCCCAGTTTGAGAGCTCTCATCCTATTTAAGCTTTCCCCTCAGACACCTTAACATAATCTGTACCTGCGTGACACAGCATTATCATAACTGAATAAAGATGGGTCAGAGTGAGTTGGCAGCCCCTCTGTGTGCAGAGGCCACAGCAGCACTGATATGAACTTGCCATTGTGTCACCGCAGTGGATGATGCATGAACGTGTGCGAGTAAAGCTGCACAGGCACGCTGGTGAGTGTGCCTCCATCTGTCCACTCGCTGTGTGTGTGTGTGTGTGTGTGTGTGTGTGTGTGTGTGTGTGTATATATATATATGCTTCTCTTAACAATGTTTCTCCTCAGGCTTTGCAGCCCCCCCTGTAGCGGTATACTGGCAGGTTGTGTTGGCCCCTCTTAGATGGTTTGCTCCTGTCAAACATAGTTCCAGCCTCCATCACAACAAGCCCGTCAGAGACTTCCCCAACACAGCAGCAGACCATGTTTCCTCCACTGGACTCACCTTCCTTTATTTATTTTAGTTGTTATAGTGTTCACGCTCTCCATTTCCCCTCTTCTTTTTGCCCCATGCTTGCTTAAAATGCATTCAAACAAACATGAGCTTTTTTTTTCTCTTTCTTTCTTTCATCCAACCAACATTAAGCTCAGCTGTGATTATGAACAACAGCAGTAGGATAATCGTTCAGATCTGTTATTTAAAACCTTGTAATAACAATGGCCGGTTTGGGATTAAGGAAACGCGTCGTGAACACAGCCTCGACGTGTTGTTACACATCCAGCAGCTACGGAACAACGTCAGCTGTCATTTGTAATCACGTTTTTGTCCATCTGATGAATGTACTCACTTCCAGCTCCTAAATGCTCCCCTATGTTCACCAGCTAGTTGCTAATTGTGTCTGTCTGCCTTTTGTTGCTTCATTTTTGCTGAATGTCACAATTTCCTTGAGTTGATTGGAGTGTTATTCAGCTCACCTGTGTAGGGGGTGGGACTAGCTCCTAATTAAGAATTGAGAGCAGCTGTGTGCTCTCAATTAGCCAATCAGGGTCTGGCACTGCTTGTGAACCTTTACCTGCAGGTGACATCTAGTTTCACGCGGAATCCGCTCTCCGAACTAGTCAATCGTCTTGCTGATGACCTCATTTACTTATGAAGGTCATAGTTACAGGTATTCATTTGAGACTGTTTCATAACCAGTGAATAGTTCCTCACAGTAACTTTAATGTGAATGTATTTAGTTACTTTCCACGGCCGATGAGCGATGCAGTGAGTCAGTGCCGGTGACCTCATCTCTCTGCATTTCTCCTGCAGTGGTCGTTGACTAAAGTATAATTACTGCAGTATTTTCAGAACACTGTGACCAGCTCTGACTACATCCGAATTGGCTTTTCCTTTCCGCATGTAACAGAAGAACTAGTGATGAGTTTATCCCCCCCCCCCCACCCCCAAGTGCAGGCTCCCGGATTTGATCAATCGAGCCTGGAGATTTAGTTTCTGTAGTTACGAGCCTGCAGCCTCTCAGCTAGCCTTGTCGGAGTCGTTATGATGAATGTGGAAGAGTTAGAAGGCTCAGGAAATAGATCCAGCGGGGTGATCCCTTAAATGAAACAGATTCATGATGTGAAACAGCAGTGAGTCATTTATTTAATGTATGCATGTGTGTGTCTTTTATGTACAGTATTTGTATGAGTGATGTGCAGCTGAGACATATATTCATTCCTTTTTCTCCAATCATGCATTGATTCCCCACAAATCCCCACCATCTTAAGTCAGATATAGAGCAGAGGGGAGGAGGAGGAGAAGAGGGGGCAGTTGTTCATTACAGCCTTTCTTCAATCGAAAAAAGGTAGATGGTGAAATGGTAGCCTGATGGCCACTGTTTCCATGGCAACTCTGTTCGAGCAACCTCCGCCCACGACATCTCAAAAGATCAGAGATGTTATTTTTAAAGTAACATAAGACGAGATGGTGTCTAAAGCTAGAGGGGAGAAACAAATCATGAATTCTCCTACCAAACAAAAACACGTAACTGCACACACAACACAGCACAGTGCACTTTTTTTTTTCGGGGGGGGGGGGGGAATGCAGTGCAGAGGCCACGGAAACTATGTCTCTGTGTGGGACTTAGATTGGAGCGGGGTCACTGCACAACAGGCAGTGGAGAAACATTCACCATCTGCAACAACATTATTCTAAGAGAACGAGAAAGCAAAGTTTTACTTTTCTAAATGTGAATGTTTGAGCTGCTTTGGCGGACACGTCACAGCATCAGCAGCCTAAATAAATGTCCTCTGTTTTAATAACTCCTTTGCAGCATTTTCATGACGGCGCTTTATTGGCACAATGTCAAATATTCCAAAAAAGTTTCAAGAGGCACAAAGGGAAAACAGTATCTGAAGTTTGAACTGAATTTGATCCTCATTGACTGTCAAGTTGAACATGGGAAAATGTTTAGGCATCTAATTTATTTTTGTGGCAAAACCAATGCAGAAAGTTCAGTACTTTTATATACTTTTTTTATTCCGTCTGTATGTTTAATATTGCTACTGTAATCTTCTTTACTGTTTATTACGGTTTATTTATATGACTGGATTTTTTTTATTTACTATGTGTCTCTTGTGTGCAATGCTGCTGTAATCCTGCAATTCAGGACTAATAAAGGATTATCTTATTTTATCTTATCTTATCTTCACCAGTTTTCTTGCGTGCTGAACATCAAAAGTTTTGCCAATTCTTCGGCGTCAGTGTTGCTCCTTTGTGTTGTGATAAGGCGGGTGTTTAAACCATTAGTGTAACTAAATGTTCACTCATAGTGTATATTTTAAAATGTGTAAATAACCTGTAATAATAGGATATAGTTTGATACGTTTATGAACTCATTTCATATTCATGAACAATGACTTCTTAGCCGGCGTGCACGTATTGTCCATCCTGGCTAAGAAGTCCAGATTGGAAGTTGAGAAGTATTTGTTGTGGCATTGTATATTTTTGTTAACAGTTGTTGATAGAGGGATGATGAGGAATGAGAGGAGAGAAAGAGGCAGGGAATGAACTTCCCAGACCCGACAACCAGGGACGCTGCAGCACACGGTGGGCATCCCAACTCTTAAGAGCCTCCAGGAATGAATAAAACTATCAAAAACGTGTTGTCACTTGGACTCGTTTTGCCTTCTATTAGTTTGAACCTGAGAAAACTTAACTCTGTTTGCGTGAGACGTTTTCAGTTTGTCCAACTAAGATGTTGCCCTCTAAAATGTCCCTCACATGCTGGGATGTCTTGACGTCTTGTGCCACATGCAGTGAGGCCGAGCAGGCCTTGGCTGAGACCGTAAGAGTCCCTCTCTGTGTCTCTGGCTGCTTCCTCTTGGTGATGGCTTTTTCAGATTGGTGTGCGCCACAATTCCAACGTAGCGCTGCGGGCTCTTCAGTGGACACGCTTGCCAGTATGCGTTTCCATGGAGACGCGGTTTGTTCTCGCGCCCCTGCAGCCTGTGTCATTGACTTCAATTAGTGCAGAAGGCCGCCTTGCCGAAGCACATACTTACACAGCGAGCCGGGCTCAAAGGGCTGGAGAAAATTGTCCGAGGGCGCGGGACTTTGAGAGGCTTCATGCTGTAATGGTATTCATTTCAATATGGGGCAGTGACTAAACAAAATGAGGCACTTTTACGTTTAAACTGAGCGTGGCTACAACAGTAAAAACTCTCCGCGCAAATCACGTTTCCCTCAAATCTCAATTTACAACTAAAACAGTGCGTAGATTCTTTTCACTGCAGCTGGTAATCTCATGCTGCTAAATGAAGGAGCAAGGCCTTCTTTCAGGACAAGATTATGATTACTTTTATAAATTGTGCCCTGGTAGGAACATTTAATTCAGCTGGTACAGCGGCTCTCATCCACCATTTGCCATTTTTATTTCATTATGTGTCTGATTGACTGATCTCATGATGTTTATCTTGCATGTCTTTGATCTGCTTTCATCAAAAGTGCAGTTCAGGCCAATTCATAACCTAACCTTTGCTTTATATATTAAACAATATATATGTGTATGTGTGTATATATATATATATATATATATATATATATATATATATATATATATATATATATATATATATATATGTTTAAATACATATATGATAACCGAGAATGTAAGAATGCATGTTTCATTTTAGATAACTAACCAAATCTGACTAACCAAAGTGTATCAGACAGATGATCCAACTTGAATCTCTAAGTGTTCTTAAGGGTTTATTGCATTTATTGCATCACTGCAAACTAGAGAATATTCATCTGCATATCTTAGAGTATGGACATTCACCAGTTACAGAACTAGAAGCTCTTGGCAATACAGACAGTTAAACTCCAACTAGAGTGGGCACCACCATTAAGTTCTGCTCCGGGCATAAGGGAAATATTTTTTGGGTTTTTTGGAAATACTGTTCTTTTTTACTGACACATTGTGTTATTTGGCTTTGTGTTGTTTTTACTTTTTACTTATGGCACAAATATACTCATCAATATACTCAAATGTACTCATCCATCTCCTGGTTGTAACATGTTTCCTTTATTTATTTGCATATTTTAACCACTTACAATTGTTTTCATGTTTGTTGTTAGGATTTTTGCAAAAAAAAAAAGGCTCTATTAAATATGTTCAATATACAAGAATACAAGAATAAACAACTTCTAGAGATGTAGCCCTAATTATAAACAACACTGATGGTAGCATTTAAGTGAAGCTGTACTTCCGCACAGCAGTGCTTTGAGATAAAAGCTATAACAGTATAACGACGCCGACGACACACAGCTCTACATCTCCACCAAATACATCACACCCACTGCCTACTCCACCATCAGCAGCTACCTCACAGATATAAAGACCAGCCAACTTCCTCAAACTCAACAGCGACAAATCTGAAATCCTCATCATCGGCCCCAAATCATTAAACAAATCGCACCACAACTTCTTTGACATACTGTATATAATTTTTCACCAAAGTCAGACAGCTTCATCCTCTGGAGACAATGCATGTCTTTTTTAAATAGCATGGTGATCCATCCAATAGTTGTTGAAATATTTCAGTCTGGACCAAAGTGTGGTGTAGTTTTCATCCCATCCAGTGGGTCCAGACTGAAAGCATTACTGGCAAAGTGGTGGGATGTGCCTTTAAAGTGATTCAACCTTGACTCTCCCAACTCATTATGAGCACACTCCCAGGCTGCATCTGTAATTACCCTGAACAGGTGCATCACTCAGTCGCATCGCTGTGGAGTTAGAGATTTAATTTAGAGATGCTGCCCAGGATATTAACCCCGCTAATTACAACGCCGCGCTCCACATTGAACCGCGGGGATGAACCGTTGTGGACCACAGGGCTCGGAAAAGCACACAATTGCCTTCGCTTTTTATTCGGTGGGGAGTACAGGTGTAGAGGACGTGATGTTTACACAGAGCGAGGCCTCCTCATTCAGCATTTTGTGTGCAAATTGTGTGATGGACGCAGACAATGGCTTTTATTATTTGAACCGGTTTTGGAGTTTAAGCAGAAGATTCAATAGTCACTTCTTTGGTCCGGACTGAAACTATTTGCTGGACATTCAGCGTGCCTAGAAGATGTATCCTGAGCATCATGATGAGCTTCACATTGTTGGAGGAATTGCCATGAAATTTAGTACACAAATTCATATTCCCTTCTGGATGTTTGGAAAAACTTATGGAAAATGTTAGCAATTCCGGTGCCAGCATCAGGTAAAAAAATATGTCTTTTGGCCAAATAGGTATCAGCCTCATCTGTAGCCTTTTTTTGCTGAGCATGCCAACAACAGCGCTTTGTCCAGTAGCGCCTCACAGAGCAGCGAGCACGGCTGTAGACTCTTTAGTCTTTTCTCAACATGCTTGTTGCACAAAGAGTTGGCTGAACATTTAAAGTTAACAAGTTACTTAATTCATATATTTAATTCATAAAACTGAATTTATTATTGGACAGGTCTGTCATGGGAAAATTCACGCTGCCACCAACAGTGTTTTGTGAGGAATAAAACATAGATTAGTGTGACACAAACTGTATTACATCTTTGGACTAGAACCGAAAGTGTAAAGAGCTCTAGAGGTATGCATTTATGTGTTTATATAGAACACAACAACAATGACATTGAAATGGAGATAAAAGCGCAATGATGCAAATTGCAAGGATGCTTGAATAAATATGGAAAGATTGTCACGGGATACTTTGTAAACATGAGGGAGGTGAAATATATATACAGAAGAAGAACCGAGGCTGCCATCCACCGCGCCATGTTGTTGATCATGTGTATGCGTGTGTACATAAAACAGTTTATTTCATGTGCATCTGCGTCAGAATATTTTTATTTTTCACTGGAAAAACAGAATAGGGTGATACTCTAGCTAGCCTGTGATCTTTTATTCAGCCATTCATCCTCTCCTCTACACTCCTCGCCTCCGCACTAGGGAGCTCAGCATCTGACGGCGTTCACTGAAAACCAGCTGGAGTGACAACAAGAGGAGAGGAGAAAAGAGGAGGCGGTAGGAAGGAAAGAGGAGAGGAAGTGTGTGTGTGTGTGTGTGTGTGTGTGTGTGTGTGTGTGTGTGTGTGTGTGTGTGTGTGTGTGTGAGAGAGAGAGAGGCACAGGAGGGCAGTGCAAGGGCACAATGTGCTGACAGCAGTCCGGCCCTCAGAGCACAGCAGATGGCTCAGACTGGGCTGTGGATGCAGATCAAATCCTCACCTCTCAAATGTATCAAGCTTTGAATAAAATGAACTTCACGGTTTCGGTTAACTTTGCCCTATTTACATTTTTGACCCCATTTTTTACGCCATTTTTGACCCCATTTTGAACGATGTCGGTGCGACGCTTGCGGATGTTTTAGCAGGTTTAATGTTGATTGTGTCCCGCGTGACAAACATTGGCTCATTAGCTGTGGACACGGAGAACAGCTGAGGCTGCATGTCACCAGTTTTGAAGGTTTGATCATAAGTTGAGCAAACATTTTGACATGAAAATGTTTGAATCAAAACAGTCATTAGTCACGAACAAATTTGCACCAAGGCCCCCCAAGTGCTGGACTTTAAAGGAAAGTTTGGAATGATAATGTATGGGTCTGTCACATGATGCCATGGGAAAAATACTTTTTAGCTTACATTGGGAAAACGGCTGTAACTTAGCCGATCATTTTTTTCTTCGGTAAATCAACTTATTGATCAACTACAAACACTTGAATAGCCCTTATTTAGATCATAAAATCCCAAAAGTAAAAAATTAACTAGTAGCCAAATCCAGAGTTATTTTCCTTCTTTCCTTCCTTGAATGAGATTGAGAGTTCTATAGCATCTTGTTACTGATGCTATGATCTATAACAAGATGTGTGTGTGTGTGTGTGTGTGTGTGTGTTTTATTTTTTATTTATTTGAACCTTTATTTAACCAGGAAGTCCCATTGAGATTAAAAATCATTGTCTATCAACATTAGTCTGTCACTGCTTAAGTCCATAAATATGATGCAAAACAAGGACAGAAAAAATAAATAATAAATAAAAAAGCAGCTCTGTTGTTGACTGAGAGCATGACACCCACACAACTTCTCTGGCACTTTCATTTAAACTTCCGGCAAAGCAGAAACCACCTGTCAGCCCCAGACTTTCCACTCAACTCGCACTTCTCTGTCTTGTGTTGCTTCGTGTGCGTCTCTTCTCCTCTTCCTTTCATTCCCGAACCTTCTGCATCCGTCGTTCCGTCCCGGAACTTCACAGCCAGCTTGCACCAACCGGACAGGTGAGAGCTTTACAAGTTTCATTTTGTACATCACATCTGTGTCACTGAAATGATGAAGGCCAGTCACCTCAGATATTTCTGTCCCTTTTCTGATGCTCCAACACACACACACACACACACACACACACACACACACACACACACACACACACACACACACACACACACACACACACTCACTGACAGAGCTCCAAGTTGCCATGGCAATCTGGTGATAGTGAGTTATGATTGAATGGCTGGGAGTGTACATGTGTTTTGATTGCCACAGTCTGCTGCATAGCCATTGATTTCTCCTTTCACGGCACAGACCTGCTGCAGTCATTATCATTTCTGGTGAACTGAGCTAAAGTAATTGCAGCCAATAAAATTCAAGCAAAGTGTGTTGCGTCATTCAGGGGGAGATGCAAGTGATTTCGTGAGTGTGTATATATATATATATATATATTTATTTTTGGTGTTTTTGTTCCTTTTTCATGAACATTCTGCATTGGAAAGACATCTACAATGTATGTACATTTACACAATTTAGCCTGCAAAAATGTTTTAAAGTAAGAGTGAGTGTTTGTGTAAAAAAACAAGTATGTGCATAGTGTGCAGTAGCAGAAATCCCACACTGAAAATGAAATTGAAAACTCTCACTGTCAACTAAGTGGTCCCTGAGAAATCATAATGGGATTTTGTTCCCTTTTCCTAAACTACTTGCAACGACTTTGGCGCTCTGTCCGTGTGCCGCTGCGCTGCTCGGCTGGGTCGGTTGAAGCTATATGGCTTCTGTGAATACAGTAGCTGTATGGTGTCCATCTCAATCTGCCCCAGAAGCATTCAATCAGAGTGCTGTACGTTAACTAGCTCCACTGGGTATCGATCTAGATGCAATGATACAGCTGGTCTGGCCTTTATCTCTTAGAAATGGGTTCATTCACTTTTAATTGCTCTCATGTTTTAACCTAAAGTTGATCATCTTCATTTTGGTTAAAATGCTGGGTATTAAAAAAAGGCCAGTGGGCCGTGTTTGTCACCTTGAGGGGAAATAAAAAGCAGTCCACCAATCAGTGAGTGACGTCACCGTGGCTACATCCAGTTCTTATATACAGTTTATGTCGAGGAAACTTGGATGTGTTGTGTGTGGCTTTGAGGTGGATAATTAGACACAATTGTGATTTATTTTCCATTTCCACTGTCTGAATACCTGAGTAAACCTGAAAGCAAGAGATCTGATGTCAGATCAGCAGTCTGAAAACCAGGCTTAAGCTTAAAGTCAGAATAGGCGCTGGTGTTTTTTAGCTGTTATTTGATGTTTTATGTAACTTCAAATGCTTCCCAGTGCATCATGGGAAAACCTGGACATCAAGTTTCCTTCGAAGGAAGTCTGTTTATATTCTAAAAATCTGTTTTGTTTGATTGTTTAATGGACAAAATACATTTCTCACACCTGCAAACTATTACAATGAATTGTGGATGGTGACGAGACATGTGAGCTACAAAGAAAATCGAGGAAAAAAACGATGTAAGTATTATTTCATTGGCAAAACATGTATTAATTAATGGTGTTCAAAAGTCACACTTACATAGACGTCCATTCAAACACATGTTGTATCATCTTTGTAAGTGTGTGGATTTTTGATGTTGTATACCAACTGCAGAAAGGGTTCCTGAGATAATTAGTACATAGTATCCATTGTTTACAATGTATATATGTGGTATGAAATCAAGAGACAACAACATTGTCAACAGAGAAAAAGGTTTAGTAAAGATAGTATTCAATGGTCACATGGAAGGAGCGAAATGGAAAAGTGAAAAACACAAATGAACAGACCAGACATTAAATAAAACTATAGCTTTTGAATTGCTTTTCTACCTCTTTAACTAATTGCAATGTATCTGTATTATTTCAAGGATGAACCCCTTTAGTTGCACTGCTGTATTGTTTGGGATCTGTCCGTCTAACTAACTGCAGTCAGCAATGCAAGCATTCATTTCCAAGTATTCATCAAAGTGCTGTATTTGCACACACACACACACACACACACACACACACACACACACACACACACACACACACACACACACACACACACACACACACACAGAAGCTGCAGGGCTGCACAAAGCCCACATGCATGGTGTTTACTCCTAAATATTGGCACATTTACTAAAGATCAGGCCACAACACTAAATATTTACACTGTGGTGATTTACAGAACAGCAATGGCAAAAGTCATGTGGATGTTTGTCCTTGTGTGGCAATAACAGAGGTGGAAAGTGAGTAGGCGCATGTGATTGGCATTTAACAGACATCTGGAAAACCTTTGTCTGACATGATTGATTCACAAAACCAAACTATATTTAGGAAATTATACACAACCTTCCCCCATCATATAAAAGCAGCGTAGTTTTCTTCATGCATTCACTCATCATAAGCACGTAAAGAGTTAAATACTTTTACTGCAAATAGAGAAATTGATGTCAGAAGAAAAAAGCTTGTTTTGTATATTTTATGTGCACTTAGCTGAGCAGATATTGTGACCCAATAATATGTTCCCAAGCGCCCTGTCTGTGACTGAAATAGAAGCATCACAGTGCGAGCACCACATGGGGTCATTAGGCCCAAGTTTAGGATTTAATGATGTACATGTATGACAATACATGTGAAATATACAGGGAACCAATGAGAGCTTAAATAAGGTCACACACACACACACACACACACACACACACACACACACACACACACACACACACACACACACACACACACACACACACAAATGCCCAGATTCAACTCTATCTGAAATGCAGTATCTGGGACATACTGACAGTTAGACACAACCACGCATACACACATCTACACATGAATAATGATAACAGACTCACTGCATGGTTAATGTATTTTCTCTGAATTTTGGATTTAGTACATTTTAATTCTGCAACAGAGTTGAGTTGAGCTGAGTTCAAAGTTTTGGTAAACTCTGATTAGAAATAATCCTAGATTAAATAATTCCGTGTTGGTGCAACACAGCCTAAATATCTGTATGCATCATCATCACATTGCACATCAGTACGCATGAAATGAAAATAGATGAAAACAAAAGGTGCTAAATGTGTATATTTGACCAGCTGAGGTTTGAACATTTTGAGGATCCATATATTATAAACTAAATAATGTGAAGAATGTGTGTCCTTCAAACTGTTCAGATTTATGTATGATTTCTCATAATATTAATATTCAAAAGTGTGTGTGTGTGTGTGTATGTGTGTTGTAAAGGTATTTAAGACGTATCATTTCTGTGTTTTCATTAGACAGTTTGTGCACGTGATTCTCTTCACAAATCTATGAAACAGCATAAAAGTAATTTGAAGAAATGTACATTTTAAATGATTTTTTACTCTTTGTTTGTCCTTGTTTGTTTGTATTTCTTATCCTTCATAGTTGTAGTCCACGCATGACAGAAAACTAAACTACCTTTGAGTGGGAACCTGTGTCTGGGACACACAGCTGTTTTGCATTTGGGCTAATTACTTGCATGTCTATACATACACAGACATTCTGGTTCTCTTGTGTGCATTAAGAAGGTCCATGTTGCTGCTTGCATGAAATTATTATAGTATTCAGATTGTTGTGTGCAAAATATAGTTTTGTTCCGTCGAAGAAAGCCTTTCACTGAAAGGAAGTGGACGCTTAACCTCCACGTGTTAAAATAAGAAAGTTAGAATTTTCTATTGTCATATGCAAGGCACCTACAGCTTTGGATTTGGTCATTGAACAATAAACTAATACTTCTTGCATGTAGAGTTACTTTCTTAAAGAGTTTTTCTCTGCAAAGGGATAGTCTCATGAACCGATTAATCAATGTTAACCTGCTGGTGACTTCAGTTTTGAGTTCAGCACCATTTGGTCAGGTTACAGCATCCCTGGCTCTTCTTTCGCCACATCCTCAAACTGCCTGTCGTAAAATCTCTTGGAACAGATGCTTCATTGAAAGAAATTAAATGTACAATGAAATGCACATAACGGCATTTTCACTATTTAAAATGGCAGGATGTTCTACTATAAAGATGTTGTAAATCTAAAACACTGTTCACATGAATATCATCATAAATGCAAATGTGAAAAAAGTCCACTCTCAGCCACTATTGAATCCCAAACGACAGCCAAATTAAAACACACACTTCCTGTTTTCACAGCTGTTGTTATTTTAGCGTGTTCCCTCATTATCTTTCGTACATAATCACATTATCGGCTACGCACTACTACAGCGTCGCTCTCATACCCTGTTTGGGCCCCGACACACACACACACACACACACACACACACACACACACACACACACACACACACACACTGGTGTCTTTACTCATCTGATGAGACCTCGTCTACAGACTGTATGGGCATGAACATTGATTGACATCTCCCTCCCCTCTCCTGTTAGCGTTGCTGCTAACTACAGGGCCGGTTAATAACGTACACTGTGACCGGTAGGTGTTCTCAGCGGTCACAGGCCAGATTTGGTCCACTTGGCCGTGGGTACCACTTTATTTTTAGATAAATATGAATCCATTTTGAAGTCAACAAAAACGCTTTCCAAATAATAAAGACTAATGCTGGTAACGCGGGGGTTTGCTCCAGGTGTGAGCAAACTACAGGGTTTGCAGGGTCAGGCTTGCAGTCACAGTTTGTGTCAAGCGATCAACTTTATTTATTTGCACATTTCATTTCAGTAAGAAGCACAATGTGCTGCACAACGCACGAGCAACCACGGACGTTGCAGACACACAAACACTATTAAAGATGTTAAGATAAAACACAAGACATAAGCAAGCCCATATTAAAACAGGCACATTAATAATACACAGGAAATAAAACCAAGATGCGGGCATAACATTTGTTTAATAATTAAGATCAGCAACAAAACATCTGTGTCGATGTGATTTGTGTAGCATGTTCTGCAGGGAGCTTGACTTCTTCACGGATCCTTTGTTCATGCATGTTCACATTTGTATGTAACATGTTGTCATTTTGATCGTCTTTATTGTAGCTTCATTATGGTATTCTGTACTCACGACATCTATTTCATGTCTGTTCATCCAAGGGGAGGGTTTCTCTTGCTGAAGTTCCTTCCATTCTTTTGCTGTTAGAGAGTTTGGAGGTTTTTGGGGGTGATTTTAGGCTATATAATTAATATTGACTTGACCGTATTATAGTTTGTATCCAAAACCATTCCCTTGTTCACTCATTCATTCACATACAAGCTATTTGAAGATGCTGTTTCCCTCAGGAAGATAATCCCTACAGATAATATGTTTACTTTCTGCTCTTGAGCTTGACACTCTACCTTCTTATAATGATACATGCTACAAATTGTAGCCTGTATGATATCGCCGAACCCTTTTTTATTATATTCTCTCCGTCTCAACTCACCAGACTCGGAGCACATCGCAGGCTGACAACATGTTGTGCTTGTCCGCGTCACTAAGCTTTTGAGAAGCCCGGCATGTCTTCTCTTCAACGATCCAAACCAAATAGTCTGGTTCAATAGTCAAACCAATAGTGTGATGGATCTGTGGGATCTCTTTGTAAAATAAAGATCTCTGGATGCTTAATTTTCTCTTCACACGCGGGCTGACATCAAATATGTAGAGCTTAGATCTTTTGACAAGTACGCCGTAAATAATGATGTAGCTGTTGCCTTGTTTGTTGAGCCCCAAAAAATACGAGGGATCATTTTTCCAGCAGAAACTTCACATTAAAAGAATTCAGACAAATGCTCGGATGTGTGTGCATTCATCTATTTGCATGCATGCAACTGGACCTATACAATACATATGTGAATTATTGTGGTTGATCCAGTAATGATTAAGATAAGATATTCCTTTATTAGTCCCGCAGTGGAGAAATTTGCAGGATTACAGCAGCAGACGGGTAAGGTGCACACAAGAGACACATAGTAAAAATAAAAAATAAAAGTAATATGAATAAACAGTAAACAACAGTAATAAAAAAACAGTAAAGAATCCACGACAACAATATTATATATACAGACAGAATAAAATGTATTTATATTGCACCGGTTGAAGTGATTAGTAAGATTGTTCATTTTTAAATCCAACACATAATACATCATTTCACATGCATTTAACATTCAGCCTAATTAGTGTAAATTATAAGATTGAGTGTTAACAAGGGCCACAGCTTCCTAATTTCACAGACAGCAGTATATTTGATGGTTAGTGTAAATAGATATGTCATAAGTGACATTAATAAGAAACAATAGAGTATAAGACATGCAGTCTTGTTGTTGTTTTTGATGTTAATGAAATGTAAAAACACATGAATCCCAGGGTTGCGTTGGTTTCACTTAACTGCACCACCCAAGTGATGTATGTCTCTTTCTGTTGAATCTTGTGGCTGCTGACTTGACCTCAGTAGCTTAAGTCCCTCCTGTGCTCGCTACAGAAAACTGTAGTGTCTTGCTGTAATAGGCTGTGAGCAGCTCATTTATTTTCCTTACACCTTAATAGTCCTTTGACACTCTACCGTGTATCTCTCAAGCTGGATCCCCTTCCTCTTGCTGGAATTATTTGTGTTGCCTCTGAAAAATCCCAAGCAGCAGAGATTAATGGATTGCAACTGAAATGATTTGTCATGTTTGAATATACTCCCTTTTTGTTTGTTTTCCTGCACATGGTGAAGTGTCAGTGCAACACAAAAACTCCTGCTTTGATTTCTGTTTGTGCTTACAGGGTATGTATGCATTTCTCTTTTCCTGCCGGACAGAAATAGAAAAGATTGGCACCTCAGTTCTGTACACAACCAACAAATACTGTATACAACACTCCTTAGGCCTCCTCTTTTGGTCTCCATGACGACAAAGACATTTTGTTCCTTGATTTTCTCTGATGCTGCGGGAGCCACGTCCATACTGTGTGTGACTGACAGAACTATTTTAAACAGCCGAATACTTGTATTATCAAAGACATGGATTGTTATTGAAGACAGACATGCAGGCGACAAGCATTGTGGATGCAATTCTGAATACATTGTTTAAAAATGATATTCTCAATTTATACTTTGGGTAACATTTTACCGTACGGTGCACACAAACGTTTGGAGTTACTGAGGAATGACCCGATAATCAATTACTCATTACTGACTAGTTAACCATTAGTTATGCCAGGCAGGATCAGAAAACACAACAGCTTGTATGATAAGATGGTCAACGTGTCAGATTAGTCGATTATAGAATCATAAATTATTATTGTTAAAGTTGTGGTTGTTGTCCACGTTTGCCATCTGTGGTCTCTTTAAATATTACTTTAAATGTTACTTTAAATCTACAAATTTGGTGACGATAACATGAATGGACATACATTTTAAAATAATGGAAAAATAAGACAAAAGCTGATGAAAGAAAACAGAAGTGAAAACAGCAGAAAAGACTAAAGTAATTCAGTCATGGCAGTCCGTTTAATAGTAATGAAAAGGTAAGATATTTCACTTGAAACAAACGTGAACCTCATGGCGGCATTGGGAGAGAAAAAAGTCAGGGGATCATCAAAGTCATTAGGATGCATCCTCTCGGGGATCTTTCCAACAAGTAGCATTCAGTAATGATCCTGTGATGAAGCCTCAGTCGATTCATGAGATCTCAGTCACCAGAAAACGGCCACATGGTCATTGGAGCGTATTAAAAAGCTCCAGCTGCCCGAACAAAGCCTGGAGGTCATGCAGCTGGCTTCCACTCGCCTTATAATTAGTTGTCTAAAGCAGAATGACATGGATTACTATGTTTCACATTGCAACCATCAATCAACTGAACAACTGCATCGTGATCTCTGTTCATACACAGACCTGTTTGACTGAGGTCCCAGGATGATGAGCAGTATAGAAGTGAAATCTGAACAAAAATATAAAAATGAAACAGAACAAAGCAGCGTCTATGCCTGATGAAAAAGAAAATACAAGGGAAATCCACACATTGCTGCAGAAAAATCTTTCAGATTTACTCATCTAAATAGACATTACATTACATTAAGCAAGATAATTCCCTGACTGGAGGTGGGAATTACCATAATTGTCTCCTTCAACTTTAATGTTCCAAACAAACCATTAAGTTTAGACACAACCTGTGAAACGCCATTTGAAAGAGTTTACAATGCGGTTGCATGATATAATTAGCGAGGCAAGAAATGAAAGTCAGCGTGGTGAAAACAAAGCCATCAATGCCACACTGTTTCAGGACAAACCGAGCCACGCTGAATATCAAGTTAGAGCTTTCTAAAGTGTTTCAGTTCCGTTTTTCAGGTCTGCTGAATATTGCTCTTATCCTCTGTGTTACAGGCATTTACATATCAAAGTCCTGGTATTGTGTTTGTCTCTTTTTATTTGTTAACAGGATGTATTGTATTTTCTCTCTTTAACACCCTTAAGTGCCTCCTAAAAACTATTCAAACAAAACAGGAAAACAAATCACAACTGGTTGATGTATGCAACCAGTAAAGGGGGTCTTAAAAGTAGACATTGCTTTATCAGGGTTCACAAGAGGAAAAGTATTAATGTGCACAGATGAATCAAAGGGACTGTACAAAGCTTAATCGACATTGTTTTAAAAAAAGAGCAGATATATAGTCCTGTGCAGTATGTCTCGGCTGTTATGTATAAGTTTTTATTATTAGACAAATTATAACTGACAAGTGCACTTTAGTTCTCCTTTATCTGCCAATATTCCAGTGTGCAACAGAAGAGATGCATGCTCTGGTAACTAACAATAAATACACTCTCTCACACTCATACGCACTAAAATCTCCCCTACTGAGTCTCCGTGATTTGTCATTCTCCTCTCCCACGCGAGTGAAAGGACCTCGTGACGACATGTGTCATCCATTACAGAACATTTTGTTGAGCTGCTTTTCTCTTTTCTATGGCAACCTGCAATTATATTACCATTCTGCGAGGAGTCGATCCACACTGCCAGCCGCACATTAAAGGCAATCAAAAGCTTTTGAACAGACTTGTCAGGACCAAATTGGAGACATGGGCAGTATTGATATGGACTGCTAATATAAAAAGCCTCAGAAAGACCCTTTGAACATCATGCAAGTCCATGTGTTACATATTAACCTAATTGTATCATTCTAACATGAGTATTGGGGAAATCTGGTTCGCATAACCAGTGTTTGCTTTCAAAAGGTTGTTGTTTAACAACAATGATCAAATGAGATCATATTCAAGGCAACTTGTCTCACATGGTAGTGATATTTAGTTAATTGGTGCTCATGCCTCATGAAATTAAAGACACATTTCCCACAAACCATGCTGCATCCCTCCAACTGACTGACGTTTCTCCACATGCATTTGTTTTTAAGAGCGAAAAAGAGGGCGAGTGCTCGTAGCTGAGAACTGAGAATTTTCCTCACCATCTGCCATTACGAGAAAACATTAGTTCCTTCTGTGCAGCCCACCTCCATTATTTTTTTGTGCCATAAAGCAATCCAGCGGACCCCCTGTGAACTCTTAACCCGGTAGCACACAAAATGTAACTGAAAATCCGGTTGAAGCTGCCAATCGTCTTGGCAGTGATGTCTCTGTTTGTGGTAATTATGTTAACGTATTAAACTCAACGATGGCTGTGATTTGTCAATGTTAAAATGCTGCACACCTGATCTAATGGCACGGACTGCAGAATGTCTTGTAAAACAGGGCAGCACCAAATACAGGCAGTGATGTCCTGCAGTGAGGACAAACGCAAACAGAATTGATGGACAGATGATTTTTTGCAGGCAAATATATGTAATCTTCACCCACAGCTGCGAGAAGTCCAATTTTCCCTTTTCTTCTTTTTGCAAGAGCAAATTGTAACTCAAATGTGCCTGGTTTTTCTTTTTTTATTATAACATGAAAATAATGCATTAAACATTTGTAGAGCGGATTGGTTCTGAACATTTGGGGACTTTGATTCTCTGTTATATCATTTAAAAGCAAAAGCAGCATGTCCATTGAGTATACCTTCAGTATCTTGTGAGCAAAGACGTGTTAGCACTCGTTAATGATTTTTATATGTAGAAACGGAAGGTTTTATAAACGTATATTTCCTTTCGACCTCTCCAGGTAACGAGTATGACTATTACACAATGTTTAACCATGACTAGCTCGAAATCTCCCCCCCACAAACTGCCTGAAAAAATGAAGAGGAAAACAAAAAATAAATATGTGAAATAATTGCAGACGAGTCTACAGAGCAATTCAGTTTTTGGACAATTTAATTAATGTATTTGTGAGCACTTGCACAGCTTGAAATTGGAATCCTGGCCACATACATTTAGATTTTTTTTTTATTCAATTTCACTGTTTGGTATTAATTTGCTCATAAGCTTCAAATCTGAAGGGCTTCCATATTATCTCAGCAAGACAAACATGATCAACAAATGCTTTCTAAAGCTACAGACAGATTGAAATCTCAGACAAAAGCCTGTTATCCTTGCATCCTTTTATCAGGATGTTGTGAAGCTTTCTCGTCTGGAACTTCACAGACGCTTTGATAACCGCAATTATAGCAGAACCCAAACTAAAAGCTTATCTTGGTTGAAATGAAAGAGTCTATGAAGGTGAAATAGCTTGTATACTGCCATGGTTACAGTGTTTGCTGGCTTGACCCTTGACACAGAGACATTTCAAATATGGAAGTATTGTGTCCTTGAAACCCAAAATTGATTATTTTTATGCTGGGACCACAATGGATACATTGTCTGTGGAGATATTTCTTCTTTCTCTGTTTTTATTCTGCTCTTGTAATTCACTGCTGTGTTAGACTGCATTTGTTTGCGCTGCCTTGTGTAAAGTTCATACAGAATTGGAAAGCCAAAACACTCGGAGCCGCTGAAAGATGCAGCGGAGTGTTTTCCATGGAAACAAGGCTCACATCGTTGACTTACTTGCTGTCATGCTGCAGAAACAGCCCTCAGATTGTCTGACTGCAATGGCTTAGAATGCAATTTGTCTCAATGGGAGCATTTCCATTGAGGTCCTTGTGGCCAGAAACAGTGTTAACATGTTCCAGGAACAGCAGATGACATGCGTCACTACCCTTCATCCAATCAGGTGTTTTCATGGATTTTTTTTTCTTCTTTTTATACATTTTGATAAGTGGCGAATGCCTTCAAGTCAGTTATTGTGGTGTTTCCTGTTTTCTGTTTGGTTCTCTGAGAATATCCACATCATGGCAGGGTTAATAACTTTGTATGCCTCGTTGATTTATGGCCAACCCATCAAAATGCCCAGCTGGGTGATCAATCATCCCTGCACTCAAAACACTATCCTGCTTATAGCTGCTACTGGAAATTGTCTAGCCTGGAGTGTAAGAACCTGAATAAGATGGGGCATTTAAAAGGAGGGTATTTTTGGAGAAAAAAAAACGACACTCGCATTTAAAGCCCTGGTTTTTGGTAATTATAAGCTGTGCAATATCGATTGTTCCGTACAGATTAAACAACTGTACACAAATAAATATTTAACTGTGAAATAATATAAATAAATACCTATTTGTAACTCAAAATATCTTACAGTCTTGGGCAGATTATGAGACAAAGGGATAAAGGCCCTTCACCTCGTTTTGAGTCTGTTTGTAGTTGCTGTGGGTTTGTATTTGTTTGTTTTTTGGAGGTCGTTTTGTGGTTGTTTTCCATCTGTTTGAAGTTATTTGGCGTCTGTTTGTGGTCGTCTTGCTTCTTTCTGTGGTTGTTTTATATCTATTTGAGATTGATTTGCATCTGTTTGCTGTCATTTTGCCACTTTTGTGTCTCATTGTGGTCATTATACCCATTGTTGTAGGGATGTTTTGCATCTGTTCGTGCTTATTTGGGGTTTATTTTATTGTCGTTTTGTGTCTCTTTGTAGTCGTTTGATTGACTTTCCAATAAGAACAATAACAGCTTCTTCATAGAGAGACTCTGGTCCCTGGCATGGATCAATCCTATTGAGATTTAATTAAAGCAGCTCTTAGTATTCAGACTGTTGTTTATTTGCAGATAAAATGTCGTAATGGATTCTTGCTTTGAGCCCATCGATGCCCTGAGGCAATTCTTTGGTCGCTGCCCATGGTGCTGAAAGTAAACAGGATCGCCAGCGGCCACACAGGGCCCTACACATCACGTCCATGGGAACATCACCGCATTTTGGTCTAAAATACCACAGTACAGCTTGACTAAGCAGCATTTATTTGGATTATTCTGCAACAGATACGGTCATTCAGATGTTAAACTTTACTGAAGATGTGAGTCACACACATCCTGCAGCCGCCTCAGTGCCTCACAATTTGCACCCAGCAGGGAACCGGACCTTCTGGAGCGCCTGTGAGGCGCAGGCGCAAATGGCCCGAGTTTTATGAATAGTTTGTTTTCTAGAACAAAGTCCCACGCATGCGACGCGAAGACATGCAGACGATGATTTCCCCTTTCAGCCCAACATCCCAGCGTTGAGACCTGTTTTAAAAAAAACACCGCTCCTCCTCCAGATGCAGTTGTAGACTAAACTGTTGTCTCACTTTGTTGTCTCTGTGTCTGACGAACGAGGTGCGAATCCCAAAGGAACCTCCTCCTCCTCCTCCTCCTCCTCCTCCTCCTCCTCCACATCGTCTTGGTGCCGCAGCAGCCAACGCGGTGTGTGCGTCCTGCAGCAGCTGCAACAACAACAGCAACAGCAGCAGAAACGGCACCTGTCGTTTTTTTTTTGTCTTTTCCGGACGAGCTGATAAACCATTTTAGGAGTAAATCAAGGTATTCTCCGAATTAATTCTCGGCGGCGATCCGTAAATATGGCTTGATATTTTCGCCTCTTGAAAATTACGCATCGGTAAGTTCCTCGGACTTGTCTTGCACGCCTGGTGCTGCGCGCTTTCACTCACATCTTTGACTTTCGCTGCGGCTGATCAATTATGATGCGATATGTTAAAGTAAACATGTATTTCTTCCTACATGCCAGTAGTCAAGCTGGAGATGAATTTCGTGTGAGAGAGTGTTCAGCGTGCTAAACGCTTTTCTTGCTGATGTTTTTTTTTTTTGTGCAAAAGCGAAGGTCACCCACATGCATTGATGAATTAAAACGTGTATGAATGCGGGGAGGAAGGGAGAAAGGCAGGGCGAAATAAGCATATTGATGCTGCACCGCACATTAGGGAAACATGTGTCACTTGTAATTCTGTTGCATTGTTTTCCCCACAAACTGTTTGTCATTTTGCAAGCTGTATCTAAATAATAACAGAATAGCCTATATCTGCTGTAGATATAAACGGTTCTTGTAATGCAGCCTTTATGTTCGGTGTGATTACAGCACAGGGACATGCATTGAACATATTAACAAAGCTGTAAATAACTACAGTGAGGATTTTGATTGGCACACTGACAGACATGCACTCCCTTTTTTTAACAGATTAACACACTTGCATCTGGGTTAATTGCAAGCGTCCTCCTGTCTAACAGGGATCGTTTTAAAGTGAATTATTAATGCACCACCATGTTCAAAGGAATTCAACTCGCATGAGAAGGAAGCTGATGTGTGGAGACACATCGTTGAAAAAAAATCCCTTTGCAATAGCGATGAATAAATATGGAGAGATTTCTCTTCTCTTGTTTCCCCTGTGTATCTGCATCTGTAGACACACACACACACACACACACACACACACACACACACACACACACACACACACACACACACACACACACACACACACACACACATTTACACGACCCATAGTGATTCCTTTGCTAGTGTTAGTGGATGTGATTCCCAATCTTCCCATCAAGGGTTGGAGTCTGTTTTGGGGTGTTCCTTGTTCAGTGTTTGATCATGTCCAGTGCCTTACAGTTGGTTCAGACATTATTTATGATCGGAAATCCTCCCTGAATACTGTGTCCTATATAAAGTACTGGGTAAAAAAACAATACAGTGTGCTTTCTGCAAACCCACACATCTCCACTTCCTCCATTTTCATATACTGCAGGTACTATATCATTTCATTGTGTCCTTAAATTCCCATCACTTCAAAGCTCTGCAGACAGATACCGTGCTGAGCAAAGCAAAGACACTCTTGTTTTGATGATGGGCCCCTTCTATTGTTTCCTGCACCAGTGCTTCCTCAATACCAACGGCGTTTTACTTCATTCGGAGCCTCCAGACACATGACTGCTGTGACATTTTGGGTTAGAGGATAAGAAATCATGTCTGACAAGTTCCTCTCTCTGTCCTGTCTGTCTGGCTGAGTGTGTGTTGTTCTGTTTAAAACGTGCATCCCAGACAGTTTGATTTCCGTTATCCCTCCTCTAAATCTCAGGGTCTTTCCTCTGAGCACGGTCTGTCCTATTACTTGATAAAACATGCAAGAGATGCTTTAGAGGTAATTGGATTCGGTAGAGGGAAGAGACACAGAGAGGAATGTGTCTGTGTGTGCATGAATTAGCTTAGCTAGCTTGTGTGTGTGTGTGTGTGTGTGTGTGTGTGTGTGTGTGTGTGTGTGTGTGTGTGTGTGTGTGTGTGTGTGTGTGTGTGTGTGTGTGTGTGTGTGTGTGTGCTTTGTGTTTGCAGTGAAGCATTGTGTTTTCAGGATGCTGTGTGGATGAGTAAGCCATGGAAGGAGGGGGGTTGGGAGGTGGCGGGGTTTTAAAGTCTGACCCGATGCTTATCAATTTGATGGTCTTAAAGGAAATGTATTTGATCCTCCTTCATATGCTTTTGCTTCATGGTTCTGCTCTAGTTTAGAGTGCAGGTGATGACACATCTTTTGGGGTTGTATATAAACCTCAGTGAAAAAACATCAGTGGCTTCCTCTGTGATTTGATTGAGGGGGTTTATATGAGTGTAGGATTCTGTCAGGATCAAAGTATTTGTTGTAGGGCTGCAACAAACACTTTAAAAAAAAATCTTTTAATCGTGTCTTCTTGATTATTTATCTATAAAACATTAGAAAATAGTGAAACGTGCTCATCACTATTTCCAATATCCCACGTTAATTATGAAATTACTTATTTTGTCCAACTCGCATCCCCAAACCTCGATATACTCATTTTACTATCAGATAAGACAATGAAAAGCAGCAAAGCATTACAACTCTAACGTCAAATAGTGAATCTATCAGTCGACCAATCAATCGACCGCCTTCTTGTTTCGGCCCCGGTTTCCAATTGACCGTGAACTCTATTTCTCCAGTTTCATCAGTTGAATACTTGGGACATTTCAATGATGAAATATAAAGTCACAGCTGATGATTGGCTCTTGTGCCAATCAGTGATGTGCGGCGCAGCTGTCGGCGAGTGGAACGTAAAGAAAACTGATTTTTACCTGCAGTTTAAATTAATTCAGGCTTGAAGTTCTGGGTCAATTTTGGATAAATTCAGCAACTATGAAGCAACTATGAATGCGCTACTGCTCTGATTCGTGTCTGCGACTGGCTTCTTCTCCATAGCAACAGCAGCCGAGGCTCATGGGTATTGAAGTATTTTGAGCCAACTCCTTGCCATAACTCTACGGACAATACACATTTTCCCAGAAACAAATGTGAAAGTATTAAAACTCGTGTTGATAACATAAACCTGTGGGATCATGACGTTATCTGGAAAAGTCATGTGTCTCTATGTTAAACAATAGTGAGGGTGTCGTTTTAAGAAAAACACTTTTTAATAACTGAAAGATTTGAACTGCTATAGTTGGAAGAAAAGTAATAGTCAATACTCAAGTTTCATAAAACACAGAATCAACTAATAGTAAATGCTTTAAAAATGTTATGTGTCCACATATTATACTATCAAGTATCTGCATATTACTTTTCTTATGAAGGCTCCTACTAATAGAACACAATAATACGTATGCAGTTGCTGAACATGGTTGTTTGTTCTCTAACAGATCTTTTTTTCCTTTGTGTGTTGTATTTCAGAGCCCTTGATGCCGAAGTGTGGTCACACTGAGAAGAGAAATTCCAGTGCATCCCAGTGAACACACACACCCAGAGACACACACACACACACACACACACACACACACACACACACACACACACACACACACACACACACACACATATATATCGTGGAGCCTTTTGGATCCAAACCCTTCACAGGAGACAATGAGAGGCTACCTGCTGACTGCAATATTTCTGCTGCCTTTGGTGAGTAGTGTGTCTGCTTGTATCTACAGCAGGGGGGAGACCGGGGTCTATTGTAACACAATCCATTCGACCAATCAGAAACGAGCTGAAGTGATGATGACACTTACTCTCTACAAGCTCAGTAGGACTCTCTGATCAGGTTCATTTCACCCCCGCAGAGGTCTTCAACTAAAAACTGATTTTGAAGTATGAAAGTTACCTTGCGGTATTAACAGTATTTTCTTTCTACTGTGAAGTTAAGCTTTCATCATTATTATTCCTCGGTTATTGGTTACAAATTAACAATGAAAAATGGAGGTTAATATGTCTGTTGCGAGCTAGCATACAAGATGTTATCATGGCTGCAAGATCGGGGGCAAATGTGTTCCAGCTGCCTGCTAGCCACATGTCTCACTGTAAAGACCTGGAAATTGACATATTTCAATCAATTTAAATGTTAAATTACATTTTAAAAAGGGTGTTTTCAAATTAATTTGTTTGTTCTCGTGGCAGGTCATTAATAAACACACCTTTTGTACAAAATAATGTGTGTTTTGTATGAATTCAAACAATATATAATGACAGTGAAGTGTTAATAATAATAATAATAATAATAATAATAATAATATATATATATATATATATATATATATATATATATATATATATTATACATTAGAGGTGCTTTTATTTGAGATACAGTGTGATTCCAACAGAAACAGTTCACCACAAAATGTCGAGAGAGAAAAAAAAATAATGTCCTCGTTTTTGGAGAGATGTCTGCCTTCTCTCCAATATAATGGGACTATATGACACTCTGCTTACTCTCCAAAAAACACTTTTGAATGTCTCTTCTCAGAATCCATGAACCGGTTACTCAAGATAATCCACAGACCTTATTGTGAGAAGATGTGAAACTGCTTACCAAGTAGGCAAATGGACACTTAAATTAAATTTGACATAATAGGCTTGTTCTTATTATTGATAATAAAATGGGGGAGAGTGTTTAGGAGCATACAAGCATTAGCCCATTCTCTCTCATCTTCAGATTTTGTTTCTTTTCAATGCATGTACTCTTCCGGGTGTGTGCTTGTGATCGCCACTGGAAGCGTGGAAATCACCAAACGCTGCATCAGCACATCAGCATAAGTTGCATGTACACAGAACAATGTCAGATGGCCCTGCTGACCTGAGAGCTGCCGACTGCATCCATCTGCTGTGACTCACCTTCATTAGCCATCTCGTCGAAAATAAAAAAGCAAAATGGAAGAGTTGTGCAAGACGCGTGGGAGGTGATGCAGCACAGCAGCCGTTTCCCTGGTGAAGCTACACAGACACACACAATGTGTTTGGTTTATGTGCAAAGAAATGTAACATGATTTGGCTCTGACATCCCAGGTATCATCCCGTATCTATGAATTTAAAGATGGTGTCCTTATCATTTTATAATTGTGCTGATACCAGTCTAATGATGGTGG
This sequence comes from Myoxocephalus aenaeus, assembly GCA_038501785.1. Classification (NCBI taxonomy): domain Eukaryota; kingdom Metazoa; phylum Chordata; class Actinopteri; order Perciformes; family Cottidae; genus Myoxocephalus; species Myoxocephalus aenaeus. The sequence continues at coordinate 1,687,793 of JBAMJR010000329.1, forward strand.
CGAGGGAGACTATAATGAATTCACAATGTCACCTTGTAGTCACAAACGTCTCTCTCTAACCTTTAAGTTAAGTCTGCCCCCAAACATGTGTGCCGGGTTCCACCAGCTGACATCTTCGCACAGTGCAGTCGCAGTCTCAAGCTGACCTTCAGCGGCTGATGCGGCCGACACGTCTGCTCTGATGTACTTACTGTGTGTCAAAGGGGTCTGTACGCTGGGCCACTGGTCTGCAACGTCAACATTTGAGTTTTATTGTCTGTACTGCGCGGTGCTGTGGGAGCTACCGAGTTATCTGGCCCTCGAAAATAGCCTTGGGGAGGGTCCATTCGGAGGCTCTGCGTCCTCTAAATGGACGGTTTATCTGGACAGACATCTGTTCAATGGAGAGGACCGGAGTGACTGGGAAAGCTAAATGAGAAGCACACTTACAAATAAAACAAATTGATCTGTCCCCTATGTAGTCATTGTCCTGTTTTTAGCAGTCCTCATGCAACCTGGAATAGATGGCACCAGCTAAAGGTTTCTAAAGGTTGCACCAATAAAACTTAGAGGAATATCCATTATCCATGATCTTTTTCGACTCATGCTGGGTCTGGTCTCAGGGGCAGAAGGCCGAGCAGGCATCCCTCTCTCCCCTTAAAGGACTAGTTTGACATTTTTGAGAAATATGCTTATTTGCTTTCTGGCAGAGAGTTTGATTAAATGATCGATACCGCTCTCATATCTGTCTGTTAAATGTGACGCTACAGCCAGCAGACCAGCTAAGTACTGGAAACAGAACAGCTTTTTTCTGGCGGAGACCAAAGAAAACAAAATCTGCCGACTTGCACCTGTAAGGCTCACTAATTAAAAATGCCTTGCCGCTGTACAAAAAGTGTAAAAATAACAATTGTTTGTTGTTTTACGAGGGCTCGTGTGCAGGATTATTTCTTCCTGGAGTCTTAGAAATAGTCACAGGCATGTCTATGCCAATAAAAACAGCAGTCAATTTCAATTGTTATTATAGTATATAGTAGTATAGTATAACAAAAATAACATGCATGATCTAAAATCCAATAAATACATTAACGTAGAACCTTGCTGGGCTGTCTGCACTCATGCCAAACAGATATTTGTCTTCTGCATCCAACTATTTCTGGTTTCTGGAAAGCCTTGCCTCCAATATAAATTGGCTCCTAGCTTGTTACCTGCGGCTTAGCAACATGAATGCGTGCCACGGGTGCAAAGAGGTTTTTTTCTTTCAAGCAATGCCAGTGTGGGTTTCATTAAATAATATATGAAACCCTATTGACAACATGAAAAAAGTGACTTCTTTAATCTGCTCTTTTTGTGTTTGTTTTTGTTTAGCCAGCATGGTTTCTGAGCAGCGTCCAGCATTTGACAAGGGTTGTCTGGAATTTGAATCATTCATGCAGTGATTTTAATATTCTGCCCACGTGCGATAGAGAAAGGAAGTGAGTCCTAGGACATATTCTGTGTCAGTTGATGCTCTCTATCTTATCTAGGCAGCGAGGCCTGGATTGAATTCATATTGGAGGGCCGAGAGAGTGATGAGTCAGCCATGGCTCAGCGGGCTGGGACATATTGCACCGATCACCGTGAGAGGGAAGAAGGGAGGTTACATGAACGCTAAGGGTGCAACACAGAGATTGGCTTTAAGAGAGCGAGAGGAAGAGTTATGGAGAAGTTGATAGGCATGCAGTAACTCTACTACCTCCGGGTAAACTGTTTCCCTCACTACACCTACTCCACTGTATTTCAAAGAGAGGCAGAATATGGGGGTGGTGTACGAGTTTAAAAAAGGATTCGATTTGATCGCTCTAAAGTGGATTTAAATTTGCAAAATCTCTGGAGAACCACAATTTGGAGTCTCCACTACACAATCCCTGATCCACCACCAGCTTGTAAACTCAGGAAGCAAAGGAGAAGAAATATATAACAAAATGTATTTTTAAGAACACAGACCCATGATATCACTCGTGTGCACTAGTGTGCAGGATGAGTCATAACACACATTTTTAAATGTTACAGGAAGAGAGGGATTTTGGTCTTAAACAGGCTACTCATAAATGCTTTCTAAAATATTTAACATATACCCACAGACAGGTAACAATTAATGCAAGAGTCATATGCACAGATAACAGACAGTTATTCTTTACAACGAAAAGCTTATTTTGCTGGGTCCTCCTAACACACATAATTAGAATAAACTTAAGGTAAAAAAATAAAAATAAGGCACAAAATATAAAAGATATAACAGTATTGCACAAACATATGATAATAGTATTGCTCAGTGTATAAAGTGCACTATGCATTGCTACAATGTCCAATGTTCACCAGTGTTGTTCATGCAGTGATAAGTTGGTCTTTTTCTCTCTGTACTAATGTGTTTTGTTGCCCACTTGGGGACAGCAACAGACAGTTACTGATTTAAACATCAGATGTGCCTCTCGGAAAGAGCAAGAAGCTGGTTTTCAGAACACTATTCTCAACGGTGCGGTGTGTCAGTATAGTCCATATTTGTGACAGTGTGTGTGTTTTTGTCTTATTTTCTCCAGGTGGCCTCAGAGTCCGAGCACTGTCTCATTAAGCGTGAACATGAGAAATGCATGGAGAGGATCATGCTGCACGACCCCAGCGACGACCTTGACTTACGTAAGTGAGGATGTGTCCACAAGTATGCATGTGTATAACTCTCCTCGCATCATTCTATGTGCATCATTTGGCATGAAGCCACTGGTTTTCATGGCTCTGCTGCTGAGATGTAATTGTGTACATCTTGGGCTGCTCAGAAAACACATAGCTGCAGATGAAACACATGCATCTCATAAAAAAATTTAACTGTCCGCAAACAAATGACGAAAATAGGCTCTTTTTTAATACTCAACAATCTGTAATTGTTCTGTTTATCCAATCAGTTTTTGAAAAGTTCATAGAGGGACATGTAAGGATGAAAGAGTGCAGTGTTCTATCATGTTCATATTACAATCCATCACCTTGACAGGGTGCTATACAGGACAGACCATCTGGTGATATACAGTCCACAAACCAAATGTCTGCCTGTAATGTCACGCTGAGCTGCTTTCACATTTCTCACATACTTTTTTTCCCAAAAACACTGGAAACTTGGTGTGTGATTCCTGGAAGCAATTATTTTCTTGGCTATGGATTGCGGTTTTCATTTGTAACTACTGCAGGCCTCCCGCTGCTCCAAAGTAGCCCAACAGACTGCATCTCCCAGAGTGCACTGTGACTCATGGCTTCGATGACAGACACAAAGCTTTTTTGAAAAAAAACATGAAGCATGAAAGATTTAGAGATGTAAGATACCAAGTTAGAAGAGGAGAAGAGCTGGAAGTTCAACTTGTTTTTCATCTGCAGATCTTCAAGGTCTGGCCTTTAGTGCTACACAGCAAACTGCATCTGCTCTTTTCAGTGTTTTATCTAAGTTTTATTTTTGTTTTTAAATCATTGTTACATCACCTCATGCCCAGAGGAAGGTTCGAGCAGAGTTTTTTCTGTATAAATAACTAATGTGCATTAGTCAGTTCACTCTTGAATTTATGGTTAAATCATTTCTCTGCAACTTCTGCAGTTTGTTTTTGTGCCATTTTTAGACATGCGTGTCATCACACATGTTGGCCCGCCTCGATGCTTTGACCGATCCCTGTTTCCTCCTGTCCCTTTAAGAGAAACCATTCTGTGTTTCTGCTGATAGCAAATTGTTTGTCAGGAAATAAAAAAGCCTGGTTTGCAGAAATTGTGGGGGTTGAGAAAGTAAAAAAAAAAAGGGGGGACATGGAAACAATAAATAAGAGAAAGAAAAAAAAGATAGGTTGGTGGTGGTCTGCTGCTTTTAGCCTGGTCAGATGATTTATCAAAGCCCACTCTTAAAAGCATATTTCATGATTTATTTGTTATTATATTTTTAATTGAGGTGCTCTGGCCTCAGATTAGTCTGCAGGCCGTGTAAAATTGCTACATAATGATTTGCTGTCTGGTGCTGTAATCACTGTGTAGCTGAATTTAGCACACTGCTAAATGAATAGTTGATATAAAATGGCCCCTGCACAGTGTTTATTATTTCAGAATGAAATGATTTTCAGTCAACAGTTTCTCTAAAGCTAAATTAGATTGATTGAATGACTCATAACAACTGCACATAATCTAAACATGTATATGTAATAAAAAAGCTCATAATACCCTTCATACCCTTCTAGTGTTACATGACACAGGAGTAGTCCTTAATTGTAAGCAACTGGACTTTGTCTGTTTGGTCTATAAAACAATTCCATAAATCAGTTTGAAACTGATGAAGCCTCTTGAATGTGTGACATAATTCAATACTACAAGATATCCAGTGACCCGGACAAAAGAGAACCTAAACTAGGATGATGCTGAATTTAAAATACTGGGGGATTTTTAGCATGTGAAATATGTTTTATCTTTATTACAGTTACTTTAATAGGGCATGTAATTAGTCTAGCACACATTAAAACCAGGCGTGTGCATGTGAAGCGAGCTTGCAGAACAGTATCGGCGAGAAGAAAGGAATCCTTGAGAAAGAGCATTTCTGCTTCACATGCACAAATCATGGATGTAAAAAGAGAACTGGAGACCGCGTTGGAGTCGGGGACCCGTTCATTCTTATGAAAAATTGCTCAATAGCCAGAATAGCTTGACTGCTGGTTATGAAATAGAACATAAAACAATAATTTAAGCAAGCGCACTATCATTTCCTCGAACCTTGCCTCCCAGTCGGTGGGTATCGTTCACATGAACAGAGGAAAGAAAATAACTCTGCGCTTAGCTAATGGTGAATTTTGTTTTAATTCGGAAAAAAAACCCACAATTGCTTAAGAGCAATTTAAGGGTTTTCACTGGGAAGTTTATTTACCTCCATTTTTGGGGAGGCTATTTACAGTTGTGTCTTTCCCAATGTATGGGAAAATGTATTTCCGGGCCCTATGGCTTGATACGTGATGCACCTGAACGTTGCAATTCTTAGGTTTTGCCTAAATATGAAATTTGGAAAATGACTTTGTGTTGGACTGTTGGTCAGACAAAACAAGACATCTGATATCACCTTGGCCTTCAGGAAGTTGTGATGGATGTTTTTCACTATTTTATGACTTTATTGGTAAAACAATTAATTAAGAAAATAACCAACAGAAAGATTAATACAAATATTTGCAGCTCTATTTAAATTGGGCAGCTCATTTTTTTTTGGGGGGGGGGGGGCATTTGTAGGATTCTCACCGAAGCAAATGGATCATATCCATATGCAGATCTTTCCAGGGTCTCCATGACATGTCTTTCCTTTCCAATCAGTGTTTAAAGTATGAATGACAGAGGAGAAATGATCTCCGATTGGTATTCTGCCACCGTTGCACCTCATGAAACAAATCGTCCGATCAGATCAGCTTTAATGAGACAAAAAAAAGAATGGCTGTATGTGTTTGTGTGCACGTTCTCTGCGCTATGCATGCTACACAAGTATGTGTGTGGATGCCATGCCGTATCTTTGGAGCCCAGTGACCATTCAGTGTAGGATCTTGTGTGAGATAGCCAGTGATGCAGACAGAGTGCTTTATTAAGCCGGTTACCTCTGTAGCTCAGTGCGGCTCATTTGGCTCCGATTTGCCCTTTAAAAGGTAATTGGCTTCGTGTCCAGCTCACCAGACAGAACCAAAACAGATTAGAGAGCCAAGCAGAATGTAGAGAAAGGTCTGCAAACACACACTCTGTCTCTCTCTCTCTCTCACACACACACACACACACACACACACACACACACACACATGCATGTCCAGGAACACAAACACACAGATGCAGCCACACTCAAAAACAGCCCTCAAAATGCATGCGAGTAGACACACATACGGTTGGACTCGTACCCGCCTCTGCAGCATCATAAAAGCGCCCAAGCATAAGCAATGTGGTAAACCTGCAGAGATGGAGAACCAGAGAGTGGAGGGATGGGGAGTAGCTGGAGATAAAGGACATCATTGAAGCATGAAAAGAAAGAGAGAGAGAAAGAAGCTGTGAGGGGCAGGACTGAATGTAAGAACTGATTCAGGAAATGACAGAGGAAGCTGGACAGAGGGAGATCAAAACAGAACAAAAACAATCGATGGAAATGGGTTGAGTAACGTTTATTTTCCGCTTGTTTGGGATAAAACGTTCAGTTTGGATAGAATCAGATGGCATATGAATTATGCAAAGTATAGTAAATCAATAAAAACACAACAGCCCTGCGACACATCCTGCCTTCATGAAGGTTGTAATGTTTTTGCTCTAACTTTTTTACTCATTGACACACACACACAATTCAACAGGATGTACAAACTGCAGCTTCCAAAATGATCATAAAGTTGAATCAACACGTCTCTAAACACTTACAATATAAACTTAATGCAATTACAATGTATTGCAGGACTGTTGAATTAGACTCCATTCTCTTTAGCTTCAGGTGTAACTTGTAAGTTGTGTAAAAAATATAGTTTCAGCTAAAGTAAACCAATACACAACTACTCAACCCATCACAGCTAATGCCTGATGACTTCTCGCTCCAACGCTTGCACAAACACTCACCCCTCTGTATTACAGCTCTTACACTGCTCTGCCATTTAACTCCAGCGTGATTATCAACATCTTGTACTAAATGTTGTGCCGCCTTTCGAGTGCTGGAGGTGATATTCGGTTGGAGGCAGTAGGGGTGAAATGTAATTAGTAACAACAGCATGCTCAGTAATATGGAGACAAGGAGCTGATCATTGCTGGTGACTAAATACAAGAAGGACATTTGCCTTTATGTGTGTGTGTGTGTGTGTGTGTGTGTGTGTGTGTGTGTGTGTGTGTGTGTGTGTGTGTGTGTGTGTGTGTGTGTGTGTGTGTGTGTGTGTGTGTTTTGGATAACATCAATTTCAGTCTAATGTTTGTCAGTCAGGTTCAAGCAATAACACAAAATCCCTTACACACACAATCTTTTTTAAGTTTGATCAGGCAAGACTTATTTTTCTTCAATAAGTCTTGATGTCTTGACAGCATGGTGTTCATTTCCTATATAAATGATGGTCCCATTAGAGTAAAATAGACAATAATGCAGAGTGTGCTTTAGGGCGTGGCTACCTTGTGATTGACAGGTTGCTACCACTCCGTTGTCCTGTCTGAGAGTTGGTTGGTTAAGTGAGGCTGAGAAGGTGAATGACCTCCACTGGTCGATAACAATGGAGAGCAGGTGGCAGCTTGCTGTGAGGCTGCAGGCTTTTCTTTAGTTTGTTGCATTTCCTGGGCTTCATTTCTGTGCTCGCGCAACGGCGACAGCCATGGCTGGAGGCTTTATGTTTTCCGGTTGTCTGTACATCCGTGAACCCGACATGCTTCTTCCCGCCAAGCAACACCTTCTGCCCTTTATATGCGATGGCGGCGCCGCATGAAGATTAAAAGTGCTCATAAGTGCTCAGCTTTATGGAGCTTTATCGGGAGTTTCAGCTCATCAGCTTTGAGGAGTGCAACTTTGGTTCACTCTCACTGCTCTCATAGAGTCGTCTTCAGCTGTTTTCCATATGTTACCTCCCCAGCCGAGGGGGAAATTTCCACTCCGGTAGATGTTTCTCCCTCGCTTTTCAAAATCCAATCTTTGTCCCCCCTCATTTTTACAGTGGCAGGGTCTCTTAATGTTTTCCCCTTACTGTCCAGCTGCCAAATTAAAATGCAAAAGGATCTGAGTTGATAAAATAAAGTTGTTACACTCATCTGAGTCAACTTCAAATAGTACGGTTCGCTAGTAACTATGGGCTAAATTAACTTTTTTTGACAAGCTACACCACATGCTGCCTTATCTTATTACTCAGGAGAGATAATATGATTTGAAAACTGCCTCCACGTTAGCAATAGATTTGTCCATTTAGGTGTCAGGAAAATGCTCAATATCTTTGAAAATGAAACTCCTATACCTTATCATATAAATACAAATGAATTTGACTAGTGTCAGTATCATTTCAACACTTTGATTACAACATAAATGCTAACAGGAGCTCGTGTTTTTCTTGTTTCCTCAGTGTGTCCGTGGATGTGGGACAACCTGACCTGCTGGCAGGCGGCCAATCTTGGCGAAGTTGTGGTGGTCAACTGTCCAGAGCTCTTCCACGACTTCATGGACCCCGAGGATGGTGAGTGGATCAGCTGTGTCTCTCATTTAAATTTGATCTCATTTGTGTAAAGAAAAAATAAATAATTGCATTCGGTTCAGTTTAGCCCGAGGCCTATTTTTTTCATTTTCAGAGATGGGCAGGATCAGTCGTAACTGCACGGAGGACGGCTGGTCTGAACCTTTCCCTCACTATGTGGAAGTCTGCTTCTTCTTTGACAACAACACAAAACCTGTACGACCTTTTTAACCTCCTCTGAATTTTACATTTACATTTGTCACAGACATACATGACTAACCCCTGTGTCTCCAACATTAGGACACGTACTTTGCCTCGGTCAAGGCCCTGTACACAGTCGGCTACAGCACATCTCTGGTGTCCCTGACGACGGCCATGGTCATTCTCTGCAGATTCAGGTGAGTGTCACAGCGTCAGGTTTCTCAAAAGTGGTACATGATTTGAAAGTAGGTTTTTGATTCATGCTTGTTCTCTGAGCTTTCTTTAACCATTTGAATCCTAAAAATCGGAAATAAAATGTTGCCCAAACGAGAATAAGAAGGAAAAAAAACTGTGTGACAAAATGCTCTGGTCTTAAAAAAGGCGGGTGCTAAAAAGTGTCTCAATGAGACTGCAAGTCATCACGCCGACTCGTCCACCTTTACAGCCTCGTTTTGCTTCTTCTCATGCTCTCTCTCTCTCTCTCTCTTGTCTCTGCAGGAAGCTCCACTGCACCAGGAACTTCATCCACATGAACCTGTTTGTGTCCTTCATCCTGAGAGCCATCTCCGTCTTCATCAAGGACGGTGTGCTGTACGCACAGGAAGACGACGAACACTGCTTCGTACACACGGTCAGTAAAGACATCGGCTTATTGTATACTGCGTGGTCACTCAGAGGCCCTAATACACACACACACACACACACACACATACAACATACGTGTTGCCGGTGAATGGCTTATCAAAGAAAACAACTATGACCTAATAGGTTTATATGTAAACAATGAATGTTCCATACAGAAGACTAAATGTTTCAATAATGTAAAATTGAAGCAGATAATTGCAAAAATTACCCCTTTATCGTGTGATTGCTTCTCTGATTGCTGGCAGGTTTGGAGTCAGTATAAGAGTGTTTGCAGCGGCAACATGTTTTTCAAGATTATTGTTCATAGGTTCCAGAGAACATAATGAAAGGATTTCATCAAAGTGCAGCCTGGGAAACATGCGTGTAACGTGTGATCAACAGGAGGTTCGTAGACAGGGATTGAAACACTTCTCCTCAAGTCGTTACTGTTTGATGCGCAACTTTTGAAGCAACTTCAATCACATGCAAATGTTCGACCAAAAGCAAACACGCTTTAGATGACTAATATTCCCTGATTACAAATGCAGAACAAGCTTTTAGCCTTTGTCTGGTAGCGGCACACTGCTCAGTGTTGTTAAGCAGGCTTGATAAATAAACCTAATTAGCTACGCTAATGGCTTCAGCAAGGCCAGTGGAAATCGTCTCCGAGAGGCTCATTAACATATCAATGGTTACTCTGCCCCTTTACCGTCGTCGCTATGGCGATCACAGGTCACTATTGGGGCATTGTCGTGCCACGCTGTAATTGGTTGACCTCGCGCTCAGAATATGGACTCTTTCATTAACATGATGTCATTAGATTACCCACCTGACACGTATAGCCTATCATAGGCGGGTCCCTACTGTTGGCTGTGATAACATTTGTTGCACATGTTGAAGGTAAATGCAGCATTGTGCAGTTTGTTGCAGCCCGACGGTCTCTGTTTACGCCGTGTTTTACAGGAACAAGGACGTTTGTCATTCTTGCATTTATTGTCTTGAGCTCTTAAAAGAAAGGTTGATGACTAAACATGGATTCTACATTTTGAGGCTGCAGCAAAATGCTTTTACTGAGAATAAACCGAGAAAGCTCATTTCTCTCCTACATCAAGAGCATATTATACTTATAACAGGGTTCTTACGGTCATGGAAAACCTGGAAAAGTCATGGAATTTTAAAATGGTTATTTCCAGGCCTGGAAAAGTCCTTGAAAAAAAAAAAAATCCCAAAGGTTTTGGAAAAGTCACGGAAATGTGTCATATTCATGTGTTCATGTCGTTCATTTACGCTGAGTTTGAAATAATTAATATGCTTTTAAAAGAAAGACGTTTAAAATATAAGCAGGCATACATACAGGCACCTGTTCAATTTCTCATTAATGCAATTATCTAATCAACCAATCACATGGCAGTTGCTTCAATGCATTTAGGGGGGTGGTCCTGGTCAAGACAATCTCCTGAACTCCAAACTGAATGTCAGAATGGGAAAGAAAGGTGATTTAAGCAATTTTGAGCATGGCATGGTTGTTGGTGCCAGACGGGCCGGTCTGAGTATTTCACAATCTGCTCAGTTACTGGGATGTTCACGCACAACCATTTCTAGGGTTTACAAAGAATGGTGTGAAAAGGGAAAAACATCCAGTATGCGGCAGTCCTGTGGGCGAAAATGCCTTGTTGATGCTAGAGGTCAGAGGAGAATGGGCCGACTGATTCAAGCTGATAGAAGAGCAACTTTGACTGAAATAACCACTCGTTACAACCGAGGTATGCAGCAAAGCATTTGTGAAGCCACAACACGCACAACCTTGAGGCGGATGGGCTACAACAGCAGAAGACCCCACCGGGTACCACTCACCTCCACTACAAATAGGAAAAAGAGGCTACAATTTGCAAGAGCTCACCAAAATTGGACAGTTGAAGACTGGAAAAATGTTGCCTGGTCTGATGAGTCTCGATTTCTGTTGAGACATTCAGATGGTAGAGTCAGAATTTGGCGTAAACAGAATGAGAACATGGATCCATCATGCCTTGTTACCACTGTGCAGGCTGGTGGTGGTGGTGTAATGGTGTGGGGGATGTTTTCTTGGCACACTTTAGGCCCCTTAGTGCCAATTGGGCATCGTTTAAATGCCACGGCCTACCTGAGCATTGTTTCTGACCATGTCCATCCCTTTATGGCCACCATGTACCCATCCTCTGATGGCTACTTCCAGCAGGATAATGCACCATGTCACAAAGCTCCAATCATTTCAAATTGGTTTCTTGAACATGACAATGAGTTCACTGTACTAAAATGGCCCCCACAGTCACCAGATCTCAACCCAATAGAGCATCTTTGGGATGTGGTGGAACGGGAGCTTCGTGCCCTGGATGTGCATCCCACAAATCTCCATCAACTGCAAGATGCTATCCTATCAATATGGGCCAACATTTCTAAAGAATGCTTTCAGCACCTTGTTGAATCAATGCCACGTAGAATTAAGGCAGTTCTGAAGGCGAAAGGGGGTCAAACACAGTATTAGTATGGTGTTCCTAATAATCCTTTAGGTGAGTGTATATAAATGTTTATTCTTTTAATCAAACTATTGTCTCTCATTCATTTGTGTCATTTAAGGTATACTGTATGCTTTGTATTCTCATTGTTAGTTTAAATACTACATTTTCTCACTTTTTCATGTTTACACCGAGATTTCACAAAATGTTTGGTCATGGAAATTTGGTTTAAAGTCATGGAAAAGTCATGGAAATCCATTGGTCAGAATGTGTATGAACCCTGTTATAATTACGAGGGTCTCGCAACTGCCTGATGGTACCTTTCATAATTTGAGGTACTTGTTTGTTTGTTACTCTTCCACCAGTGTAACGCTGGTCACGCTTAGCATTACCGATACACTTGTAGTTATTTCACTAAAACTGCTTTCCGGATGTGGGTAAACGGAGTGCTGTCAGGATAACTTAAGGTCCACTTTAATGTTCATCTCCACAGTCAGACTAGTGAACACTGACAACACCATGAAACATCACCTCCATTCCAACCTTAATTATTACTCAAATTAAAGGTAACCCGCACTGTGTTATGTCGTTCCTTAGCGAACTGAAGGAATAGTACAAATATATGAATGTAGTTATCATTAATTAAAGGTAATCTACAAAATAACTCTTCAGAAAGATAGATATCATCTTCCCATATTGTCGCACGTCATTTGAAGTGAGAGTTCAGGATCACTGGTGGAATACATTTCCCTCCTCTTGTGTTTCCCCCGTGCAGGTGGCGTGTAAAGCAGTGATGATTTTCTTCCATTACTGTGTCATGTCCAACTATTTCTGGCTGTTCATTGAAGGTCTGTATCTCTTCACTCTGCTGGTGGAGACGTTCTTTCCTGAGAGGCGTTACTTCTACTGGTACACCATCATAGGATGGGGTGAGTAACCTTTTTAAGTAGTGAACTTCTCTTTCTGTTCACACTGTAAATTCAGCCATTTATGCCACAATTCCCACTCTCCGAAGTCATTTACTGACATATGTTTTTGAAAAATCTGATTTTTATTATCAATGTTGTGCTTGGAAAAGAGATAGCACAATGAGATATTTTTTATAAATTATGTATTCTGGATTCTCATCACGTATACTGTACATCTTCACCCTGAAGGTCTCATTAAAACTGCTTTCTATTTATTCATTTATGTGCCTCCTAACCTTTGAGATTTCAGCCAAACTTGCCAGTAAATATAATAAATAAAATAAGTATTAATAATAATAAAAGTAGTAATACAGTCTTGAGACAAACATTTCAGCATTCTATAAGTACACTAATAAATACACTATAAACAGGGTCACAACCACAACATGTATTCATACTGTTGTTACGGAATATGTAATGCAAACGAGAAGTACCCAAATATATAAGAGTATCATTATGACATTTGTACTGCATTTTTATCCATTGTTTTAATGATTACTGTTATTCCAGGAACTCCCACCATCTGCGTCACTGTCTGGGCAGTTCTAAGGCTCCACTTTGATGACACTGGGTATAACTCCTCTTCCAACTTTATATTTCCTCTCGGAAGAGGAAGAAATGCATGTCGACTGTCGGCTTTGTTGCTCATAAAGCACTTGAGAACCCACCGTTTCAGACCTTCGTGTCCAAATATTGTAATGATATTGTTTTATACAATTTAAGATGAAGAGGGGATTTGCAACTGCGGGTTTTGGGGGGCAATAGATCAGGGAATTAACTTACACGGATAATTTATACATGCTGACAATATTTTTGAAATCATTGAATAATTCTGATAAATTCCTTAAAAACTGATCATGTGTTGCATGGGATTAAGTAAAGAGGTGTCAGCTCATCTTTGTTTTTCATCATTTATTGTTCATAATACATGATGAACTACGCGAGTGTCGGCAAACAAGCTTCATTTTGAATTATTTGACTGATTTTTCTAAAAAGGTTAAATCATGATTTTAGCCTAGCTTCCATTTTAAATCCTCCTTTTCCTCTCCAACCCTTTCCTCCACCGTCCGTATTCTGCAAATGGCCACTTGCTTGACGTATTGCATGATGCTATTTTTTTTCCAAGAGCTGATAGAGAGTGTTGAATGATAATTGAAACGCACTGTTCTCCGCCTCCTCCAGATGCTGGGATACAAATGAGAACACCGCCCTCTGGTGGGTGATCAAAGGACCAGTTGTGGCTTCCATTATGGTAAGACAGAGGCTAATGTGTTCACTCCTTTTTTTCTTGTGTATTATTTTTTACACATTTATGACAACAAGATTGATGTGTTTTGTTTTCTCAGATCAACTTTGTCCTTTTCGTTGGAATAATCATCATCCTGGTGCAGAAGTTGCAGTCCCCTGACATCGGAGGGAACGAATCAAGCATTTACCTGTAAGTTATGAGCAGCAAATGCAGCAACTCCAAAGTTGTATGTCTTCAGAAAAATATGGCACGTGAAAAAAACAGTGGATTTTAAGAGCTCTAGTTAGCTGAGCATAAACAACCCTGCAGCGTAAACACATGTGAGTCACCTTTTCTTAAAGGAGAAGGCTGTCAATATTCACATTCTTTTCTTTTTATATTGTCAGTATATCCCATGAGAATATTGAAACAATGAACTGAGCCCACTACCAAGTATTGCCTATCTACAGCCTGATATATCTGACTGGATGACAGTATTTATTTTGGGTCAATCTTACATAGATTGTCCTGCTGTAAATACTCACCAGAGCCCCAAATGTGTATTAATCCGCAGCTAAAAAATAGTCCCCAAAATGTTCACTATTTCCTTCTATTTGAGCTACAACACTAATGTTAGCTGTTTCAGGGAATGAATGAGTCCTTAAAATAAATGTAACTGCATAAACAGATCTGCAGAAGGAGCACGTGGACTTGGGACCGAGAAGTATTGAGAGAAGGACTAAAACATTGTTGATTTTGGTCTTTTCATGGGATTTGTTGATAATAAGAAAAGTATAGAATATTTTTTTTTTTTTCTTTGGATCAGTATCTTCTCTTTAAATACACTATATAATGCTAATTGAGCTTTTTTTTTAAACGAGGCATGTAAAGTTTTTTATTTTTACATTCTTAACATCTGATGTGTCCTCTTAGACACTTTTCCGAATATATTAATTTGTAGTACCTGCGTGAACCTCATTATGGAGTTGTACTGTCGCCAGACATCACTCCTCTTCTGCTCCCACTGGACGGCGTCTTTTGAGGCTTTGCAGATAATGTCATTCTCATCTGTTGCTGAGACCTGTGCGTGCGTGACCAAGTGTGAAGTTGTGTGTGTGTGTGTGTGTGTGTGTGTGTGTGTGTGTGTGTGTGTGTGTGTGTGTGTGTGTGTGTGTGTGTGTTGTGTGAGACTGTGTGTCTGTGTCCCTAAAGACACTGTCTTTGTTGTATTGTTGTGTTGTCTTTGTGCTGTGTAGCAGCTGTGCTCAGAAATGCTTCAGTGAGCCCACACAGGCTGTTCAGCATTCGTGCAGGATGTCAGAGTTATCCACCATCACACTGTAAGTGTGCGTGTGTGTGTGTGTCCGCCGACACACATTTGTGTGTGTTCGTCTAGTGTCGACTGCATGTGTGTAGATGTGTGTGTGTTTTACACCAGGAGTTCTTTTTTTTTAATGGTCTCTGGACTCTTAAATGCACTTTCTCTCACACACCGATTTTTGTACTTCTATACTTGTGGGGACCCTCATTTGCACGCTACATCCTCTGGTCCCGAACCATAACCATCAAAGCTCCATGCCTGACCACAACCCTAACCCCGAAATGAAACTAAACTTTAACATGAACCTTTAAACCAAATCTCTCAAAACAGGCCTTTGAAGGTTCTGCCCAAAGTACTCACTAAAACTTAATTTGTCCTCATAATGATAGACACACAAGAATGTACATACACTTAGCATCTAGTTCATCTGCTTGAAAATTTAAAAAAAATGTGTTTTGACCGCAAAACAAAATGTTACACTTTTTGGTAATAAGAGTACATTAACTTCTATCTCAGAGTATGAAGCTTTGTTCTGCTCATCGAGGACCCCTGGGGGTCACTGGACCGCACTGTAAAAAACACTGTGTCACACATTTGTGCTTATCATCATTTTAAGGTTTCATTTGTTGTTTGTTTCTGTGTATTTCCATTTGTTATGTGTATGTCAGCCACTACTGCATGATAACAAGATAATGATGACAAAGATAAGATAAGGACACAAATGATACTCTATATGAACACAGGGATAGATTGTACATGTCCATAGTTTTGTGTTTCTCTTCTCAGTCTTAATCTCGGATTAGTTCATTAAATCTAACCTCAGATTTAAAGGATAAGACTTGTGTTATTCTATATTTTTAATTTGTCAAGAAATCCCCAAAAAGGACCAGAACCAACCATGTTCAAAAACACGATTTACTTTCTGATTTCCTGACCACATCCCCATATCAATGTGATTTTACTGATAAAAAAGTAAATAATTAGTGCTCTAGTGAGTATTTAAGTTAGTGAAACAGTGTATGTGAAATTAATTTATTTATCTATAAACTACAGGCTCCAGGTTTATCGTGATAAAGAAGCAAGTGACCCGGCTCATTAATGTCTTTACAATAGTTTTAGGACAACAATGGAGTTCTAATGAAAATATGAATAAGATATTAGATACACAGACAATACCTGATGGTGGGATAAATTAATTGTTGATTGTGGTTTTTATGGTTTTTATGGGAATTGTTGACAAGAAGAAATATAAAGAAAATATCCTCCGCCTTATCCTTAAAAGTGAACACTAAAAAGAATCATAAAATTGTGACTGAGCCTGCATTTCAAACATTTGCCTTGAGTGAACTTGAATATTAAAACTAGTTTACAACAGAACATGTGTCATAGCATTGCATCAGTAGCTCTTTTCTTGCATCACAGCCAGCTGACCAGCATCAGTAACACATGACTTATTAAACTATGTGTGTGTGTGCGTGTGTGTGTGTCTGTGTTTGTGTGTGTGTGTGTGTAGGCGTCTGGCGCGCTCCACCCTCCTGCTCATCCCGCTCTTTGGTATTCACTACACTGTGTTCGCCTTCTCACCTGAAGACGTCAGCAAGAGGGAGAGGCTGGTCTTTGAACTGGGACTGGGATCCTTCCAGGTACGCTTCAACGTCCACTTTCAATTTCAGAGAATTACGAGATGACGAATGAGGGAACATAATCGGATGATAAATAATCTTCAGGAGAGTGAAGGCGATATTCAAACCTCTTCTGCCCTGGATGTTCACAGCTATGCAGCGAGCTTTACACACGTCCAATAAAGACTGAAGGAGAGCAGTTGGCCTTTAAAGTTTCTCAAAGCAATTGCGGACCATGTTGGACAACAAAGTTGATGACAAATTAGAAGAAGATGAAAGCTATTGCAAAAAATAATTAGTATAGCAACAAGGAAACTTGAGTTAACAAACATTCGCTACATCCAGTTGAGGATTTGCTGCTTTTCTTTGTCTTATTTGATAGTGAACTGATTTGTTGGGGGTGGGGCTGGGAGGCTTGAACTGTTGTTCAAACAATACAAGCGGTTTGAATCACTTTTGGGAAATTGTGATAGGAATTGTAAATCTGTTTTCCTATTTTGTAGTCAGTGTAAGCAGCCATGAAATCGTTCTATATTTTGTTGCCAATTTGTATACATTAAATATTGGGAAACGACACCTCTGCAACAATCAAAATAACAAACACATATTTACAGGGAAATTTAACCTTTTTCTGAACCAGCAGCTCTAGAGTCGGGTAGCCATGACGTGGTCTTTACTGATGGCACTTTTTACAATTCCTGGAAAAAATTTCAAACGTTTATGTCCTTCAGCACACTATACTTTGGAGCACAACTTTGACTAGAGATGGCTGAACATTTTTAAAGTATATTCATCTCCACAGTCCCTCTTTTTGATTTTTCAAAATGAAAGCATGTTTCAATCTCAAGCTGTTTTTCTCTTATTTGTGTTCTCTTTTCTCCTCCTCAGGGCTTTGTTGTAGCTGTCCTTTACTGTTTCCTCAATGGAGAGGTAAGCATTTGTACCTATTCATAAACAGCTTCCCTTTGTGATATTTGACACTCATTAATACCCAAAAATGCTCTTAATGCTATTTCTGATGATCATTGCACCTGAACACATTTTAGGATAAATGTCTCTAAATACTGCAAACAGTAACACTTTACTTTAAGCCCTCTATTTAACATGTATACTATATCAAAGTAAAACACACTAAATTACATATAACAGTCCTTTTCAAAGATACATTTATATATGCAGTACAACTTTGAGCCACAAAAGGGAGCCTGAATGATCATATACTGAATACTGAAAAGTGTAGCCTACTTATAACATTGCATCTATAAGATGCAATGTTATAAGTAGGCTACACTTTTCAGAACAATATGATATGTAAGGCTAGCATACATTCTATTTGTTCAACTGATGAGAGGAAAACACAAGAGCTTGTTAACTAAATGCATTCATGTTGTCTCATTTATAAAGTATTTATCATGTGTATATGTTATAAATCCCACATCAAATTAAATTGTGATTAATCTAATGTTAATTATTAAATCTAATTCTAGTATGTGCTTCATTAAGAAATAAACAACAATGCATTATATTAATATAATGTGTATGATGAATATTACATTTTGGTACAACATCCCCAAGCAAAAATAGCTACCCCTGATGAAACGTTCACATTTTATGAGTTTTACATATGTTAACAAGTTCCATAAGAAATATCCACTTCATTGAAATGACTTTTGATTTCAAACACAGTTTAAATCCCATGACTTCCATGAGTCTTACACACAACAGAAGCAGTGTGCTAATGACAGACAACAACCAAAAGGTTTTGACAAATGAATATTCATTTTTAAAAAGTGCTTCTGTAAGTCCTGTAAGAAAAATTATATTTGTTCTCAAATTAATTAAAATAAATGGACAATCTAAACATATTGAAACTACAATACAGTCGTGTTGCCACAGTGCTGAAAAAACATGTCCTATTGTCAACTGACCTCTGATCTAATAGATGAAGACTTATTTTATGTGATTACATCTTTGCTTTATTACATTGTCAATCCTTCACTCACTGTTTACACACCAATTACAAATGCTTCACAGGCATTATAACTGTTAGCCTAATACATTAATAATACGTTAAAGTGTCACCTACACAACGTAAGTGTACTGTACCTTATTGTGGAGCTGGTACAGCTTAAAGTACATTAAAAAATGACCTTGTGAAGTTTCTCCCTGAAGGTGCAGTCGGAGATCAAGAGGAAATGGCGCAGCTGGACCGTGAACCGGTACTTTGCTGTGGATCTGAAGCAGCAAAGGCACCCTTCGTTGGCGAGCAGCGGAGTGAACGGCGGGACTCAGCTGTCGATCCTCAGCAAGAGCAGCTCTCAGATACGAATGTCCAGCCCGCTGGCGGAGAACGCCAACATCAGCCTCCCGACCTGAGCGTCTAAATTGGCAAGAGTCAACTTCAAGGTGCCGTTCCATTTATGTACATCCAGAATAACCAGAGCAGACCAAAGTGGCCCCTCATACCTCATTGCATTTTGTAGTTTGGCCTTTTGAAAATGAGGTATTTCTGAAAGCATTTACTTGAGATTCATTAGAGGTACATAGCTGACTTTCAAACTTGATCGTTTTATTTGACTATACGATACAATTGAATTTATTTAAGTATTTTAGTTGACTCTGTAGATTGTGAACTTTTCTAATTAATGACAGTTTTTTTTTTTTTTAACAGGCAAATTCCATCCCATAGATTAAAACAGAGATATCAGAAATTAAATTCCTACCAATGTTTTAACTTAAATTTAGCCCCTATTATTGTTTAATGTATTAATAATATCAATGTAGAGTTGGTGCCAAAAAACAGTACTTGTTGTAAAAAAGCTAACAGTAGTGAAACATCTAATGTAGGGGTCATATTTGACGGTCGGTGTGTCAAGTAAATGTGCTTCAAAGTGCCATACAGGTCGCCTGACTGGATCTTATCTCACAACAGTCCAAAGTGAAGTAACAACCAAACGTTCGCCTTGCTTGTAGAAATGCTCATTGTTTAAATGTTTCATCTTCAATTTAAACATGTTTTTTTACAATCAGCCGTAAGTACAGAGTATGTCAAAAGATATATTGAGAAAAAGAAGAAAAAAAACTCATGGATTTTTGTAAATAGTTACTCTTGTTGTTAAGATCAGAATTTCTTTTATTTTGCATAACGCAGTATTGTAATGACCTTTTCAAACGAAAGGAACTGGAGCCCAAATCTGTAGACGTCATCACATATCCTGAGGACCCTGAAGGTCCTGCCCACTATATTCTAAATGATTTGTTTATACGAAGTTGTGAAATGTCAGATACAACATTTCAGGAAAGAAGAGCATTTTTCTGCTCCGTTAAATTATCTTTATATTTGGAATATTTATTTTACTTTTTTATTTTTCTTGTAAAACACCAGATAGATTCACGTCTTTAGACTTAGAGGTACTCAAATTAACCCATACGAGAAGGTCAAATGTGCTCGCAGCTCGAAGAAATGTGTAACTTTGAATGAGGGGGTCATTCAATGACGTATTGTTTTAAAGGCAAAACGGTTGGGAACTAGAAGAGATCACGTTACATGAGAGAATACAACATTTTTATAAAAAAAAAAAAACTTAAAATCTCCTCTTTGAACTGATTTATCCTCACAGCTAGTGTCAGTAGTTTCCTCCAGTTAAATTTCCTATCACCGACTTGTCATTAACATTCTTGCAGACTGAACATAAATGTGCCATTTAGTGGATGTTTCCATCCAAAGTTCCTCATAGTGCCATGAGTTCATATGTACAACATGTTATCATAGACGGCAAGAATCAAACCTTAACATGCTCCTACCGATAACAGGACTCTTTGTCTTTGTCCTCTTCTCTCTGAGCGTCAGCCCATTGTGCCATATCAGATTTCTCTTCATTGTGATTTTGTTTTAATAAACCACCTCCTACTCATATTCCAAAGTGCCTAGTCAGTCACAAATAGCTCTCACTTTTATTTCCAATACAGTGAACAGATATCTTCAATTTGTAGTAAGAGTCATTTCCTGCAAAGAATGTACAGAGTGGCGTGTTTTTATTGTGGAGAAAAGTTATGCTGTTGTTGTTTTTGTATTGTATGCTCAGAAAAAAAATGTTTTGCTCATTTATTGGTGAAATTCTTTAAGATAAAATAGTCCTGCTGTGTGTTGTTTTTCTTCTTCTTTTTTTTTGTCATGATGAGTTTGAAAAGACTTAAGTATTAGCTCGACATAACTTCTGCTTGATTTGACCTCAGGGTTACAACTATCATCTATTCAAGATGAGTCCGTTACGATTCAGCACCAACGTCAAACACATACACAGCTTCAATACAATACTTGTTCTAACAGTCAACACAAAAATGCTTTAATGTAACAGCTCTTGACAATCGCAGTGTGTTGTCCATTTTTTTCTTTCTCTCTCTTTTGTTTGTAAGCTAACAAACAAAACCTGTCCAGACACGGAAAGGATTTAAGATGTGAAACAATGTGTACAGGAGGATTTATCCACAATATTTAATCAAGATATTTATTTTTTTGTACTGTCATTTGAGTGGATTATACGATTGTAGTATCTTAAAAAGGTGAATTGACAATTGTCGAACAGAAAAGGATGTATATTTATTTCCCATGAACCAGTGCCATGTGAAATGACTCAATGTACACTATACATGCTTTCTTATGTGTAATTTAGTTGTATGCCTGATGTATTGTTTCATTACTGATATTGACTCTTGGTGCCATAACTGATGAGATGTCTCATTTCTAATTTTAAAGAAAACAAAAAACACTCACAGGAAATTGCTGTCCAAAGCTGCAGAGGATATTGTGAGAGAGCAAAGATATAAACTCTAAAAAGCAAGATAAAGCATAAACACTACTGAAGAAGAGATGCATCGGATTTATGCATCTGCTTGGCTGCTTTTTGATTTAAAAAAAAAAAGTGTGTGACAAGATACTATCAAGGGAACTAGAGCCAGAGGTAGACTTTTTTGTTTGTTTGTTTTTTATTAGGAAGGTGTTAGAAGGTGAAGCAACTGCGGCAGATAAAACACAAAGTGTGTACGAGGGTGTGATAAAAAAAAAAAAACACTCTGCTGCTGCTTACGTGTTCTATCACCAGCCGTCACTCTGAGTCTGAATCAGCTCAGATGGAAACGACCATGTCTCAAAGCTGTTACTGTCTGTGAAAAGAGGAGCACAAAACTCCTTTCTTGACTATGTCGGTGCTGTACACCTGTTTACCACGAGGTGGCAGCAAATAGTTTTAGTTGGGGGAAAGTTTGACTGGCAATGATTGGCTTTTTGAGCCTTGTACTTTGACATTTGGATGAAATAGGTAGTGAGGCACTTAAATGCCACATGCTTAACATTGTTCACTTTTGACAGCATTGATTTTTTTTATACACAAATCAATTAACGAGTTTGATTTTTCATAATGAGGCCAAATGTGCTCCCTCTAAATACCCCAAAAAATCCTTCCAGTTCACTTTAGTTTCAAAACAAACTATTTGAATTTCGAAACTTACTGAGATATGAGGAAATATTGAGAATTGGGGGCACCTTTTAGTGACCGTTTCTCTCTCCACAAACACCTCTTCTTACAGTTTAGTTTAGTATTACGGAAGCACACTAATCTTTATGTGTGAAAGAAAAACTCTTGACGAGTTTTCTGAAAGCAATAGTTTTGACATTTTGGGGAAATATGTTCATTCGCTTTCTAGCTGAGGGTTTGGTGAGAAGATCTCGATACCACTTTAATGTCTGTACGCTAATTATGAAGCTACAGCCGGTTAGCTTAGCTTAGCACAGAGACTTGAAGAGGGAGGAAGCAGCTAGCACCCACCCCTTTGTTCCCAGGATCTCAATCGTATAACCCTGTATTTTCTCCCAGATTATGGTAAATTAAACTAAATAAAACTTAACAAAATGACTTAGTTATGTTTAGGCAACACAGTTTGGTTAGGTTGAGTAAAAACATCATGGTTAGGCCACTGTGGAGATATCAATGTCTAAAGTCAAAAAAACTATTTGCAAATTTGAAGATGTTGGTTTCAAAACTATATTCGGTGGAGGATTCACAACATACATCGAACATTTAACCCAGGTGGGAAAAAATTATTACTGAGGAAGCTTTAAAAAGTCTTTGTCGTAATAAGGTGACATTGATTGGGGAGCATCGTACCCCGGCTAACGACCAACTCCCAGCTAGAAGTTATTGGCTAACTAATAGCGACCTCATCTCTCAAAAACAGCTAGCGAATATTTGGCGTATTTCCCAAAATGTCAAACTATTCCTTTAAATGTAACTCTTCTCAGTGTGGCATATCTCTGTGTTTAAATGCCTTTTCTTTGGCAGTTGTGCGTGTTGAGCCAGTTTTATCAAGTGTGTGATTTCAATTGATTGCCAATGAATTTTTGAATGTACCGATGTTACTCAGCCGCTCTTAAATGTCGCCTGCTATCAATTTGCCATGGTGTACAAACGATGTCTTTTCTTGATCATATACAATGCACTGTATATGTATATTTTCGGCACACAGGTGGACCTCTTGATGAAAACCTGTAATGTTTGTGACGGTGTTTTTGTATGTTTATGTAACCGTTTTCAGAGTGTGTGTGAGTGTGTGTGGAAGTTGGAGCAAGTGTATTCTGTACACATGCACATAATCACAAGCATTATTAACGAGGATATACGTAACTTAAATGTCAAAAGAATATCTATGAAGCCTCATCCATATTATGTTCTACTTGTGACAGTGCGTCATGTGTTACATGCGTTCTGGTGTCAAACATTTATGTCCCAGGTTGTGTACATTTGACTGCAAAATAAATCTATCTGTTGTACATTGTTGCATTTCGAGATTGTTCTTTAACTCAGCTGTCCCATCCATTGACAGTGTACATATTTGGCATTTTATGGGTACCATTACTTTGTTATAAGAGGAAATTATCTTGTACAAACATTTATGGATGAATAAGTTCCGTTTAAAACCAATTATCTTTAATGTAAGGATTATGAACCGTCTAACAGACCAATTTGCTGCTTCTCTAATCTCATCTAAATTAAGGTACATAACATTTATGAACATCTCGCTCCAAGCATGTTCTACCTAAAAAAGAAAAAAACAATCCTCCTACATGTGTTGATGATTACTAATGAATATACTCATACACAAAAACAGAGCAGTCAATAGGCTACTTCTCAAACCACATGTTTAATTTATGACTGTGCCCTACAAAGGCTGACCCTCACTAAATCCACAAGAACAATAGAAACAGTATATTCAGTGTAAAATAAAGTGCAACAATAAATCATATTGTGTAGTGACAATGACCATCAAGGTGCCTGATGGAACAGTCCAGTGCATGATTCATGGATTCAACCAATATTGAACACAAAACCCAACACAGTGTTTGTGAGTGCAGGTTTAACAGACATGTTCAAGGCCGAATCACATTTCCCTGTTCTTGACAATCTATCGTGAATGGTTGGTTTTAACATGTTACAGGCCAAATGTAGTTATTACACACCCTCATTGATTTCACCAAATCCACCCAGCACCCCTTCGCCCACCCACTCTCAACAGAACCAGAAAATTCCAACACATACAGTATGTGTATCTTAAAACACTCACTATGTCAGTTAAAATGCTTCATCTTGTCACGGTACCTTTTGGTAACACATTAGCGTGTAAATGCCTGGCACAACGTTTTGTATACATTTGGTATCTCCTGCAATGCAAGAAATTAGGATTATCACATCTGGCAACAGCATAAAACAATGATGTGATGAAGAAATAAATCAAGTTTATGAACATTGACAAATACTGCGTTTCAAATGGTTTCAGATGGCTCATTAAAGCAGACAACTTGTCTTGTAAGACATGACCTACTCAATACATAGCAGCTTCACGCACAGCTTTAAATACACGTTACACTTTCCCAGATCGTCATAATTTAAAACCAGTAGGTGACTTGCTGCACAAAACATAATTAACACATCAGGTAGCTCTTATCAGTCCTGCACATATGTTCAGCCTGCACCGAAATAGAGTAACTGCCTCTGTTCAGTGCAGCGCTAAACAGTGCAACAAGTCAAGCTCATTTCATATCATTTTCCACAGCGGTGTCCTTATAATTGTTCATTTTTGTCCCACAAAATGACGTTCCCATACAAGTAAACTGCACTCTCAATTATGTTTTGAGAGATCACCATCACCGTTTTTTTTAAACAGTTTGAAACACGTGGTTAACGTTGTAAATTGAAACAAAGTAGTTTTTGGGTGTTTTTTTGCATCATTTTGTCAGGTTTAGTAGAAAACAACCCATTTAAACTCCTCAAATACCTACGGTTGGAAAGTGCCCCTCAGCGCCTCATCCAGATGCACCAATGTAGACTCAGCCGCGTCATTATTAGACTCTGAGCAAATTATGTAGTGAGCGAGATAGTCCACACGGGGCAGCCTACTTGGGAGGTGGATGGGTCAAACAAACACAGGACTTTTGAACAGGAGACTGCTTTTCCTGTCCCTTGCAAAACTAAAATGAAAAAAAACTAAAAAATGAAAATGAAAAAAAATTCAAGTTAACGTCAACCACACTCTTTTCTGTTGCCTAAACCTAACTTCCTGTGAAGACAGAAGTTTATTTTTTTTAAACTCACTTACTACACAGACTCACTGCATGAACTGACACGGCGTCACTGAAGCACTTGGTTAGGTTTAAATCAACAAAACTACTACTACTACTACACCCTGAACTCATCTGAAAGTTATTTGTGATACGTCGAAAGCAAACGTAATCCACGCCTAAATACGTTTCTCTGGAAACGTACTTCGTAATGCCGTTTCATCGTATGGGAACGTAACTTTTTGCAGAAAGGACTGCTGTAAACAAAACCATGTTAAATCATCCTTCCACAAGTTCTCGGGCCAGCTCTGCCTCCTGTATGCTGGACACCGCATGGACCACGGCGTCGCCGCGACATCTTTACAAATCAAGCACCAGTGTTCCTTTACTTTTTTGTAACTTTTGGTGGTAACCATTATAGAAGAAACTGTGATTTAACTAAAACGTGTGATGTCATGGCCATAGCTGCGGCTGACATTGATGATGCATTTATTAATGCACCATTTCCTCAATCACTCTCCTCCCACAGAAGGGTTGTTGAGTTATTGTCATAAGCAGTTTGAGGACTGCCTCTAGTAGTTTGCTTGACATTCTCTCTACAACTCTCTTATGGCTGGTCTCTTGGAAATCAAACTGAAGAGATGTTTCCGCTAGAAGGAGGTCGCCCACGGGCTTGAGCTGTTATCTGACTGATGCTTCGCTTCGCCGGCGTGAGATGATTTCGATTGCGACACTTCCACAGCCATCTCCGCAGCTCTGTTTGGACCTGCAGACAAACGCATGTGTGTGAACAACATACTCGGAGTGAGAGAAACAGAAAAAAACTCTTTGGCAGATAATGTAGCAATACAAACTAGTAGAAAGGTAGAGTACAAATGTTTCAGCTTTATGGAGTTTGTTTCCTCTCCGTCTGTCTGTGTATGATGCATGCTTGAACATTTGTATCACATAACTGTCACATACAGTCGCTTACCTCTCCATTCATGAAACAGTAAAGCAGTGCCACCACAAAACCCTGCAACACAAGAGACATGATGACATCCTTATATAGACACTACTTAAATTACTACAGTAGGTGCTCATGATATATGTATACTCTTATATGTATAGCTTTAAAAGATATACGGTTAAAGGTATCTCTTTTTCAGATATTGCGATAATCTTTGGTCTGATTTTAAGCTTGAACTCAACAGTTCAGATCCAAAGATGTTCCCCAATTTTACACACCTCAAGTGACAAGACGACATTTGAAAGTATTAATATTTTCACAAGTGAATATGCAGTGACAAACAAATGACCTTTTATCTGAAACAAATGTTTATGCAAATTCATGAATAGATAAATATTGCCAGCCTGACGAGTTGTTCCAAATTCTTTTAAAATTAAGGTAGACTTTAGTTAACAGTGGCAACCAACATCCTTGGTTAAAGTTTAGTCATTGCCCATCACTCCCTCCCTCTATTGGCCCTTTTCACAGCAGCCATTTTGACATGTCACAGCAGGGTGAACACCGGTGTAATTAATAAAGTTAATCATTGTCACATTGTATTTAGGGTCAAAGCCATTCCAGCAGTCAGCGTGCACGATACCAGGACCCTGGCCCACCTGCAACAGGGCCACAATTAACCTTATTAATTACACCTGTGTTTACCTTGCAATGACATGCCAAAATGGCTGCTGGAAAAGGACCTGTCAAATGTTGAATGAAGACATGAAACATGCCCCAAATGAAGGGTGTAATGAAGACCCTCCACTCAAATGATTGGAGTATACACTGTTTCCTCGTGCAGTCAAATAAGATGCAATGTGTTCAAGTAATTTACCTCTTGTGTCTCCTCTCCAGGGTATGTTATCTAAAAAATAAAAAGAGTCCCTGGGGTGCCTGAGCACCAATTTAAGGTTCCGGGAGATACCACGTGAAAATTAGTAGAGGGGGGTTTGCTATTTTGATGTGAAGTTGATTTCCCTCTTTCGGGCTTTATATGATCTCTATGGTGACGTATGGCACCAATAGAGATCATGCAGATAATTGATATTAGCGGATAGGAATGTATATAAATATATGTATTATCGTATAGGTACATGTGTGTTCAGGGGAGGGGCAGAGTTACCTGTACTGTGGTGGGGTCGAGGGCCTAATCAGTAGCAGGCTATATAAAGCTGCCTCATGCCATAGAGCTGGGTTCATTGCTGCTGGGACCACGTGCTGCCGTGGTACACCATGACTGTCCTGTTTGTCGTAATGTTGGTGAAATAAACACCTGGTTGGCCACCATGTAAACCTCTGCTTCCGAAATCCAGCCACTATATGGCCATCCTAACACAGGGTTAGGTGTTCAGACTGTATTTGAATTATAAGCCTTTTTTATGGCAGACATTTTAACAAGTCCTGGTAGGAAATGATTTGTGTGCTTATGTCATGACTTACTGGGACATTTGGGAATGCATCAGAGCCATCGTTAGTGTTATTAGTAACACCTGCAAATATCCTGCAATAAGTCAAAATGTCTGCAGTGAAAAATGAGCATCTTTGGAGCATCTTACTGTGAGCAATTCACCTTTGACTTGTTTTGTGATTTGTCTTGATATAGTTTATATGTCTGGACTTTTTATTCTGATCCCTCTTTATTGCTTTATACCTGAAAGGACCCCATGCCCAGCTCGATGTACAGTCTGGCTGCCACTCCGGTGTTCTCGGGCAGGAAGGCGAATACTGTGTAGTGCATCCCAAACAGAGGGATGAGGAACAGTGTGGATTTAGCCAGTCTCCTGAGGTAAACAAATAATAAAGGAATGAAAGAAGAAAGGCTTGACGGCAGTCCAGATAATGTTACGGCACAACCTCGAGCTAATCCACCACGGAAACACATTTTATCAATCAGCGATAAGACTTTCATGAACACATAATCTTCTGGCTGTTTCACATAAGAGATTTATGTATTCTTTCTCTTATCTTTCCTGTTTTCAGTATCTTTGCTCTTATTTTTTTACGTTATCTTTTCTTTGAGTCGGTGGCTCATTTTGGAAAAAGGTCAGGATTCAGCAACTTTGAATCAAAATGTGATGACAGTTGTAGATTTAATTGCTTATATTGTCTGGCCAATGCCAATCAAATATGATTAAGCAAATTAACTGAGTTTTCTTTTTTTTTCTAACATTGTTTTGCTGACTAACAATAAATAATAATAAGCAACCATCAAAGTTAAAGACAAATCATGAAGATTAGAATGTTTCCAGGAGCTTTAAATTGAGATGCATCATCTCAACAACACAAATCAGAAAATGTAGTAATAATAGCTTTTTACAGTTTCTCACCTTTTATCAGGGTTAGTCTCATCAGTGTTAGTTTTAAATGCCAGAATGCATTATAACGCCAAGTTTCATCAAAGGTTCAGCCTTTCAGATATAAAATCAAACTAACCTTTAAAACAACACGTCATCAGTGGAATAGATTAAAATGTCAAAATGCAAAACACTGATGCATTGTGCATCGAAGATTAGTTCAAATCAGATTATTGATGATGTGTAAATGTTATTTAATTGTGGGGACATTATAGTATTAAGTCATCGTTTGAAATGAGTATCCCCGTTTTAGTCTGTTAATCTGTATTAAGTTTATTTTTTCATGTCACAGATGGTAAATTTGCTGCAAACATTTTCTAGTGGTCTAGAATCTCTTTAAAACGTAATCTATCGCAGATCAATCAGTGGTTAATCTAATCCCCAGTAGAGAGGTCTATATTGTGCACATCATATTCAAATCTTAAACGAGGACATGACAATAGTCGTCTGGATATTCTAAATAACAAAAACAATCACTCTTATCAGACATACCATTTTGGCTACTGGAAGTTTTTTCCTTTTTTTTTTTTTTTTTTTTAGGCCCATAATAGGATTGCGTTTGTGCCTTTTGTGTTCATGTGTCTGAATCAGATTGAAGTTTGTAAGTCATTGATTGAACTGGTGGAACAATCCTGTCGCACGGCGATAGAGGAAACGTCTATTTCGGGCAGCCAATGTTATTTTTAGATGCTGCGTTCATTGTTAATTCAGCTGAGCTGGAATCTAAACCAACCAAATGTCAAAAGGAAAGAAGGATTCACTCGGGTAAAGAAGGATTTCTGAGCTTCATAGATGAAGCATTTTCGCTATTGAACTGTGAGGAAGACTTCAGTACTTTATCAAGGGATTTCATCAATTCGCTTTTCTTTCCCTCTTCATAGTAAACTCTTCAAAGAAACTGCCAACAGTTTCCTACATATCAATTCCTTACTCGGCAGTTTTACCTCAACACTGAATAATTCTTCCATCGTTCAAGAAGCACTGACTCAACTTAAATTTGCCTCCCAAAGTATTTTCCAAAAGTATGACGATGGTGGTTTCTATTGTATGTCTCTAGTGTCGTACAACGATACAATATCAGCATATGCATCCGAGTCAGGCGGTGTCCTCAGAGGTTCAAATTAATTCCTAAAGTTTTGGCACAACACAATTATTTCAGAATATTTTGTGTGTGAACTTGGTTTCAATCTTTACTACATCTGTTCTAGGTACTGGCTCACAGGCAGACATCAAAGAAAAGACTTGCACTTATAACTCCCATGCAATCTTGATAAAACCCGAAATAAAAGATTGGACTGCAGTAATGAATGTGCAGCTTTACCCTTATTTTTTTCAATCTTTTTACCAGAACATAATTGAACTATATAGACTTCAACTTTTTGCTGTTTTTCAAACTTAAAAACAATGAATTCAACAGATAAGTCTTCTCTTTAGAAGAGCATTACTGACATTTGAATCTGCTACTGCCATAATCAATGTATCTCATAAAACAATATATTGTATACAAAATCGGACAACCTGTCATGTGTGATTAATTACTAAGTGGTTTTATGCAATACAAATCACCACTGTAAACTCCCCATGTAATCATTTAAATATACAGACTGTGATCTATCTTTCTCTTATTGATTCTTCATTTCTTAAAAAGTCAGGTATTTAGTTAAATTCAGACAAAGCGCCAATGTTAGCTGATTGGCATCAGCTGCTTCCGTCTTCCCTCACAATCAGTTGGTCCATTCCTCAGCTGTTAGGATGTTAACGCCCAGCAGGTAGCCAAGGTCATTATACAAGGCAGTCTTTATAAGGGATACATGTTAATGTAATGGTTCAGTGGTGTCAGTAAGTCGTGACTCACATAAAGTGTCCGGTGTCATTGTTCCCGGCCATGGTTGAAGATTTAAGCTTTTGAACCAGGATCCGGATCACGTTGATGAAGATGACAATGTTGATCTGGAAGAGATGCATGCACACGTATTCACAATTAGACAAATTACACAAGCCAAACATGCACACAGTAAGAGAAAAAAGAAACCCATATTTTAATGCAGAAACGTCTTTTTTAAATTGCATATAAGATAAAGTATATATAATTGCTGAGATATTAGCAATTGACCTTTGGCACACCCGAACAGTGATTGTTTAAATTTTACCTTTGCAACAGTGATTATTTATACGTGGTGTTTACGCAGCGTGAGGCGAAGAGCAAAGAGTGTTTGGAGGCTATACCTTCTTTTCATTAAGCCTTTTAAAAACTAAAATGAAGTCTGCTTTAGCATAAACTAGCATTAGCATGCCTTGATAACTGGTTTAATACATAGTAGGCGATATGTTTTTTTTCCCTTGGATACAGAAGGCATGACCCACCCTGAACTGCCTCTGATTGGCTCAGACTGATATTCTTAACCTAACCGTAAACCAATCTCACTCCTCGTGCATAAAGATAACCTACAAGTCAATCAGAGCGGAGAAGAACGAATCATGACTTTGTCATCCAAGTGATAACAATTGACCAAGGAACATTTCATTAGCTGGCTAGCTATTTAATATTATATTTTGTTGCATTAGCACATCCCCTGCATGTGACAGTACAGCAGTCTTGGATGCTACTGTCCTGATCCTGCTCTTTATTGGATTCTAAAAGTGAAACGTACCTAAACTTCTGCTTGTCCAAGTATGTAAGCTAAGCATCAGAGTTATGTTAAAGTGACATAAGGAAAAATGTATGTTTAGACTTTTATGAAAATAGCCACAATTTCTCTTACCATGATATAAAGTATGTAGCAAGGTTCTCAATTTAAAACTGGTCCGCTAGAAACATTAAAAAGGAGGAGGTGCAAGGGCTCGCTGTCTTTATACAATCGTATGAATTTCAAATAGATCTAGTCTCCACTCACCAGCAGCGAGGCTGTTATCGGTCCTTTAATAATCCACCAAATGGCAACATTGTCTGTGTCATCCCAGCAACTGCAATTAAAGCCAATCTCCATTAATTAAAATCATAAGTACACTGAAACACTGGAAAAATTACTACTACTACTACTACTGTTGTGGTACAATGTTACCATAGCGGTGAAGTTATGAGAAAATATAAGCTGCCTTGCTGCATATCGTGTGATATCTCGTACCCTTTGTCGTCATAGAAGAATCTGGTCAACACCCAAAGTATAATAACTGTTGATGGGAGGCCTGCAACATAAGAGCAGAGATTAATTATTTATACGCTGGATATGTGTCAAGTAAAATTAATCAAATGCTCAATCCCCAACTCTCATGTGTGCTGCATCTTTAATGAAAATGTTGTTGGGCATATAACACATTGTGTATTAAATGTATCCGTCTCCCAATTGCATCTCCAATGCCAGAAGAAAAAACAGACGCAGGATAAAAGCAGGAGACAGGAGAGAGAGCAAGATAGTGCAAACCGGAAAGATGCTGATAAGACACATGAGAGCCACTGAGTGAGCGCCAAATCAAAAACACACCCTGGTTTGCTTTTCAGGTTGTAAAAAACACAGATACTCAGGACAGATATTTAGGTCCGGATTTTCCTCGGCAACAAGTGCATAGAAATTTGGATTTGCCAGTTGTTGTTTCTATTGGCTAAAGATTGCAGGCACTCTTGCTCCTCACTAAGAAATTAAAACGGGTATCCTCAGTGTCCTCACAACATCAAACAGGTATGTTGTTGTTTCTCACCTTCACTGTTGCACTAAACACAACGTGTCAGCTTGTATTTGTACTGTTACATTGCGATAACAGTCTGTGGAAGCACCTGAGACTACGGGCTCAAACAGGGAAAATATACAGCCAACAGAAAGGGACGGTGAAATCAGTTGACTGGGCAAAACAGGATGACACAAAGGGAAAGCACTCAAAACATCCAGCTCAGTCAAGTAAAAGATAAGGGAGGGGAAACAAAGGGAATCGCAGAGGAAACGAGAACAAGTGCAGCCGCAATCGCTGCTCAGAAACAGCTATTGTGTAAATAAATATTGTCTGGAAATAGATTTCCAACCCCTGAAATGTGACTTTATAGTGCAATCTCAAGACGGACCAATAGGAAAACCTTCCAGTGAAACTGGAATTATCGCCTCAGTTGTATGCCTCTGCCAACCACGTCATGTCCGACCAAAATGTCATCGCTTCATTTAAACCCGTCATACATTTGCATTTGAATTCTTGTCCAAAAACAGGTTTTGTGAGGTGACATGACGTCCCAAATGTCATCAATTTGTCCTATTTGTGCACAATTTGAAGGGTTTCACTCTATCTGAGAAATCACAGGGATCTTGGGCCTTTGATCTCCAAGAAAAGTGGATGTTCGTGCCAAATTTAAGGAATTCCTCCTGAGATTTTGTCCATGACAATGGACGGACAAACCATCCAGAACCATAAAGCCTCTGGCCACATCTGTGACTGGCATGGAGGCATAAAAGCATCTCTCCTACACCAGCTGACAACCTGGAAGAATCTTCTTTATTTCACCAATGCATTTTGTGTGTGTGTGTGTGTGTGTGACAGCCTATATATCATTAGATGTACTGCTTTTCTCCACACAATGACACATTATTAAAACATGCCCACATTTCTCACTAACTGGTGAGTTTGATATATTTTCTTCATAATATTTGGTATGAAAGGAAGTGAGCTACAGAGTCTCTCGCTCTGTGTGTGTGTGTGTGTGTGTCCTGGAGCTGTTCATATTTCATTTATGATTAATATATCACCTGCAAAACTAGAGTACTGATCTGACCATGGCGCCCGGCGAAAGCCACAGTGTATTTCGAACATTGCCATATTTATTCTGCGAGACAGCCGAATCTTTGTCCACGAGAACTGGACACTTTCAATATCAAAATACCATCAAAGGAATATCTTATCTTTAGTCAAAGTCGGTGCAGTGAAAACTTTTTATTTTTTTTCCTCTTGCTACATGGGTGTTTAACATCTTCCCTTTTTAAATTGAGCAATTGAGCAATTGTGGGATTGTGGGACGACTTCATCAGGTTATGTGAAGATTATGTGTATACATTCAATCATCACTTGTCCTCAGACGACCTCCTGAGTCATCTCTACTCACCCCATCCGATCAGAATGTACCACCAGAAGTATTTCCTCTGAGAGACGAAGGTCAGGGCCAGCAGGGTCTGCAGATACATGCCCTCCACCAGCAACCAGAAGTAATTGGCCAGGATGCTGAACTGGAAGAAAGCCACGGCTGACTTGCACGCTGTCTATAGAGGACACCGTGAAACAAAGCTACTATTAGCTATATTACCATTATCTAACACGAGGCAGTTCAGTCAAATATTTAGGTAGTTTGAATTCTCTCTGTACACAAACAAAGGTATTAATAATATAATAATATGCTAAATCTATTATTTTCATATATTATGTTATTATATTATGAATTAATGAGGCACTGTGACATGTGTATGTCAGTTTAAGCATTAAGTCAGAGGACCAGTTATTGTGACTGTTGATAAAACTAAGTTGGCTGATAACATTGAACAATATATCTTTTTTTTGTACAGATTAATGTTTGTTATATATTCACAATACAAAATGATTTGGCCAGACATCATTATGGATTCCAATTATTTCTGTTTTATGTCATTGTCAACACAGTCCACTTGGTACAGTAGACAGGGTCATGTAAAAGTTCAAAATCAAGAACCTTTCACCACAACTAGGCTACAGGTTTCATGGTTGGCCCTCCCTCTACCACAACAATAACCCACTGCAAAATTCACTACATGGAGTAGTAATAATAATTATAGGACTTTTTCTTTAACATTTCATTCATGGCATGAAAATAAATAAACAATACCTGCTGTTTAAACAGTTTTTCATAAAAGGAGTTCACAAATCTCGCCGACTAATGACGAGATTTTACTGCAAAAGGACATCTGTCATTCATCACGTGTCTTCCCCTCTGGCGGCCCTCTTTTTATTGTTAATTCAAATAGATAGCAGATGGGGGATACTTATTGGCTAATAAGCGTGCTCACCGTGGACACAGAGCAGTGGTCCAGGGTCTCGTCAGCAAACAGCACGGTGTCTTTAATGAAAACGGCGCTGGCTCTCAGGACGAAGGAGGAGAACAGATTGACGTGGATGTAGTTTCTAGTGCAGCGGAACTTCCTGAAAGAGGCACAAATACAAATATACACAAACGGGACTATTAATAGCTTCCCAATCCTCTAACAAAGGCTTTACTGGGGCCTCTATTGATCTGACAGGCGACCATGTGAATATCTGGATATTTGTGTTCAGCTATATACTCGTCTCTAAAATAGCTATTTAATTCCTGCTCACCGCCCTTCTTAACACTCCAGTTAGGAATGGTCGGTGAGTGAGCATCCTCGCCATTGTCTCTTTTATTGCCCTTGTTGTATGTGTGTCTTTCTGTGACCGTGTGTCTCACCTGAAGGCAGTGAACACCACTATGGCTGTGATGAGGGAGATGAGCGAGGTCGCATAGCCCACTGTGTACACCTGTCTGAACGTGGAGAGGTAACTCGTCTGCAGAGAGACAAACAGGGAATTGTGATGCTGTCAAATGTATGAATGGGAAATAATGTCATGAATGAAAACAATGGATCTGACAGAAGTGCCGTGGTACAGTACAATTTCAATTCAGTTTATTTTGTATAGCCCCAAATCACAAATTTGCCTCAGAGGGCTTTACAATCTATACACACACGACATCCCTGTCCCGGGACCTCCCATCGGATCAGGAAAAACTCCCCCAAAAAACAGTAAAAAAAAATTCACACAGAGGATCCCCAGTACATTTATTTGACAAATGTAGTCACTTTGCTGTTTTAGAATACAAAATATAATCAACAAATAAAATATCATATATTATATGGGAAACTAAAGGGGGGAATTCACAAGTGCATAAACTAGATACAAATTAGCCCACATGTAACAGCCGCAGCATTACAATGACAATGAGTTATTACAACCAAAAAATGTAGTAAATATTATTCTGAAATGGGTCATTATGCATGATACTTTGGTACTTTAAGTATATTTTGATGCTAATACTTTTGTATTTATGTAAAATGTTGATTTTTTTACTTGTAACACAGTATTTCTACACTGTTCTATTGCTGCTTTTACTTAAATAAAAGAGTACCGCTTCCTCTACTGCAGGATACATTATAATCAATAAATAAAACTGATTCAAGTTCAATACAGTTATAAAAAGACATCAAAGTTCATCTTCTGAAAAACCTTCAACCTTGCTGTAGTTTGTCTTCTTGAATTATATCAAACTGTTGTTTTCCTCACCGAAGCTGGCAACAACAAAAGTATCAGAAGTGTGTGTTGCCTCTGCGCTAAACCTAGAAAGAGGGCTGAACTGAAAAGGAAAACGCGAAGAGGAAGCAGCACCAAAATGAATAATTAACTGATTGGCGTGGTTGCAGCATCGTGTGTGTTACCTCAGATTCAGGCTCGCTGTCTTCGCTGAAAGCGCAGGCCTCGTCGTAGGCTGGATACATTTCCGACCAGCCGTGGGCCGTACAGTTCCTGTAGACATACCCTGAGGTGGGAGAAGACAGTTTAAGTTCATTCATGACTAATGGCCAAAAGTAATAGCCTAATATTACAAACGTTGGTGTGTGCATGCCACACAGTCTCACAATGTGTGTGGACTAATCAGCAAATTAATCCATTTTCGTGATCAACAGTCTTTATAATGTACTACATTAAAAACCTGTGATGTTGATTGGAACACCAATAAAAACTATATATGTTCTTAAAAACTGGGAAACATCTTAAAAACAAAACAAAGAGTTTACTGCTTCAAGATATTTTCCATTGTACATTCTTGAGCATAAGAAATGACGAGATATTGTAAGCTCCAATCGTTACAAGTTGTAATTCCTGTGCACAATAGGACTGTTAGACTTGACATGTCCTCTCTTGCACCATTTCACTCCATTAGTGCTTTCAGTCAGAAACGTCCATTTGGAAACAGCAGGTGTCGGGAAAAGATTGTCAGCTGGATCGCTCCCTGCACGGCTGTGTTTGTAGGCCTGTACATCTGTGTGTGTGTGTGTGTGTGTGTGTGTGCCAGATAGCACATGCAGGCTTTAGCTGGACTGTTTGGACAAAGGCACACAGACATGCACGGCAGTAGTTCTTTCTTCTTCTCTATTTCCTTCGAGCTGAGCAAACAGGAACTAAAGCTGGCAACTAAACTGCTGAAAGCAAAGACTATGGTCTGTTTGAGTAATCTGCAACTCAGATCATCATGAACCCTTATTTCCATCAAGGTAAGAAGGGAAAGTGCATTACTCCTTAAAGATCCTGACATTTCCTCCTTCAATGATGTATCATAATGGCAATTCAGTACAAACAGTCCGACATCTTTGTCTTTCGACTGGAAGACAAAGTTTCCCATATTTAAACAGATGAACTAGCTGTCTTATAAACACTAATTTACAGATGCAAATTATTAATAATTGATTGTACTCATTACTATAACTGTTTCAAAAATGAAAATCATTCTAAATGTAAAACCTCTTAAACTTGACAAGACTTTTATTCTCATGACTATATTATTCAGAATATGTCTCTCTTGGTGTCGTTGGCACCATCTTTCTGGAGACACAAATCCTTCAGCAGCCCAAGAGGAAGTCTGACTGTCAAATGTGAACCCTGCAGACAAGACTCCACATCATTTCTTCTGCCAGAAACATCCCAGAGCATATACTGTATATTCTTGCCAACAAACATACATGAATAATTCATTGTGCTCCTTCATCAGAGCGACTCCAGCATGCAATTGCGCTGCAGATTATACAGAACGGATGATTATACTTAGCAGTGGAGCAAGACTTCGACATCAACTTCTGTATTGTAACTACTCTACTGATTAAATGACTGAAATTAAGTGATTATTTTATGTGTTTATTGAGTTTGGGATTAACATAGAAACCAACCTTGATTGCTGGAGAAATGTTGGAAGATCTCAGAGCAGGATTTGTTGACTACCTGCCCGACCTCCGCTGTCAGCCAACAGCCGATCTCATCCCACTCTGTGTTGCATCCTACAAACACAGACAGAGGAGCAGGGACAGTCAGCAAAAATAAATAACTATATTCATAGTGATGCACTTTATTTACAAAGCAAAGTAAAGCGCTTTTGAACCCTAATGAAAACATATCAGGACCCAATGAGGCAAATAAAATACAGATAAATGATCAAAACAACAAAATATATGAATCATCATAATCACAATAATGGTTATAACTAGAAAATTTCGCAAGAAATTTTGAAAGTGTGGCTACTACTGCCGTAAGACGTCGCAATATATATACATTACCGGTAGTGAGATGTGTTATTGTGTGTGTGTGTCTGCGTGTGTGTATGTGTAATAATAACAAAGTAAAAAAAAGTTTATAAAAAAAAGTCCTATTGTCCTTGATCTCTAAAGAATCAGCAACTCCTTGACTTAAAAAAAAAAAAAAAAAAAAAAAAAAAAGTGCACGTGACCGTATTACCGCGTGCGCGCGCACGGTCGTTCACGCGCGCGCACGCGAAATTGCATGCGGCCGTTTACGTGCGCACGCGCGGCCGTTCACACGCACATAGACACACAGAAGCTAACTTCTTGCTAGGACACACACACACACGCGCGCACTTAGACACACACACAGTCAGGATGTCAGCTGACCAACTGACAGTTCCTCCTGCGTCTGTGGGCGCGTGTCTTGTTGCCATGGTAGCAGTCTTGATTAGCTAACTTTAAACACCTGTGTGACGGAGCAGAGGAGAGGAGACTTGACTGCTGATTTAATGACAAAACAACCTTTCAAACTATTGTATTTGACAGACAACCGTGAATCCCATCGCGAAAATAACGTCATCATGAGAAGCACAAGACTTCTGAGAACGTTTCCGTCTACTTAAATATTTGTAAGGATTTAGAAATGAGATCGTAAATCCAGTTTATAAAGTGCTCACGTTTGTGTCATGAGAAAAAATTGTGGTTCGAATTAACATGGCGGTTGATGGAGCAGTTGGCCGGACTTCATGTCGCTTTCAGGCTTGCTGACAAAAAAGTATAAGTTTGTTGGATTCCACGACGCATGTGTACCACAAGCACAATATTTCCTACGTTTTGATGTACAAATTATGCCTCAAAAGTAAATATTGTGGAGTGAATGGCAAAATACAAATACAAATACAGGAGTTAGTAAAACAATCATCCTCACTCTAGCGATGACATCACCACTCTAACCTGCCCCATACACACCCATTGTAAACTCTGAAATGGTCCCAGAATTTTCCTAAACTTGAACAATAATTACATGAAAACTGTGCTAGCTATCAAAAAATACCCAATTGGGCAAATATACTGCAGACTTTTGTCAACGTTTTAAACTTTAAATCATTTCTCTACGTTAAATTATGGCGAGTCACTGTGGGCAGAAAGATGAGTGTTTTTTTTGCTCTCTTCACGCCAAAACTCCATTCAAGTGAATGGGACAATTTCTCGCCGTTTTTCGCTTTTTTCGGGAAAACGGCCGGTTGAATCTCTTAGAAAAGTCATAGCTCACGATTCCCGATCAGGCCGCACGTTTTGATGTATTTGTTACGCATGTGCTGGCAACGCTGTGGGAGGAGATACGGTCCAAAGTTTGGCGGAATAAGAAGAAATATAGTCAACTAGAAAATTTCGCAAGAAATTTTGAAAGTGTGGCTACTACTGCCGTAAGACGTCGCAATATATATACATTACCGGTAGTGAGATGTGTTATTGTGTGTGTGTGTATGTGTAATAATAACAAAGTAAAAAAAAGTTTATAAAAAAAAGTCCTATTGTCCTTGATCTCTAAAGAATCAGCAACTCCTTGACTTAATAAAAAAAAAAAAAAAAAAAAAAAAAAAAAAAGTGCACGTGACCGTATTACCGCGTGCGCGCGCACGGTCGTTCACGCGCGCGCACGCGAAATTGCATGCGGCCGTTTACGTGCGCACGCGCGGCCGTTCACACGCACATAGACACACAGTCAGTTAACTTTGTCTAACACAAAGCTAACTTCTTGCTAGCAATCAAATACACTTCTCTGTCTCTCCACCATGTTCACGTGACTAATTACACACGCGCACACACACACACGCGCGCGCACTTAGACACACACACAGTCAGGATGTCAGCTGACCAACTGACAGTTCCTCCTGCGTCTGTGGGCGCGTGTCTTGTTGCCATGGTAGCAGTCTTGATTAGCTAACTTTAAACACCTGTGTCTCTGTCACAGGAGCAGAGGAGAGGAGACTTGACTGCTGATTTAATGACAAAACAACCTTTCAAACTATTGTATTTGACAGACAACCGTGAATCCCATCGCGAAAATAACGTCATCATGAGAAGCACAAGACTTCTGAGAACGTTTCCGTCTACTTAAATATTTGTAAGGATTTAGAAATGAGATCGTAAATCCAGTTTATAAAGTGCTCACGTTTGTGTCATGAGAAAAAATTGTGGTTCGAATTAACATGGCGGTTGATGGAGCAGTTGGCCGGACTTCATGTCGCTTTCAGGCTTGCTGACAAAAAAGTATAAGTTTGTTGGATTCCACGACGCATGTGTACCACAAGCACAATATTTCCTACGTTTTGATGTATAAATTATGCCTCAAAAGTAAATATTGTGGAGTGAATGGCAAAATACAAATACAAATACAGGAGTTAGTAAAAAAATCATTCTCACTCTAGCGATGACATCACCACTCTAACCTGCCCCATACACACCCATTGTAAACTCTGAAATGGTCCCAGAATTTTCCTAAACTTGAACAATAATTACATGAAAACTGTGCTAGCTATCAAAAAATGCCCAATTGGGCAAATATACTGCAGACTTTTGTCAACGTTTTAAACTTTAAATCATTTCTCTACGTTAAATTATGGCGAGTCACTGTGGGCAGAAAGATGAGTGTTTTTTTTGCCGAAACTCCATTCAAGTGAATGGGACAATTTCTCGCCGTCTTTCGCGCTTTTCGGGAAAACGGCCGGTCGAATCTCTTAGAAAAGTCATAGCTCACGATTCCCGATCAGGCCGCACGTTTTGATGTATTTGTTACGCATGTGCTGGCAACGCTGTGGGAGGAGATACGGTCCAAAGTTTGGCGGAATAAGAAGAAATATAGTCAATAATAAGCCCGCAGGAGAACAAGAAGTGGGCTTTGCCCAGGGGTCTATGACCCCTGGAGCTGAAGCCACACTTAATAATAAGCCCGCAGGAGAACAAGAAGTGGGCTTTGCCCAGGGGTCTATGACCCCTGGAGCTGAAGCCACACTTAATAATCATAAGCATCATCATAATGATAATAATAATCATCATAACAAATAAAACATGTTGGAAATAAAACTTTCCTAGATATAGTTTTGAGAAGAGAGTTAATGGATGTCGCTGATTCTACAATATATGTGTTTCCATCCAAGTGCAAATTAAACAGACTTATAGCAAATCAATCCTCATGAACATGAATCATGTGAATTAAACATAGATTCTGTCCATTAAGGAGACGAAAACATCAAATCTGTGTGGAGCGAGACTTTACATTTCCTCAAATGAATACAAGAAGCAAACATAAATTACATATTTCCATGTCCTTTTTTTTTTCATTTGAGGTTTGACTTGCAATGGTTTAATGACACCCAACAGGAAAATGCATTTCTTTAATTGTTTTATTTTGATGAAAAAACACCTATCGTTCACACAACTACAACACACTTTAATTTGAATTTTCTTTTGCAGATTTTCTGGAAATTCAGTCAAAAAAATATCGGTTAAAATGTGTTTGTGTGTCATTTTGTCCAACTTCATCTGAAATATTACCAATGTAAAGAGGTTAAAAAAATCCATAGTACTTTTGGGGTATTCATACCTCATGAACATGTATACTTCATAGTGTATATAAATCCATATTACATAAGACAATCAGAAGAATAAGAAGACAAACAGCTGCATAAATTAGCTTGTGATGATGTATAAGACTTACAATTATTGGAACCCTACTGATTAAACATCCACAAAATCATTTTGATGATATTTGTGCCTGTTAAGATTTGGCACTGAGAACCACATCACAGCTGAGAATATTATCCAACAGAGTGCAAGCAGCCCGAGCTACATGCCTGTGTCAAGAAACTCAATTTCACTGTAAACAAATAATTATTATGCATCCATTGTTATTCTGATGACCTTTTGTATTTGGGTGATTTCCTCCCAGCAGCTCTGCTTGAAAAAATATCAATTGACAATAGTTATCATATGTATTATTTTCATATGATAATATTATATGTTCATGCTTCCGTCAGTCCTTTGTCATCACATTAATATCAATTGAGTGCTTCTATCGGCTGATTAAAATTGTCACATACATTTCTTCAGAAGACAACTTGGCAACACAAAAACTAGATCTAATTCTCTTTGGCTCTTCAGGGCCAAGACTGTGAAGCCTCTGGAACGTTTTGAGTCCTGAAAGACCGAAATGTTGGCTTGTCTATGGATTGCAATGTTAATCTATCATTTGTTCCGCCACTTTGGTTCATGACACAAATATTTTGACAGCAATTTTGTGGATTGCCATGAAATTGTGTACAGTCAAGTTCCGCAGAGGTTGAATCCGAAAGACTCTGGAAAGGTTGAAATTGTTGTGGTTTTAAGTGAAATCTCTTGAGAACTACAGTATTTGATGGATTGCCATGGAATTTGTTTCAGAGTCAGACATCCACATCTCCCTCAAGAGATTCCCATCAGCCTCAGCTGTACTTTGTGTTTAGTGTTATTTAGTCCGACTCACGGGATGTAGACTGGCGTTTAAGTCGACAGC
The DNA here is from genome assembly GCA_038501785.1 of Myoxocephalus aenaeus. NCBI lineage: Eukaryota > Metazoa > Chordata > Actinopteri > Perciformes > Cottidae > Myoxocephalus > Myoxocephalus aenaeus. Next base: position 1,730,233 of record JBAMJR010000329.1, read on the forward strand.
GTTTATTTCTTCTATACCAGAATGGTCATTTTTCTGTCTTTTGAACACAAAAGAATATTTTCTGCACATAGTAAGAAGAGCTATTTTATACATTCACATAAACTGCTGTAGTGTCACAGGTAGGCTAGAGTGGAGCAGTGCAAAAAAAAAAAAAAAAAGAGTATAAATAAAAGTGAAGGTTTATTTTCCGTCCCACCAGCAAGGTAATTTCCATAAATCAAAAAAAAAAAGTCCATTAACAAATATAAAGCGTCCCGGAGGAGAAAGTGGTTATTTAACCAAAACAAAACTCAACACTGCAAAGTCCCAGTTACAAGATCCTCCTCTTCATAGGCCTTTTCTTCCAAGTCAGTGTTGTTCACCTTCTGCTTGTCCAGCTCCTTCCTCCCATGTGCTCTCCGCTCTGCCCTTTATTAAGCTTCCCAGCCCTGCCTCAATTAGGTGCCCTAAGCACCTGCAGCTGGGTGAGTGATGAGGCAGTCTGGGAGATGTAGTGTCGACCCTGGCGGACATTTTGTAGTGTGGGCGCTGATCATGAGTTGGAATGTAGTGCTCCTCCACTACCTGTCCCCTTCTGATGCCACACCGCTGAAAAAGACGATTGCTTTTCTTACAGTATTGTGTGCATGTAAAAGTAAGCAAATGTCACTTTAAAAAAAAAGAAGATTCCTTACTGTTTGTGCATCAGCCAAATGCTCCAGCTTCTTATAGTGTTCGTACCTGACATGCTCTATGAATGATGAGTTTCTCACAGCATCACAGACGCCCTGCTGTTACATTTATTGAGAGGAGGCTTGGAATATTTCAGCCCATCCCTGGTCTTTTATCGGCGCAAATCCACCCACACCAACCACTGTGACTACTAGAGTACATACAGGTGACCTTATTACCTAGTCCCATTTATTCTCACGCAAGCAAAGGAGGATATTTCTACTAATCCTGGCCTAATAAATCTATACCAGCTGACAAGTCTCATCCACAGGCCTTGCCTTGCTTTGTTTTTTCTGTAAATGGACTGCGGTAAAAGCTTTTGCTTCATGTCACTCCGGTTTTCCCATCTACTATCCTACATTTACCAGATTCTCAAACCTGGGAAAACTCACTGGTATATAATGGACTTCACATATCAATGAGGAGATGGTCTCATGAGGCGAGGTGACAAGTTTGACAGGAGTGAAGAGATGAATGGACGGAGTAACTCTGATACATATCATTTATTGTGATAAATGCGGAACTGCAAATATCTGCAGTCATCTGCATCCACAGTGAGTAAATGTCAAAAGCTGTGATGATATTTTGTTTTTCTAAGGCAACAATACAAGGAGTTTTTTTCATTCATCCCCAAGGCCAAATAAATTAAATTGACTGCTTTATGCATTCAAATACTTCATAAAATGAATTAATTCATTTTAACTCCTCCGGCACTTTAAGTTTCAAGCAACATAAAAGTGTTTCCGATTTCTAAATGAAACTTAAACAAAGTCTTACTGCATGTAAAACTATGATTCGTATTCTTCTCCCAGCAAGATATCGGGGAACCACATCTTTGTGCCGTCACCTATTTATTCATCTATACATTTTGATTGGTGGCAAAAATAAGATTTAATGTTGTAAACTTAATTGAAATGCCGTCACTCGTCTACTGGAAGGTCATTTAACTGTCAAGATTTATTTTAACAAGAATAAAGTTTGTAGCAACGCCAGCAGGTCATGAACCAAAGACATCCATAGAGCTACACTGAGAAGATTTAACAACACAATTTGGTTCATAAAACATTGAACCTTCTGTTCTTTAATTATCTTGTCATTGAAAATGAATTAAAAAAATACTGGTTATTTGAGCAATCCACCTTTGCTGTTGACATTCATCTGAGACAGAGCAGTGAATTACAGGCTGACATCTGTCTTGGTGAAATATACATTTTCTCTCTGTACCTTATTTCATCTGTACGAAGCCAGCATATCTAATCCATTATCCACTCCTTCTCCTGTGTGTCCTTATCTCAGAAAAACAACCTGCATCCAAATGGGTAGTCTCACGAAAATGATGTCATCGCCAACGTCATTCTAGGAAACGATAGGATGCAGTTATTCACGGAGGACCTGTGTTGTCAGGCTGAGTCAGACTGATATTCCTGAAGCCAATGATCCCGCAGGGAGAGAGGGACTGCGTCAAAATGCACTTTCAGATCTCAGATCTGTTGTTTAATTTATTGTTAGCTTAATGAGTTGTTGTTTCAGGGGTGCATGGTGCTATGAATTGTGGGGCTTTAACACAGCAGGTGGCTCCAGCACACCACCAAACCGCCACAGCCTATTTACATTGCTTTCTTACAGGATGTTTTGTCACTTATTAATTTACTTGATACTATTATTCTATGTGTGCTTTGCTTTTTGCTCACCTGTAATAAATGAATCATTTTCTGCATTAGTTTTTGTGAACCATGTATGCTCTGATGAAGGTCCTTCAGACTGAAAAGGTTCTCTGCATAGATTTAAGTGTGCGGATATCTATTCTACTTCCAGCACCTTATTTACGATAAAGCCATGTGAAGCAGTGGTTATCCTATATTTACCTGGATTAGTTTTTATAGACAGTCACACTCCCAATCGTTCCCACTGCATCCAAAACTCAGCCAACACATTCAGGTAAGTTTGTGTTTATATGATGAGAAAGATCATCCACAACTTCTAACAATCAGCGTCATCAGTCAAACAGTCGGCACAACATTCACAATCCTTTTCTTCAGCGAACACTTTAGCATGCTTTTCTACCTTTACAGTTAATTATTCAGCTCTTGCACACGTTCTTATTTCATCGTATGTCATGTAATTTATGAATAAAATGTGCTATTATTGTTAGTAGTGTATCACTAGTAGCAATTCACAGGTTTGTATTGGACCCATCCCTCATGTGGGTTGAGTAAAGGCCTGCCCAAAATCTGCCAGAAGAGAACTTAACAGCTTCAGTTCGCACAAAAAAAACTTGAGAAATTACATTTGTCTTTGTTCCACTTTGTCTCAGAAAACAACACAGTATGTAATATCATATATTAGAAAAGGAATTATTTATCTGACGGAGCCAGAGCAGCGTGAAATTAAAGTATAAAATATTTACAGATATATATATATATATATATATATATATATATATATATATATATATATATATATATATGGGGACCACCTGAGGCTCTGGGAAGCTTGTACCGTCACAGACAATATTTATCATTCGGAAGGGTTATAAAGTCACATGCATAATCCATCAGTTCCCGTACCATTCCCACTGGCTTACTGGGATGCGTGAACTGAAATACACCTGTAATGGAGAGTCTAGCACTAGGACCCAGGCAAGGAACAGAGTCTAAAAAAATTCCTGCCCTGAGACACACCTGAGAGAGAGGCCAGCCTTGGAGGCCAGCCTTGAATTTGGTTTAAATGAATTCGGGTCCAGCGGTTTATTCATAATGGTCCCATACAAAATGCTAAATATCTTCTGTAAAAGGTTGCTTCCTGTCATATTAAGAGTGCTAACTTGAAACACTTGCTGTGGCCTCACTAAGCCTGCTAAATATAAAGATGCATTTTTTTTTTTCGAATCCACACTAAGCCATAATTATTCAGGAAAAAAAAAGCGTTTCAAACCGCCCCCCCCTGTCAAGTGCATCTTGTTGAAATTCATTGTGGGTAAAATGATTAAGATTGACAGTGAAGTACAGGCTTGAAAATAAAGGATGTGGTTACAAGCTTGCTGTTCACAATCTGTTGCGTCTTTATACAGTGACAAACTACTACTGAGGTAATTTGAATCAAGGATTAAGAGATTTAATTTTCCAACATTGTAATTTTCTAATGCCAGAGTTGGATGTTGGCCTCTGAATTTTAGATTTGGTGAAAAGGGAAAATTCTCAAGCATATCGTAGGGTGGGAGGATCGCCTTCAGGTTTACACACATCCTAATAGAAAAACACATACATCTTTTGAAGAGAAGAAACTGCTTCAAAATAGTATTACAGATTGCACGGCAGAGACGGACCATTTACGGCATGTTGGCATGTGGAATGCACAAAACCCTGCAGCAGTACAGACACAGCTGCTGAGGTAATGGCACTTGAGGAAAGGAGAGGTGAAGGTAGACCTGATTTAATTACTGAATTTCAGTTGTTGCGTTATAAACATTGTCTGGCAGTAGACTGCAACAAAGCAGCAGATGAATTCATTCAAGAAAGTTGAAGCTTCATCAAGAAGATCTGATGTTAAGGTGGCGGAGGCAGGGGGACAAAGTGCAACAGACAACATCCCCATCATGTACTTAGTGTGGCATTATTTGCCATCAATTAATGCCCAAATCACACACAGAGCACGGTCCACACAGACAGGATCCGTAGTAGAAGGTACAGCGACCAGGATGCCAATTGTAGGACAGCTTATCCTGACACAATGACAGTATGTGGGCTCAAATAGAAAATAAATAGTAGATGTGGGTGTTTTCAAGTGCAGCCTATGTCAGATGGTTTTATTTTTCTCCTGATGTGTTATGAGCAACATTGAACAGTTATGTTATGAGGAAGCTTTTGTACTTATTACAATTTGGTGTTGGATGAGAGCAAAAATGCTGATTTAGCTTCTACTCTGACAGAAATGAAGAAGATTCTGATGATTCAGCTTTTTAGCAACGTGGGCCTGCGGGTCTGTGAATCAGACAGTCGGCCGGTCAAACGCTAAAACAGCTATTGAATTAAATGCCATAAAAATGTGTTAAAAATCACTGAGTAAAAATGTACCTCATCCAGTACTTTGGTTTATGAAGAAATACCTTCAAAACTAATGACAGTGTTATCAGCCTCAGCTGTACTTTGTGTTTAATGCAATTTAGCAAGCAATTAACATGCTAACCTAAGATGGTGAACATGGTAACCAGTATACATGCTAAACATTGCTCTTACAGATTAAGTGCAAATACAAGTTTTACCGTCAAGCGGTGGAATAATATTCCCATTTTGGGGTTCCTGCTCCTTGATGCTTAAATTCATATCTCTGCATTTGAGTCATACAGACACTGAGAGTGATGTGAAAACTGTGATGTGCTGTTCATGAAAGAATTCATTTTTAGCCTGAGATTGGAACAAAAAGAAAGAGGCACAATTATATGATCTATGTTGAAGAAACATTTGTAACAAAATCCAGTGCAGCAAAAAACATGAATTATAGAAACTTACACTGTTTCACTGTGACTGACTTCTTTGTGTTTGTGCTTAATCGCAAGAGGGAATTTTGAACAATCATTTGAATAAAACCATAATGTCACAATTGACACTCATGTCGAGCATGTTATTAGTTTCAAACATTTCCTTAATGTCCTTTCATGTCGACTAAAAGGTTTTGTCTTCCAGCAGTGATTTATTCTGGGGGCGTTATCAAGAACCAGCTCTTGAAGAAGCTATACATTTAGCCACTTGAGTGTCACCTCATTGAGGATTAACAAGGACGTTTAAAATTACCTTGCACACACTGAGTGCTGCCAGAGCACCGCTGAGGGAGGAACTGTATTACAACCGTAATTTTATTTCTCAATGCATTTAATAGGCAGCGCGCATTTACATAAGTTCTCAATGGAATTTAGTTTTAATGGTAATATTGAGTGGATATTTTCTACATTTAAAACAGCTTAACTTTCACTCTATTTATATGCCAATCAATCAATATTAAAAGATAACATTGAAACACGTCTTTGTGTCGCTATGTAAAAGTTCATTAAAACCTTTTCTTATTTAATCGCTAATAAATTACAGAATCAAGACCAAATCAATCACAGTTTGTTGACTAATCAATTTGTTTATCAAAAGAAGTTTTCTCTCTCCACTGCTCTTCTCCCTCTACACCAACGACTGCACCTCAGGGGACCCATCTGTTAAACTCCTGAAGTTCGCAGACGACACAACGGTCATCGGCCTCATCAGCGACGGGGACGAGTCTGCGTACAGACGGGAGATTGAACAGCTAGTCCTCTGGTGTGGTCAGAACCACCTGGAGCTGAACAAGGCCAAAACTGTAGAGATGACAGTAGACTTCAGGAGGAGCCCCCCAACACTACCCCCCCTAACAATACACAACAGCACTGTTTCTGCGGTGGAGACCTTCAAGTTTCTGGGATCCACAATCTCCCGGGACCTGAAGTGGACTGCCAACATCAACACCATCCGGAAAAAGGCCCAGCAGAGGCTGTACTTCCTGCGCCAGCTCAGGAAGTTCAACCTGCCTCAGGAGCTGCTGATCCTGTTCTACACCGCCATCATCCAGTCTGTCCTCTGCTCCTCCATCACTGTGTGGTTTGGATCGGCCACCAAACAGGACAGAGTCAGACTCCAACGGATCGTCAGGTCTGCAGAGAGAACCATTGGTTCCAGCCTGCCCTCCATCCTGGACTTGCACAACGCCAGAGTCAGGAAGCGGGCTGTAAAGATCACCACAGACCCCTCACACCCTGGACACAAGCTGTTCCAACTCCTCCCCTCTGGAAGGCGCTACAGAGCACTGTACACCAAAACCACCAGACACAGAAACAGCTTCTTCCCACTGGCCGTCACTCTAATGAACAGTTAAACAGACTCTTCATCTGCACTATCTGCACTTTTTTGTTGTTTTACTACTGTCTTTAATGTCCTTTTTATATTTTTTATATTTATCTTGTATATTGTGTGTGAAAAAAGTACGAAGAGCAAGTGAAACCGGAGTCAAATTCCATGTATGTGCAAATTTACATGGCCATTAAAGCTGATTCTGATTCTGATTCTGATTCTGATCTGCATGGTAGCACGGTTTATTAATGCTAAATAAGGGTGTTTTATGTGAAGTGTTACCATCTTTAACAGATAGATTGGTAAGTTGTTAATCAAGAACAAGACTGAGAGTCTGAAGTCATGCTAGCAGCTCAGCCAGCTAAATGCTAATGTCAGCATGCTAACATACACGCAATCAGGGCTGCCTTTACCGGGGAAAACACGGGCACTGGGTCTAAAGGGCCTTCTAACCTTTAAATAATCTGCTGGAATTTAATTTTGTTTTAATACATTTGCATTTGTGAGTCACATAAAAGCTACCACCCTCTCCCGTCCAACCAAAAGACATAAACAATGTCGTCAAAAGTCAGGTTCTCAGGAAAGAAGAGGGAAACGAAAAAACAGAAAATTAGCACTTAGCAAGATGGCAGCATGGTGGCTCTCCCTGAACGTGGTTAGCGATTATACTCTTAAGACGTTTTGGAATGGCGTGTGGCAGCGATCCAGAGTGTTTATTCCACTTGTGGAGCAGTGTAATGGACGGTTTGTGTTCTTATGAGTATTTTATATTATTATCAGTATATTATAGTGTCATATGTCATAGTTAGCCACCTGTGTGCAGTCAGGCCTTTGTGGATCACCTCAGGGTCTGCTCACAATGACCATGCTAACATATGTTTTGCAGGTGTATTAGCTATCATAGTTTAGCGTGTTAGCATCCTAACATTTTCTAATTAGCACTGAGTCCAGTGTGAATACCATTAGTTTGGCAGGTAGATGGTCATAAAACTGGTTGGAAACCAAATTGTTGGAGAAATAAAAATGTCATCCTGATGATGGCGCAAGATGAAAAGTCAGGATCAACGAAGTTACAATGTCCCGAATGTCCTGGACCAAATCCCATGTTAAACTTCACTTAAAACCCCCAAATGTGCATGTTGCTAGATGAAGTCAGGGGATCACTAAAGGCACGAGGATTCATTCACTTGTCATGGCAATCTATCCAGCAGTCAAGTTATGTCAGTCTGGACCAAAGTGTTGGAGACCTGAATCAAACCAAATGCTTCCAAGGAAGACAACGGTAAGTGGCAGATTTTTCAATGGCAACATGTTTCACAACAGCATGCAGGATACGTCTACTTGGGTCTATTGCCACCAGCAGACAGTCACCGATGTCTGTAATTAGTTCACAAAGGTGAAATCACACCTCTGCACGGCTCTCCAGCTCTGCATGATTACATGTCACCTGCGTGGTCGGCATCACACTGATGGACGCACACACACACGCACACGCACACACACACACACACACACACACACACACACACACTTTGACAGTGAAATCATCAGCAGACATTTATCTGTATAATGAGCAGCTGAGGACAACGTCGCCCCAAATTGTTCACAGTCATCAGTGGTAATTAAGATCAAAGTAGTACGGAAATGTTAAAGTTCATCACTCTCGCGGAGGGGAGTTGTTAAAGTGTTGTTGTTCTGGGGTTTCTGATGAAGTGGAGAAGAGCGCGGCTTCAGTGACACAGTTCGACATGGCGACACCCTTTGCAGCCCTCTGGGAGACTTCAGGTTCATTAGGATACAATGAAGTCAACGAGTCAGATTGGGAGGACAAAGAGGTGAAGCCTCACCAGGAGGAACAACAGGTGTCAGTGTGGGTATTAGAGCAGTATGATGAAGAGTACATGGTGTAATAACACATGTCCATGCACATCACCGATTACAGTCAGTATCTGCATTCTCATTCTTTTCTAAATAAGATAATAAACTAAGGATCCCACTCGAGGAAACTAAAGTAAAATCATAGGGGCGTCACGCGGTTGCTCTGCCACAAGGGCAGTAACTTCCTCTTTAAGACACCCGACAGAGATGGAAGACATCATTTACTGAACAAAAAGCAGCAATGGTACAGTATATATTTACAGGTGTGTACTTAAGATCAAAATATCGACAGAGTTCAAAGATAGGTTCGAGCAAGGGCACACAAAGAGGGCGTAGTAGAGAAGGGGTCATTGCCATGGTCTCTAGTTCTATTATTTAATCACTATTAGTATTATTAGTATTTATGATAACCATGTAATCAGTAAGTGTGTGTTGTGTTGTGTTGTGCTGTATCTGTTTTCTCTTGCTGTCTCTTTTTGTGTGCATCAGGTATTCTCTGCTATTTCTTTTGCAGTTAAAGGCAGTTAACCTTTCACCACCGACTGGTCCACCTCCAATAATAATAATAATAATGCATTTCATTTTTATCGCACTCTTCCTTCAAAAGAATCTCAGAGTGCCAATTATAATAATAACACTTGGCTCCTGCCATGAAAATACATTAATATCAACACATATGTAGGCAATATCAAACACTAGATTTCGACTCTTTGCTTCTTTTGGTATTTGTCATTTATAAACTGATTGCGGTCATAAGCCCCCCTGAAGCAATTTGTTGTTAAATCGGTTTGAATTATTTTGCTAATCAATTGATCTTTTTTAGAAATGTTTCAAGCAAAAAATAAATAAATAACATTCACTGGTCCGAACCACCCAAATGTTACAATCTTGTTATTTTCTTATAAACCATCATAATTAATATTTGGAGTTTTGGAACAGTTTGAAGACTGTTTTTGATGGACATTGTTTTACTATTTTCCTACACTTAGTACATTACATCATTAGTCGCAGCCCTGTAGTGTCTTTTAAAATAAATCCAGGTAAAATGTAGATGAAGACACATAAATGACTTTGTATTCAAGTACTATCTTTAAGTCAAAGACAACATGGGCTTTTTGTGAAATTGTGACTGCATCACATGAATTGAGCTGCACACTTTGCTCACAGTGTAAAATCACACCACAGAACAGCAACTAATGCAGATAATAAAAGACCCAACAGAAAGTTGAACCCACATTTCTTTCCTGTGTGTTATGTGCTGTTTTAAGCCCATCTTACTTATTTCCTTTTTGTAGCTCAGCTCACTCTCCTGCCTATTAAAAACCTCCCGCATGCAGTGCAGGTTTTTCATACAATCTCACAAAGAGACACAAGCAGCACACGTGAACTCACCGCTGCTCTCGGTCTGGTTCTGTGCTTCGCTCCTCCTCGTCTGGCGGCAAACCTCCCGAGCCCTCAGGTGCTGAGAGACGATGGCGCAGTCCGGATGAATCGCTTCAGCCTGAAAACACGACACAACTTAAGCTCCCTACAGTGGATCAAAGCAAACAAAAAGCACCTGCAAGTTGACGCTCTTTTCTGTGAGTGAGTGGGTGCGGCGATACAGGAAACGCATGAAACTAAACAATACTCTTCTTTGGGTTCATAACTTTATTGATTTTTAAGATTTTTTTTGTTTTTCTCAATAAATTAGTATTCCACCTTTTGTCACGAAACCCCCTTAGAAGATGTGTAAAAGTAAAAACATTTTGTTTGTATTTTCCTGATTAATAAAAGCTCTTAAAAGTTGTATTTGTTTTGCCCCCAAAACATGACATAACTGATAAGACTCAAAAGGTCAGTTCTTCTCAACATGCAGTTTGCAAACGCATGTGCATCTTCCACGCTATGAGACACCATGTGCACAGCCATCTCTTTGATGCCTTCCTTATCCGAGTTTTCCCTGTTGATTGTGTTGTCGTCGCTGATTGATGCCAGACGTGATGGATGCAGGTCGCGAGCCCTGATAGCTAATTAGCGCCTTTGGCTTAATGAGGACATTTAGTGTCAGTGTGTGCTCCAAAGGACCCGAAAAGGACAGAGGACAATAAAGGTAATAGCGTCGCAATAAATGTCATTAGGCTTTAATTAAATATGCAGCTTTCATTAGTAGGTTAAATTCAGCAGAAAGGGACAACTTCTGCTGCACTTTTCATTACTTCTTGAATACAAACGTTTTGTCCCAGACAGGAATAATATATAAATGAAAGAATAAAAACACTCACTATCGGCCTATCCCACAGATGGAGGTACAAGATGAGGAGGAAGAATGTCTCCTGTCGTCCCGGCAGCGCCTTAGAATACACTTCCATTTCCCTATCTGTCTTCTTCATATCACTCATCGGATGATGATGATGATGATGATGATGATGATGTGCGCTAATCCAGGTTACTTGTTCCTCTGGTGCCTCTTAGACTGAAGCCTTCGCTATATCCTCAGTATGGCAATGTAGTCTATCTGACAACCTTAAAATAGATGAATCCCCTTATTCTCTCTCCCAGCAGCAAACTTGCGGGAGTGAAGAGCTGCGCGCGCTCTCTCTCTCTCTCTCTCTCTCTCTCTCTCTCTCTCTCTCTCTCTCTCTCTCTCTCTCTCTCTCTCTCTCTCGCTCTCTTCTCTCTTCTCTCTCTCTCTCTCCGAGCAAATTCAGGTAAATGAATATCTCCATTCACTGAGATGGCATAAAAAGAACAACATATGACCTAATTTCAAGTCACAAAATGTATTGTCTGACTGCCAGATGCTTTATATATTTATATATCTATAAAACATATACTAAATCCTTTATTTGTACACTCCCAGAGGCAAATGTCTTCCCACGGATATACTGTTCAATATTACAGGTTGTCACCACATTTCAGCGGCAAATACAATTTATAATATAATATCTGCAAACTACAGCTATTTCTAACTTTGCATTATATATGACATAACAAAAATAATGATCAGTTTAAATAATACAGTGGTGGAAGAAATGTATTTTACTAATGTAAAAGTATAGCATAATACATTCAAGATTTCACTTAAAGGTACCAAGGTATTAAAAGCTAAAATTACTGAACTAAGGAAAGGAAGAGTACTTTTGGGGCCCTTTCAAAAGAGTTACATTGATTATATATCATATTTTTGGAAATGTATTACTAGAGAATGGAGCACATTTTAACTGCTGCACTTCATACCGTTGTTTAGTTTAATCTATACAATATACATCAATATGTGTACAGATTGTAAAGCCCTCCGAGGCAAATTTGTCTTTGTGATGTTGGGCTATATAAAATAAACTCAATTGAATTGAATAAATAATGTTTTGTTTGTAAAATATAATCTGTAGTTCCAACTGTACCAACAGTGTAAAGAAGCTACACCATCAAAATATTTGAAAGAGACCATTCTGATGCCTAGTGTACTTTTACTTTTCCTTATACTTCAGAATCAGAATCAGAATCAGAAACCGTTTATTTGCCAGGAATGTTTACACAAACGAGGAATTTGTCTAGGCCGGAAGGTGCATACATTAGACATGAGACGTTAGACGAGACAGACGACAATCAACTACTACTTCAAGTACTTTAAAAAAAGAAATACTTTATTACTCATACTTAAGAAGTAGGATTATGAATGTGGGACTTGTCATATTTTTACTTTCACTTAAATCAAGCATGTGAATACTTCTCCAACCCTCTAAATATTACGTGGTGTCTGTTAACAAGGCGGAATCACCAACTGGGCAGAGCAGGTAACGGCCCCGGGGCCCCAAACCACAGAGGACCTAAAAGGAGAAGTGTGTCATGACGGGAAGGACAGTGGTTAAAACCTCTGGAATGCTGGTACCACCTCGGTTTGCAGGTGTATATGTGAAACAGGCCATAGTGCTAAAAAAAGACAAAATCCTTCCCTACAGAATAGGTTCCCAAGAACAAGAACACAGGATTCCACCTTCAGCTACCTCGGTGATTCATTGACAGGACCATTTTAGCTCATCTAAAGCAAACCTTGCAAACAAAGGAAGACTACGATTAAATATATGTCCCACCGTGTCAAACATTGTGTCCCACTGGCTAGAAAAATAATTGAAAACAAACCTCTTGTTATAAAAGGTATAGCACGTTATCATCACTGTGGGATGGGGCTTCCAATAAAGGTGAAACACTGTGACCCATTTAGAAACACAGGTCAACAGAAGGTTTGTATTAAATGAAAACAGCTGAGGGTTTGATCCCCATATTCAAGCTTGTGTTTTCACAAGCTATTCAACCAATTGGACCTGAAGCATATAAACCAAAGTGGTGAATAGCACAGGTCAGATGTGATCAGTGATTGATTGGGCTCCAACTCTAGATTATTCTCATTAATCTACAGACTTTTTTCTTGCTTAATCATTTTGGTTATAGAATGTCACAAGTCTTAAAATGTCTTGTTTGGTCAGACCGACAGGTCAAATCGAAACATATTCAGTTTCACTATTATTGAAGACGATAAAAAACAAGCAATGTCCAGATGTGTGCTTGTCTTGTGTCTTTTTGTGTTCGGTTTGTCACTTTTTGTGTAGTTGTTTTGTGTCTTTTTTTTAGATTGTTTCACTTCTCTTTGTAGTAAATCCTCTCTTTGTTTTCATTTGAGTTAGTTGTGTGTCTATTTGCAGTCAATTTGTATCTCTTTGTAGTGATCTTGGCGTCTCTTTGTGGTTGTTTGGCATCTCTTTGGTATTTCATGCAATTTTTCTCTGTTGTGAACTGAATATGTTTGGGATTTGGACTGTTCGTTGGACAAAACAAGCAATATGAAGACTTCACCTTGGACTCTGGGAAACTCTTGATGGACAGATCAAGCGATTAATTGATAAAACAATCAACAGATTAATCGGTATTGAAAATGATCGTTAGCTGCAGCTTTAATTAAACAAGACCTCAAGACAGAAATAGTTGAAGTTCTGACTGCAAACAAGATCTGTCATGTTATGGTATGTTGTATATTTCACTAAATTATGCAAGCACTAAGTTATATTTGTTTGCCCTGCCATTCATGCTCTTTTCCCTGATAGATTTTTTTTTAATCAACACAGTTGCAGCATGTTATTTCTTGTTTTCCTTATCCTTTGTTTTTCATTAGCCATAGCTCTAAAGCCCATGGCCTCGTCAGTGCTACAGGACCAATTCATCGTCAAATGCATTGCTTAAAGAGGAGCGTTATCTCAATACGTGTGTAAATGTGTTTCTCAAAACCTGAAGTGGAAGAGATAAGCATTCATTTTTTAAGTCAGCAGTGTAAAACGTGGCTCTGCTCATGCTGTCACATACAATGTGCCGTGTGTCAGTTCATGTCGCCAAAGTATGTTTACATTTTGGTTCCCACCAGTTAGCAATGCTAGAGGATAAACTTTATCTGGTTTGACAGCTCGGCTCCGTTTAGCATCTGGCTCCACAAAGTGTTGGCCTCATCTGACAGTGAAGTAAATGCGAAGTTTGCAGGCCAACGATTTTGCTCTTGCAATTATCAGCATCCAAGATGTGCAGTCAGAAAAATTGTATGTCAAAGGATTTTAGACCATGTATTGTAACAGATATGTGCCCTTTTATTTGTGGTTTGTGGTTTTGCACTCAAGGGATCCCCAAATGAATTGTTGAAGAATAATAAATCACACAAAAGCCCTGAAGCAACACACAGCACACTACAGAACAGAACCCAGTAGACTGTATCACCCAGATACGGGACATATATAATGCAAAAAGAAAGAAATGCATTCACACGAGCTGTAACTAATGAGAAAATAGGGCAGGGAAAGGCTCACTGATGCAGGGATGAATTCAGTGAAAGTATAGAGTTGTTGAACTCCTTCCAAGAAGTCAAAGAAGGATGTATTACTAATTCTAAGCATGCCGATTTGGATAAATCCTGAATTGTGTGAACTGCAGTGATGTCTTCACTTTGGTACAATGCAGAGCAAAAACCCTGGTTTTCATTTCATAGACAGTACAGCATAGCCGTACATTTACCTTTTGCTGCTTTTCCTATCCTTGCCATATTTGCCATTTGAAGAGAAAATATTAGATGCAAATTGTAAATTATTGGCTAACCAGAGTGGTTGAATGTGAATAAGATATATACTTTTTTTAACGTGATGTTCTCATGGGTTAACCCTTCTCATCATTTTGCACAGCTTTCTTACTCCTTGTAGTTTTTCTGCAGGATTTATAGTCTAACTTGGCACTCGACTCGTCTGCCCCCTGCAGGACAAGAGAGGGAAAAAGATTTGGCTCCACAAGAAACTTAAACCCGAGGAACACTTTAAATATCTAACGTTCAGCCGCGTTTCATTTGTAAACATGGCTGCACGTTAGAGGCCCAAGACAAAAGCAACATCGCATTATTGTGCAAACTAATCCGGCTGAGCCCATGCACTGTTTGGCTGTACCTGGCACGACAGAAGCACGACCCGGCGTTCGCTTAGGATCATGGGACATGAAGTCTTTGGCTCAAACGGACTATACCAAATCTGAAGGTGCTACTCACATTGTATTCACACCACGGATGTGTGGTTATTTTCAGGATTCATTGACACTTCATTATTTTCACGCGTGTTTATGTGTTTTTTCTCCAATAAACATTTCATAATAAGGGCAATAATCGATGAAGTGGTGGAGACGCTGACGTACCTCCTCCCCCTCTGGCACGGGAAAATATAGGCTGACCGCCAATGTCAGCCCTCTTTCCCTGTCGGATTACAGCCGAGGCAGCACGCGAAGCAACGCTTACCGAGCCATAAAACATCGAAAAAAGTGAGTGAGCAAATTGCAGAAGAGTCGTTATTTTACGACCCACCCGAATCATAAAACAACTGTACTCTTTGTTAAAACTCTCCAAAGCATTTTGAATTCAGAGTTTTATTAGCGCCACGTGGCCAAATAAACTAGCCACAAGTTGCTGTGGCTGTCAAAAAAAAAAAAAAAACTTCTGCTTCCTAACTTCAGCTATTGTAAAGGGCAAGAAGGATTTTATATCAATTTTGTATGTGCAATTTGCCTGATTTGTGACTAGTGTCATGCACGAATTGCCCACTTCTTTCGGTGATTCAAAGTATGTTTACCCCCCATTTAACTTACATTAACTTGAGTTTTTATTTTAGTATTCTTCAACGTTTTAGGAATAATCGTCGGTGGTTTTTCCATAAGGTTTTGCATTTTATGAACATTTCTCTCTTATTTCTGTCCATTCCAGTTAACGTTACCAAAAGGTGAGCGCTGGTGTTGCATCTGGTTTTATTTGTTTGTTTGTTTGTTTTTATTGCTGCCATATGGGTTTATTGGACGTAATTTGTACTCGCTTGCAAGTTTATTTAAGTACATCCAGCCTAACATGTTAAAGTGTTTTTTATTTGAACTGTTTCTGAGTGTTGATTTTAACTTCATGGTCATTTTGGAGGCAGAGGGTGTGATGCTGTTACAGGGTGAAGCGTTTTACTGACACGTACCTGCTTATCTTTAAACATGGAGACTAGGGCAGCATCGGATGGCTCCATTATTGATACATTTGTAAATGATCTCAATAGTTTTGTCTGTAAAATGACCCCCAACGTGTCATATTCAGATTGCACACTTTGTCCAACCAACATCGGTAATAGAACAGAGAAACGACAAATGTGCATAAGAGGTTATTGCAAGCATTTGTTATGAATCTTTCGTTAAAGTGACCCAAGCTATTGTTACAGCTCTGAATAAGAAAAACAACATTTTAGAAACTCTTCTCACATTTACACAACATAATTTAACAGCTAAAAACCGTAACCTCCAAAATGACCTCTTTATAACAGGTCATTTTGCTTCTGCATTGGTTGACTCTAGTTGTACCTTACAAACTATTATCTGCACTAACAGTGCTTTAGATAATACATTGCATGTTTGCAAGTTGTTGTTGTTGTTTTTTCATATGGTTAGGCTAGTTTTTTTTATTTATTAAATGGCATGTATGTATATACTGTGTCTCTATGAATGTGTGAGGTTTGGCTGCATTGAAATGCTGCTGTTATAAACATTTGGAATTGTCTTTTATGAAACGTTTATGATTCCCAATATAATTAAAACGTGTGATTTTGCTTTGCTTCATTTAAATATTCCACAATAGGAAGCATACATTATCCGTCAGCATGCCAAAGCAAAGGTGAGCCAGACCCGGATGCAGAGGTTGGGTATTTTTTATGTTTCAAAAGAAACCTA
The DNA here is from genome assembly GCA_038501785.1 of Myoxocephalus aenaeus. NCBI lineage: Eukaryota > Metazoa > Chordata > Actinopteri > Perciformes > Cottidae > Myoxocephalus > Myoxocephalus aenaeus. The sequence continues at coordinate 1,746,939 of JBAMJR010000329.1, forward strand.
TTTAATGCATAAACAGTGTTTCCTCATTTATTGGACACAGCTGCTGTGTGTTTTTAAAGGGACAGCCGTGGTCTAGTTTAGCCTCACACCTGTCATTATCTTGGTGTTATTCACGCCGCAGGTTTCTGATTAAGACGGCAATGCTTCTTAATCCTAAAATCAGTATTTAAAAAGTAAATGCAGTAAATATTTGTACCACATGTATTATATTTTAAATGAACATTGAGGAAACACTGCAAACACATCCTAACCCTAATGTTGGCCATTTTCACTTGTCATTTGTCGCATTACATTTTGCAATGTTTGTTTTGGCTTTTTGATTTTTGAAAGTCCAATGTGAGATTGATCAATGAACGGTTTAGACTTTTTGGGGCATTATTCCATGATCCTAAAAGCAAACGCAATTGAGGCTTTTGCATTCTTAGGTTGATTCTTCTATTCTTAGACGGGTTAAGCTCATTCTGAACTGAAAATGTCATTTTCTGGAAACCGTTGGCGATTTGATCAATCTCTTTGCCCGCAAGACCACATTGGCATCACGTGTCGGCTGTTTGAACTTCCTTTGATGCATCTAACCACCACGTTCCTTTGTGACGCCAACTCAACACTGAACTAACGGCTTTAGCGTCTACCTGTTGCTTCTTTTCTCTCATCATGAACACAAAGGTGAGTAGAGAATAGCGAAATGGATCAGTCTTGGCCGAACCGTCAGCAAGGAGGAGCCCCTCAACACGCTGTGCCAGTGGGGACCTTCAGGCAGGGCAATAATCCCGTCATCGGCGGAGACGACAAAGTCCAGTTCGGGGGGCCGCCGCGGCGGCGCACGCGTTTGTCCGAGGGCCACGGCTCTGGGGCCGAAGAGGACTGGAGCGCCTCCGTGGAAGCGAACGGCTCCTATGGTCAAAGCCCCAACCGCCAGGGCGAGCAGGCCGAGAGCAGCTACCAACGACGGCTCGCCTCTAATGGCAACGGGCCGCAGCCCTCCTCTGCGAGGAGTCCGTACAGAGGCAACATGACCTTCCAGTCGAGACGCAGCCGCGGTCAACAGCAGGATCAGGGTCACCCCGACACCACCGGGAAGGCCTCCGCTATCCCCCGCCGCCGTTACAGCGGGGGCCGCAATCGCACCTCCTCTGAGACCGAGCAGGGGGGCAAAGGCAGCAAGGGTCCGACCCAGAGGAAGAGGGGCCTCTCCGAGACGGAAAGGAGGCCCAGATGGGACAAGTATGCCACCGCTCTCACAGGGAATGGAAAAAGACGTGTGCGTGTGTTTTCGGATGATTTCATTTTTTATTTATTTTTTCAATTTGTTGTCTGTCCTGCGTTCCTGTTTGGCCTTTTTCGGTTATGCTAACTTGTGTCTTGTGTATAATACATTTGAGGTGCAGGTTTATGGATGTGTTTATGAGAGATTTTAAGCACTCGAGAAGAAAAATAACTTGTCAGTCACCCTCATTTATTTAAATGAGGTCAATCCATTGACACGGCAGTAGTGTGAACACATTCCTGCAAACCCAAACTCAACTTTTGGCCACAATGCAGTTCAACATTTCAATGCGCTGCAGTGGCCAGTGGATTATTTTCTGTATTTCTATTTATCTCATCATTCTGGCTTAAGATGAAACAATTTTCTTAAACTTGTAAAATATTTAAAAAAAATCCTGTCAGACAATATTCTAAAGGTTTTTGGTACGTGACGAGCCTTTATTTATTCTCCCCGGTACCTACGCCTGCATCCATACAACCCCTTGCATTATTATTCTGAACTCGTGTCATTAAGTCTGAGCGCACAAAGCGCCGACATGTACTGACGTGTAGTAAACTTGGTCTGTGTTTGACGATCGCACAAAGAAGTGGACCTCCGCTATCACTACGGGGGGTTGTTGGCGGGCAGCGAGTCGACCAACCTTTTGTTCCATAATCCAGACTTTGCAGACGAGGCAACTGCTTCACTGAGGAATGTGTAGATGCCTTTCTAATTCAGTAACCCGTCAGCGAAATGAGAGGGGAGGTGAAGCATGCGTGCAGTACTCTCTCCCCCCCCATTTGTTTGTTGCTTCTTTTTTTTCTTCTTCACAGAAACGGAAGCCTTTTGTTCTATTAATTTATTGTGTACATGGTTGAAACCGTCTGCTTTACGCTTGTTTTGCCTCTCCCTATTCCACCCACAAACCCCATGTGTGGCTGTGCATGACGTAGCCTGTAATTTACGGTGTCCTGGTCAAGCGTCTGATTTTAAGGAGTGTTCTGTTGCTCATTTCTTGTCACTGATTGTGTCGGCTTTAACGATTTTATTTTTTTTAAGCACATCATCAGCGTTCAGTTTTTTTTCTTTTTTTCGTTGTCTCACTTCTCCTGAATTTCTGACTTCCCTGCTCAGTACCAAGATGAGTGGACTGCAGTGCCTCGCCACAGAGAACATCTGGTTCGACAAACGGTGCTACGATGAGGCAGAGAAGTGCTTCTACGAGGGATCCAACGGACCTTCTTCACAGGTAAATAGCTTTTCAGCTTCTTTTGAAAGCCTGACTGCAGCCCAAGAGCAAAGCGGCTCTGTTTTTTTTTTTTAGACCGCCATTCTTTCCAATCCTCCTCTTGTCTCTTGCTGCCAGCGTTTGAAGTCTCCTTCGCCTCTTGCCTGACACCTCCTCAGCTCATGCTGCCCCGTCAGTCACCAGCATGTTGAGCAATAGTTACATCATCGTCGGTGCTCTGTCGCCCCGGAGCAGCTGTGTGCATGAGAGCTAAGCCACTCGATTTAGAAGTGGCACGTCCTAGTGAGAAGGGTCAGGTGATTTGGCAGCTGCCTCTGCGTCTCAGGCTGTTCTGGGGCAGCAGAGTGTCTCCACACAAGCCTGTGAAACAATTGAGATTTAGACTGATCACTTACAGGTCTTTAAAGACTTGTTTCACCCAAAACACAGAAAGCCATTTGTCCACACCTACCCCGTTTGTGATTTCAAGCGATGTAGACATTTTTTGTTTTACGTGATGAGTATTGAGATGTGCATCCTCCACTGTTGCTCAATTTCAAATGAGATGAGTGAAACGGCGTCCTGGTTTTCAGGGTAATCGACAGATTACGTCAAGTTCTTATTTCACGCGGCATATTCCCTGGGTGTAAAGCAGTTCCAATGGAAATGGTTTACATTTCAGTCCATGTCCCGAAGTGCGAAATTGACAGCTGAATGAGAGCTACAGGTCATCCATCCCCCTTGGTGCCAAAATGTGCGTGACATTTTATATTGAATCATGAGGAACACTGATAAGCATGTAGCTCACATGTATTTGCTTCAAGTGTTTTGATTAGTCTTTCTGAATGTTGTGGTGTATAGTCCATCCTGCTTTTGTCCGTGTTGCATTCTGCTTTCTGTCTCTCACTGCTCCCGCTTCATGCTTTACCCACATACACCTGCAGGAGAGCGAGGTTAATGCCATCTTGCAGGACATTGCTAATTCCCGACAGAATATCCTGCAGTGCCTAAACGGAGTGAGTACTGTCCTACGAATGAGCCACAGAAACACCCCCTGAAGTGGCAGGACTGTACTCACTAATGTTCGTGTGAAATTATGATTTAAATAGAGAGACCGCAGGTCATTGGGGACATTTAAGCTTTTAGTTGCAGTAAATGTTTAGCTCTATGCATGCTGCAGAACATATTCTCCCTTTTTGTCTCTGCTTGCTTCTCCCATCATCTTCATTGCAATTTGTCTGCCAGTTGTGTTTGTCTTTACATCAATGTCGTTTACTATGTGAGCAGTATAAGTGTAATTTTTGCAGAAACAAAAATCAGCTTTCTCTCTTTTTAAGGATAAGTTCACATGTTTTTAAGTCCATCTAAAAACAACACTAGCATGCTCCTATGCACGTTTTTAAAGCATTTTGGAAGCTGCAATTGTTCCTCCTATCAGTGCTGTTTGTGGCAGCAACAAGGATGGACTTTCATATGAGGCTATTTGGACAATACCTACACAATTTTATACTAAGGCCTTTACACACAGGGGGAAAGAAATCGACTGAATATCTTTGCATCAAAATTATTCATAACGGCAGCGATTAGAATTTGCAGTTAACGCCCTTTTTCAATACGTGGTTTGAGTAGATTTGCAGAGAACCAACTAACGCGTTCCTATTGACCCAGAGCAGCGTCTGGCAGTCGGAGGTTAATTGTTGTATGGCCTAAGCCACTGTAAGCTACTTCATTGTGTTTCCTTTAGTGAAGTGTTCTGAATGGATTTGAATCCCTTCTGGTAAACCGTTACGCAGTACACTGTATATGTATAGGGCTTTTATTGTGAAAGGTACAAATGTTTCAGTCTGTGCTGCCTTTGTCGAGGTTGAAATAAGTAAAGTTTGCCATCTCGGTTCGGCGCACTGGGCCTCAGTGTTGCTGTACACTTAAGTGTATGTTCTGGACAACGCGATTGGTCGATGCTTGAATTCACGGTGTGAAAATCAATATCCTTTCTTAAAAACATTGCGCCGCTTTTCTTTTGCGGTTTCTCACGTTCTGTGTGAAAGTACTCATGAAGCAAAACCGGTGTGGAAAAAAATATAATAAATATATGAAGTGCAAATTAATTGCACACCAACCATATCCCCAGTGTGTAATGGCCTTTTACTTTTCATGTTTGCGTGAGAATAGCACTGGATTTTGTCCCCCACATCCGACATTGAAATAAAGCAAATTTTAAAGTCAACTTTTCTAATGCCGTGTTCACAACGGACGCGGCGCGAATTTGACACGCGCCCAGATTACATGCAAAGTCAATGCACAGACGCACGAGTTGAATTATCCCAACTCCGGCGGAAAAATCGCGTGATTCAAAGTTGCGTAAGCCAATCAGCGTTGAGAAGCTCCGCCCATCACCCCCCGCCGTCTTGCCGTCGCTAAATCAAACTGCTGCTGAAGTAGCGCTGGTAGCGGCAGTCATTGAGACGCTGTTGTGGGACTACGGATAATATTATGAACCCAGACACCATGGAGTTTGATGTTCTGACTTATGTGGAGTTTACACAAGTAGAAAGCAGAACTAGTGGTTATTTCCATGGTGGATGAAGGAAACGGTATCAGTTTTACGGCGATAAGCCAGACACAGTTCCTGGAGGAGTCGGTGAAATTCACCGAACTGTGTGCGGCTACGGATGGTGTTATGAACCCAAACACGAGGGCCTTTCATGTTCCGACATGGTTGGGACTTCCACAACAAGTATAAAGCAGAACTAGTGGTTATTTATTCAAAGGTCGATAGCGGAAATTAAAGTGCTTTTCACAGACACGAGCAACAGAGATAAACCACGGCCCCTTTGCGGCGCGATTTTTCGCGTTAGGTGTGAACCTAGAGTAAACTGAAGCTGTAAACGTGCCGTGTTTGGTGTGAACGCAGCATAAGGGTGTCTGTTAGAATTCATCAAAGCAAAAAGAGCGACTGTAATATTTATAATGAAGGTATTGTGCTAAACTGTTTAAAAGGTTCTATAAAGCTGCTGGACTGGTTTTGATATTTCCCATTTTGGCACTAGTGAGTTTTTGCTCAGTCATTTGATTTATTGTGTGAGTGTTTCATCCGGTTTCTCTGACAATATTGACATCATCAATTCCTTCCTGTTAGTGACGGCTCTGCAGTTGTAGCATCCAACGTTCTACCTACAACCAGTACTTTTTTCTTTTTGTCTTCGTGTTTTCCTCCCCATTTGCGATCACTGTTTACCTCACCGGCTGCAGGCGAAAACGGCCCTGCTGCAGCCCAAAGGGTCCCAGCAAAAACGGCGGCACAGAAACGTAAGACTTCCTTGTCCAGCTTTGCTGCTCAGGCCTGGGAACGTTGCATGACTGAGACACGCAGCCGAGTGTGCTGGTTTCTGCTGCTGCTGCTGCCTGGAGTGGAGTGTGCTGCTGTGGTCACAGCACCAAGATGTCTCCTCGTGAACTGCCATATTGGTTTTGGGCTTCAAACGCTTCCACTAGCTGATTCAGAATTTAGGGGGTGGGAAATTATAATCTTGACAATTTTGGTGGATTGTTGTGATCTTTATTATCATTATTAGCTTTTAAAAAGTAACTAATATTCACAAGTCTTTTAAGCTTTAAAGCTCAATTCTCATATGCGGTGACGGTTACCTTTTCATGTAACTTCTGAATTAAATAATTGATTAAACTTAAGGGAATAGTTTGACATTTTGGGAAATACACTTGTTGATATTGTTGCCGAGCTAAAATCAGAGATGCACCTCTACTGATGAATTACTTTAAACTATTCAAATATAGTGGCACGCTTTTGTTTCATTGGTATCGAGCTCATCTCTTCACAAGAGAGCAAATAATGTCAAGCTAATCCCTTTTTAAAATGTGTTTGCCCATTATTAAGTTTGCCTGCATGCTGGTTTTGTAAACATGAAATCATCTTTTTAATAGTGATTGTGTGTTAATTGTGTGTGTGTGTGTGTGTGTGGTGTGTGTGTATCCAAATCATTGTGTAATAGATTTTAGCCTTGCATGGGTTTCTTTTTAAACCTCACCACGTAAACATTTTTATTTTGCTTGCTTCTCTTCAGGCTTGGATTGGCTCTCAACCTGGATGAGGGGGCATTTACTTTGTCACCGTTTGAACCCTGACGTGCAGAATGACTCGTGCTAATTCATTTGTGTTTATCCTTCCATAGTCGTCCTCACATGGAGACCAGGAGCTGGTTTCTCGCATGAAGAGCATGGAACTGGAGAACCACACTCTACACAAAGGTGTGTGTTGAGTGTTTTGAAATGTCTTCCTGAGCTTATTGATACTTTTACAGTATTAATACTTAACTGTTCATATGATGTTTTCTTGTTAGTGGTGGAGGAGATGAGAGCAGCCCTGCAGAAGCTGGAGACCAGAGTGGTTTTGCTGGAAAAGAGCCCAGCGGCCGTCACATGTGCTACCGTCAAGGTAGATAACCAGAACCTTTTAATTGTATAGGTACAATACATTACTGCATACATATGTTCTCTGTATTTATTAAACAACTCTCTGAAAGAGGCCAGACTTCCTTGTCCCTCTGAAAAATAAATATATATTTCATTATAATATAATCTACTTTATGTGTCGAGACTCAATTTGAGGAAAAAAATATCTAACTTACAGTGACGAGTACATTTTGTTCTTTTTCTGTTTCGATTATCTGCTTTTGTAAAAAAAAATTGTATTCAGGACTTTGCCCTTTTGCTATTTCCCTCCCCTGCACACGTCTATTGATCCTCTGTTATTGTATGATGTTTGAACAAATGGAGATAAAGAAAGATGAAGCCTAATTGGGAAAAGGCCCCGTTATAAAAGAATATTCCTGTCCTTTTCCATTGTTTTTACCAGGCTGCTCCAGTACAACAAGTGAAGGTGGAAAATGGAGATGATGACGACGACGACATTGACTTGTTCGGCAGCGACGACGACGATGAGGAGGCAGAGCGCATCAAGCAGGAGCGCATGGATGCCTATGCAGCCAAGAAGTCCAAGAAACCCACCCTCATTGCCAAGTCATCCATCCTGTTGGACGTTAAGCCCGTACGTGTCTTCCTAAACTGTATCGTGTGTTCTCTTATAGGGAACATTCAGTTGTGGAGAAATTTATTTAAAATCAGAAAATGTCTACCCATGCCATACATTTGTTTAGTTTTTTTTTTTTTCTTCTGAAAATGTGGGAAAAAAAACTGTTTATATTAAATGTCCTTTTTAATTTAGTAAATGCACGTTCAATATTTTAAATCATTCAGCCAAAATGAAACTAATGCATTTATAAACTCCCACACAAAATGATGTTAAACATGCATGTACTCACAAGTACGCTCCTTCATTCAACATATGTTGAGGTTTTGCTGCAAATTGTGTTGACTTTATATTGTAAATGCTCTGGTTAAGCTAATGTTCTGTGTCCCCCCCGCCCCCCACTCTGTCTTTCATTAGTGGGACGATGAGACTGACATGGCGAAGCTGGAGGAGTGCGTGCGGACTGTGCAGATGGACGGGCTCCTGTGGGGAGCATCCAAGCTGCTGCCCGTTGGCTACGGCATCAAGAAGCTGCAGATCAACTGCGTGGTCGAGGACGACAAAGTTGGCACCGACATCCTGGAGGAGGAGCTCACCAAGTTTGAGGACTACGTAAGTTAATGACCACTTTGACGTAATCAGAGAACTTCAGTTAATTTACCTCGAGTCGTACCTAGCCATGGAGAGTGCTTTGATTTTTAAGATATCGGTTTCCTGCTGCCACCACTCCACTATGGAGATGCATGGAATGTCATTTGTTTGAGCTCACAGCATTAGAAAATTGCAGTACAATTTAATTTCAGTAGGCGGAGTTTATCTTGTTCAATTGTGGAAACCGATATTTTTTACTTCTCGATGCTGTGGACGCTTCAGTAGAAGTCAAACTTTGCTACATTGTTACCTCTGCTGTCACAAGTCTTTGTCCAGCACATGTATACTTATAAAAAGCTTAATAGAAACTTATATACATGACCAAGAAATAGGCGTCCCCCCGGACCAAATATCGTTGGGATACTGGTTTAGTGAACATGACATTTAACTGAAGTGCGCGCTGTATAATCCCAGACCTCACTGAACCGTTGTCATCGTCCCTCAGTAGAACATGAATAGTGTCTCAATGGAAAATGTTGAAAGTGTGTTTTGTGGACTTTCTAAAAGTGACAAAAAAAAGGTTCAGCAGCAACATTATCTGTCATCTTGAATGCATTGAGCCCCTGCTGTATGATGTGGAGGCAAACATATTTTTCAACTTTTGCCAGATTAATTTAAAATGATCTGCATTGTTAAATAGTATTGGAGGCAAGCTTTTGTGATTTGGGTGGATCAAACCTTTTGATAACTCTAACAAAAATTTCCCTCCAGGATTAAAAAAAAATGGAGATAATGTCCCAAAAATCTGGATTTGAATAGCTTGTTTTAGGAAATAACAATTTGCTTTCTGTTGGAAGATTAAATAAGATTGATACAACTCTGGTTGCAGCCTGATATTTAAGTGACAGCTGTTAGTTTAGCACAAATACTTGAAACGGGGAGAATAGCAGACAAAATCACCAGGGTTACGAGTTTTACTTCTTGGCCGAGTCTCTGCACATAATCCCAAATGAAGCGTTTTATGGATTAAACAAACTAAATGTAGCATGATCATGTATTGATTTTTAGAGTTGCTGGTAGACAGATATTGTTACTTTGCATAGTCGGATTAGCTGTTGCCCTGATCATAATAGATTCAATCTAAATCTGACCATTTACAAAATCTTGAACTTTGCTGTTAAATTGAATCCTTTACCATTGATATTACCGCTTTGATATACACTGTCTGCACAATACATCAATATGCTCAAATGGATATGAACCTTAACTTATTTGACTTTTCTTCCTTTACAGATCCAGAGTGTAGATGTTGCTGCCTTCAATAAGATCTGAGCTACACTGAAATGTTGCTGCTGCTCCTGGCTTGCAGTTATTAAAATGCAAAGTTTTGAGGACTAACACTTTTCTCAGTTTCATTATTATTCTCAGTCAAACATAAATATTTTAAACCCCATATTTACACAGTTACTTGAGAACCGTTGGAGTGCAGCTCGTTAGAGAGCACAGCCTCTCAAAAGCGATTACTGTCTTCAGTGTTTAATGTGCAAGTGAGATGGAAACATTTAGTTGTGCACATTTCCTGTCAAATATGCCAGCTCCCAAAATGTGGCAAATGGTTAAGTTAAAGAGATTTCAATGTTGTTTTTAACTACATTTGGAAAGTTTTGTAAAAAAAAAATCTCAATATAGTAAAGAATACCATAGAAAAATCTCAAACAGTATATATAGTTTGACAGTCATAGTATAATATGTAATTTAAAAAAACTCCACCGAGTATAATATTTAAAGCACAATATAGAATGCCAAAAAGTCAGACTGCTGCAGGAATGAAACCTAAAACCCAGAAATGAATTACCAAAGAACTCGTAACATAGTATGCCATATAGAAAGTTGCATAAAAGACATCTTATAGTAAACATTGTTTTACACAAATGTCCTAGTATGTATATTATTTCTCATGTGAAAACATTTGCTTTGAATGCTGAGGAATTATGAAAATGTTCATAGTCTGATGTGAATCAAGTGAATTAAACACTTTAATGACTTCAAATAGCTTTAATGTACAAATGATTAAAAACAAAATGGATGTGATGCAATAAAAGCATTACATAGATACTGCTGCTGTCAATAAGCTATTAGCTCCACTAGCTGCTGAACTGCTTTTGAACACCAACATTCAGTCAAACGATAATATTTTGAACCCCATAAAGTTACTTAAACTGCTGATGGTGTGCACTCATCTTTACATTTAAAGAGCGCACAGCCTCAAAGTAGAGCTCAAACCCACCCAAAATCCAGGGCATACAGGCTGGGTAAATGTAGTCTTGACTCTATGGAGTAAAACCATTGTATCAGAAATGTTATAGAAAGACAAGGCCCCTCCTCTGAAGTCCAGATACAGTCCTATCCTGCTGCAGCAGGTAGCGCTGACGGTCACGCTCTCCTTGTTGTGCTGAAATGAACAGCCCGAGTACGAGCAGTCCAGGCTCCAGGATTTGGAGTTGTGTCCAAGCTTGCTGTCGCTCCCTCCTCCATTCCTGCCCATGTTTTTGTAGCAGACTCCGATGGAAACCCCTCCATTACCGGCCCACTCTACCTCCCAGTAGCAGCGGCCAGCCATCCCAGCTCTGCACAGCACCTGGGCCCAGCTGCTGAAGCGATGTGGGTGGTCCGGGTAGGGCAGCGGCTCTGGACGCGTGGTCACCACTCTTCGACCGTCGGAGAAGCTGAGATAAGGGTTGGCTGTGTTCGGGTCCAGGATTAAATCGTTGTAATCTGGACACAGAAGCACATAGTCAGACTCCACCAAGTAGTCATTGGGTTCATAAGGATAGACGTTAGTTTGGGTTCAAAGAATTGTACTCGCATTGTAGAAAATCAGTTCTCGTCTTTGGTTCCGAGTTGTAGGGTACGTTGGTGTCTTTTGCTGTTAGATGTAGGGAATAACATATGAAATACAACAAAATAGTGTCAAAAAAAAGGGGGGCATGACATTTCAGATCACCATTGTTCCACATGTTAAGAGTCTCAAAGTTGTAGTGATTCTGCCATTTGGATAAGCATTAATTAATACTCCTAGTTAAATCAGTGCAGAAAAAAAAAAGGGGCTCGGTTATCAGTCAATGAAACCACAAAAGGATCTCACGTACCTTTAGTCTTTTCAGAAGTACTTTTATTGCTGGTTTCCTTCAATGAAATTACTAGAAAAGGCAGACAAGCAAATAATGAGTTTTTACTGTTCACAAAACAATCATGTTTATGGTAATCACGTGTAAAGAGATAACTCACCTTTATCAGAGATCCTGTTGAATTCTCTTTCCAGGGTTTCATCCAGACTGTCTTTGAGATCAGCCAGGGCTCCTCTCAGAGTTTTATACATCATATATTGAAGTGTATCAGTGCTGGGCATCTCCACAGACTTTGCAGGGAAATGAAGAGACTTGCACTTCTGTGATGATGCAACACAACCAAATCAGGAGACAGTATTTGAATGCAACAACCCTGACAAAAACAAGAAGGAATCCCTTCATGGGTTATGTTCATCAAATTACCATCATATTTACTGTCAAGAAGCCTGGTGTTAAATGTCATCATACGGCTTAAACGTAAACAAGGTGCTGCTGCAACAAATTAAAATAAATAATGAAAATGGTAAAAAAAAATTAAGTGGGCTGGAATAATACTGCAAAGCTAGAGTGGGTTAAGATATTTGATTATCATCTAACAACTTGATAACACTTGACCGTCAATTCTTTTTAAGTTTTTGAGTAACTTCACAACTCCAACAGATCTTTGTCAAAAACAATATTGTTATTGTATTAAATTTGTATGAAGTATCTCCTATGTGTATATTCTAAATATATTGGATTGTTGTCAGGTACCATGAAGATGATAGAAATGTAACCCAAATATAGAATCCAAGATGCCGCTGCAGATGGCTGCCTCAGTGTGTTAGTGCACATTGTTTTGTATTTTTTCTAAATTTAAAAAAGGTGGGGCTAGTTTTGGTGTATTTTGGTAGCTTGTGAAATTCCCTGTGGATCAAAGCTATTCATATATTGCAATAATATATTTGTTTATGATATTTTGTATCAATCTGAATTACAAAGTAACCACTAATTTAAGTTCTCAAATGTAGAGTAAAAATTACAATATTTGCCATGGAGTAAAAGTATAAAAAAAAAGCTGAAAATCGAAAGACTCTAACTTACTTCAGAATTGTACTTAGTTACTTCCACCACTGATGAATACATGGCTGGACCGACCTTTCCCCCACATCACTGGTTGAGTTATGTTCTATACCTGAAAGAAGTGGCCGTGGTCCTCAGTACGAGAAATCTTCTCCAGCTCAGCGTCGGCCCTTCTGAGCTCGACCATCTCCCTCTGGATCTTCTCCAGCAGCTCCTCCGCCTGACTGACAGCTGCTCCCTCCTGGACCCTCATCACCTCCTTCACCTCATTGCTTCGTTTCTCTATGCAACGGATCAGCTTGGAGAAAACCCTCTCGCTCTCCTCCACTGCTGCTTCTGTGGAGTGCTGTGGCGGACGAAGGTTTTCCGTTAGTGTTGGCAGTATGTCAACCGCGCATTTAAAGCTCTTATATTGAAGACTCACTCACCTTGATGTATCTGACAACATATTTAAGTTCCTTCTCTGCGTCCTTCAATTTCTGCACAGACTTCAAAGAGGCGTCTTGGAGTTTTTTCTAAGAGAATACAAAAGATGAAGATCACACAGTGCAGTCCCTCGGGCTGCTCAGGCCAATGGTTTTTTTCACGGTTGACTTTCAAGATGGAAAGTTTTGATTTCACAATCAAAGGATTGCACTGGAAGGCCTTTTGGGCCATCAACTTTTTTGACAGTAACATCAGAGCACAAGATATGGCTGCTGTACTAGGTCACATTGTTGAAGCCTTGATACGTATCCTTGAGTCCATTGTATCCGTTTGTTACCCGATCAGGATTAGTTATTTACCCTACCATCTTTTCTTATGCATCCAGTTCATAAACCAGGAGTCATAATGCAGTCAAATCTGAACATATACATCACACAAATACGACAAATAACCCTGATGATGTAATATAAATATAATCCGGGTCATCTTCTCAGACTTGCCAAAACATACGCCTTTAGGACTACCTTTACAATTCAAATACTTAAATCCTGTCAAAACATTACATTTCATTTAGCTGAAGCTTTTATCCAAAGCGACATACAATAAGTGCATTCAACCATGAGTACAAACTTTTTTAACACTGCAAAAAATATACACGTTATATAAGATAAAAAGTAAACTGAGTCAAGTGTGTCTAATTTTACGTTAAATTGTTCAGAAACATGTGAACTTCCAAATATTTTAAGGAATGATGAATTTGTGCATAAAAAAAAAAAAAAAAAAAAAAAAGATAAATCCCACCTGTTGCGTTGCTCTCTCATCCACAACGAAGACTGCGTCATGGCCCTTGTGTCTCTCTTGAACACACTGGGAACACACGACCTGCTGGTCCGTGCGGCAGTACAGCCTCAGCGGCTTCTCGTGGTGCGGGCACAGCTTCTGCCTCAGCGGTTCCACGGCTGGAACCAACTTGTGAGCCTTCTTCCCATGAAAGCGGTCTTCGTGGACTCTCACGTGAGGCGCACAGTACGACTCCGCGCACACGAGGCAGGATTTAACAGCTTTGCTTCTTCTCACGGTGCAAACACTGCATTTCACCACCACCTCCTCTGGTTTGGCCAAGTGTTGAGCTGCAGCCTGAAATCCAGACTGTTGATACTTTTCCACCACTTCCGCGAGAACCGTGTTTCTACTCAGCAGCGGTCTCGGGTTGAACACCTGCCTGCACTGCGGGCAGCTGTACTGGCCTTTCTGCTTGGCTCCATTCCAGTAGTCTTCAATGCAGTCCAAGCAGTAGCTGTGTCCGCAAGGGATAGTCACCGGGTCTCTTAAAACCTCCAGGCACACCGAACAACTAAACTGGTCTTCTTCAATTGAAATAGTCGTTGCCGCCATTTCCGACACAAGAGAAACTGGAAACGACAAAGATGGGCGTGGCTGGCAGGCAGGTGTGCTGATGATGCTAATTACAGCGCCTCAGCGCTCACCTGCTGCACCCGGAAGTATCAAATCCCCAGCCAGCAAACCAAAGCGCCTTGAGCAAAGAATAATTGAACCGCCTCTCCTACGTAAACATTAGGAGAGTTCATATTAGATGCGCTGACCTGTAGTTGTAATTTTATACACAACATTTTACACAAAAGCACTACAGTGTGTTTGTGCGCGCAGTTAATTAACTGGTTATTCCACTTCCACCAGAAACCTGTTATCCCCTATCACTTCACAGTCTAATGAAATGTAAACCAGCCTACATGCAAATAAACACCCTTGAGAGTCCAGTCTGTACATGTGGGTATTTTTTTTTAATGTCGGCATTTCAGAAATCCCTATATATTTATATATATATATATATATATATATATATATATATATATATATATATATATATATATATATATATTTTACTACACATGTTTGTAAATGGAAATGATGGTTTTGTATTTTTTGTTAAAATGTTATAAAAAGCATAACCGTGTAGGTGCATGTAAAATGTTGATTTTGATGTCTACTACAAGTCTATTTCCTCCTCGGGTGAGAGCGTCGCTGAAGGTGTCTCTGTCTGGATCCTGAGGAGAGTTTGGTGCCTGGGCAGACAGAATAAGAGTTAGTCTGCAGCACCTTGTGGCGACAAAGAAGTTCACAAATCAAATTACAAATGTGTTCTTGGGCCTGAACTGTAGCATACTGTAAACCAAATGATCTCCACTTCAACCATCTAGAATTTGAACATGCTACTTTCTTAATTTCGCAGCAGTAATTATAATCCACTGATATAACACTGACAAGGTTCACTTTGTGGCCTCGAGGACTTGTGGTACTTTAAATCCATATACTGTTAGTTGATGTTTGTATCTTTGTACGAGTACATCTATCAATGCAGGACTTTTATTTGTAACGGAGAATATTCATAGTGTGATAAGGCGTTTTATTCAAGTAAAATATCTCAATACTTCTTCCTCCACTGCAGGATTTATGTTACTGAATTTTCTTCTTCTTTTCCCGTCACTTAAATTAACATTCGTGCTACGATTTGCATTTGGGTTTCCTTGTATAAAATAGTCTCTGCACATGGTTTAATGCCTAAATACCTGCACATTTTGATAATAGCTTTATTTACCAAATGGTGAGAAGGCAAAGGTGGGCCCAGGAGGGAGAAAAGGGTTGAGAGGGTTCACGGGACTTTGGTCGAGGCCAGGTCGAGGGACCACAGGACTTTGGTCGAGGCCAGCTGGAGGGACCACTGCAAGCACAAAGAGAACCAACACGGTTACTGCAAAGTCTCAGCTGTCCAAACTGTCAGAATCTGCAGCACTGTCATCCTTCCACTTCAGCAGATTCAGCAAACACGACTATGAACAAACATGTTGAGTCAGGGTTTGTGCTGAATGATAATCTGGTCAGGATGGGATGCACAGACAGCGTTTCTTCAAGGTTCAACATGTTTAATTCAACATTTGTAATGTTTTAATGTGAAAAATATAAATATAAAGCAGTACGGATGGTGATGGAATGGAATTATTTACCAAGTGCTTGAATTTATTAATATTCATATCACATTTTTGTTAGTACTAGTTGATAAATGCATCCCCGACTCTACCTTAAGTATTGGGGTGGTTTAACACCTGTATGAAAAGCTGTAATTGGCTAAATCATCAAAATCCTATTCTTAAAAACCAGCAAGGCAGTTTTATACTCACTTAGTGTTGCTTCCATTTGTACTGCTGGTTCATCATCACTGGTTTGTGTTGTGTCCAGCTGTCCAGCAGGATTTGGAAGACCAACAATCACTATTTCTCTCACTGCAAAAGAGAGGAAATCACAGCGTTGACAGAATTTGCATCGGATAAATACACTAACTTTACAACAACAACAAAAACGTTGTATCTACCTTTCTCGTAGATGCTGACAAATCCTCCCTGGCAGACCTCCTGCAACAGTCCTTTAAAATCTGCCACAGCTGTCATCACTGGGACAAAGGCGAGGTTGGGGTCAACAGTGACCGAAGGCAGATCTGACAGCACAGGTGGAGCATGGAGAGACTGACAACTCTGGATAACAAAGACAGAGACAAAGAGTGTAAATGTGCTGGAAACCAGTTTGGTATCCAGTGCTGGAAGAAGTAGTCAGATGCTTTAACACTACATGCCGTTCACACCCATTCATACACAGTAGGGGCAGCCTATGGGGTTAATTTGGGGCCATAAGTGGCCACATCGACATGGACTAGCGGAGCAGGGGATCGAACCGCCGATCCTCTGATTGAAGGACGGCCCTACTCTACCACTGAGGCACAGTCGCAGTAGTAAAACCACACTGTCAGCAAAATATACCTAAAGTATCAAAAGCAAAATATGACTTATTTAATGGTATTTTACTTTGTATGCTATATGACACAACTTTATTTTCCCAAGAACTACAATTACTCACTAAAAAATGTGAACTACAATTACTCACTAAACAATTGTCCACTGAACAAGGCATCGTATTTTACAAACTGATCATGTGTTTTGCAGGCAAAATCAGAATTTGTATAAATGTCACAAAGTAGAATGTACAATATTTCCCTCTGAAGTGTCACGGAGTCAGTGTATAAGTACAATATTGAGGTATTGTTACTTTACTATGGTATAGTACTTGACTACATGTACTTAGTTACTTCCCACCACTGGTGGCATCAATCCAAAGCATTAGTACCTGAAGGAAACGGACGTGGTCCTCGGTGTGGGAGAGTTTGTCCAATTCCGCCTCGTTCTTCTTCAGCTCGGCGATCTCCTTCTGGATCCTCTCCAGCAGCTGCTCCGCCTGACTGACGGCGGCCTTTTCCTGGGCGTTCATCAGCTCTCTCACCTCGAAACGCTTCAGCTCAATCGACCGAATCAGTTCGGTGAAGACGGCGTCGCTCTCCGCAGCTGCCACTCGAGCAGAACGCTGCAGGGACAGGCAAACCACCACAGAGAGATCGTCTAAAGCTGTCTCATGAACTTGAGGAGGCGAGGCGTTTTTTTTTTTTTTTTTTATGTATGGAGTGACTTATTGTGTTTATATATCGGACCAAGCAGCACGTTGGCACTTACAGAGAAAGAGAAGATGGCTTGTCTGATCTCCTGGGCTCCCTTTTCCCTTTGATGAATTCTCAGATGAGAGGTCTGCTTCATGTCACCGAGCTGCCCCTGAGGAAAAAATGTTGTGAAAACTTGTAATTAAAGTTTTATTACACCATTTTTCATTTAGCAAATAAGACTAAGATTTCATTATCTATTGTAAATGTGTATATTCATGCTGTTTAAAACCCCAATTCAGATTTATGGAACCGTTCCTCTATTTGTGAAAACAGAAAAGAGACATGTAATGGCTTTAACCTTTATCAGACCAGGTTTAGTCCAGAAACCAGGACGTGATTATCATGGAGACTATAACAACGCTTTAAAACCCCTTGATAAGAATTGTCAATCCTTTATTTTAAAATCATGAAAACTGAATAGAGGAACAAATGTGTTGTGCCATCCGGACACAACACATTTTTGTTTTAAAAGCATTATATTTGAGCATTTTGAATGTCACTTGCACTTGTTTTTATATTTATTTGGTGTTTATAACTTGTTTTGTTTTTTTCAAAATGTTTTGTGTTTTTCTACACTTCTATTAAATCAAATCAAGGTAAACAGAAGTAAAAGTTTTTTTTTATCCATCCAGACCACGTCGGTCGAGGTCTATAGCAAAAAGTAAAGCAGCAGTGAGGTTTAACATTAGACTAGATTTACATGGAGCCTACAGAGACTACTGAAATCACAGTTTGTGGTCTCCACCCATTTCTTAAAATGGATTATTATATTTTACGGCTTTTCCTCAATCAAGACCACAGCAAACCAGACGTACAACTCTACACATTACACCAAGCTTTGAAGACATTCAAACGTTATAATTGGCATTTATGTTTTCTTTATTATGGAACCCATGCATTTCGGTTGTAAAGTGTGTTGCTGTGAGTGTGTCCATACTTCTTATTAAAAGCCTATATGTTAATGAGACCGTGATCCTAATGAAACTAGCAGTTTAAATACAGGACGACAGCTCTAAAAACAGAAGTGAAGGAGTCTGGCTCCTCCTCACAGCTGTTACACCACGTGGATCACATCAGACCAGGTCTTAACTGTATCACTGTGTCGTCACTGATCAGCAGCCCTATCGTCTTGAATCAATCAGTTGATTCGATTAAAAACTGATTACCTGCTTGTGTTGTATCTCGGCCTCAGCCAGCACCGTGTCGTGGCCCTTATGTTCGTCCGTCAGACACAGGTAACAGATGCACTGCTTGTCGGTGCGGCAGTACACCTCCAGCAGCTTGTCGTGTCGGCCACAGATCGTCTCTTGGAACTTTTTGGAGGCCGACACCAGCTTGTGTTTCTTGAAAGCAGCCGACTCGTAGTGGGGCTGCAGGTGGACTTCGCAGTAGGAGGCCAGACACACCAGACACGACTTCACAGCTTTGTGTTTCCTCCCGGCGCACACGTCGCACTCCACGTCGTCGGCCTCGGCGAAACTTGGATTCACAGGCGGCGTCGTCGTCGTCGTCTTCGCGGTGGTGGTGGCGGCGGCGGCCTCGTGGAGTCCAGTCTTTTTGAATTTTTCCACCACGTCGGCCAACATGGTGTTCCTGGCGAGCACCGGCCTCGGGTTGAAGTTGTACCTGCACTGCGGGCAGACGAAGACCCCCAGGTAGTCGTCCAGGTCCCAGTAGTTCTGGATGCAGTCCGAGCAGTAGCTGTGGCCGCAGGGGATGGTCACGGGGTCCCGCAGCACGTCCAGACACACCGAGCAGTTAAACTGGTCCCGGTCCAGGACCAGTCCGGCTTGAGCCATCGCAGAAAACCGTTGGGAGTCGGTGTGGGGAAAATGAGCGAAATCACGGGAAACTAACGGACAAACAGCTGCTGCTTTGTTTACAGGAAGTGACAGGAGGGGGGCGTGGCCAGAGAGGCATTACCGGAAACTGCAGGAGGGAATTTAATTTTTAAAAAACGCGTATTTTCAAAATAAAATGTCACTTGAATGGTGTTACATATTTGATCGCTATAATCACTCAATATAAAAATATATTTAGAATAGTGTTATACAAGTGTCTTATTTGAAGGCTATTCATTGTATATTTACACATGTATGCTACTATACTTAAATACAATTTGACGGTATATGTACTTTACTAGAGGTTACTTCCACTTTCTGCTACTTTACTCAACTAGAGTGGCAAATGTTGTACTTTTAGATTTGCAATACAAAATCCAATCAGCAAATACAGAATGTATTATCAGCTCTACTTTTACCAGCGCAATATTAAAGTGTTTACTAAAAGAGTACTTCCTCCTACTAATTCACAATGTATGTTTTAAAGGAATACATGTTAATACTGTAAATACTTAGTGATGTGCAAATACCACAAACCACACTGCATTAGTAGCTCAGGCAATTTCTGAATAAGAAGCGCTTAAAAAGCCCAGACACAGAAATGTAATTTATAATGCATTTTTATTTCAAAATGCCTTTAAATAATTATCAAACACAATAAATAAAGTTTGGTACATTAACTCATTTCAATAGATCATAAATAATATAAGTGGGGAAAAAAGGACAGCGAATATCTTCAGACTTAAATAAATATATCAAGCAGGATTTTCAGTGTATCAACAACATACATAACAGGTTAGACATACATCTTTAACAATTGATTTTGTCTTCATACAGAACAATACATTACTTTGGTCACAAAATAAAGCTTTGATGCATTAAAGGGAAGGTTTCAGAATTCAAAAGGCCAAGCATCCTCCCACATCAATGTTTCTTTCCCATGCGTAGCAGGTTTTGAAAAGTTGCCAGCAACCTCACATTAGCATTCGCTTAATATGCCCGTTCATTTGAATATGAGCACTCTCTCTTACAATTACACACTATTCCAAACACGAAGCCCACCCTTTAAATGCATGTATTATGCGGTTCGTAAAAGAACAACACTGTACTGATCAAAACGATCCCTTAAAGTCAAATATTCCCTTTCTGATTGTGAACAGGAATTCTGTTTGTCTATTCACCTGGGTTACCTTGTGCAAAATTCTGTTGGAAAGATTAAAACAATTGACAGTACAAGGTGTCCATTCAAGTATTTCATCACACCTACGCTTTTTGTTTTTTGTAAAAAGTTATAATTCTCTGCAATTGTAGCTGTAAACTACGGCTAATCAAGAGAAACAGGCACAAAAAAAAAATCTGTTTGTTTTAAAACATGCATTGACGTCCGTGAAAGATTAACTTTTGCTCTACATGCTTATCTAAAGTTAGAGGAGTTTGCTAAAATGAAGATGTCTAAAGCCAGTCGATAAGCTGCAATGAAAAAACTACTTTCTTGTGTAACATTATTCTTAACATACGATCCCAATGCAAATCAATTTTAAAACGAGAAATACCTTTATAGTTCAAGTTTTCATACATGTAAGTTCATTATTTCTGTTCACATCAAACAAAAATACACAGAAGAAAGGATCAACTCAAAAACAGAGATAAATGGAATATTTTAAGTCAACTAAAAACTCTCTACGGTGTTACCTGTATGTATGCTGTATATGTGTGTGCAATGTAAATGATATGTGGACCTACACTCTTGATACAGGTTGTCATGGTGTGGGACTTCACTTGTTCTTCTCTTCCAGTCCACTCTCTGCTCTCAGAGCCAGGCTGCTGGCAGAGATGAAGCTGATCCAGTGTTTGAGGTCTTCAGGAAATGCCGGGCAGTCAATCTGGACACAAACACATTATTACAGACAAAAAACAGCAGAATAAAGCCACAGTCCAGAGCTGAAACTATTAGTCAAAAGATAGACATTTGATTGTTTTACATTTTTTGATAAAAAGAAAAAGCAAAACATCCCCAGGTTCCAGCTCCCCAAAATGGGAGGCTTTGATGTTTTTCTTTGTCTTGTGTGATAGAACAATGAATACCTTTTGATTTCTGACTATTGGTCACACGTAACGTAACATAATATTTGAGGATTAACCTTGGGTATGATGAGTGATGGACATTTTTTCACTTCTTAGACACATTAACAGTAGAGCTATAAAATGCTAAATTGATCGATCCATCAGTTGATAATAACTGGTAACTATTTAGCTAGTAATTTTTTCAAAACAAAAATGCCAAACATTTTCTAGGTCCATTTTCATTTGCAGATATGCTGTTTTTGATTCTTTTTTTTGTGGAAAACCGACAATTTGATAGAAACTGCAAGGGGTTGTTCAGTATTTTGATACAATTGATCCAAATTGTCATTGGTTGCAACCCTATTACAGTCACACTAATACCTGTATCTACTTCTAGCTATTCCTCACCTTCCTTTTGCAGACAAACTCGAGAATGCTTTCTGGGGTGCAGTGCACCACATTCTGCCTGCAGAGCATGACCGCAGAGACAAAACCATCTCGCTTGGACACAAAGCGCTGCTCCACGTAAAACGCCTTCTCATCCCATCCCAATATTTTGGTCCGAATCTCAAAAGCCTCACGGAAAGCCAGGGAGCGTCGGTACCGGATGGTAGATGCCCCTACCACCATTCTGGCCCCCAGTTTGTGAGAGGCCATGAACAGCCCGTTTCGCATGTAATGGTGAAAGCGGGCAAAGTCACACTCCCTTAGATATCGGGAGTTGTTCATGTGGCCCATGTAATCCAAATCATGGGGAAGGACCGTGCCGTCAATGCTTTGCTCAGCCAGCATGTCCCATACTCTGGGTTGGAACCACGCCTGGACAAACACCTGGACCCCTCGTAGGAAGTACCAGACATCCAGAGTGCAGAAGAGCAGGAGGAGGGCACCCAGCACCAGCAGCAACATCTCTCTGGAACAGTTCAAATAAGATACGAGATTCCTTTATTGATCACCAGGGGGGACAGCAATAGTACAGATAAATAGAAAGTAATATAAATAATGAGAGGCACACAAAACTAAAATAAGAATGTAATAACATAGAAAACTATTTGGTGTAAAATTGCAAGGTAAAGTGACGTGGTGTAGTAGTGTACAGGGTCAGCAAGTTCATGTTAACAGAGTACGCCGGTCTGATGATACTATTAAAGGAGATGTTGTGCTCATTACCAGGTTCATTGTGTATTTGTGGTTTCTACTAGAACATGTGTACATGCTTTGATGTTAAAAAAACAACAGCTCTGGGTCTATGTTTACTTCCTGTCAGCTGTGATATTCTCACACACACTGCAACAAACAATAAACTGGGAGGCATTTACTATGTTTTACATTTCAAACTGTGAAATGGTCTCAGTATTAGGACCCGTTTTATAATAACAATGAGAATAAAACACGTAAAAATCTCACTTCATACAAAATGGGACCTTTAACAGTACTTAGTGTTTTGTATATAATTGTATAATGAATATAACAGAATATGCTATGCAATCAGTAACATATTAACATAATATAGTATAATATGCTAAAGTAAGATAGAGTATGGGTTATGATATATAGTATATGGTGAAATGTAGTAAGAACGTAACATAATATATGGCTTAATACAGCAGTGTATCATAGGATAGAGTTCAACATAATGTGAATACATTATAAGAATATAGCAATTCCCCAGTTGATGACAGCACTTTCTTAAAATAAAGGAATCCACGTTTTCTAAATTCATGACCACAATATGTAACGTTAATCAAATGCACCTCTGACCTCATCAATGTCAGTGCAGATGTGTGGAAAAACATGAGGTCAGTGCTTTTTCTTCTTTTTTTGTACACACACCTCGACTTAATATTACAGCTGCAAATACGGAAGCATCAAATCAATCATCGACTTCCCTCTTTACAGCTCGTTCCAAATGAACGGGGCGCAACCTGCTGTGGCAGCCAAATCGGTTAGCTTAGCTGCTAGCTACCAGCAGTAGGTGGCCTTGCAGAAGAGAGACCAAACTCTTTGACACGTGAAGACGCCATTTCTTTTTTAAAGTAGTCTCCCTGTGGAAATTTAAACAATAACCACAAATACTGTCCAATTATTTTGTATGGCTGTACAACTCACCGTGCGTCCAGAAGAGAGTGCTACCATCGGATGCGTTACAACTTAAAAGAAACCGGTAGAATGAATGAACACAACTTCCGGGTGTGACGACACTAGATTCTTCTTCTTCTTCTTCTTCGAGGGGGTTTAAAAGCAGCGTACTTCGTGGGGAATTACTGCCATCTTGTGGAGGAAAATAAGTATTTTTTTTATGATATTGGGCAAGTTAGTGCACCCATATGCATAGTGAAGGCATTAGAAGTGCAGTAGTATTTCAAAAATCTGTTTTATTGCTGCCATAGTACACAAATATTCACTTTATACAATTGTATTACTTTTTCATTATTGAAAGAGTAATCTGTTTTCAGCCTCTCCAAACAAGCTGGTGTGCTAGTTATCCCAGTGTTGACAGGTATTGGCGTCAAAGTAAAGC
Source organism: Myoxocephalus aenaeus (assembly GCA_038501785.1). NCBI lineage: Eukaryota > Metazoa > Chordata > Actinopteri > Perciformes > Cottidae > Myoxocephalus > Myoxocephalus aenaeus. Next base: position 1,770,654 of record JBAMJR010000329.1, read on the forward strand.
TTATATTCAGATGTGTAGGCACAAGTGTGTTTAAGTCAAGCCGTTGTGAACGAAAGACAAATGTCCTTTTTAAACCTGAGCTGGTAAATTAGCTGCCACACAAAAAGCAATGTCTTATTTGTTCTTCTCGTCGAGTCCACTCTCGGCTCTGAGGGCCTGGCTGCTGGCGGCGATGAAGTTGACCCAGTGCTGAAGGTCCTCTGGGAACTCCGGGCACTCCACCTGCAAGGAGCACACCAATGACTCAGTGTCCTTCAATATTTAAAAAAAAAAAGTGTGCAATTGGCATGCGTGTCAATCGTTGGTCCCTTACCTTCCGCTTACACAGGTGCTGCATGATCTTATCTGGGCTGCTGCGTACGACACTCTGCTTGCAGTACATGACGGCGCACACCAAACCGTCTTTCGTTGACACAAATCTCTGCTCCAGGTAAAAAGCTTTGTCGTCCCAGGTGACGATGTGACTCCGCAGCTCGTACCCCTCGCCAATGCACAGAGCCCTGCGGTAGCGGATGGTGGTGGCCCCGACTACCATTGAAGCCTTGAGCGCCCGCACTGCCTTGAACACCCCGTTGCGCATGTAGAGGGAGAAGCGGGCAAAGTCACACTCCCGGAGGTATCGAGCGTTGTTCATGTGGCACATGTCAATGTCACGGGGAGTGACCCGGCCCGTTTGGATCTGCTCCGCTGTGACGTCCCTGATCGGAGGCTGGAGCCACGCCCGAAGGATCACGGCAGCTGCCCGGAGGAAGTACCACACATCCAGAGTGCAGAAGAGAGCCAGCAAGGCAGTGAGCACCCACAGCGCCCACCACATCTCTCTGGAGAAAGAGGACCGCAGAAGCACAAGCAGAGGAAAGCTGTGAGTTAATCTGATGTGTAGATGTGACTATGAAGCCCAGCTGAAACAGATGTAACATAGCTATGGTGCTCGAGAAGAAAACTAGAGGTAGACGTGAAAGGTTATTAATTACTATTCACTGTACTCATCATGTTGTTGCCTTCCATGAAAGAAAATGACAAAGTAACACCCTTAATATGCCCAATTTGCATTGCTGCATGTTTTAGCTTTTAGTAACTCCTAATGTGTTGCTTTGATTGGCAGTTTTTCCAGAGAACAGGCATTTATGAACGCCTCAGCCGTACGAGAGAGAAATTAATTTGTCAAAAAGAAATTGTTATAATATTCAGATTGGCTCAGAAGCACAAATGGCAAACAGTGAGTGTCTGCTAGAGACTCACTTGAATGCAGCGAATCGGACCACAGCGATTGAGGTTTATAGTGGCAAATATTTATAAAAGGCAAACATTTCTCACCCTTTTTTTTTTTTTATGCGGGCATATAGATTTCATTTCATGTATCTGACGGAAGTGAGAGTAAAGTGTTTAACTATCAAAACCTGCAATATGTGTTTTAAATCGGTTGAATCCAGGATGAGTTGACATGACGTGTGGCCCATTCTGAAGAAGCTACTTCTATTATGTTTGCATTACATCACAGACTCATGAAGCTTTACTGACCCAAGCATGTGTGTGCATACAAGGAATTTAGACCGTTTCTATAAAGAATAGACAGGATTGTTATGCACACTGTGAAAATAGGTGTACATTTAAATAGCATATGGATTTATATAAAAAGCACCAATGACCAACAATAGAAAAGAAAAAATGTTAGAGAACAGATCCAGTGAGTTTGAACAGGACTCGTTTCAGACTCAACAGGTTCTGCAGGAATGACAGGTGGCTCAACCAGTTGAGTAAACGGAACGATTACCACATTTTAAAAGAATATTACTGATAGTGACCCCCCACTAAATGTGTTGTTACCAAGGCTTCTGATTACTGATGGATAAATAAAACCAGTCATACATTTAATGAACTAGGGAAATCAGTGCCATGACTGCAGAACTGGTGTACACGAAAACACTGCAGTTCGTCTAAGTTAGTTAGCTTAGTTAACCTAGCTAGTTAGTTAGCTACCGCAGTCAGGAATGTCAGTCGCAAGACTTTAAAAGGACATTAATGCCCAAACATTTCGTGATTTTAAATTAAGACGAACGACACAAAGAAAGCTGGAAGGTCTGAATTAAAAACAGCCTGTTGAGGTCGAATCGATGCTTTTCAGTCCAACTTTACGGTGAACGTAACAGACGTAACGTCACAGTGGAGCTACTCGGGAGTTGAAGGAGAAATCCGATATCCACGAGGACTTACCTGCTGTCTTCTTCCTGCTGTATCCACTCAGAGCTGCCGAGTCGACAGCATTCAACCCAGCAGTGTGTAAAACGGCTCAGTTGTTGAGCACGTTTCTCATTTCCGGATACATATTTACAAAAATAAAAGCATACATGCTTTTAAAAACGGGATCAAGGCGAATACGATTTATATTGAAATGAATCAGTTTGAAACTATTCTAACACCACAATTAATTATCGTTTCTGCGGGGCAACACTGCATTTTACTTTTTGAAACGTTGTATTATCTCTGAGGATAAACGTCCTCTTTTTCTCCGTGCGTGGGCAGCAACGGCGGCTTGGTCACGTGGTACAAGACCGACGCGTCACGTCGCCCTGGGTTTCAACGATTAACTTACAATTTTGTTTATTCCGTCTGCTAGTATAACTTACTCAAGCAACTAATAACAACATGAACCAATAATAATAAAAGAAGAAAAAGATAAATATGACATTATGCATATACAAACTTGGCTGACACGATGGTGTAGTGGTTTGAGCTCATGGCTTAGTTCGCACTAGCACACTTTCCCGATCGGTTTTCTCCCACATTAATTTATGGATTTATGTAGTACGTACAGATACGATATTAGTAGTTCAAGTCCCTAAAGTGAATTGTCAACTAAGGGGTGTTCATCAGTATATACATGTATATATGGTGCATGATATACGGTATATACGATTTTTTTTTAGAATATCCAAAACAACTGCAACATATAAACAATAATAAAACATAAATAACATAGAAATAATAACATAAATATGATTTTTATAATATTGTGTATGTTATTTCCCATTTTATTTGTATTGTATTTGTAATTATTTATATATATTATTTTAATTTAAATAAAATATTTATATATGTATAAAGTGTTGCATTTGAGTGTTTAGGAACGAGGACGTTTTTAGGTGGGTTTGTTATATTTCTCTGTCTCCTCGCAGCAAGTGGACTAAGTGGATGTTTAAGGCGCACAGCACGTTTGTGGTGACGTCCACACTGCTGCATGGACACGAACAGCATCCCGTCATGCGCGTATTTATGTATGGGTATCTGACAGCAGGCCTAGGTAGGAAATGCACGGCCCGCCACTGAAAGAATGTAAGGGCTCCAAAACAATACACACTGTGGGATTATTTAGCATTAATACTAATAACGAACGTGATGATAGCAATACCCAAGTCTCGAACTGGACTCGAAAAGCCTTTCTTACTGAAGACGTCTTGGTGAACCACTTTAGAATCTTCAAATTAATATAAATCTTACCTTTTACTGCATTTAGTTGTTATCCTCAGTGTTCTTCAGTTTTATTAGTGTCATAGATCTATCCATCTAAATAATTTAGATTTGCATGTGACACGAGTTCATAATCTTTACAAGTCATCACACGTAAATAAAACTGAATTAAATGTAAAAAAAAAGAAGAGAGAATTAACCATTCTTGCTGAGAATCATTTTATTGAGAGAATATTGAGGTTTTGCTTCAAAGTGAGACATATTAGTTGCTCCTTTCACTTATATGAATCCAGCTATAGTGTTCCTGCATAGAAATCCCACGTGTGTACGTGTGTGACATAATAACATCAGTATACATCAGCGTCAACATGGATTACTTAAAAAGCATTCGTGTGTATTTTAAGTTGTCGAAAGGAAATGCTGCATCCATTACTCAAATCTTTTTTTTCTTCCAATTTCAACTACCAAGACATGGAACATATTTAAATGACAAAACAGTGAGTAAGGAAATAACAGAGCATGCAAGAGAACATTGAAAAATAAAAGTTAAAACGGTAACAATTAGCATGCCAACACAGAAAACAAATAAAAGTCCATCGGGGTTCATAAAAGTTGAAGTGAAGTCGGGAAATAAGGGAAATTAAAATCGAAATAACCGGCGCTAACTTTCCCCAACTGACAGAACAAATAACATGCAAATATAAATCACAAAAGAACACTTTGCAGCGATAAAGGATTTAGAGTAGCTGGTTGATTTTTCTTTTTTAAGCTGTAACGTCAAGCTGAATTTGACGAGAACGATGATCCGTCGCCATTTTCTTCATGCCCTGGTCTGCTTTGATGTCACTCATTTCAAGCCCGTGTCCTGGGCCAGCGGTCGGATCGTACTGGTGTCTGCAAAAGAACGTATAGTCGACTATGAAAATATAAAAAGGCAATGCAGCCGATGAGACCTTTTGGGTTGAAAAGCCATTAAAAGAAGGATTCACATGTAACTGTGTGGTTTCTACACGGGTATCAGTCATTTAAGTAACCATACAGGCAACTCTTTTCTAATAAATTAACTCACTGCTTCAGGTGTTCCTCAATGGCTTTGCGTTCATACACAGTACCATACACCGTTTTCACAGGATCCACAAACATCTTCTTGGTGAGTGGACAGATCAGATGTGCGGGTATAAACTGTGGCACCGGCCCCACCAATGTCTTCAAATCAAAAACAAAGAAAAGAAACACTTTAAAAACAGTATGTTAATGTTAAATCTGTAAGAAAAGAAAAGATAGATATATTCTTCTATGTGTGAAAGACATAAAACGAGGTAATATCCACAACAAATATGTATATGTAGGCTCATTTACTTTCTCCATGTCATCCAGTGACTTTCCTGCTGTTTCCTCTGTATGTTTCTCGGCTTCTCGTTCATACGTCTCACGGCTCGTCAGGTATTCTTCAGCCAAGATGCTTTCAAATTAAAAAAAAACTGAATATGTAAATAACATTTTTCAAGCGACAGCGGCACCAGTCATTAACATCAAACTATATTCATATGGTGTCATTTATCTGTCAGTTGTTGTTTGTATCATGAATATCAAACAACTGTTTTGTATTATTATTCGGGGTAAATTTATTATCTGAATATAGCTGAGGACATTTTGACCACAAAATAACAAAATCACTCATCTAAGCACTTTGGACTTTGGATGGGAATTACTCAATAATTCCCTCTTCACTTTGTAAAAGTATCTCATCAAATAAAACAATCATGAGTTCAGAGATTGTCCCTCCATCAAAATAAACAAGATAAGATAATCCTTTATTAGTCCCACAGCAGAAAAGGGCTAAAGTGCACACAAGAGACATAGTAAAGAAATTTAAAAAAAAGTGATATAACAAACAGTAAAAGAATCTACAATAACTGAATATTATATATACGCACACAGGCAGAATAAATATAACTATATATAATAATGCGATGAAGCAACGGATTTCCAGCACACATAATGTTTTTGAATAAACAGAACAGACTGGGCCAAAACCATCCCCTGCATAAGAAACTTCTGGTAAAAGGAGCTTTGGTGCCCATAATTACCTATTTATGAATGTGCATATACAAAGTACCTGTCCAGTGGATCATCAGGCTCAGGGATGATGAGGAGTCCGTACACAGCTTCTAGGATCTCCTTCATGGTGATGTGGGCGTTGTAGTTGCGGTCAAATATGTTGTGGCAGATGCGGCCCACACTGTTGACATTGCAGTGGTACACCTGTCATTGTGTTAAGAAAAAAAAACATACATTCCCAACAGATAACATTGCCATCATTAATGATAATGATGCAATGGCCGTCTACATCTCACAAATGACTTTTCCAGTCATTTGTATTTTGGCAGGATACGCGTGTGACAAAGCGGACGGTTGGAGGCTTGGCTGGGTAGTCGGGACCAAACTGGCAGTAGAGCTCAAACACGCCTTTCTTATACGGTGTGTCAGGAGGGCCTTGCATCAGAATCCTCCAGAACTCTACAAATATTACAAAAAGCTTATATTAGTACATTTTATATTATTAGTATTTAAAAACTAGATTTATTTGAATGAACCTGAAGACAGGTACACACAGTAAATTGCGTCAGTCATGTGCCATGGAGAAAAACTAAAATGCATGACTTTGAAATGAGAGAACAGGCCACTTACTAAAGTCTGACTGTGATGGAAAGACTCTGAAGAAGGGATGCGGGTTACAATGCAGACTCTTCAGCTCCTCCAGGACACGTTTGTCATTCTCCCCATGCCAACTCCTTGAGTCCCGAATCTTCTTTTTCAGAGCACTGTTTAGAAAGATTATCAATGCTTCAAATGTAATGGGAACACAGTGATTTTCTCCAAACATCAGACAAAGGATGACAGCAGGTTAAAACAAGTGTACGTCGGCAGAGAGATAATACAACAACCTTACTCGACCAGGATTATTATGAGCCTCTCTGGATCGGCTGCTTCTTCCACTCACCTTGCTGTTGCTGTCACTTTGCCGTTTATCTGGCTTGGCAAGGACGTCTCTGGACATTCATCATACCCATGAGTCTTGAAGAAGTGTGACAAAGTACTCTATAAAATGACAGGAACATATTAATTAGCACATCAGGACGTTAAACAGTCATTCGTTATAGTTCACGTCGCTTCCAACAGAAGGGTTGGGCGATGATCAACAATAACGAACCTGTGTGATGGAAGTCGGGTCAAGTTGGTCCTTGAGTTTCCTCTGCTCCAAAGACAGAACCGTCTCAATCTCAAAGAGCTTCAGGCCCTGTTTGGTTGTCTGTGGTTTGAAACAGCAACCACCTGGAAGCAATATGATGTCATGGAAATGGATATGTACTAAACAATCCTCTATTCTATTTATTCTCTCCACCTCACATCCAAACACGTTATTGAGTTACAATAGAGTTAAATTCTAACAAAGACGTTTACTAGAACACTGAAGGCTAATTAGGACTTTGTAAAACATACATGCCTAAATGTGCTTTCTGCAGTTCTTCGACAGACGTCATCAACTGTGTGACATTAAGGGCCACCCAGATCTTTCTCTTAGCATAGGCAGCCAGGAATTGCAATTTAGGAAACTCTTGGTATACAAGCTCAAATATCAGACAACAATAGATACATGCTTGAGCCTTCTGGTGTTAAATACCTTATCATAAAAATGCAAAAAGGTTAAGGGGGCATAACACTCAACATCCTTAAATAAGACTACAATGATGAGGTGGATGAGATCTCTTGAATTTGCAGAATGTTTGAGGGCATACACTGTATATAGAATTAGTTTTGTTCCACTTTTTGATGCACGCATTTAGTAACTACATCACAGGGATGTTAATTTTGGAAACAGTCTTTCAAAGATGCCACACCTGTTGCATTGCTGATTCCATGCAGCATATTGTTCTCCACATTCCCGAGGAGGATAGAGTCCACAATGATGTTAGATTTAAGCAGTCTGACTGTCACAGCATCTGGCTCTATGGAGGATCTATTCAAAGAATTGAGGTCGTCACAATCTGTAGCTTGACATTTTGAATTCATGACAATTTCTTACTGCTAACAAAGATGTTCAATATATGTGCGAACAGGTGTAAATAAGGTACTATAACCGGTTAGAACAGAGGAGGAAATGTACCCAGAATCATTTCCGTCGGTGAGACATATTATGCGAAGTCTGCAATCTGGGAACCTCGTCTGGACCTTTTCCAACTCCAGCGCCCCACGCCGCAGGGCGTCGTACAGCAGAGTACATCCACTTGCCTCTATGTTGCGTATGTGTTCCTGGAAATGTGAGAAGAAAAAAAGAGAAGGTAATTACTGCATTACACTGACGTAAAATCGTACTAAAATGAAGCACAAAGTCTAAGACGGGTGTGATATACTGACTTTACCTTGAATGTTTCCAGATTTTCAGTAAACGTGTAGAGCATTTTCACCAGGGAGTCGAACTTCACCAGGCCGATGACATGATAGAAATCATAAGCCATGGTCCTCGTGGCAAAGTTGTCAAAGAGCTCTTTCACAACGTTGATCTTCTTCATTTCGGAACCCACATAGCACTCCTCTTCCATGGAGGAGCTTGTGTCTATCAGCACCTAAAAGGTAATTCACGTCAACAATAATCATATCGTTAATGTGTCCTGTGTTCCCCAGCCAGTCCCACAGAAATAATCAAACAAGTGACAGACAAAGTTGTACCAGAATAGCCTCTTTTGGAGTCCTGGTGGTGACAAATGTCCGGTCATCGCTATGGTCACCAGTCCTGTGTCAAATGTCAAAAACGTTGTTTTGATCGTCGTGACCTTTACAGAGATTCATACAGTAAATGAAAAGAAAATACATCAGCATTTATGCTCAAGCCATTAGCGCACTGCATCACGATTCATACAGTTTATTGCCTCGGTCCTCACTATTTTGTGTGCTGCTGTACTAAAATGGACCAATATGTAGCTTTTAGAGGGATTTATTGGCAGAAATTGAAAGTTATGAATATTATTATGTCACCATTAGTGGATAATCAACTGAAACGAAAGAGATTTTTTGTTTTCGTGAGCATAGAATGAGTCCTTTATATTCTCTGCACGGCATCCTTCATGTTGCACCTCCATGTTTCTACAGTAGCCCAGTATCTTGTCCTAGTACACTCCAATATGGGGTTTGAGGAGCCGGGGATCAAACCTACGATCATCTGATAAGAGGACGACCTGCTTTATCTCACAGCACAGCTGCCCTGTGGACACTGAGGGACTTACCTGGCGGCCAACACATTCACATCCACTGCTTTGTCTTTGCCATCCAAACAATCATGAACTCTGATCATATCAGCGGATCCTTTGTCTTTACGCAAACATACACCAATGTTGTCTAAAAAAAAAATGTAACAAAATGTAAATTAAACCAGTTACATTACAAAGCTTTCCACAAACATGTGGTACTAAATATCAGAAGCAACATAGAAACCTTAATTTAAGAAATGCTTTTTTGTGTGTGAAATCTAATACTGTAAAATACATGTATTGATGCAAAAATACATGTACCTTCACTCAGAAGAACAAGGCGTGCCTCACACTGTCCGAGCTCCTTCAAGTGTAGCGGTGGGGTCAGATTCAGGCATTGATTGCCTGGAGATTTTAATTCTTCCATCATACTTCCAAAAGTCTTCTCCATGTTTACCTGAAAGCTGCCACAAAAAAAAAAAGGTTGGTAAAAAAAAAAAAAAATGCATCTCATTGAAGTACTTTTTTTAGAATAGTAAAATTTTGATGATGCATACTTTTGACCCGTTGTCTTGTCTCGGGCAATCCAAAGAGGATATGTTCTGATGCATGGAGGCAAACTGAGCAAGATCTTTTCAATGTCACTGTCTCTCTGTATTGATGTCTCTCGCAAAACCTCTTCAGTGCAATTTGGAATTTTCTCTCCATCTAAACAAATGATAGAAAATCCAGTGAAGCTGATGACACTTTTGTTAAAGTCACTGATGAAACCAATAAAGTCCTGAAATAAAGTGTGCAAGTGGTATGTATATGTAGTAAATCATAATACTGCTTCCATACAGGTGGGACAATCATGCCATGCGCAAATATAACAGAGTTTGATGTTTCGCACAAATTAAAGTGCCAGTAGCTCTTTGATCCAACTAGCTTGCTGCAGCTGCTTTGTTTATCTTTTCACACTGTTCAAAAAGGGATCAGCTAAAAAAAAAAAAAGAAAAGGCAGAAGAATGTCCATATTTCTGTAGCTGCTCCCTAATAAAAGTAATAAAAAGGGTAGCATATCAGTAAACGGTGAGCTGCTATCTGCTTATTCGAATTGACCTTTGCTTCTTTATAGATATATTCTATGAAGTGTCTCTTCTACACATTTATTTTTAGTGTTACCTTTGATTTTCTGTAGAACGTATGCTCGTTCAAAGGCTCCAGGTACTCCAGGTACTCTGACTGGTTCAGAGAAGCGGCTGCCATCTTCAGACGTGAGAGAGATTGGCGCGTAGCTCTCATGGTCTGCTGCCTGGTTCTGTCAAAATAAGGCACCGCGATTATTACTTAAGTGGTCAAACATCGAATAGGAACCGACCTTAATGCATTCATAAATACACCATGGCTCACGTTTTAGTTCAAATTAATGACAACTTCCAGAAAAAGGTGCCAAGCGATATTAATACCCACACATAACACGGGCAATTAGATCATGTAAAATGACGTTTATCCTCATACCTTTGCTTCTGATCGGAGATGAGCCCAGCAGTAGAGTGAATTCTCAAAGACATCCAGGTCCTCAATGACTTTCTCCCCTTGCGGCGTTCCACGTTGAGGCAAAAGCTCTCTAAAGAGCATGTACAAGCCTTCAAAGACTGCAATCTAAAACAAAACAACAAGTATATCAGAACAAAAATGGGTACTGGTGAAAACACACTTCACTGTGTTAGGATTAATTCCCCCAAGTTACAGGAAATATATCTTCCCGAAACCACGCTGATCATTTGAATGTATTCCTTGGAACAGTCTGCTGCTGTGACCAATGCAATGAAGGTAAATGGATATTTGTTTTTCAGAAGCCTGTTCCTATATGGATCCACACACACACACAAAATGTTTTCACAGCACTAGTTATAAAATGAGCCAATCCTAGAGATGTAATGCAGCCGAGAACACCCATTTCAAAAAGTACAATGCTTCGGATATTTTAAAGGCAGAATTGCATTGGTTCATATTGTTTACCTTCTGATTCCTGGTTAGCGTTTCATTCCTACAGAGTAACTGATGCAAACTTTGGGCAAGAGGGTTGCATCCAGTCAGTTTTCTTATGTAGGAAATCAGTTTCTTCAGTTGCTCTGTCACATAAGATTTGTTCTAGAAGAAATGTAATGAAATGCTTTTCAAAGCAGGATACATGTGGCAGTTATCCAAATAGGGTAAAGACGATGTACTATAATATACAACTTACAACAGCATAAAGTGAAGACAAGAACACACTGATTCCCTTCTGGGTTTGTTGGACTGAAGGCACACAATCATTAATGAAGAAGGTCTCATCGTATGAAGTCTCGTCAGAAAAGGTGGACAACGAGAAGTGAACCGTCGACCCTTCGGAGATCCCACAACTTTGCAGCGTGTCACCACCATAATGTTGACCTCTGCAAAGATAGTAAAGCACAGGAAATCTGACTGTTTAGACAAAGAGGGTCACAATCCAAAGGAGCAATGCTTGGTGTGGTATTTCTGAGTTACTTGTAATGAAGGACATGCGTTGGGATTCCACTTTCATTTGCCAGCTTGAGTCTCAGACTGGTTATGGTGTCATTTGCCAAGTTCACAGTCACCTCATAGTCTCCCTTGAAAAAAGTTATTAAAACAGTTTTAAAAAGAGTACCGTACATTTCGGGTTACAAGCCGCTCCTACGGCTGATCAGTGTCTCCGCTGTAGCAAGCTAGTAGCAATGCTAGCTAGCAGCGCTAGCTAGCGCTTCTGCTGCTACCGGCCACTGCTACTGCCCGCTGCTGCTGCTACTGCCCGCGTCCCCTCTGCCCAAGTCGGGTGTCGAGCCTGGTCCCGCTACCTTCGGTGGTTTTCAGGGAGCTAGCGGAAGTTAGCGGGGAAGTGACGGAGCACTAGCAGGAGCCCCAGCTGGCTACAGCGGGGAGCTGTCGGGGACACTGACCGAAGGTAGTAGCGGCTTATAACCCGAAATTTACGGTAGATTTGTTTGAAAGAAATACTTTATATTGTCCTTGATTAAAAAACAGTTTTAACAGTTAATCCCCAGAATGTCAGCAGAAAATAGTCAGTTTTAAAAGCAGGGCAATAAAGCAAACGTATTCAGTTTGTGCAATGATATGAATATACTTTATCAGTTGTTAATATCATCATTAGTTGCATCATGACCTTTACTTTCAAAAAGCACCTTGAGCATGACGTGGCATCGAACCACATCGTCTCCATGGGTTTCTCCAACCTCTCGTTTTGGTATTTGAGAAGCCTGTTTCAGGTTTTCCTTTGGTGTAAATATGGCATAAATTACAGATCCATTTTGAATATGTCTGTCTTTCAGAGACCCTGTACAAAGAGACGACATGATTTGTAAAAAAATATTGTATGGTTTCCAGAGGAAAACATACAGCAGAAAAAATAGAAAGACATATGTTAAGTACAGGTACAAATCAATGTTTTGCAGAAGGAATAATCATATACATATGAGGAAAAAGCAGTATAGAAAATCAGATGCAATACCTTGATTGATTACAAGTTAGTTAAAATACAAGAGTTCTGACAATGTATAAAAAAAATAGAGCGAGAGCTAGAGAGAAACCTAAGGACTGTTTGTGGAATAAATATGTGGCGTACATAGCCCAAAAAATGAAGCTGACAAAGAAGGCATCAGGCAGCCAAGAGAATGGAGCCATAATGGAGCCAAAAGAAGAGCGAGTGTAAATTGCATGCCCAATGGTAGAGTTTAAAATTAAGTAATCCCATTCCAGGAACAGAAGCGAAGAAGAATCCCAGGCATAACGTAATTTAATGCAAGAAATTAACTTTGGACCGAATTGTACATTTCAACAGGGTTGTTGACCGTGTGGAAAGCCCTCTCTGCATCAGGGGATAGAAGCACTTCAGGGTTTTAAAGGTTGGTGCTCAGGTGTACTCACACGTGTTGAAGAAGGGATCATCGGTCAACGGCATCCCATCGACTGTGTAGAGACAGACTCCTTTGGAATGACCAACACTTTGAAGATGGCCAATCCTCAACATCAGATCCTCAACCGTGTTCACGGCTGGATCCAGATCTGTAATTCACAGTGATCACTTACATCATTATCGCTTTTTATTTCCAACACAGTTAGTCTGGCTGGCGTAAATTCATCCAATGATGATCAGAAATGGAATATAAAAGAAGTTGCGTTCCTCATACCGTTAATATGTATTGGTTGAGGACATTTGGGGTACGTGTACTGCAGAGTGAACAACTCCAATGACTTTTGCACAGGCTGAACATGATGCTCCCGAGCGCTGGCCCTTTGAATGAAGTTTTTCATCGATAAAAAACGATTCTTCTCCACATGACTTAAACCTGCAACAATGATATTTGATTAATTTAGTACACAGTACTAACTGCCATCTAATAAAACTAAGACACAAATAATGCTCTACAAAACTACAATACCTTTTATATCCATACATCTGACAGTGTCAGCAGTTACAATAAAAAAAAAAACAGATAACATGTTTTACGAAAGGTATTTACTACAGGAATGTTGTATTGGCTTGCCATGTACAAGTCTGGAATTTTGTAATTTTAGGAAACCAAGGTCACATAAATTAAAATATACAATTTTGATGGCACTCTAAAAGTTACCATGCCTTTGTTAATAAAGTTGAGGTTCATCTCACCAACGTTGTTCAGATCTTCATCCGTTACGCCATCCAGGAAATCTCTTACATCTTTTACGCCCAACTGGACAAACTGGTTGTAGGAAGACTCCAGCCTGAACTGCTCAAGTATGTTGAATATTGCATCCATCTAAATTAAAAAAAAAGACATCAAAACACATTATTTACCAGGATGGAAAGAGTGCTAGAATATTATACTCAAGTAAATGTACTTGTGTATATAAAAATATTGGAAAACAATACTTCCCTTTCCATAACTTAGACAGTACTTTGCATCCTATATATACACACAACCTATCAGTAATATATATATATATATATATATATATATATATATATATATATATATATATATATAAAAAACTCAGACAATTAAACAAAAATGGCCGACAATAAATTAAAAGAGTGATGGATCATGCAGCAGATGTAACAAGCAATAACTTCATTTATAATACGGGTAGATCAAATCAAGCATTCTGATTGGTTGAGAGTGAGTCACGGGGTGTAGTTTATTCAGCCATAAAGTACTGTACAGCCTGTTTACGTTTAGAGCGTTCCATATCAGTGCGCACTTAAAATAACAGGTAGATTTAAATTGCGCGACCGTTAGTTGTCATTTCAAGCTTGACAGTTACCAAACATGTTTCGTGTAAACTTTGATATTGTAACGTCCGCAGTAACGACTCGCAGACGTTGGTTTCCTTAACTTGCAGGTTTATTGCTTGAGTGTTCACAGTATTGCAACGGGGCTCTTCGCTGACAGTAAGTTAGCTCAAACGGAACAGCTAACAAGCTCACGTAGCATCCCCCACACTAGCATAACGAACGACAACACACACGTCACTTCCTCCCTAACCTAAAGATGAGGAATGAAAAGGGTTTGATCACAAAATCGTGATAATTTCCAGTGAGAGATAATTACGTCGTTAATTTCCCGACGCGAGGCAAGTTCTCTAAACATCATGGAGGAGAAAAATGACGGATAAAAGACGGACAGAAGCAGCGAGAGCACTTCTTTACATCGGTGGCTGAGCGTCATCCTCCACCCTGCTTTCAACCGGGCCCAGGTCGTCCGTTGTATAGTCCCGTATGTGCGTCCCGTGCGTCCCGGGACTATTTTCTCTGCCGCTGAAATGCGATACACAACGTTTTGCCGGCTACAACTATTTTGTGCTGAAAGGCAGCTTACATTACTATTTATAAAGTCGCAGGTACCCGTATTATAAAAGCAATAAGGTACTCGAGGCAGTACTGTGTCTACAATAATGTACAGTTCAAGGGTTTGCCGGCCCTCCGCTGCGCGTCGGGCCTAACAACTCCCTTGAACAGTACATTATTGCACGACACACTGCCTCTCGTACCTTATTGCTTAAATAACGACTTTCGAATAGACCGTTTTAATGGAACGGCATTAGGGAATAGTTGTATTACTTTACAAGTCCATGCTAGCAGGAATTTAAGTTAAATGCTATGATAAAAAATGAGCTACACAATGTAGCACTTACATTGCTAGCCTTCCTGTCTTTTCAGACCCGTTAGGTTAAATAACTTGTCATGAAGCAGCAGCAGGACCTCGCAGAAATATATTGTCAGCATGCTAACCACCATGCGGACAGAAGTCACCCAATTCATTTGATAACTGCCGACATTTAAAGCTGTGAAATCCTCCTAGCATAAGTTAATTATAACCATAACTATTTTTTTAATACATTTTGAGCTGAAAGACACTCTGTCGTCCCAACTGGAGAACAGTCAAAAACAGCAGAAAGTCCTCACACACCTCCCAGACGGTCGACGGTCGGAAATCACCAGCAGACTCCGCCATTGCGATTTCTACCAATTAGCCGCTCCCCAGCATACACCTGTTCCCAGCATGCACCTGTTCCCCACGGCGGCCACGAGGTGGGTGTGTCCGATTTAGGTCACCGCCCCTTTGCGCGCTGGTGCGGCCACCTCCACGTGTATATGAATCGGATTGCGCAAGGCATCTAACTTAATTAGTTTTCAAATCGTTTGTCTTTAGTTTATTTGCCAGCTGTGATTCAATAGATCCATACACGTTTGGCCCAACACAACTCCTTGGCTTGGAAATATGTTGTTGTTGTTATTGTTGATGTACAGTAAATCCCAGGCTCCTCCCTCTAGAAACTTGGCCACCTGCCAGCCAGCAGCTTCAGACAAGAGGAGGAAACAAACTCTTCTCCACTGAATGCAGCTGCTGATCCGGCTCGTTTCTTGTGTTTATTGTGACACGAAGTACAATGATTGTGTTAAAAAAAAAAAATAACCCAATTTAGGTCTTACAAATGTACAAGGAGGCTTCACATTCAACAACTACTTCGTTACAGTAACATAAGTAAATGTAATTGGTTACTTCCACAGTTGAGCACTTACACTTCACATAAGCACTTGCATTTGCAGGTTGAAAACTGCACAACATAGTGAATAATAGAAAACAAATATGACATCATTATTAAACTAGTAGTAAGAGCCCGAAGTAAGATAAACAGTGTGTCAACAGCAGCCAGGCACCGCAGCCTTTTGAATCAAATACACAGATTATCTAATGAGTCCCGTCGAATCTAATCCATTGGAAAACAGAGAAAAGGAAGGGAACGATCTAATCTTACCTTTTCGTGTACGAGAGATCGTGTGACAGGGTTGTTTGTGTTCGGTATCTAGTCAATAGAGGTGTGGCTTGAAGAAAACGAAACTTATGGAGACGCAGACAGACACACCAACTATTTGGAAATCTGTTTTCAATCATGGCCACATCCTCTTGGAAATCTGAGCAGGATACATGTTTTTGTAACCTACCTTTTAGAATCACTGCATATATCACTGCATGCTATTTTATTGTATTGTATATATTGAGTATTTTTCAGACTTAATATTTGTATGTCTTCTATGTAACTTTGCTTGCTGCTGCCACAAACAATTTTATTTCCCCCTGGGGATGAATAAAGTATCTATCTATCTATTATTATTATTTTCAGGATATTGGGTTCCTCGGAGCTGCTATTATTTGGCATGTCAGGGGCTTTTACATGAAAATAGATTTTTGGCCTGCATAATCAAATTTTTTAATAAATATGTGTATACTAATGAAGAGCCAGTGTTAATCAATTGCATTAAAACTCCTAATCGGTGTGCTGTCATAATCCACCAGTAAACTGTGCCAAAGTGGTTCAATTTGGATCTTAAATACAGCCATTAAAATAATACACACTTTCACACTTTCAGTAACATAGGCTCTATGAACCTAAAGCAGCTGAATGCAAATGAGCCATCGTTATTATTAATACGTGTAAGGACCACAGATAGATACACTGTCATTCAATTACACAGTACAGTACACATCCCGAGTTATAACAGAGAAAGGGGAGGATGTTCCCGGTCTTCACAACATTTTTCAATCAAATAGTTAGACTCAGCAAAATTACAAGCGTTTACATTCCTTGTCTGTATAATCGATGAGTCTTCCACGTTAATCTTTATGGGGAAAACAAACAAACATGTGAGGACCAGCCACAGCTGTGAAACGATTCTAGTTGACTGTCTCGTGATCGTGCTCCAAAATATAATGTGTTGCAGAAAGAAAGACATATCAAGGATACAGTATGTTTAATGGTGTATAATCTCATAAAAGACGATACAATAGATCCCTTGCATTTATCCTGCAACAGATAGCAGACCGTCTTCAGCCTCAGCTGTCTGCTCTGGCTGACTTTAAGTTGACACCCTCGGAGGAGGGACTGGCTGATGAAACTTAAACTCCAGCTCTGTCTCTTGGAGACCTTTTGCCTGACTTGTGATGCTCTCGAGTGGTCTTTTGGGGGAAGTAAAGAATTGTCCATTTATCGTTACAGGTGCTGGATGGGTGCATGTGGCTACGAGGCTTTGATGATGGATGACATCCTTCCCAAGAGGACTACTTCTGTCACCATCCGTCTGCACTGTTGTTGACACTGAACTACTTCCGCAGGTACTATCCCGTCGCCCATTTCGTGTCCCAGTCGTTGACACGGAGTGGTCCGTACTATTGCTGCTGTAACTGCCGGCATCACAGCGAGGGGATGAGGGGACAGCGTTGATGTTTCGTGACCTCCAGAAAGGGCTGCTTTTTCTCCCCATCTGCGATAAATCACACTCTCTGCTCGAGCCATGAATACTGCGATGAGACGACAGGGGACGTTCGCGGATGGGTGAGTTTCTCTGCGTTTTCGCTTGCAAACTGGGACAAGAAGTCGGGGGCCTGCAGCGGAGAGCGGCACTATCTTGCTCTGGGGAAAGCGTGCAGCGGTGAACGGTTTGGACTATCATATTGTCACTGTCAGGCCCTGGAAGTGACGTGGGGAATTGGCGGTTCACATGCACAGAAGTGGTGATCCCGTTGCAGATAGGTGCTTGGGTTTTCCTCGGTCCACTGGAGGCTGAAGTGCTTCTATGCTGTCCGTAAATCCTCGACAGCGAAGAGCTATGTATTGCTTTAACTGATGCCGAGGCCTGGCTAGGAGGAGCGCTCGCCGGGGGCCTTTGTTTAGGATGGCTCACAGGAGGAGGAGGTGGGTGTGGTCTGAAGACTGATGCCCTGCTTAAAGATCGCAGAGTCTCATCAGAAACCTTTTGTCCCGCTGACAGTCTGGGGGAAAGGAATCAGAGTAAGAAACATGTTCTTGCTTGAAGACGACTAAAGGTAGTATACAGTTTAAAGGATGTGTTTGTTTTATAACTCAATAGCAACATTGAAAAAGCTTGAATGGATTGAGAAGGCACACAATATTAAGTTAAGTCCTGTCATTCTCTTTTTCATTTAATGTATGTATGTATGTATGTGTTTTATTCAGAAAATCATTAAAATACAATAAGTAAAGCCACAATCTAATAAACAAAACAGAAAGACTGAAAAGGTATAGGTAGAAGCATAATGCTTATATATTCCTATCCTGAATTCTTATCAATTAAATCAGATAATTAATTTGAGGTAAAGAAAAGAAATGAAAGAAATATATACATATATATACATACATACATTTCATTCACACTTGTAACCCTCAGAAATAGTTTTATAAACAATTATTTTGAAAACCAAAAATGAGTTGACTGTTCTTACATTCATGTTAGCGTTGTTCCATGATTTAACTCATACAATATAAATATATCTTCTTTTAATCAATTTTTTAGCTTTTTGTTCAGTAAACTTACAAACATCTCTCAAATCATATTTACACTCATGCATTGAAAACAACCTTTGTACACAGTCTGGGAGTGACTTTGCTTTAGCTCTGTACATTGTCTGCATTATTTTATAATACTGTATATCTAATCATTAAATGTCATAACATGAGCTCTGACAAACAATGGATTTGTGTGCTCATAGTAACCAGCATTATTCATGATACGTATTGCTGGTTTTTGTAACAAGACTGTTTATTATTTATAGATGTTTTATAGGTTGACCCCCACACCTCCACACAATAAGATTAGAAGTTAGTACATCTCTACATGTATACAGTATTGACTTTGACATTTTACCATTTCTATATTCAATATGTTGTCTCCATGTTACTTTATGATCAATCACAACCCCGAGGAATTTTGTCTCAAAAGCATCATAGTCACAGCATTTTAATTCAACATCCCCCTCTAATTCCGTTTGATTTCCAAAAACCATGATTTTTTTTCTTCTTTATATTAAGAGATAATGTATTAACATCGAACCAAGATTTGATCATTTCTAGCTCCTTTTCAATAATTATTCTGTCTTAATGTTGCTCAAATAACATTATGCTCAAATATCATAATTACTTTCTGCTACTCCTAAACTGGGAACAATGTTATGGCTCTCTCAAGCATTTCTGTGGGTTTTAAGAGCAAAACATACTGACCTGAACCTGCTTTTTAACTCCTTCAAAGGGAAAGAAGCTGTCGGTGAAGCAGCGAGCGATGAGGGGTAAAGCTCCAAGTCCATTTGTATAGCTCCTCTCAGCTCTCTCAACTCTGCACGTAGATATCGACAAATACAAAATAAATACAACAGTAATGAGATTTGAAAAAAAGTCTAAAAAGATACCATCACTCTGAAGTATGATTGAAACACAATCTCAGAAACAGAAAACAATCAAAAGATAATAATCACTGAGACTAAACGAAAGAAGCAAGCACTCATTATCATTCTGAAAATGAATGCAATTTGCTGATTTACCCAGACTGCTCTCTGGTCCTCAATTAGTTTAACTTTAATTTGGCCCACAGCAGAAGGACTTGGCTGGAGTCCCTAAACCATTATTTTTTTCATTAATTATTAAATGTTATAGAATGAGTTTCACAAGCTTATTGAGGATGGCTAAAACTATCATCATTCACATTTAATTTGTAGATGTATTCATTGTACTGCAGATTAAATGGCACGTTAGAGGTAAAGAGGAGAAGTCAGTAATAATAATGTGCCACCAGATGGCAGCAAAACACCAACATGTTGGTACATGTACTCACCCGCAAGCGAAGGTTCTAACTTATCAACTTCACATGGACTCTGCCACCTTTGTTTAATATTTCCCTTCAAGAAACACAAATCACAGAACAGAAAGAAGCAGCGCTTACGTTTAATCATGCAGTTTGAAGGTACTTAACGTGATACTACGGGACAAGCTTGGACACGTTTAGCCTCTAGTGACAGTAGTGGACATGGAAAAATAGGAGGTAAATGTATGTACCATGTTTAAGAAATGATGTGCACTTGGAAATAGCAAAGGACAAGGAAAAAGGAGAAAAATAACAGAGGGCGAAAAAGGAATGTGTGTGTGTGTGTGTGTGTGTGTGTGTGTGTGTGTGTGTGTGTGTGTGTGTGTGTGTGTGTGTGTGTGTGTGTGTGTGTGTGTGTAAGAGAGACCACTAAACGATTGAGCAGCAGTCTTCCATCATAATTTGGCCTCAAATATCTATATCCAGTGCAAATGTGTGTGTATGCCCATGATTGAGAAGTGTGTCTTCCTGTATTTGTTATGAGTGACTGGCAGCCTCCTCTCCTCAGCACACACACTAATGGGGAGTCGAGAAACCACAGACTTATATAGTCCATTATTCTAACTCACAGGCCTGGAGACTGACAGTTAAAACGTATATTTTTGGTCTGTTTTCCCAGTGGGATTCAAACCCAAAACCTCCTTCAGTGTCTTGTCTTTCACAGCTACAGACGAAGTAAGTCTGGTGTCTCAGACAGTGAAGTGGCTGAAATCGAAAACAACTCTAATGCAGAAATACACACACACACACACACACACACACACACACACACACACACACACACACACACACACACACACACACACACACACACACACACACACACACACACACACAGAAAATAGGCTTTGTGGTCCATGTGGGGTTTGAAACCATTACCATGGCGCTAATTTGCTCATATTTTAGGAAAGCTGTTACTGTCATTATTCTCAGACATGAATCTCCCAAATCTACATCTACACAGCCAACACACACCGCATTTCCCTCAGATGATGCAGCAACAGACACAGGAGAACAAGGGTCACCATTCCTGCTTCAAAATCCAGCTGAAACCAGCTACTGATGGCTGCCATCTGTTCTGCTGTATTCCTGGAACCATGCTGGCCAAGTTTGATCCAGCAGGTCGACCAGCATAAAAACCTTCAATATCCTGCCTGAAGAATACACCTCTTGTCTAGTTTAGATGTTTTATTCAGCGGGGTTAGCGTGTGTATTTTAGACTAAACAAGATCATCCCTGCTGACTCTTATCACAAAATTCCTGACCCACAACAAACATCCCAGCATGAGGACCGTTGCAGCACCGATAATAAGACCGATGTGTCTGTGAAAGCATTCAGAATGCCTTAAAGGTCTAAATCCACTGCACTAGAATTAAGAAAAGGCCAAAGAGAAGGCAACTTTAACCAAGTTACATAGAGCACCAATAGAGAATAAAGAAACTTAGCTATAGAACATACATCCCAAACATATTAGATAACAGAGATGAGTGTTCTGGCCCAACGTCATCACATACTTTGAATTAGACAGAAAAATACCAAAGCAAGAACATCACTGGAATGAAACTGGTGCTGGTGTAGAACTGGTAGACTAAATTACCGTAACTTGGTGGGACGCTAGACATGTTGGCCAATGATAGGAAGCGATGGAGAGAGCTTAATGTTGCTTTAGGATTGAATAAGTAAGTAAGGAGACATCAGAGACGTCATGGCTCTAACCCACTAAGTAGTGTCCACTACTCAATTATTAATAGTTACAGTGAATTAAATACGTAAAGCGTCAGTAACAGTGCAGCCAATCATTTTAGGTTTTAACAACGGAGACTGTGTAGCATATCTTTGTACGTGGAAGCTGCTGCTGGACCAAGTCGGGTCATCATTACAGTTGTGTTTAAGACACATTTTACGCTTCGATCACACCATATCATGCCCTCTAAATGTCCGATTTGGCTCCATTCAATA
The DNA here is from genome assembly GCA_038501785.1 of Myoxocephalus aenaeus. Classification (NCBI taxonomy): domain Eukaryota; kingdom Metazoa; phylum Chordata; class Actinopteri; order Perciformes; family Cottidae; genus Myoxocephalus; species Myoxocephalus aenaeus. The sequence goes on from JBAMJR010000329.1 coordinate 1,792,528, forward strand.
CCCATTTAAAAAAAATAAAAAAGTACAATTTAACTGCATGGGACAACACCAAATCAATAGTAATTTCAGCTGCAACAATCGTGAGGGTGATGAGAAAGTCGTAAGAGTCTTCAAGCACGAAACTAAGTATCTTGACTCCACATAATGTACAGCACAGATTACAGGCAAACACTGTTACGAGATATTTCTTGACATTTAACATCTTTTCCTCACGAAAACGGCAACAGACAAGGCTAATTATGACAGGCCTTGAACTATTACAAAACGGATGTTATCTATCGTGAACTCAAATGTGATTTGAGTTTGAAATTCTGAATATTTTCCAGCTTAATATCTTGTTATAACCTTCCAATTTAGATCATAATCAAAGTTCCTCTTATCCTTATTATTCCTTGCCTGTGGCAGCAAAAGAAGACTTTTGGTTTCGTCGTTAGAAAAAGAAAAAAAAAGGTAAAAACTGCAAACCGTGGCTAAAAGTTTCACTACCTCCTGTAGTACATCATTCTGCACGATTGTCTCATCAGCGAAATGAAAGCTTGAACTGAAGGCATGACTCGTACACACATTTGCAGATGAAACAACAAAGATGTGTGTGAAAGTAAAAAACTAAAAATCACACAGAAGAACCTATTGGTCGACGACAGTGTAGTTTCCCGCCAAGAACTGATGAGTCATCACCGCCCTTGAGACAGGGATGCCTTGTACCGCACAGCATCAACATCATCGCACAATAAGCTCATGCCATGAGAGCACAGTGCCACCTGAGCCACGGCTTCATCGCAGCTGTCGACGCACCAGACAGCAGCCCTTCACTTGAGGAGACAGTTTCTTTACAGGGAAAGTGTCACATTTATGTTTTACCGCAGGATTCTTTTGAGAGAGATATTTAACTGCCTTTGCGGTATAAATACATCATGACAACCAAGAAAAGTCTCTCTATTAGCCTGACACCCTCAGGACTTTAAAAGGTGCAATGTGGAATATTCTAGACACATGAGCCAGAAAAACAGGGGCCTACTACTACTACTACTACTACTACTACTACTATACTACACTACTACTACTACACATTCTAAAAAATATATATGTACTAACAGCAGGGCAAGAATAAGACCAAACAGCCACTCAAAATAACAACGCTTTCTTATAATCGGCGTCGGCCTCGAGTTTATGTGAGCCATCTTTGTTTACTGTACAACTAACCAACTAATGTACTTTTTTGATAGTTTGTTCATTGGATTAAATGAGAAAACGACCTGTGTCTTCATCTTACCTCCCTGCTTTCATGAGATAACCCAGATACAGTAATGTTTTAAAATTCTGGACAGATCTCTTCTCACATTGCACTTTTCAGACTGGAACAGCAGAGCCGTAGGTCAGGAAAGGTTTTTCTAATAATTCCCTTTCCTCACTCTCCTACAATCAGTTTCACTTTGTGTTCATGACCCCGCGGAGGCCTTTTGTTTTTGGGGGGTTGTCCGTCCGGAACGCCAGGAGGGAATTTCTTCGAAATTTGCCAGAAATGTCCACCTGGACATAAGAATGAACCGCTCCGATTGTGGATGTCAAAGGCCGAGGCCACTGTGACCTCATGTCCGTTCCGTTCTGGTGATATCTGGGGAACATTTTTAAATAAGGTAACAAACGTCCACTTGCACTCAAGGTTGAACTGATTGGGATTTGGTGGTCAAAGGTCAACACATTTTTGGCCATAATTCATATGCTAATTATGACAATCTCACACAAATGTCTAGGGGCACACCATATTGACGTTTGGTTCTTAACAAACATCTGAAACACACTGAGAGACTTCCAGGCATATGAACACACACACACACACACACACACACACACACACACACACACACACACACACACACACACACACACACACACACACACACACACACACACATACATAGAGATAACGCCCACATCTGGTCTGCAGAAAAGTCTCACAGCCTCTGACTAACACACTCAGGTTCTGTCATCATGCCAGACAAGCGTGACAGTGGAGCCAGACTGTCGGCATCCATATGTGTTTATTTGTTACTCTGTTTAAATGTCTCTGTTTCTTGTAACAATAAGGCCTCGCAGGTTTCCTGTGTGTGAGTGTGAGCTTGTGCTTTTGTGTGTGGGCGTGTTTTACCCATCTTGTGGGGACATATATCTGATTACAGTCACATTGTGGGGACAAAATGGGGACAATATGCACGTCCCCATAACGTAAATCATTACATTTTAGGGTAAAGTCCTGGTTGAGGTAAGTATTAGGTTTAGGTTTAAGTTAAGGTTAGGCTGGTAGCGGTTATGGTTAGTCTCCAGGAAATGAATGCAAGTCAATGTCACCAAAAGACACACACACACACACACACACACACACACACACACACACACACACACACACACACACACACACACACACACGCACACACACGCACACACACACTTGTGTTTTCATGGAAACCATGGCAGGGCTTTTGCCAACAGAGAATTAGTAGATGTACTAATTATTGTGCGGATTGCATCAAACAGCTGGAGCTCATATTGCCTGGGTTGAATCCTAAAACCGTTATTTTGCAATCTAGCAAAGTGACACAGATACCAAATATGTCTGAGTTTTCAAAATGATGCACAAGAGACAGCTGGAATATTTCCTTTTGGTGAAATGAACACTAGCACAAGCAGGGCTATTTTTACTGGAAGACAAACAGTCTTTACTTTTTCTATGTAAAGCTTCAGGGACATAGAAGGGTAAAATCATATAGATCAACTTTTGCCTGAAAAAAACATCCTATTGTCCATACTGTAATATAATTAGGATATCCAGACTTACAAGTGCAGTGTGACATCATGGTTACAAGGTTTTATTGTAGGAATTCTGATTGTAAAATCCGGTCACAGCTGCCTCAATATAACAAATCAATATGTACAGTGAATATTTTGCCTATAAATAATTGTAGGATTTGGATCAGTATTGCACAGGCAGCTGTTTTTTCTTTTTCAGCTGCCAGTTGTAGTTGGATGTTTTCATCCTGTTATTCTTACCTTAAAATGTTTCACCAGCCTGTTCAATGCTTCACATTCTTCCATTAGGAAAGACCTAGAGACAGACAGACAGACAGACAGACAGCCCTGATGTTTATCATGAGTACTCCAGTTGTTTTTCATTAAAAAGAAAACATTGAGCCAAAAAACTAAAATCTAGGTCAAAGTGGAAACTGTGCATTTGATAGTCACGACACGCACACCCAGCCAAACACCTTAGTTAGAAGCTGAGGCTTATTGTCATAATAGCTGTGGCTTGTTTGGTTAAATGCAGTAAAACTATTGATATTACATATTATGATCTTATGCGTATGGTCAACGTGAACGGTAGCATGTGAAATTTGCAAAATGGTACAGGTTTGTGTATAATCTGACAAGTATACTGTGGGGAGGTACACATTTCTGGATGGATCAGCGAAAGGGAACAACTTAATTACACACCCGAGGCAGTGACAACGGAATAGGTGCACTAGGTGTGTTTATCCTTTACAGCTTTCATAACGATACTGAGGATACAGTGTCCTATTTTTCCTTTCCCTCCCTCTCTCCCCCTCACACTTTCTCCTTCTTTAGTTACATAACCATAGTATACGTTATGCACTGCTTTCAAATGAAAAAGAAACTTCTGCCCGCTCTGGGATCCATTTTCTGACAATGGAGCCTTTTGTTCTGGTCGAGTCAGGAAATGGGAAAGAGAGGGAGAGAAAGAACGAGAGAGAGAGAAACAGAGAAGGAGAGGGGGGGTATTCCCAGTGACCGTGTTGCCTTGTGGGCCTCAAAGTGAGGGACGGAGGAGGCAAAAGAGGGATGGAGTGTGAAGGAGGGAGGGAAGCGACAGAAGCCACGAGGAGGGTTGAGGGGAAGAAATGTAGAGAGCTTCGAAGGACTCAGTTACAGACTCACAGAGCACCTTTTAATTATCTAATTATAACAAATTAATCTACACCACAAAGAAAAAAACACACACACACACACACAATCTGCATGATGGTCACACAACATTTTGTGTGACGTGTTGTTTACTCAGTATGTATACACTGAATATCCTGTTGTCGTCCAGGTTGATCCACTATGCTGGTTGTTCCCACACTGCCTGGTGGCTCAGGACCGCCCAGGCAGTCCCATTCTGAGCGGTCGTGGAGTGATTAAACAAAATGATGTTACATAAAAGCATGTTTAGTTTACCAATCTTTGCTATTTTCTCATGTAAAACCGGGATATAGACCTCGAGAAGAGAAGTCCCTCACGACTCACGTCACGAAGGGGTCGCAGGCAGTCATATAGCTGTGCTTTAAGTAGCGCTACGTCCGATGCTCATTTCAGATATATAATTCAGGGTGTATATCGTTGTCGATATAAAGAAATCGCAGCACATAACTGCCAAACTAGGCACTGCCAAAGGTAACTGTCCCACTTCATTTGGAATCTTGGTCACAATTCTTTCAGTGTTTCAAAATCAGTGTTTATGTTATTTGTTTATCATCAGTCGATAATTTTGTAATCAAAGTTTTTTTTTTAATTCTTTTTTTTAATATCTAGAAGTCACAAGTCAAAAAGGTTAGGACTGCTCTGTGCAACTCACTTGAGGCGGTCCACCACCTGGTCAATGTCAGTGGCATTCAGCTTGTCTCTCATTGCCTGGATCTCATCTTCAGCATTGGACTGGACTGAACAGCGTGAGCTCGGCCTGAAGGAGGAAAGAGAAGAGGCGTGATGTAAAGCACTGGATCGTTTCATGAAATATTCAAGTTCTGTTGTAGCAGTGTTACTTACCTGCTTCCGCTCTCAGTATCTCCAGGGTTTCTGTCACAGCTGTCAAGGTGACTCAGGGCATAGTCCACTGTCTCAGGTTTGTACCGAAACACGAGCTCCTCAGCAACTCTACAGCGACAGCAGACGTTCATGTTAGTTTGGGTTTTGATTTGGAATATTGTAGTTGTCTTTCTTGTATTCTTGTTTCTAAAGTTTGTGATGCATATTATCTATTTTATTATTTCACTTTCATCATCTGTATTTTTGATTGTTTCCCGTTGTTTGACTGTTTATATTTGTACACATTTATCACCTGTCAAGCACTTTGAATTGCACTAACATAGAATGCAAACTGCTACACAAATAAAGATTGATTTCCGTCCCATGAAGATAGTAAAAACTGCGCATTTAGTAAAACTCTATTTTCAGAGCTGGGCTCATTTTACAATATCTACAATGATTATCGTCTCTTTTTTTTTTTTTTATCCAGAAAGGAAAAGATCAACAGCAGCAGCATTGTATTTTCTGAATGATCTCTGGGAGGAAAAGAAACAAGCAGATGGTGAAGGCTGCAGCAGACGGGGGGGACAGCCTGGTCAGTTCGGCTTCATTCATCGTCCCTACGTGAGGGGAAATGAGTCTTTTTAGCCACCCAGACAATGTAATGGAGGTGAATGTGGGTGGATGGCTTAGCCTTCAGGACCACACAGGAGGAGGCCAATAAGATAAATCAGTGTGTTGACTTTTACAAGGTGCACACCCATCTTCACACTCACAAATGGTTTAAATCAGGAAACATGTGGAATGTGGATGAGAGCTATTTTACCCTTTTCCCCATTGATGTGGCTTGAATGAAGCAAATTAGTTCGTTGGTGTTCTTGGCTAACATGTCTGGTGAATTACGTTAAAATCGTCCACATACATACATACAAACACACAAACAAAACAATTTCCGGCGGAGAGTATGAGAGATAGAACGATGCTGGTCTCTATCTTTATGCTTTGGCAATCATTTCTACATTTTTATGCCCACAAAGTGCATTAAATTGAACTCACAGAGGGCTGTGGAGCACACACACACACACACACAACCTCACACACACGTATAAGTAGACCAAAGCCAACATCATAGAGGGACAGCGATGTGTGCTGGCACAGTCTGTATTTGGTAGCGCTCGTACACAGCCAATAACAATGCACTATTGTTTTGTAATCCATTTACATCCCGGCCGCAGCACTTTACAAGAGTGACTTGAGATGTGCAAGCTAGTAAGGACTCCGTTCAGGTCACGCACAGCGACACTTTAATAAGACACACTGCTGTTTTGGGCATCAGGCATGTGGCCTTACAGATATTAGATTGTCAGCTAAAACATCAGGCCTTGATGTCATCCTGACTTTTTATTTTTAAAACAGCTGTATGACTACTTAAAAATAAATACCTGTCAACTGAGCTGCCATGATAAGCATCCGAAACACATTATACATGTATTTCCTTTGATGCATGCATGAACTCTGCAGGGGGCTACGCTTTACAATAACGTTGCTTTAAGTAAAAACACACACAACAACGCTGTAACTGTTTGTGCTCTATAGGGATGCAACGTTGGTCGGTTCACCCCCTTGATCCAAACCGATTAACAAAGCTCAAATCTGTGGTTCCTAACAGAGGACAGGAGAGGATGGCGTAAACAGAATGAGCAGAAACACAGACACACAAAACACACACTAGAGAGAGCAGCCTATAGATTAACGACAACATAAATGGACACAGAGAAAAAAAGTAAATCAGAATAAAAAAAGGAAGCTGACAAATTGACAGGCAATAAATGGTTTGTCACAAAAATGGAGAACAATCCTTCTTACGTTGGGCTTTTCCCTAAAAAGTCACTCAACATTCCTGGCAGCGGCTAGCTGGTTGCTGGGAGAGTTACTAGCTCGGACTCTTCACACACACTTCACCCCACAAAAACATGTTTGATACACAAACTAGACAAACGAGGCCTTTAAATTGCAACGTAAGACTGCAGGACAGCGTCACTAACCAATATTATCCAGCTAACAGTTTTATGACATCTTAATCTTAATACATGTCATTAAATTGCCAAATGCTAGAAGCTCATCCCTGACCGACGCTGTAAGATTAGCTGTGGAAATTAAAAACCAAACAGCAATTAGAAAGTTTTATCATGACCTCTTGAGGAGCTTATAACTCCCTAATGTTCTTCATAAAAAGCAGACACAAAGCACTAAGCTTTATTGCGATCTCCCAGTCTCATCCCTGAAGTATCTTCAGTCTCAAACAAACAACTGAATAAAGGTCGGTTTTACACATTGTTATATACTCTTTACCATTTTAAGATGAGTATTTAGCTTCCCATTTAAGGTAAAAAAAACAAACATATATTTAATCCAATAAAGCTAGCAGCGACTGGCCCTTTAAAATGTAGTGTTGTTTTGGCATTTGGGGTGGAATGCATTGAAGTCTCCCTCCCATAATTGTCCCATTGGTCCACCATTCCCAAACCAGTTCGTAACATCCCTACGCAAAAAAACCTTTGTTCATCTGCTTTCCATCCCATTTGTAACCGACGTGGGAACACAATATAGCGTTTTATGGCACTCTTTGTTGGGTGAAAAATGACACTGAGAGGGTGAGAGCAACATAACTTAAGTGTTGTGTTTGATTCAAGCCCATGAGCAGGACTGTGTGAACCTCACACTACGAAATTAGATCGAGAGGAATTGCATTTATTGAATGCAAATGGATGTCTAAAACTTGAACTAAACTGCCACATCAAGCCAGCTGTCAAACATTTTCCTTTGAATTTAAACATCATGTTGAAAAAGTATATTTCCGGACGACATGGTTGAACACTTTTTGTCATCAAGGTCAACTTATAACTCAGAATTGTCTGACAAATTGTGTTTGATAATATAAAGTTGTTGAGATAATGTAACCTGCAGTGGGATAAACTAAAGCTGCGTACTACTGTGGTAAAACCATATTATTTGTCAATCAGTGGTGGATGTTGATATTTGTATTGATAGTTTGCAAAATTACTTTTTCTCAAATGTTCAACTCATTGACCCACCAAAATATGCACCCAGATGCACCCACAATGCATCAGGCTTGGGGTGACCATGGTGTAGAAGTCTTATGAGATATGGATAATTAGTTTATTGTTTGTAAAAAAAAAATTTAAAGTCTGTATTTTTATCTTTTTCTGAAATGGCATATATATATATATATATATATATATATATATATATATATATATATATATATATATTTTTTATTTTTTTCACTATACATTACCATTTGACAGTCAATAACAAAAAAGACATGATTCATCTTGTGGTTCTTCTAATTTATACCAAAATCCAGAGTGTCTTTAATTAATTGTTCCCCCGTGTTGTACAAGGAGGCATAAATTATTACTTTCAATAACACACTAATAATGCCCAGTGGAGTGGATAAATGTGTGTGAGCTCTGACACCTACCTCCCCTCCCCGCTGGCTCTCTCTCTGAGAGTCTGCAGCAGCATCTTGACCTCGGCTCTCACCAGCTCTTTGACTGCAGGCGGGTCGGCGAGAAGGGAGGCCTGCTGACGTGGGAGTGGGGTCCCTGCTCTGCTGCTACTGTTCCCTTGCTGGCTCTCTTGCCACATCTTATGCCACATCTCCGCCTGCAAATATTATTATTATTATTATTATTATTATTATGATGATGAGCGAGGGTATTATGCATACAATCATGTATCATACTAACAGGATATTTACAAGACTTTTCACAGTCCAGGTGACTCATTCCCAGCTGACTGCACCAAGGGATGTTAATGAGAAATGAAAACAGTGTCGATCTTTTCAAGCAGAGTGGACATTCCTGTTTGCGATACGCTGTGATGCAGACATCCATCATCCAGCGACTCACCTGACTGGGGACGATAGCAGGACTTTTTAACGTCTAAGGGAAGGCGGTGCAGGATAATCTAGTCCAAATTATGACTATAATATGTAAAAAAGCAATTATACTGTGAATGCAGGATTCCTCCAACCTAAATTGAACACGACATTGTTTGTACAGGACTAGGAAGGAGTGTTGACTAAGTTGTCGGGCGATATTCTGCTTTTATTGTGTCAAAGAAAAAAGGCCAGCGTGAATTTACCCATGATTAGGTAAACGATTGAAAATATATGAGGTGAAAATATCAACGATGAAAACATGAATGAATTTTTCAAGAAGACATTGTTTACTGTAAACTGCGATAAAGATTGAACATTGTCTTCTTGGAAAAGGAAACGATGCAGAGTAACATACGATCTGGGAGAAACTTTCTTTGAACCAATACATTTTGGTGACAATCTGTATATACTTTTATTAACCCATATCATGCTAACATGCTATCCCACTGTAGTACGTCTGCAGGTGTAGAACACTTCACTACATGTGGCACAGACGGAGCATGATGAAATTTGGCCACGTTAATATGCAAACATCCCTGTCGGCTGCAGGACCAGGCAGCTTTTTAGTCCTTGTAATTTTGCTACAGTATAATCACTGCAGATCAAAGAATTGGGAATGTGGGAAAGGTCCGTCTATGCGCCTGACTTCCTCTGTGAGCCGGTAGAAGGGCTGAGCTCCCGGGACTGTCCAGCAGGATCACTTTTACACTCTGAAGCTTGTTTTCTGCATCTTCACACAAATCTGTACTGAAAAGAAAATCCCCATAATTGAACCACAAAAGTCAAAGCATAACAAAAAAAGAAAAGAAAAGATGTTAGAATGTTGTGTGTGAATGCTTGTGTGCATATATATATGTCTCAGTGAAGTCTGGGTACCATTAACACCGCCACACCTGTTGCCGGCCAATCATTACTGTCATGTTGCAGTCGAAGAGACACACACACACACACACACACACACACACACACACACACACACACACACACACACACACACACACACACACACACACACACACACACACACACACACACACACACACACACACACACACACACCCACCCACCACCACCACCACCACCACCCCCTCCTCCTCCTCCTCCTCCTCCTCCTCCTCCTCCTCCTCCTCCTCCTCCTCCTCCTCCTCCTCCTCCTCCCTCTGCTGTGAGACTGTTGATCTCATCCAGGAGCTATTTTAAGGGAGCCCTGTTCAAATCTGTCAGTTAAAAAAAATCCTACTAGAGGTTATTATGTTGAATTATTCAAATTGGGTTTTAGAATACATTTAACTTAAAGGCCTCATTTTCATTCAGAGTAGAGAGGAAGTAGCGAGAGTGTAGAGGGAGGTACAGAGAGATCGGCCTTGTAGAGAGACTCGAAAAAGAGAGGCTAATGTTCCCTCTGATCTAACCGCCGGAGACAAAGGAGACCTTGATGGAGGGAGGAATGGTGGTGTTGAGGAATGGAGGAGTCGCCTGCAGAATCAACTATTACTTTTCACAGTGGCTCACTGAGGGATGGAATTCATTACATGGCTGAAGGAGAAACAGACAGACGGAAGAGGGATGAAATAGAAAGACATGGGGACAGGCAGACGCAGACATTAAACAAAGAGGAAAGGGAGAGATCCACCCTGCAGTATTTTTAATAACTGAAGAAAACCTGCTTGCGCCAGTCAAAGTTGAATGAGGCGCTCTGTGCTTTGTTTTGGTTATTTTCTTTTTTGCCTCGAAATTTCTCAAAGCTCTCCCTAAGTCTTTCTTTCCGTCTGAGGGCTTAACAGCCAGCCCCCTGCATACACCGAACTGAAACATCAGAGAAATACTGAACGTCTCACACATGCTACACATGCACGCACACATCTATTCCCTCTACGCAGACAGATACACAATCGAGTCGAAGAATATGTGTTGCTAACGGTCTTACCAATAGTATTTGGTAGGATTAGCCTCTTTAACCCTGTTACACCGACCCCCTGACTCACTAAGCTCGATGGGCCTCTTTTTGTGTGTGTGTGTGTGTGTGTGTGTGTGCGTTCGTGTGTGCGTGCGTGCAGATGATACTGTGTCTGAATTACTCTGCATCATTATGGTTAGATTTTTGGTTTAATGCTTCTTTGAATAGTGCTTTAAAAGCTTTTTTTTATGTAAAAAAGACATTTAATTGTATAATTTATATGGGAATGAAATATGAGTGTATGAGTGTGTGTGCATGCCTGTGTGTGTGTGTGTGTGTGTGTGTGTGTGTGTGTGTGTGTGTGTGTGTGTGTGTGTGTGTGTGTGTGTGTGTGTCACATGTGAGTCTTGCATGCCTCCATGTAAAAAGTGTTTTGCAGTTGTCACATGTGATTTTTAAACGTTAGCTGTCATAAAAATACCATGTGGTCAGCATCTACATGGTACAGCTTGAGAGCTGAGACAGACTTTGTCCACATGTTTTTCTGCCTGTTGGATCACTGCAGGCTGATATCATCTCCAGATGGGGAGATTTGAATATTGAACACTCTAAAGAGAAAAAGGTTAGAAGAAGGCTGAAGGTAGGAGAGAAAGGCATAGATGACAGATGGAAGACAGACAGAGGGAGAGAGGCTGGGGTATAGAAGAGGGGTTCCTAAACCTTTTGGGGCCGGTGACCGATTACAGGGTTTCCATTCGCAATCTTAGATGCCATTGGGACTATTTGTATGATCAAACTTTCCAACCTAAATACCTCAGACCTATTTCATAGTGATAAACAGAAAGACATTACATTTGAATCATGGTAAAATAGGATGAGATAATCCCTTTTTAGTCCCACAGCGGTGAGATTTGCAATGTAAACATGTTAATTCTTTGATCTGCTGGTTTATTGTCAGTCTGTTGTCTCTTTTATGTGAATTATTTTTCTTGGTTTCTCTGTTGCTTTTAACTTTTTGCTGCTTTTTAAGTCTCTCATCTGTGCTTTTGTGTGTTTTTTTATATGCTGCCATCTGGACCAGGACCCCCTTGTAAAAGAGATTTTAGATTGCAATGGGGTTATCCTGGATGAATAAAGGTTAAATAAATCAAATACATGTTATTAAATGTCAATACCACTTATATACCTCAAAACTGAGGCTGATTTTCTTCAAATTGCATTTGAACTCAACAGCTTTTATAGCCTTCATTTCAAGTTTTGGACACAATATGCTTATTTTATTGCCCCAAATGGTGCCCACCTGTAGATATTCACTATCTTCTATATTTATATTTAGAGCAAATTATTTTGCAGACCCCCTGACAGAATGCCAAGGACCCCACTTTTTCAGTTTGTAGACAGTTTGAGAAAGAAAACAGCAAATACAAAGTCTTCCATACCCAACAGAAAGTGCTGATAAGAGGAATGCTTTGTGTCTGTGTGAAATCTGCAGCTACGGACTTGGTCTTAAGTGCACATGGCATGACCTCTCTTATGTAATTCAGCTTTAAAGGAATGTTCCCTCAGTAGACTCGGCCACCTTTCCTCACATTTCGCTAAACCACTGAGTCACGTTCAATGTACTGTAATGTTTTGAGTTTCATTTAGTAGTAATTTAGACCAGTTGATTACAAATCAATTACATTTTTGATAAAGATGTTGTTTATTAATTTAGGTTACTTTTCTCTGCTTTTATATCCCTATACAGTTAATTCAATATCTTCAGTTTTTGGATTGATGGTTGGACAAAATAGGACATCCGATGACCCGACTTTTGGCTCTTGGAACTTGTGATGGGCTTTTTTTAATCTTATAAATGAAACAATTAATCGATTAATTGAGAAATCCACAGTGAAAATAATAATGAGTTGCTGACCCAGATCAATTTCAATCAGGATAGACGATGATTCACTATCATATTCAAGATTCAAGATATTTTTATTGTCATATGCACAGATAACAGGCAGTTATTCTGTACAATGAAAAGCTTATTTTGCTGGGTCCTCCTAACACAGAATTACAATAAACTTACAGCAAAAAAATTAACTTAAGGCAAAAAATAAATAAAAATAAGGCGCAAAATATAGTGACAGTATTGCACAAAAATATGTATAAAGTGTATAAAGTGCACTATGCATTGCTACAATATCCAAAGTATGGCCGTGACATGAAGTCACAGCAGCAGCCGTTCACAGTTCAGTGATGTGTGTGTGAGCTGTACACCAGCAAGTCCTGTTTTTTACAGTTTAATAATATTTGTAATTCTTTAATTTGTTTTCATGATTCATGACCACACTTAGAGAGTGAGACTTGAATTGGCCTATTGAGTGAGGCGTGTGCCACTCCACCTTAGCTGGGGATGTTTCATATCAACCAGCGAGTCTTTCTTGGGTGGGGTCATCTTGCCAGAGCTGAGTTCTTACCATGCAATGGGCTTCAGGGCAGAGAGTTTATTTGACCTTGAGTAAATATTGATCTGTCTGCTTGGCTCACATTTGGACTTCACTGCAGCACAGCGCAGGTTAACCCACATTTAACTTTATTAGGGAGTCTGGGAATTAAAGATTGAACACAGCCAAACCTACTTACACAACCTCCCACAGCAGTTCCTACATTCTTTGGTTGGGAATGCTTAGCTGAGCACTGTTTTGATTCCCCCTGAAACTGAGCTGAAAAGGACATTCTTGTAGATGGTGTGGTTGTATTCTTTGAACAAATAAAACATGAAATGTGAAAAACGCTTTAGCCGCTGAACCTGAAGAGGAATGCTCCAAATAAAAAGGCATGTATGTCAAATGTAGCTATACATATTATAACAAATCAGACATATTGCAGTCACGAGAACACTCTCACCTCAGTGTGCACCTCTGTGTACATGTCAACCAGAGAGTAGCCCAGTGCTGTGTGGATCTTTGGCAGCTCGAACCCAGGAACATGTTCAGTGATCAGGCTCCACAGGGACTGGCCAGGGCACCAGAGCTGGGTTCCATCCAGAGACTGCATAGGAATAGTATCTGTAGAGGGAAGGAACAGTGGGAAACTGTAGTAAAACTGTAGTAAAATGTAACTGGACAGCTACTCAAATAGTGTACTAAAGAACAATTTTGAGGGATGTGTACTTCACTTGAGTATGATTATTTTATTCCACTTTATATTTCTACTTCACCGCCCGCATTGTAGAGGGAAATATTCTACTTCTTACCCCATCTATTGAGAGCAACGTGTCCTTGTTATGGAGATTGAGGTTGTACTTCCCAAACAGATATTAATCTTATAAAATAGCAATGCTATTCATTTATAGACTAACTCTATTCTTTGATACTTATAACACTTCACTTCCCCCTAAGGATCAACTACTTGCCTTTCCAAAAATAACTTTAGCGCCCGTAGCCTCTGGCAGCTCTGCACCTTCAGCTGATTAAGTAACCTTTTCCATGCAGAATTTTTACTTGTATTTGAGTATTCACAGTATTAGTACTGTGACCTGAAGACTTCTCCCACCACGGAAGCAATATGCTAAGGTTGAGGGGTGTGAAACTGTTCCCTGCATGGAGCTGCTTGTTTGAATACAACCTAAACTAACTAACTTATGTTCCTCTGGCTCTGCCCACAACCATCTGTTGTTAGCTAGCTAATGCTAGCTTCGTTAGCCATCTCAGAGGGACCTGTCCTTCCTGGAACAAGCCTGAAGACTAGAGCATCACCAAATATGTCATAAGCATGAAGTGGTTGACATAGTTTATTTCTAACACTAACGATGAATGATTAAAAAAAAAAACGTAGACATCTCATAAGTGTGTTATCTGTGTTGTTAAAGAGGGAAACAAAACGCTCACCTCAGCTGTGGTATCCAGGGGAAACATTCCAGTTGCTAGGGGGAGATATCGCGAGATCTGTCAACAGTTGGGTTCTCCAGTTCTTCATGACTTGTTCTCTCTCCTACAATCACCCCGTTTGTTGTGTTTTTTTCCTTTTTTTTTGGTGCAAAAACGCAATACAGAATGACATACTGTAACACATGACCTATAAATACCGAATGAGATGCTCAGCAATGCACACAATACGCACAATAGACCGCCTGTGCTCTAGTAAAAGTCTGTAATAGGCCTACAACTTGAAAATGTTATAATTGGGGGAGGGACAGACGTCTGCTGAGACTGTCGTGTGAACTTGTAGAGAGGCAGTGAATATAACTTTCCTCTCTTTATGCCACCCCAACCTCCGCCCCCTTCCGGGCTCTTTACAGACGTGCGCGCAGCCCCAGCAGACCTCTGTGGACGGAGCACTGAGGTAACGCCAAGGAGTTTAGCGTCCAGTAACAATGTAACACATTTTAGGTAACCTCTCTACCAAATAGCAACTTTTTATTTTGGGGCAAGGTGAATCAAATTAGTCAACATGGTTTTCACAGAGCGCCTTTCCTTGGAGCGCAGTTTACGCACGGCCGTTTTGGCACTACTTCTTTGCGCGCAGGCCGGTTATGGCTTCTCAGTCGCCGGACAGCAGGAAAACACCTGCGAGGCTAACGGCAGCCTCTACTTCGTGGGGGAATGGTATTTTCTGGATTCCGATCACTGCACCCAATGTGAATGCACCACTGAGGGCTCTGCGTGTTCCCGCACGGAGTGCACCTCTCTCCCGGCTGCGTGCATCCATGTCAGCCACTACCCCACCGACTGCTGCCCCAGGTGCGAAAAGATCGGGTGTGAGTACCGAGGAGTGGTGTACGAACTGGGGCAGAACTTCCAGGTAAGCCTGAAAACTCTGATGGGGGATGGCCTGTTGCTGGTTTCCATGACAGCATGACCTTATAGATACTCTTCTACAGGGCCTTAAATATTTGTATTATCTCATATGGAATCAGAATATAGACAGAAAATATCTGCATATGCATATAGAAGTGTTGCCCATTTAGGAAGTCAGGTCTTGAGAAAAATATAAAGGATTAGAAAGAGAATATATTAAATCTTTCCCAACTTTTCCGTTTTTTTGTTGTTGTTGCTATTTAATCATTAAATGGATAGTTAATATCTCCTTGAGTATCTAAAAATGCTTGAACAGTGCAGCAGAAGAAGAAGAAGAAGAGGCTAAAATCCCTCTTTCAATTCACTTTTTTACTGAGGCCATAACCTGTCATGAGTACACTGTTTAAAGTCAAGAAGGTTGGAAACTACTTATAGAATAGTTGTGCTATTGTTTGTGATGGATCCTACCTTTCATTAAAGATAAGCTTATCTAGTTGTGTTAAGATATATTACAGTATGTTGGAGACCCCTCTTTCTGGCCTATTGCCAATTGACTGTCTGCACAAATTAATCTTGAATTAATTACTGCAGCATTTGTGAAGGCCTCAATGTCATACTTATAATTTTTTGGGTTTGTTGTAGAACTGGTTAGAATGTCACTGCAAAGCTATAAATTACACACATGTTGTATAGACTATGTGCAGAAGAGGACTAATGTCCAACTGTTGAGATGTTAAAGGAACACCACATATTAGTAAAGAACAACATGGACACTATAACCACATTGACCCTGTTAACCCCAGCTTGTGTGTTTATAATAATATAGCAATAATAATAATAAGTATAAGCTTATATACATCTCTTTCAGCGTATTTACTTCCTAAACTCTGAACCATAGAATGCATGTCTGAACCGATGAATCACAGTCTGGTATGCTGGTATGTAACTTGAGAATACAGCCTGGAATTGGAGGTAAATAGCGCCCCCTTTTGAGATGGCATGAAGATGGCTTTTGTGAGAGATGATGGTCAGAAATACGATCCATATTAACTCCAATGCTGTCTGTGTGTGTGTGTCTGTGTGTGTTTTCCAGCCATCAGAATGTGAGCAGTGTACTTGTGACAGTGATGGCATCGCCCGCTGTCTGGTTGCAGATTGTGCCCCTCCACCATGCGTCAACCCCGTCTACCAGCCTGGGAAATGCTGCCCTGAATGCAGGGAGGGTAGGTTGGAAATAGAAAGTAGAGAGTGCCTCTCAGAGATGCCACGGGAGATTTATCTTCTCCACTGTCAAACTATAATGCATTTGATCATTTGCATGCAGGGATGAGTGTGTATGCACTTGACTTTCCGCGCTTCCCTGTTTGTAGTGTCTGTTCAACTGCCGTTCCACTTACCTCCGTTGCTCATCTCCCTCCAGGTCCCAACTGCTACGTCGATGCATCACGCGGCCAGGTGATTCCTGCAGGAGAGCCCATCTGGGTCGACTCCTGCACCAAGTGCCGTTGCCACGATGGTCAGGACGCCGGCTACTGGGAGGGAAACCGTCTCGCCACCTGTTCCCGCCTCAAAAACTGTACTCCAGAACAACCGTCCACCAAGAAAAACTGATCCACTCCGTCAGCGGAGAACCAGCTGTTACTATAAAATATACAGTCCCTGATGGCTGATCAACTATATACTCCTTCCATCTCGAAGATAAATGCTGAGCCCTCCTGTGCAGCTGAGAGTGGATCATCTGCAACTTAACAAGTTTTTTTGGGAACAGAAGTTAACGAGAACCAAATATAGCTGAAATTCCACCAGGAATTGTTTATCCAAGGTTTCTGTAAAACTAATGATACGTACTGAATTTGTCACTTTGGTGTATTACAAACACGGTCTAAATTCAAGGCTAAGTTACAGACCGGTCAAAGCTTCAGGTTCTCTGCATGTCAGCGGGTTTTAGCAATTTGATTATGATCCAACGTTTTGGTTCTGTCACGTGGACAGCCGCTGAGTCAATAAGATCTTCATTAATTTTGTTTATATCGTGGTCCATGGCACATATTCCAAAATTAAATAGTGTTTGATCAAATTACCACAAACTAACTTGACACCTTGTGGCCCAGGTACACATTGCATGGTGGGTGGTTGGGGGAAGATCCATACACCCCCTAATACCTAATCCGACCCTACTTAAAGAGTGGATACGACTTAATCCTGCTATATCTGAGAAGATGAATTATGTCCTTAAAACAGTGAAATTATGATGGTAATGTCCGTACTCCTACTGAAAAATCTGCCAGGAACCATAACGAACCAACTTCACTCTTGAAAGGTGACCACACTCCAGATATTTAGCCTTTAATGTTTGATCTGCCCGTCCACGGTTTCATCAAAAACGTCTTAAAAGAGGGAGACTATAGCTTTTATAGAAGGAGGCATATTTTTTATTTCCGGGCACCTGCTTTGGGAAACAACTGGCAACACAACAAAGCCAATGCGATTATTGGATGATAAGGAAATGTAATTGATCTGCCACGGGTTGAGGCAACAGCCAGATATATGCACAGCTGTGATGCAATTTCGACTAGGAAACGGCTTAGCGAAGCAATTAACAATATATAACTGTCCTGTAAATTCTGCAGTTCAATATCCAGGCTAATTGAAATATAACATATGAGACTATGGTCTAACATATGACTGTACAGTAGTTGTAGACAAGAGCGATATTTATAAAAAAAAAGGGTTGTTATTTGTGCATGTTCACTGTTAGAGCCGGAGAAACAATCTGTAATTAACTAGCTTCATTAATCTTTCACGAGAAATATCGTGTAGCGTTTCTTAGAAACAGCCCTCCTCGTTATTGCCACTGTTATCAAAGTGTACAGTTATCATCAGTGTATGACGAAAAATAAGTGTATTGCCATTTTATATACAGTTTATCTGCAGAAGATATTCCTCCTCTTTATGTGTCATTATCTACCGCTTTAATCATGAGGGACCTTTGAATGAAAACCAAAAATAATCTTGTCTTGTTTCATGTTTATGTGCAGTGTATAAGCCTGTAATGGCATTTACTGTAAGACTCCCAAGCTGCTGCTGTATATCATTACAACTCACACGTTTCACTGACTTGATTCTCCCCGAAAAGCTCCTTTATGCAAGGTTTGGGATTAAGTTCAAACTGTTAGGGCTATCAACACCTTTTAAATCTAATTTGATCCCGGAGACTTTATGAATAACTATGCTCTTTCTGTATTTATCTGAGTAGTATTCAGAATAAGACCTGGAAGCTGTTCATCCACAGTTATGCTCTTAGTTACCGAATAAACAAAGGGACAAGGTTAAAGGAATAGTTAATTCGTGAAATATATTTGTTTGCTTTCTTTCCGAGAGTTAAATGAGAAGATGGACTCCACCCTCGTGTTTGTTTGGGAAATGTGAAGCTATACAGCGAGCGGAAGGTTAGCTTAGCTTAGCATAAAGGCTGTATACAGCCTCTATAGTGGCGTCAATCTTCTCATTTAACTCTCAGCAAAAAAAAAGCCCAAGATGTCAAACTATAATGAATAGAGTTTACATTTACTGCCAGCAATAAAAGGGAACCGATTTGAATCACACCCATGAATCATGTGGTGTGTTATGCTGGTATATAATGCACCCCGGCATCCTTTAATATTCAAAATTAAAACCCCTTGCTTGAGTTGCATCATGTTAATGTTTTGTGAGTTTGGCTCCGAGAGGACACCGTCCTTATTTCCCTGCAGAGCTTTACTGCTGACGGTTTGGGACCAGTGCCCTCCGCAAAAATTTAATAAGAAAAAAGAGAGTAAAGGAGAGAAAGCTTTACTTTAAAGATTAAAGAAGAGGAAATGAAAGACTGCGTGAGCAAAGCCGAAGGTAATCCAAACGGAGGTTTGACATTTTAGTCCAGCAAGTCCCCGGAATCATCCGGAAACAACAGCAATGGGTTTATGTCGGTTGTCACAGAAACAGGAAACAGGGTCTGGTACTGGGATTACCTCAACCTGCAGGTAAAAGCCAATTATCAAGTGTCAATTAATCCACCAGAGTTTGAGTGTCTTCCTCAGTAACCTGGGATAAAACATGAACACATACACACAAACTGACAACACCATCATACAATCTTTTACCATCAGATTTATTGATTGTATAGAAAAAGTAGGTTTGATATGACGTAATGCATTCTATATAAGATATAACATTTTCAACATTCAATGTACAAAAAAAACATAGCTATAGATACAGTACATTTTTAAAAATGCCCACGGGCCTGAAAGTCCCCTCTGCTTAGCAGCAAAAACAATATTTGAAAAAGCGTTTTCGAATACTTCGCCGCCTGACAACTGGAACAGCTTCAAAAGTCAAGAGTCCATTAAGAAACATCAAGCGCTCCTCGCGGTTGTTGTTATTCTCAAGTAAAGGAAATGTTTCAAATACTATTTTTGCTGACGTGTCTGTTGCTGATCTTTCACATATGTACCTGTTTGTACACACTGGGGCCTCTCTCGCTATATCCTTCATCATTTACAGGAACCGTCACTCCTCAGCTTGTACTTTCCTCATGTAACTGACCTCATTGAGGGTTGCCCGTCGTTCGTCAGTCGCTTTAATGAAGCTAGAACATTTTAAGTTCAATTTACTCATCATGAGGAGTACTGCTCAGCTTGTGGAAACAGCTGTACAAGGTTTTCTGTGCAGGGGCAAAAAGAAAGGAAATCAGGTCTCCAGGGTTATCTCAGCTTGACCTTGAGGCCTGAGAAAGCTTGCTATATAAACTGAAGGCAAGTGGGCATTTAGTAGGAGGAGAGAGTCTAATGCTGAGTCAGTATTTTTCCATATTTGGGAGAAGAAAAAAAAAAACGGTGCTTAGGTTGGCAAATTTGTCCTACATTGACCCACAAATCCCAAATGAAGTTATTTAACGTGCAGATTGGAAAATCAGGTTTCTCAATAGAGTAACTGTAAATTCTCACGGCTGTTAACGTGCACAGCAAATCATTTGAAGCCCTGTGATTGGATCTTTCCTGCCGAAAATGGATCTGATATTTTTCAACGAAAAGAGTTTCATGCCCATCCAAATATGGGAGAAATTACACTTTTAAATGAAAAATGACACTTCTCCAACTTTATGAAAAACACGATCCAAATGCATTATGGGAAATGTAGGATCCAGTGTTTTCCATTTTCTTTTCTCAAATGTCACCCAACTGTGTGACAGTAAAGCACTAAATCACTAGGAAGAAATGTATTTGGGGGAAGAAAAAAAAGACTGCATTTTATTGATCTCTCCATAGGTCGCCTGCCCACTGAGGAAGCTTAAACTCACCAGGAGCGCATCAAGGGAGGGTGAAAAGGAAAAGGAGACGCGGATTAAGTTGAGGAGGGATCGAGAAAAGGAGGGGACGCAGCAGGTTTCACAGATGGGGATGTGCACCGAGATAGAAAAATAAAGATACAGCAAGTGGCACAGATTTAGAGACACAAAGAGAGGCCCTGTCGATATCTATTGAAAGAAGGAGGACTCTTGTGAGACACAGCTGTGCCTAAAGCAGACCCGCCACAAAGCACAGCAGAGGGCCATTCACACACACAGCCTGGAAGAGCAAGAAAGGAAAAGGCAATGAAGGCGAGATAATGCAAAGAAAAAAGGAAAGGGCGTGAATGAGCGTGTGTGTGTGTGTGTGTGTGTGAGAGAGAGGTGTAATCAAACCTTCCAACAGGCTTCAGGTGAAGATAACGGAGAGCCAAACAGATGGAAACATTTGGGGATTTTTTTCCTCAAGGCTGACCACAGAGGAGGCCAACAATACACACTTTTGACCAAAATAAAAGCCCCAAATTGTATCAAGTGAGAGAAAATTAGTAACAATATTACAGTTACAGCATTGGACACATATATTATGTCTTTTTAAAAGATAGGTGGACATATTTTTTTTACAAGTTTGTTATATTAATATGATTTTTTAATTAAAAAAACAAACAAATATTGGTTAGTATTCCACATCAAACATCTTAAAACGCACATCTTCTCCCATTGATTGATTTCACTTCCTAAAATGACCGGTAAATAAAAAAATAACCTCAGTATGGATAACTTCTGAAGGCATCAGTTTGGTTTTTAGGCTTCGAAAGTAGAGACAAGGACAAATGTCTGTTCGCACAGGGAAAGTTCTGAAACTCATAAGAGACTAAATAAGTTTTGGAAATTAGAAGAAAAAAAATAACCATCGTTTATGAAAAAGTCTGATAAAATCGATTTAAATACAGGAGTGACAGCTGATGATGATAACATCTGAAGCAGCAACAGAGATGTCAGGCAAACTGCTCAAACGATAACTTCTCATTACTGCCATAAAATTCACGATTTCCACCAGCATCTTATAATTTCCTTTTACCGGGCAGATATGATTATCTTTTAGATTTAAAGAAAAAGATGGCAAATGTGAGAGAGAAAATGTCATAGAAACAGTATCAATAGATGTTTAATGAATTGTGATAGTTGGTCTTGTCTGTGGATTATAAATCAGCTTTTGTGTCCGCAACACTTGAGCCACTCAGGGTAACCCCTTTCTGCCCCATATACGTTCAGAAAATGTGGTAAATGTCCAAATTTCTAATGTAAAATGCATATTTGTACCTAATCAAATCTTTACCTTAAGGAATATTTAATAAACCTCAGGCCGTTTGCACTTTACAGAGACAAAAATGTACGTTTGAAGCCCAGATTACCAAAATAAACCTGTTAATCTTTCTTCAAAAACAAAGCAAAAAAAACATAGCTTCCAGGAACCTAATCTCCAAAATGTGCCCCATGGGGTTGAAATCACGACTGAGCTGTCAGTGTATATCTGCCTCGTTGTCTTCAGTTCCTCCATTTCACTTCAAATGCATTCCCAAGGTAGATCCACAACATTGCATTCAGCGCAGGAGAAAACTCTTCATATTTTTCAATATGTTTACGCCGTTGCAAAACTTTCCCGTCACTCCAAAGAGTCAGTTTCTGTTTGCTAAGTTTGTTGCTGCTGACGAACATGTTTTATCAGCGTGTCCCAGCACTGTAGATGCAGGCACAATACACATTCATTAACTGATAACGGAGGATTTGATTGAGTAATTTGATCCAAACTCCCTGACAAAGACGTCGATATTAAATTGTCTGTTTACATCACTTGTAAAGATAAAAGATACGAGTCGGACGATTTCTTTGATATGTAATCCATCAAATACAAGTCCACGGAGCGTCACCGCATGTCGCCATATTTCGTTAACGTTACAGTTTGCCTCTAATGGAAATCCCCATTCTTGTCACCATCACTGGAAATACAATGTTTGATGGCTTTTGTAAGGTTTTTTCTTCTTCTGATATTCCACTTCCAAAAAAGCAGCTTCCATGTCTCGTGTCTCTCTTTGCATCCATGTAAAATGTACTTTCTTTTCATTCTGCTTACATGAATTTGGTCAGATATTCCAAGTAAACCCACTCGATGCTTGTCTTTCAGAACAGGTCACGAAAACTCTCCAAACTTTCAAATGATGTCCCCCCCCCCCCAAAAAAAAAGCATTTCCAGTCAATATCCTCAGTCGATATTCCACTGGATGACCTCCAGTTTACAAAAGATTGTTCATGGAAAGAATCCAAGTTTCAGCTTCCAAGTTTGATGCCGACCTTTGGTCGGCCACTGATATTTGAGCTTTGGTCCACACTCTTCAAATAGTGAAGTCACTGATTGTTAAAGATAGGAGGTGTGAAGCCATTGGCTGCTTGAAAAAGGCAGAAAGAGCCTGAGTTCCAGAAATGGCAAGCTGAAATCTTAAAAAGAGAGAGAAAGAGAAAGAGAGAGACCATGATGTGCTTGTGACTTTCCCCTCTATCTTTCACTCCTGCATCCTTCCAGATGTTGAGGAAATGTCATCTCTTTATTTCCTTCCCATCAGCGCTCTTCTTCTTCTTCTTCTTGTTCCCTCATGTCAATGTGTGTCGTCCCCCTCATCTTCCTCTGCCTCTAGCCTTTAATAGGCCGGGGCGGCGGTTTGCCGATCTCCACAGAGATATTTGTGTACAGAGGGTACCTCTTGACCTGAACCAGTCTGTAGGTCAGAGAGCTGATGCCATCTTTCTTCATCGTGTTCTTCGTGTTCTGGATTTTATTAAACCTGCAGGGTGAAAGACAAAGATAAGAAGAGAGAGGTGTGAGAGAAATGGTGAGACAAGGAGGCACATTTTATTAAAAACAATACAGATGAAAATGTTTTGCCTCTTTATCAACACATGTTTGTGTGAGTCTAAGTAGGGATACATGTGTGTTTGTTTGCTTAGAGACTGGGAAGTCTGAGTTATTGTGGATACATAATATACTTCAGGAAATGCTGATAATTACAGGACTGTCCGTTGACATGTTTCCTATTGGATCCAAAGTAGAACACAATGTTAAAGTGCAAGACGGCCAAAAAAGAAATAAGAGAGAAAACAA
Source organism: Myoxocephalus aenaeus (assembly GCA_038501785.1). NCBI lineage: Eukaryota > Metazoa > Chordata > Actinopteri > Perciformes > Cottidae > Myoxocephalus > Myoxocephalus aenaeus. The sequence continues at coordinate 1,816,456 of JBAMJR010000329.1, forward strand.
ATTCTAAATTTTTAGGTCCAACACAAGTATTTAATGAAAAAGCTAAGGTCACTCTGCCTTCATTGGGGAAATATCTGACATCCCAGCGTCTAAAATAGAATCAAACGGAGCAGTAGTTTCTAATCTTTTTGGCTTATGTCCATTTAAAACATAACTGTGTCTACATGCACCTTTTTGTTGCATACCAGTTTCTGAGTTATAAAAAAAAAATGAATAAAAGATTAAAAGGAAAAAGAGCATTTTTGTTTCTCTCTACTTTCCTCTTTCGTTAATCATAAAGTGAGCCCTCAAATCTATAAGCAACATCATGAAGGTACACATGATAAATTGTAGACCTCATGAGCACAAAAATTGGGAATTTATCAAAAAAAGAAAATTGAAATAATGTGAACACATATTGGTATTGGAAGAAGTATTGGAAGAAAGAAAAATACGTTGTTATATAGTGCTGTAACTTCAACCGTTAAAACGCAACCAAAACTCAATTTACAGCATTGATGTGAATACATAGATCCATATTTAAACCCTAAATAGGAGCCTGATGTTCATAAGAGCCCTTCTAGGTAGCTGCACCTGTTCAATAACCTGAAAGCAGAGAAGAAACAGCTCTCTTGGGTTGTTTAAATGAAAGTTCAAATCCAGCTTCCTTGTGTGGATGTTGACCAAGAGGTGGTGCTGTAGCGCTGCAGTGTGACCCAGTGGACAGTTATTATCCATCACATCCGCCTCGGTTTGTTTGAATTATGATGGAATATCCTTCCCCATTGGCTGTGATTCAGCAGTTACATCAGAATCTGCTCTGGTTTTAGTATTTAAGATGGGAAAAATAATTCACACAGTGTTACACAGTGCTGCTAGTGCCGGGCCTCAGTTCAGTTTGGGGAACAACCTCTGGCATCAAAACACATTCACAACACACAACTCTGTCACCTGCGTAGTAGGATCAGTCCTTGCAGAAATGAGGCCCACTCTTGTCTTAAAAAATGCCATTTTTTACGTGTGTGAACAGAGAAATAGCGGATTTTCAAAAGCCTCAAACAAAAGACGCCGTCTTAATGATATGCTTGGACGTACAAATGGAGTTGACGCTTCAGTCCGACATGGACCACTGAGCCTACACGGCCTTGTCAGAACTGACTAGTGAAGATCTCCCTCCTCCCTCTGCATGGCCTTCTCCCTCTGCCTCGCGCAAATCAAATCAAAAAGAGCCTTAATGGCATGAATGGGTGCATCTTTCCCTTGAACAATATAATACAATAAGATATAAATAGATCCAAGGATTGGATCTATTTATAAAAGTTAGGGTAAATAGTTTAAGAGAAACAGCAAGGACAGGAAGGCAGGAGAGGAGGAAAAGCAGGCAGTTTAAACTGAAATGAGGGCAGAATGGCAGTGGAGAAATATATATGAGAAAGACAGTGACAGATGGAGGGAGCAAGGCATACTGATATTCAAATAAAGGGAATGAGAAGAGAGACATCTTTGGATGAATCTATCAAACAGGCGGAGATTAAGAGCAGTGAACTAATCCCTACATACATGCAGAGGATATAAAATGCACCTATGCCGACTATATTTATCATTTCAAACCCACTGGTGTCCCTTATCTTACTTTTAGTCTGGAGGGCGAGACAAAGACATTCCTCCTTACATATTAATTAGCCTGATTTCCAGAGTCCTAAGTGGGCTAAGTAAAGCTCTATTCTAATTCCACGAAGGGTCTCACAGGAAAACATTTCTGGTTTAGGATCTCAACAATAGCTACCGAGGCTTATTTTGTTCTGGTGTTATATATCTTGAGTTGACCCCGTTGGAGAACAAGTCTCAAAGGAATAGTTTGACTTTTTGTTGGGAAGACACGCTTTATTTGGTTTCGGGGATAAGAAGATTGATACCACTCTCGTATTTATATCATAAATATGATGCTGGTTCGCTTTGGCACAAATACAGCACACAGGGGGGAACAGCTGGCCTGGCTCGCTTTCCAAAAGGTACGGAAATCTCCCTACTGGTGCCTTTAAAACTCACTAATTCGCACACTATCTCTTGTTTGTTTAATCCGAAGAAGTTGATCTGACAGATCGCTACCACCTGCAAGGTGGCGGTCATGTGACGGACAAACACAGCTGCAGTGACAGTATAGCTTTTTGGTAGCCTTGCGAGCTCGTCTACTTGTAGCATAGAAGAAGGTAAACCATATCACTAAATAAAAGAAACATTTCTAAAGCAACTAGAAAGACCTACAGTCGAGAAACTCACCTTCAACGAGGAATTACTCAGGTAGACATAACTACACTATATTATTTGCTGCTATAATAATGCTCTGAATCTCGTATATAGAACCTTTAAAGTTGTGTTCGCGGTAAATACAGTTTCACAGAAGCCAGTCGCACACACACACACACACACACACACACACACACACACACACACACACACACACACACACACACACACACACACACACACAAACTCTATCTGCACAGTCCCAGGATGATAACGTATGAATGGAATATTGAACAATGTTACTGAGCGACTGATTCATTTGCAATGCATGAAGTGCCGTTTTCGAGACAAAACGTGTGTGTGTGTGTGTGTGTGTGTGTGCAAAGTGATACTTTCCGATGGTGATGAATGTCCCTCTTTCTTACTTCCGCTGGCCCAATATCTCATTGCTATGCTCAACCAGCATCTCTGAAAGGGCTGAGAGAATGGACTCCTGTGTGAGAGTGTGTGCATGTTTGACTGAATGTGTATGTATACGTGTGTGTGTGTGTGTGTGTGTGTGTGTGTGTGTGTGTGTGTGTGTGTGTGTGTGCAGAGGAGATAGTAAACATTCATCAAACAGTCAAGACAACGCCTCCGTTGGTAGATGCTGGACATTACGCAGGTACTCCAGATAAACTCTCCCAAAAGGCTCAATCATTAATCTGAATTTAAACAGAAACAACCTGAAGACAAAGAGAGGAAACAGGAACATTTCTATATTTTTGTTGTTGTTGTTTTCGTTTGTTGTAGGTTGTTGCTGTAGATGTGAGTTGTTTCTGCTTCACTTCCATTCATAAAAATGTGATAACATATGTACACATGTGTTGTGTATGATGGTCCCTGGCACCTTACTGGTCATTTGAAGTGTTATGTAAGCACAGATTAAGACCGAGGTCCAACGACTAGCCGTACCTCTCAGCAAGTCATGGACAGTCCATGATCGCCATGTCTGTCCAAAATGTCCTCACTTCATAACTTTATCATGCAAGACTTTTTTGTGAAATATTCATGAGCTGCTGCATTTGTGTTTGGTGAGGCCACAGTGCTCTTAACCTTTGACTTCCTAAATCTAATCAGTTTATTATTGAGTCCAAGTGGACAAATTTGAGGAAATTGCCTTGCGGCATTCAAAACAACAATACGTATAGGCAGACGCACGGACGAAAGGAATATCATTTGTAGAGTGTGAACTCTGAGACATCTGGAGTTTCTCAAGGAATAGAAAGGCATTTTTCCGGATATTTGCCAATTTAATTTGAGAGAATTTTAGACTTTAATCTCTGAAATTCAGAGATTTTTCTCTGAATTTTTCCCTGAAAATGTTCTCTGATTTTTCTCTGCCTCTGTACTTATTACATTTTGTTTTTTATACCTACAATGGCCCTAATATAATGTTGTTGGAAACAACCCTTCTCTCCTCCACCCACACTATGAGGTATCCACTCCTCCTTCCACAACCCCCTGATTATTCTGAGCCGCCATGCTTTATCTAAGTACCAAATACCACTTATTTTCAAAAAATCCTTTAAGCCAAAATTTCCAAGACATTAAAGTGAGTCTCCAGAAGGGCAAAAAAAAAGAAGAAGAAGTTTGATCCGGCTAATAAGGCCGCTTTTTTCTGCCCCTCGCTACGGTTATGAATAATGGATCGGCCCCAAATAAATAGCGTCCCTGTTGGTGTCACCTCTTATTGAGGAAGTCTGATCCACAGACCAGAGAAAGAGCAGAGCAAAGAACGGCAAGAGGAGGAAAACAGGAAGCTCAAGCGCACACACACACACACACACACACACACACACACACACACACACACACACACACACACACACACACACACACACACACACACACACACACACACACACACACACACACACACACACACACACTTTCTCTCAGTCTAGAGGAGGATTTATTGATTGTGATGAAGGCAACTTGACTAGTCTGACCTAGCCTTCTCCCATCTCTATTGGTGTCATTCCAGCAAGCAATTACTGAGGGATTGTTGAATCTTTCTCTTTCTCTGGCATGTACACACACACGCACATGCACACACACACACAAATGATGAATGACATATTACGCAGGCCTGGTTATTTTAGACATTGTCACATTTAGGTTATTGCTGCCATTTAAGAGTATAGATTGTTAGTTTTACAGTTCTCACACCAGTTAGATGGATGTCTGGCACGTCACTAGTTTCAGCAGGAGCCTGTTGCAGGTAGAAAATGGGCTGATTTTCCTTCCTCCCACACATCTATAAGGGGGTGGATTTGTCTCTTTAGTGGTTGGCATGGAGAAGGGCACACTGCAGGTGATTTGACCAAATAAGGAGGCATATAAAATCCTCAACAAATATTAGGTCAAACAAAAGGTTTATTGATGCAGGTGAGCAAGGCTTTTGAACTTAAAGCTACTAACATTTTATCCAACTATATATGATAAGGATTCATCAGCATTGCTAGCAAATTGTCTTAGTAAAGCGAAACAAGTACCTGCCTGTGAAGGTGTTTGACATCATATAAAGAGATCCTCCTTATAATCAGCAGATGCTTGTTGCATGTGAAAAAAAACATTCATGTGTTTTCAGTCACAAGCTATACTTTAGGCAAATGTGTCATCCGCCTACAACTGTATTAGGAGGTTGATTTGATTAGCAGTGTTTCTAATGTCTGGATCAAACTCTTCAAATCACAAATGCACACTACATTGTAACAATAACTCAGGGATTTATGACACTAACTTTGTATGGATGAATGTGCCTCGTCAGGAGCTCATAAACAGCTGACTGAGGGTGAGATATAGAGCGATAAACGCAGTTATGTAAAGCCAATAAGGATCATTTGATTGCTTTTGAAAATGATAGCATAGCATAGCATGACAAAATAAAATAAAAAATAAATGTTTCCAAAATCTGTTTTCCCAAAATAGAATACTTTTCACATAAACTCATACTTTGTGTAATTATCATTTAATAAAAGACAATATATACCGTGTATCAAGCGACTCAGACAACATATGCTCAGTGGCTATATGCCAAATTAAAACATGTAATTTGGCTGTCACTGCTCTTTCACATGACTTTAATTGGTAATCTTCTCATAAACCATATTAGAGCCACAACTAAACTAGACCTCAACTGCGAACCCTTTCCTTAGTCAAAACGCTGTGATATGATATTTGTCACATGAGATCAAACTAAAACAATATTGAAGGTGAGAACAGAGTCCACTATGTCTTGACTCTGTTCCAGCTGCAGCAGCGGCTTTTGTGTTGAGAGGCATCATTGCCCGGTCTATCCAGCCATGAGAACGGGGGGCTCTTAGAGGAGAATAAACAGTGATAATCCATGTTTAAGCAGCTTAATGTGAGGTGCTATACTCTTGGTGATTAATGTGTCTAGAAGAGCTCATCTCTCCATATTGGGTCTCATTCATCAAACCATAAAATAACACATTTACACAGGAAGCATTTTTACACATTCGTTTGAAAAGCAATTTAAATGGGCGTAGCCAAAAGAGCAACATTTAAGCCCCTGAGCTGTGGCTCTGAAAAGCAATTTTTGGTTTATTGAAAAGGTTTTGTCGTTTGCATTTTAAAATCTTCCAATCTTTCAGTGACACGACAGACCAAGCTGTGGTCTCCTGTTTTCGTTAATTTACATTACAGCAAATTTACACTAGTAGCATTCAGGAGTGTCAGTATTGATGTTACTTGCATTTTAGCAGAAACCACATTTTAATTAATACTGACAAGAAATGACTATGGCATCTATAAAATGCATGTCAACATGTCCTTATGTCTTTTTGATAGGTTCATGCATTAATCACTTCACATCCTGTTATGAGTGAAATCACATGGCAGGTATGCTATAGGATGATTCCAGTATTCCTGACTCAACATACTTAAATTTATACCAACAAATATTTCGTAAATAAAATGATTCAGATTTCAGACAGAAAATACTAACAAGTGTGTAGAAGACAATGAGCCATAGGAAATACAATTTACAGAACCAATAATTGAATAGTTAATTGAACAAATAAAGGAGGAGAATTAAGGCGAATTTGACTCATAGATAAGCTTAAACTACATCTCCCCAGCTCATTTGTAAACTCGGTCTATAATAAAACTATTTAAAACAAAGTGTTTTATATTCTATTATCATTTCCCTTGCACTTTCTTATGAGGAGCTGCTCAGTGGCCAACAGCAGGAGTGCCAGTACGCAGCTCTCAGGTGTGAATGTGCAGAATGATAATGTGAAAAAAAAGAAATACCGTAAAAAGGGCAACGCTTCTCATTGAACCATCACTGCTCAAAGCTTAAAAAGACCTTTAGCATTTTAATTCCAGCAAAGCTGGACAGAATCAAAATACATAACATGGAGACCAAAGACATACGAATCACAATTAACTGCTTTTACCTCTCACTGCTGGCCTATTATTGCCCGTGTTGCTCATATTTCAGTATATTTATCTGTAGCTATCTCTAATTATAAGGACACATTATTGATAGTGCGCCCTTTGCAGTGCAACATAATCATAATTCTCTCAAGTGGATGGGAAAAGTTGGAAAGAAATCTGTGAAAGCTGTGCAGCGACGAGACAAAAGCGGCGCGATCGATCCAAATGTGAAGCGGGAGAATGCGTTTGGACAATGATGCATTACCTCTGTGGGTTGGGCTCGTTGTGTTTGTCTCTCTCGTGTTTAATCATTCTGTAGCGGCCGATGCGAACGTCTGGCCTCGACACCTTCATCCCATTCAGAGTGATCCTGCAACACACAGATACAATATCTGTTAAAGAGAGTGAAACAAACACAGACAGAGAGCGAGAGAGAGAGAAACATTTTCAAAAATAGAAACAAACTGAGAAGGAAGAGAGAGTTCACCTCAGGGTTTCATGAACAAATTAGTTTCGTCTGAAACAAATTATTGTTTTCATTATCCTTTAATATTTCAGTTTTTTTGTCCCAGGATAGAGAAAGATTACAATCACTAACTAGTGATTGTAATCTTTCCCCATAGCTCAAGGTGATAGGGCTACAAGAAATGTAAACATTCATTTTTGATTGTTCGACCGATTATTTTTCAATTCATTATAACTATATATGTAAAATAACAAGCATACAATTAAGCCCCGAATTGTGTGTTTACATAGCTTGTTTGGTCCGACCAACATTTAACAAAAAAAAGATCAGTTTAGTGTCAAAACACAGTTGACAGTTGCAAATTGTCACATTTTAAAGGACGGATTCCGAAAAGTTTTGCCTGAAAAAGGCCTTTAAAACATAAATTAGCGGTAGTATACCCGAATAGAGTCAGCTATGCTTAAAACCTCCATCTATTAACACCAAAATATGCTTGTTTGATTCCTACAGCTGCCCATGGCGTTCAAACACACACTGCTTTTCTTCACAGAGGAGTCTGGGGGCTGTGTTTGCCCTAAAGAGAGGATAATTGCCCTAAACACAACACATAGCAAACAGTGTTGCACACAAAAACAAACAAACAGAGACCCCCTCCTGGCTCTTCCTGAAAACCCAGAAAAAGCAGAAAGAATATCTCTGATCAGAGACTTTTATAACACTGAGAAAAACACATGGTTCAACTCCAGGACTTGTGAACTTGCACGGACACCAGCTGGGGAGTAAGAATAGGATTTAAAGTGTGCCTCAGTTTAAACAAAGCATGAGATCACAACTCAGAGACACAGTGGTTACGTTGTATTACTACTAAGATGCAATACAAGGGCAAAATCTGCACAGAGATTTATATCTCATGCTACAACAAATGGAGTGTGGGCAACACAAACAACAGATCTGTTCCACATAAAGCCCGGGTTTAACCCAGGGGTTGACACAGCCATTGATATTCGTACCTGCAATGAATATAAAGGAATTGTGTACGTGTGTAGTGCATTCTTATTTGTCGCAAAGCTCTGGTTCGTGCAGTGTCTCTGTCTTTAAAAGCATCCATGCCTGATATTACTCCTCAACAACTGCTCGTCTGCACTCCTAATAATTCCCCTCGTCTCCAAACGCCTCCTTTCCCCTCTCTCCTCTACTCACATATTCACCTCCTCTTATACCTGCCTCTTCCATCTTTAATTTCCTTCTCTTTCTGTTCCTTTATTCCCCCTGTTTTACCGCCTTCTCTCTCTCTCACACACATTCTTCTCTTCTTCCCATGGGTCGTTGAGGGCAGATACCAAATATTTGTACTGTATGCTGAAGGTTAATAGCTGGTTCTTTGTTCTGATGGGAGATGTCAACGATGCAGCGTGTCTTGGCAGTAGCATGGTGGAAAAGCCGGTATTTGAAACCTATAATAAGGAAAATATTTGTGGGTTAAGGCAGGGTGAATCTTACACTGAGAAATATTAAAGATGACACAGACGAAGGAGACTACTTGGCAGACAGTTGTTCGTTAAAAAGTAGCTTCCCCTAAAACCACAAATTGTACTTTTCACATTTCTGCTAGAGACACAAGATACAACAGAAGTTGGTTCATTTTAGAGATTGTGGGAGGAGAATTTATACACCTTTGGGAAAAAAAAAACATGGTAGCTAATTCCTTTCACTTCCTCTGTTTATGCTAAGCTAAGCTAATCACCTCCTGGCTCCAGCTCTCACCTTGACACGGGCCATGAGAATGGTATCGATCTGTCAGCAAGAAAGTAAATAAGTGAATTTTCCAAAAGGTCAAACTACAGCTTTAGAGGTGTTGGTAGACGTGTTTTTTGAAGTTTAGACAGAGCCAGGCGAGCTAGTTTCCCCGACTGCATGCTGGGCTAAGCTAACTGCCTGCTAGCTCTAGGAGAGTGTTGTCGATCCCCTTGTCTACAGCTCAAAGATAGGAAATACGTGTTTGTATCAAAGTGTCAAACTATTCCTCTAATCAGCCATCTTTAGAAGTGATGGTAGGCATATTTTTGTTATCCTATCTGTTTCCTTCTGCCTCCAGTATTTAGGCCACTTTAAGCAAGGCTGTACTGGTTTATTGGTCTCACTCTGTCTCTGCACCATTCGTTCTCCTCTACCTTGCTTCCTATCCGCTCCTTCCTTCTCCGCTCACCTAGCGTCTATATCCTCTCGTCTGTTCTTTCCATCTCCCTTCGCGGCTTCTGTCTTTTCACCTTCCCCCTCTCTCGTCTTCACCTCTCCTTTCCGCTTCAACCTTCATCTCTCTCCTCTCGTCTTCTTTACAAGCTTGTGAAATGTAAATAAGCCTGAATGTGGCCTCTGCCAGCAAAAGCACATCAACCATCAACCCGTAAGAGACAAAACCCAAACTCCATGAAAATAACCCTCCCATAAATAAATTCATCAGAAAACTAAATAACACATGTTTGCCTCCCTCTCTCCCTCTCTCTTTCTTCAGAGACTTTGCTGACTTGACACATATGCATAGATAATTGCCGTTGTCAGTGTCTGCATGCATCTACATAATTTAGAGATTTATTATGAAACAAATAATGTGAGAGTGAGCAAGCCTGCCCTCTCCTTCTTTTAGTGTAGTGAGCTTAGTTATACATTATGCACAGTTCTGCATCTTTAATATAATCTTCTTTGTGCCCGTTGCTCTGCAGAGTGTGTACGGCTAGAAATGTGAATCTCTATCCCTTTATGTGATTCTGTATGAATTTATAGACTCAGATCAGTAAAATATATTTTGAGCAGATTCCATAATTTGTTTGTTTTGTTGTTGACTGTAGAGACCTATTTGTTGTTGGCTGTGTTGTGACTTTTTGAGTGGTAGAAGAATCTCAGATCCTCAGTAAAGTTACTAATACCACTGCCTAATACTACTCCATTACATACTACGCATAAGTAAAAGTCCTGCATTTAAAATTATATTTAAGAAAATGTAACCAGTACTTGAGTGAATGTGACATTTACTATTCCACCACTGGACGTGACTTTGACAGTTTTAAGTTTCCCATACATTCTACATTTCAGCAATTAAAAAAACATTTGGAGAAACACATATTTTTTTTGTGTGCTTGTGGTATTGTTTGTTGTTGACTTTGCAGGGTATAGGCACTTTACTGATGGACAGTGAAATATTAAAATCAAATACATCACTCACTAAGCAATTGTGAAATGTGCAGAAGGTGAGGAAAACCGTGAGTCAATGTCTGCAAATAACATAATCAGTGGTGCCTGACAGCTTGAACAAGGTGTGAATGCAGGAACTTCATAGTAGTTTGTGCTTTCACATTCTCTAAAACCTCTTTGAAAATTCTCATTTAAAAAAGGTATAAAATGTCTATCATCTATATATCGACAGAAAAGTAATCCCTCTCAATCATCACTTCCGACCCACGAGAGGTGTGTGACCTTCTGCCTGTATTTTCTGTGTGTTTGGGATATTTCTGGACTTCATCAAAGAGCATTTGGGCCCCAAGAGGAGCTGCAACCTACAGCCAATAAGCAGAGTGTGCAGCTCGTTCTCGTTGCCAGATCACAGGCACAACGGGCTAAAAGGCATGTGGCACTCTCAAGCGTCTGATACAAAGCGGTGGAGAACCGGCTGTTACATCACTGTGTGTTTTGATGTGCTTCCGTCTGTGCTGTATGTGTTTCCCATGTCTCTCTGCTGTGACGGGCTATGTGCGGAGACATAGACAAGGCCACAGGAGGATGAAGCATGCCTTGGGCTGCATTCATTCACCATCTGGCATCTTCCTGCAGGTTTGTGAGGAGGTGTGGTTGTGGACCAATTAGCAGTTAGCAGCTAAAACAGAGCTAAAAGAAGATTTCACATTACACTTGTATTCATCAGGGGATGACTCAATATTAACGCGATAATGTTGCTCCGTATCTACTGCAAATAAGCAACCGTTTGCCATACAAACTATAAGGTGATAATATGTTCATGTGGTGTTTACAGCTTGTTGCGCTGACCCCTAGTGGACAAAACAAATTAATGTATTCAAACAAGACTCACGTAAAGTGGCAAAATGTTTGCGCATGCATTGGCCGAGCAGATTTAATGTAAATGGATTGAATCTTTCGTCAATTACATCCATGGTTACAACAGTCAACTCGTGTTAAATCAATAATTTAGGTGGTGAAATGATGAGAAGCAGTTTCAAGTTTGCGTGGCCACTTTTTAATGTGGGAGATGCGAACACTTCCAAGGCAATGGTCAACAAGATTGTAACCCTTCAAGCAATGGCAGTGTCACCAAACTTTGGCAATGGAGTACATACTCTTCAGAGAAAATGGAAACAGTATTCTGGCTTCTCAAACCTAAGTTAATCAGAGTGTGTTTGCTTGTATAAAATATCATCAGTGCTTATTTTAAATTTGTACATTTTGCTGCATTGCTGTACCTCTTGAGAGTCTCATAAAACACTTTGTTTGCATGATGATTAAACGCTGGTCCAAGATTCTTTTTGTTCACAAAAAAGGAACACACGCGTACACACACACACAGACACAAGGCAAAAAAAAAAAAAAAGCTGTTATAATTCCACACATACGCACACTCGGATACATTCACAGATTGTTTGATAAATGAAGTTCAAGGTTGTCGTGTCCAATAGGGGTCGTTTGGTTATAGAGACACTTTGAAACGAGGCAAAAACTGTCTTAAAAGAAACATCCACTTCAGCTGTGCCCTTGCAGGGTTGTGTGCCCCCTTCAGTGTGTTTTTGTGTGTGCATATGTGTGTGTTGTAATGAGCTATGAAGTAACCAATCAAATGGCTTCTCTTCATTCTTGTAGACGGCAGAGAATTGTGTCCTTGACCAAAACAAAACTTTAGCTGGAGCACCAACAACGGCACACACACACACTCCCAACAACACATCACTAAACTCATTATTTTTCACAACTCAGACAGGCAGTAGGCAGTAACATGGCGTGACAGCGTAGTGTGAATATTATGTAAGGGAGAGGACACCGAGGATACAGTGGAGCTGCAGGATGAAAAGCTTCAGCGTTCCCCTGTGTGATGTATATAATCCGGAGCCGACACATTCGACAGCCACCTCCACCGAAACACAGCAGGTGGGTGGCTGCTGTGAAATTCCCCACTGTAGCGGACCTTTAAGCATTTTTATCACTTCTTTTTTAATACATAAATATGTCTGGGAACTAAAATGGAGACAGCAACATTCTTCATAATTTTAATTATGTTACCTAAGTGCTTTTGCACTTTTATTAATTATTAAACAAGTTTGCGACAGTATCCATCCGACAAAGTAAAACTACGAGAACTGTTTTTACTGATTCATGGCACCATATGTTAAAATCATAATATAATTACCAGACCATGTTCATAGAATTGTGAGTGAGTATTTTATTTGGTTTCATGAGTTACTTGGATCTAGATTATATCTGTTCTTGCATGTGGGTCCAATGGATGAGAGAGTTTGACCAACCGCTGGTTGAGTTTAAGATGGCCCAATTTCCAGTTTTCTTCTTCTTCTTTTTCTCTTTAATGTCAGCCTAACATTGTACAGTTCACTCTAACACAATATAAGTGAAGTATTATTGTGAAGCAGTCACACCAAGCGTACTTTATTACCAGGACTGAAATCTTGAAGGCGTACAACTTTACATAGGACTATTTTATTCTGATAGAGACATTACTCTGGTCATTGGTGGAATAAAGGGCTCGATAAAGCAGCTACAGTTGGACCCCTAGAGGGAATAACCATTAAACAGTATGGTCTACTTAACTAGCAGAAGCACCTTGTCCATTTGAAAAGCTGTGGACTGTCCAGCATTTAAAATATCTGCCCACTAATATGATATGATCTGCCATGAAAAGATTCTCAAGCAGCGCCTGAGGCAGAACACCACACACACACACACACACACACACACACACACACACACACACACACACACACACACACACACACACACACACACACACACACACACACACACACACACACACACACACCCCCCATGGGCCTATTTGATTGGATTAATCAGGAATTTCTCCAGCTCTCCTCTTCTATTCCCACCAGTGGAGTTAATTGCATTAGAGCAATGGAGTGGAGGAGAATTGGGAGCTAAGTCTGATGTCCTGCCTCAGTTCTCTCCTCCTGCAGAAATGAGATGGGAGAGGAAGAGGAGGAGTGGGTGGTGGTGGTGGTGGTGATGATGATGAGGGTGGAGGGCTGGAAGATGCACAGCAGAGAGAAAGTAATTGAAAAGTGAGGTGGGTGTGAACATGAGAGATTCATTCTGTATTGTTGTTTGTGCAACTTATTGAGGACTATTAGAATAAATATTTTAATTTGACAACATTTGATGCTGTTAAAATTTGTAGAGATATTGATTTGACACGCTGTGAACACCTTTAAAAGGCAACTCAAAAAACTACTTTTTATACTTGCCTTTGTTGTATTAGTTTTTTTTGTATGTTGTTTTTACTCTTCTTAAGTCTGTATCATATTGTTATTTTTATTGATGTGCAGCTCTTCTTGTGACTGCTCTCGAAATGTGCCTTATAAATTAATTAACTGTCTTTAATTCTGAAGGATTCAGGCTGGAATTCTTATAATAGCTGCTGGTAGAATACAACCAACATATTTTTTTCTGATAACGCAAAAGGTTTTGTCAATACTGTATGTATATTACTATCTGGTTTTTTTTCTGGATATTATTTATCCATGTCTTGTATAAAAGCAGACATTTATGTTTTGAAAGACTCACTCCTTAAAATTATCCTGAAGCAGAAGTTTTTCAGGAAATAAAAAGGTGAGTCTGATGACTCTTTGGTCTGTTTCTACTCCACTGATTCCTTACATGTGGATTTCCTGTACCAGCAGTTGACTGTGGCTGCTCTGCCCAAATATACAGCTCAATGCTTCATTTCTCTGCACCTCTCCCTGGCCCTGTCTTTCTTCCCCCTCTCCACTCCACTCCCTGTACTTGCTTCTCATTTTCTTCCTGAGCATATTCTACTTTTACTATCCCGCCCTCGACTGCACATGAGGTTTCTTTCAGTGCATCCCTCATTATTGTGCCCTCAAGTCAACACAGATGGGGCACAAGAGAGAGAGAGAGAAAAAAGGTCTCGCCCTTAGTACAGTAGGTAGGTAATAAAATAAAAGTACATATTTCGGATAACCCGATGGGCTACAAGTAGACCCTTTTACAGCCCGAGCATAATGATATTACCGTGTGAGCTGGAGGCAAAACAAAGGAAAGACTGTGAGGTGAACACAAATCACCTCACAGTAGTGGGCTAAAGTTACACATAGAAAATGTCCCCTTGCTGTGTTGTTGGGTGCCGAAATCGATATTGCATACATCTGAGATGATAAACTGCCAGATGCAGTATCACAGCTTTTCAGAGATGGAGAGAAAATATTTCTACGGTTTTCTCTTAGCCTTCTGCTCACCTCTTCAGCTGCTGAACAAGCTAACTTATCAGAGAGATGGAGAGAAATAATGCTAATACGCTATTACAGAGATGAAGAGCTTGCCCGCTATGTCGGGCTTACGTTCTGTAACTAGTGCAGCTTGAAAGCATGGTGGAGTTAGCAAGATAACTAGCGGACAGCTAGCTACTCTGCTAGCTTTCAAATTCCGGCATGCTTTCTTTCACGCAACACTGGTGACAGAAAATGATCCGAACAAAGTTGTCACTCGTCTGGAGATAGCAATGTTTTTTCTACACTGTGGTAATAGTGTGTGGATGAAGCATTACATTGTTGAATCTTATTTAAGACACAACATTGGAATAAAAAAAGACATTAGAGTTGTTTGTGTCAATTTGGAAGGGTTACAGTAAATATGTTTTTTTAACACTGAATACCTGGCAGAATGATTTACATTTTAAGAGAGCTTCATGGGCAGGCAGTATTGCATTGCATCCCTCCCTTGCAATAAATCCTTCAAATTAAACAACAAAATAGTTAAAAACAGAGCATCATTGACACAAAGGCAAAGACAAGAATCTGACTGGGAAAGCATTGACTTTTTGAGATATTCCTGAGAGGATTTAAGGTTATTTTGGAGATGCTGCTGATTATTGTGAATCAAAATTCAGGTCAGTATCAATAATAACTTGAGTCGGCACAGATCCACTGCCCCCGAGTTTCAAAACAATGGTGAGTGAGCAAGTGAGGAGCATCACCTTTATGCTCCAAGAGCCTTCAAGTTAAAAGATCCAACCGGAGACGAGACAACTTTTGTTCCTCCATGATGACCTCTTTTTTAGCCAAAGGAGTTTGCAGAAGATCACACAGGACGCTCGATCAAATGATCAACGATGTAAATCAATCACAATGCCAGTGGTACAACACTCAGCTGACCTAATCTTTGCTTCACATTGCACACTGCTCCTTTTGATCCCTGCTGCTGCTGACACCCTCCGTCACCCCGCCTTCACCTTCACATCAGTTCTACTTCAATGTCAAGCAGGTGCTCTCTTCTGTGTCGTGTGGGATCTGAATATATTTCTGAATTTGTATTTCTGCCAAACATTGTGTATTTCTTATTATTCTCTGTTTATTAATTAAACACATACTATAAAACGAGGCAGCTTTAATGCCAGATAATACAAAATGGAAGTAAGTATTCATAGTTTCGTTACTTTAGGTATCAATCCACATTTGTTTTTAGTGTCTCTTGCATTTCTCTCTCTAAATGAGGCATCTTTTTTTGATTCCTTAAAAAGTACCCAACAGTAAAATGAGGTGAAATGAGAAACAAAAC
Organism: Myoxocephalus aenaeus; assembly: GCA_038501785.1. NCBI lineage: Eukaryota > Metazoa > Chordata > Actinopteri > Perciformes > Cottidae > Myoxocephalus > Myoxocephalus aenaeus. The sequence goes on from JBAMJR010000329.1 coordinate 1,832,414, forward strand.
ACATAGAAACACGTAAAATAATGTGTTTAATGAAACAAAGACAAGTAATAACCCCAGGAATAATCAAGGCAAGCGAGGGCATCAATAAAATAAAAGCTCTAAACATGGATTTAAAACACTTGACAGTGTTTGCCGACGTGACCCCGTGGGTGGAGACTTCCACAACCTGGAGGTGCGATTGAAGTCTTGGCACTCTCAAAGTGTTAAGCCCAAAATATCCTGACTCTACACTAGGCTTCACAGAAAACACGTGCAGTGCTTGTGCTACCGCGGCTGCATTGTGTGCATGATGCTGGCTCAGGCTCTGTTGAAAGCCACCGCTGGGAGATTCAGAAGGGGGAAAGGGCACAGACGAAAGAGAGGGAGCATCGAAAGAGAGAGAGTTGTGTGTTTGTGTTGAAGGCTGGTCCGCCATGGAAGCCCTTGGGACATCTTTGCCCAAGGCTACTGCTGCATGTTCAGAGAGGGCGAGAGAATGGCAAGAGAGAAAACCCTTCTCCTTGCTCCTTCTCTCTCTGTTATATCCACCAACCTTTTAGACAGTAGCGGGAGGGGGGGGGGCAAGTGGCACTGGCAGTTGTATAAGTGGCATGTGTCCTTTCCGCCGAGGGCTGGGGCCACACTGAGCAGCAGGGACAGATAGCCCCCCGGGCAGGCATTAAGCTAGCAGGACCCATTGCAAGCAGTGGTCGTGCCATGGTCTATTGCATCAGAACCAGCATATAAAAAGGAAATTGCTGGAGGGAAGCAAGAGATGGATATAGAAAAAGAGACGTGGAGAGTTAGAGGGGCAGTATAAGGGGGAAACGAGAGAGGGGGCGATGCTGGAGTCATTTAGTTGTTGCTCCTTTTTTCCAGAGCAGTTTTCAAAGAACGAGCAGATGGAGGTTCAGTGCCACGTATTGAACCTCCATCGCCGGCTCGCACCTGTGAATTTCAAACCTGTGAAATCTACCTTTTAACGACAGAGAAGGAAGAAAAAAACTAGGCACAGATTTCACGAGTGTCACACTCTGTGATATATACCACTGTTCTTTGATCTCTCTATTCTGGGACCCTCCCTTCCTCTGTTTCGTTTGACTGAGTCCTGAGAGATTGCGCTGGCGAGCATGTTAGTTCACTCAGCTGGAGACTCCATCCTCTCCTCTGCACGCTACTACAGCTTTGACTGTTAGAACTGAGACTGATTTGAGACTGATCACATAAAACAATGCTTAAATTAAGCTAATGATAAGCAGCTAGCGTTTGCTAATTAGCGCTAAAGACAGTATTGGACAAAATATGATTTTAAACCTGATGATAGCACTAGATCAAAGGTATATGACAGCAAAATAATTACAATTCATCTGGAGGGGGACATACATATCTGTACCAAATGTAGTCAACGAGATCTCATCCCTATCATACTTTGCTACTTGGGTAGCTGCTTTTTGCGTAGTAAAATCACATATGACAGACTGTAAGTAAAAAATAGGGCTCCCCTTTTAGTCTATTAGTCCAGTGGTTCTCAAAAGGGGGTATGTGAAGGCACTCCAGGGGGTACGTGAGATTTCTAAAATAATATAAATATATTCAATAAAAAGTGTAAGTTCATATACAGAATGTTATATATTCTATATTAAATAAGACACTGATGGCACAGCGCTGTGTATTACATCCATTTTCCACTGGTTGGGTTACTTGGCTGAAAAAATATTTCAAACGGGGTATATCACTGATAAAAGGTTGAGAACCACTGTATTAGTCGACTAATTGGTTATTTTGGCCTTAGTCGACCAATATTTCTTAAGTCTTTAATGCTTTTTTATGCTAAATGACTTATTTCCATGAACCCTATGAACACATGTCTAGTAAATACAAGATTTAAAGCGGTGCTTTTGTGTCAATTAAATCAATGAATCGATTTGTCGACAAAATCTTAAGTGTTAGTCAACTAAAAAGTTCTTTGGCCTGGGACAGCCCGAGTAAAAATGGTGCGGATCACTAACGCCTTTAGGATTCATCCTCTGGGCACCATGAACATCTGTACCAAATTTCATGTCAATCCAGGAAATTGAGATATTTCAGTCTGAACCAAAGTGGTTCAGACTGAAGACAGGCTTCGCCATCGCAAAAATAAATAAATATATTCACTTGCTTTGATGGCCTCAGCTACATCCACATAGCCCTGTCCACACACCGCCTTCTTCAAAAAGCTTGTCCAAGTGTGTTTTCAAGGGCATTTCCTTTCTGATTGCTCCGTGGAAGGCTGAAAAACAAGCCAGCCCTTAAAAGAGAAGGTGGGTGAGAGCCTTAGAGAAAAGCAAGGCAAAACTTTGAGGCTGAGCTTTATTTGCATGTTTCTGCCAATGTGTTTTCCATTAATTTATCATAAGATTGACTTTGGGATTTTTACAGTCTCCGTTTGTAGTAAACAACAATGAGAGAAAAATAGTAAGAGAAGAAAAGAACTGACAATAACCTGACTACTGTTAGCATCCAGTCCAACGCACCAATGCCGTACCAATACAAAACAGTATATAAATGCTTCAAACAAAAGAATACAAAATTGGCAGAATAATATTCATGGTATACTGTATATCTCTATATGACAGACAGTAGTCAACATATATTTACTACTTTAGTTCAATGAAGCTGTGCATATAAATAAAGATAATTCAGGTTTTAAGTTTATGTTCTGTTAGAAGCATATCAAAATTAACCGATCACCATGTTATTTACAACAATGCTACAGCCAACAAAAACTTCCATCAGCTGCTACAAAGGTGCACTTAAACACTTTTGACCACTATGAGGCAAATAGACTTCTCATATAGCAAAACAGAACAACAGCCACATCCCATTTGGAGTAGTGTTTCTGCCGCTTGATAATGCATGTTGAATATTTAGTGGGATTTGTTTCGCTCTGGTTTGGTCTTCACCAACTTCTGAAAAACAAGATCTGAATGTTCAGCTTGCTAGATGTTCACCTTTGTGCATCACACACGTGTTTACTTCAGGCCCCCGATGTTTCATGCTGGGCAGGAAGCGCACACCTGGCTCAGTATACAGTTTTATGTCGAATGGTTGATGCCTAAAGAGTGTTTAATTTATCGATACGAGGTTCAAGTCCAACAAAAGCCGTATATAATATCGCAGATGAGAGCAAATCATCTACCAGCCATTCTGTATTGAAACAATTTAAATGGTTTTATCTCAAAAAGAAAACAAGAAGCTGCATATTACCAAGAGACATCATGGTTTTGGTTGCATTTTGGTCTCTGTTAGACATTACACAGAAGAGGTTTTCAAAGTCTGACATACTGTGGGCATCCTGTGAGACAAAATCAAGAGTTACAATATGGACTCCAACTTAACCCGATACTGACGTGAAAATATTCATTTCATTGCGATAATTCTGCACAAAAAAACATTTTACAGCGAGATCTGAGCATCTAAACGTGTCGGATGACACATCCAGACCTTCACTGAGAGTCAGGAGAGAAGAGGCCCAGCTAAGAGTTCACCCTGAGCAAAGCTATTTTGGAGTGGATGGCGGAGCTTTAGCGCCCTGATGATTCGATGAAGAGGACAACGCCAATAAAAGGGATCCATTTGGGATGGGTAAGTGTATTTACTGAACTTTGCAATAGCATATTTATGTTAGTAACGTGACCTGTAGCCAGCTAGCGCTGCTGCTAACAGGAAGCTAGCGGGACAAGGCTAACGGTAGCTAACGATGAGATAGCTCCTGCAGTGTTAGATGTTGTCTTGCGTGTCTAGACTGAACGGTGCAAATCAAATATTGTCACTATATACTGACTAGTAGTGAATTTATTTTACAGAGAGGAGTCACAGCAGCCAGGGTCCAGTGGACAACATGCAGACTCCCAGTCCGTCTCTCCCTGCAAACCGATCACCACCACCGGCCGGCCACAACAGCAGCCACAGAGCACATCTCCAAGACCAGAGAGATGGTGGTGGACTTCAGGAGGAAGGCGACTGCTCCTAGACCTCTGAGTGTTCTTGGAGAGGACGTGGACATGGTGGAGGAGTACAGGTACCTGGGTGTTTCCATCGACAGCCGACTGAACTGGAAGAACAACATCAACGCTGTGTACAAGAAGGGGATGAGTCGACTCTTTTTCCTGAGGAAGCTTCGATCCTTTAATGTGTGCAGCAAGATGCTGGAGATGTTCTACCAGTCGGTTGTGGCCAGCGCCCTGTACTTCTCCATCGCCTGCTGGGGGAGCAGCATTGGAGCCGGTGACACCAACAGACTTAACAAGATAGTTAAGAAAGCCGGCTCCATCATTGGCTGCAGGCAGGAGTCTCTGGAACAGGTGGTGGAGAGGAGGACGCTGAAGAAACTTTTGTCCATATTGGACAACCCGGACCACCCTCTCCACCACCTACTGCAGGGTCAGCGGAGCACTTTCTCGAGGAGATTCCTCACGCTCCGCTGCAACAAGGACAGATACAGGAGAACATTCCTGCCAACGGCATTACGGCTTTATAATAAATCATCGCTTGCCAGATCCTCTGACTAACAACATGTATATATATATTTTTGCACAATCGAAGCTATTTCTATTTTATTCTATTTTATTTTATTATTATTATTATTATTATTATTATTATTATTATCATTATTATTTTTATTATTACTGTATATATCTTTTATCTTTCATCCTGCTGTTTTTGTTTATTTTGTTGTAAGTTGCTGCTACCCCGACACCAAATTTCCCCTCGGGGATTAATAAAGTATATATTCATTCATTCATTCATTCATTCATATTATAATAAACTTTATTTACCTGTATCTTCCATTTTATTCATATATTCCACTGCTTTTGTGAACCTAAGACCTTTGGTAAAACAATTTCTAGCACCAAAACAGTTCGACCACATGAGTAAAGAAAAAAATCAAGTGTCACTTTTTCAGCTTTAGGGCCATATTATCACTTTTCTAGGGCTGCAACTAACGATTATTTTCATAATCGACTAATCTATCGACTATTTTTTCGATTAGTCGACTAATCTAATGACTATTTCCCATTAAAATTACTCAAAATGTTGGAATTTGAACTTCATTATAACAAATAAATTAAATAGTAATACAAATTAAAGTGCAAATATGCTTTAAAAGTAAAGAAAAAGTACAAATAAAGTATTAAAAGTAACTCAAAATAGCAATCAAGCCTCTGAAAGTGCAAAATAACTGACAGTCAAAGTCCAAAAGTAAAAAAAAAATAGTCCATCCTACCCGACAATTAAAGTGCAAGGGTTTAAAAGTGAATCAAAATGACTTATTGCAGTCCCACGTATTGCTGCTCCCTCCTTCAGGGCAACACAATTTACACACGTTTTAAATTGTAATGCAGAAACGTGAGCATATTGACATGCTCTGGAGCAGGGGTGCCCACACTTTTTAAAAGCTACTTTTAAAATGACCAAGTCAAAAATATCTACCTACATTAGTAGCTGCTGCTGGTGGAACGATGTTTGGACTTAATATTTTTCATTTGGGAAAAGGCTGACGCACATAAATAAACTCTGACAGACACTTGTCAAGTTCCTCAAACCATGGCGCTGCAGCTTTGAGGACAGATGCTGCGTTTTCCGTTTGAAAGCATTAACTGAGCTGATCATATCAACCACGGTCAAGCTCATTCAACAGATCGGTTAAAAATGCCAAGTCTAGCAGCCACTGATCGTCATTTAGTTGGTTGTATTCTGCATGTTTAACTACATGGAGAAACTCCTTTATCTCTGGACAGAGCTCTATACGCCATCTCACATCAGTGTGTAGAACAGCTGTCTTTGAAGAGCTCTCGCTCGAATAGACGATCTTCGATGCCACCTCCGTGATCTCTTTCCTGTTTAGCGTTGTAGCGCATAATGCTTGTTATGCAGTGGTAGTTAAGGAAGTCGGGGAAAATATTGTTATCCCTGCACTAAACAATAAATCCATTCAAGCGACCGACCATTGCGGGCGCAGCGTCCGTGGTGATTGACATTAATTTGCACACCAGGAGCTGGGTTTTGTCGATGACATTTTTAGTTTTTTTTAAATGGCATGCGATCTACCCGCACTACCTCTGCCGACGTATTGGGCACCCCTGATGTAGTGCATTGCAATGCCGAATGAAAATACGCGTCGACTAATCGTTGCAGCCCTACACTTTACACTTGTGTCTTATGTCAATGGTGCCTCGTCGGCTGAGATTGTTCTGCAATTTTAGATGTAAAACACATGGGTATCTATCATATGCAAGTGACTTTAAAAAGGTGAATTTAAGAAATTATGTAAAATCGAGAAAATGACCCCAGACTCCAGAGGGTTAAAGTAATAATCTGGAAGATTTTCATTTAAAAAAAGGTCTGTTACATCACTATCTATGGAGAAAACTCAAAAAAGGATAATTCCTCTGGATGTTCTGGAGTCGTAAAAGCAGTGTCTTTTTTCCATGATTTCTATGCAGAATTAAGGAGGATTTTATTCCTGATAGATAATGTCCTTGAAAAGTGTGAGTCACACTGAATCTATCACAGTTTGAAAACCTCTGGTGTACAGTGAGGAACTGATGGAGAGAGAGAGAGAGAATCTGGGGACACACAGTACTGTAGAGATGATATGGGAGGCATCTTAAACCTCTAAACCACCCGGATGCCTCACTGGTGTCGTTAAAGCAACTGACCTCAGACAATCTTGGAAAATGAAAGAAAATCCAATTAGCCATTATTTTGTAATTGCTTCGTTTAGCCGAGAGTGTCCACTGTTCAGAACACATTATGTAGTCTCACTTTAAGTACGCAATACTACAGAGGAAGGAAAAGCTTCAAAGAAACATTTGCTCTTTGATTCAGGGAAAATTCATTTTGTAGCTGTGCTCAAAAATACAGAATGTCATTTTGTTAACATTCAGCACCTCATCCAAAGAAATATGAACAGTTAGTATAGTTTACATGTTCAGTGTAAAGGTTTATACTTTCTATCTCAACTTTTCAGTGTATGCAAATGCTGCATTCAGGCAAGTTTGAATTGCAGAAGTCAATGTCTGAAGGAATTACTTAAAAAAAATGTTATTCCCGCTAGTCACACCACTTTTCGTTGAAATTGCTCAAGTTCGGAGTGTAGAAAGAATCTTGAGGGAAATCTACAGCATCTAATGACTTACTGCAGCTATCATCCAATACAAAAGTTAGAACTTAAACTTTATCTATCATCTGGACAACCATTCAGTGAATCACACATATATCTCTTTTATCCCATCTAGCCAGACGCTGACAAACAACAGTAGTCACCTGAATCCTGTGTCTACTGACACAGTCCATTCTCTAAAACGCCAATTTTCAAATGCTGTATTTTCAGTTTTCTCATAATGCTATTACTCTGAAAGGACAAAGATAAGCTTCACAGTATGCGAGTGACAGCGGGACAGAGAAAAATGTAAAACAGATAGAGAAGAATAGGCACAATAAAGATGGAGATTGCATTTTGTTCGTGAAAAACTGTCCTGCTGTGTGAATTTGGAACACTGTGTGTGTGTGTGTGTGTGTGTGTGTGTGTGTGTGTGTGTGTGTGTGTGTGTGTGTATTTATAATTAGTGCTCGAGCCTGATTCTCTGAATGCAAATGTTTATGTTTATGTGGTCAAAATGTATTTTCTTTTGAAGTCGATTCAACATTACAACTGGCAATTTTGAAAATCTTTTGCTGATGGTTATTTCAGCAATATGAAGCGGACATTTCCAGTTAGTTGTTGTTGTTGTTGTGCTTTTGAGGAATATATTGAAAATCTCAGCTGTGATTAAGGGGCAGTTTTATCATTATGTAAAATTTGTAGTTATTGTATTCTGCCAACATGGATCCTTCGTCCCTGCATGGCCAAGCACAGAAGGATGACATTTTTGTAGTAATAATTTGTTTAATAGTCAGATCATCAGTTCACTGGGTAATTCAACAATTTTCCGTCCAAACAGCCGTCTGAGTAGACCATCAATTAAACTAATGGCCCTGTAAGTGGTTCATTTAAGCGGTTCTAAGACATCTTTCCGTCTTCCTGTCAAACAGATATTCTTCTTCCACATTTGATTTCAGTATACTTCCAATGCAATATTATGTGTGGACTTGAGCAAGTCATTAAAAGCTGGCTAAAGCGGCAGAAAAGGTTTATTTATTTGTTAATCATTCTCCTTCAGTGAACTATTACAATAAATCATCCACTTCTACGAAAACCTTCAGTGTCACTTTCAGACGACAGACTTGATTTCGCCACATTTTACTGCCGGGTCTGACAAGGATTTTACTTCAAACAGACAACAAACATAAAGCTGACAGATTGTATAATACAGATTTTTCTGTTTCTGTCTGCACCCATCTTGACAAGTAAAGTAAAACATTACTGGCAATATAATCAATAAATCCTCTGAGACCTGATCCCGGCTAACTTTACTGTCTGTTCGAGACTGTAGCGTGTTCAATCTTATAGCTAGAGTGAAGATACTAGTATCATGTGAATCGAGATGACGTAATGAACTAGAAATTGCATGTCCTGCTGAAAATGTGTTGGAATGCTGAAAGCTGAAATATTTGAAAAAATAGCTGAAAATACAGAAATGGGAAACTACCTGCTGAAAAGTAGTTTTACCAGTTCTCAATTTTTTTTTAATCTAGCACCGTATCTTTGTAATAATTGGTATCAACCTAAATTACTAGGAATAGCCATCATGAATAAGGAAACTACACCTTGAATAAAGAAAGTAGCACCATAGTAGCACTTTAGTAGCACCTAAATGGCACTTACTGATAGCACTTTGTAGTTTAACTTTGTTGAAGAAATTGTACTTTCTTGATTCTTGTTGTTCTGAGTTTGTACTCATGATCGAATGCACTTATTCTAAGTCACTTTGGGTAAAAGCATCAGCTAAATGAAATGTAATGTAATCATATACTTCCATCATAATGCTCTTAGCCCTTTTACACATTTAAAAATATTTTCTGATTAATGACGAGAACAACTTGACATACGGTGCTGTGCTGCATCTCAAATGAATCTCAGAAGAATTATTTCTCATCTGATATATACTTCTATGCAGCATATACTGTTGACCTGATATCGTCCCCTAAATATCCCCTGTCCCCTTTAAAAAAGACAAAAACAGGTCTATGGTAAAGGGTAAAAAAACGTGAGCAAAACCAGCAGCCCCAGCTCCAGTACGCCCTTCAAACAGTTACCTGTTGTAGATGTCATCGTCCTCTCCTCCCCAGCCCCAGTACTCGTTGGGGAAGCCGTTGATCTTCAGAAACTGTTTTTTACTGAGGCCTGAAACCCCTCCAAAGTAGCCTGCGTATGGCAGCCTGCAGGAGCATAGAAAGAAGGAGATGAGGGAAGGGAAAAAGGGGAGAGGGGACGAGAAGTTATAAGGGAAGCGGTGAATGAATATATTACTAGAAAATAAATTAGAATGGCCTGAACAAACAAGATCCCTCTGACAGCAGGAAGATTGGCAGCATCAGCTCTCTGCTCTGCATCTGCATGCTGCCTATGTGTCAAGATTTTGGAGCAAATTTGCTGCATTTCTCTCAGGCACAAACAAAAAATGACATTGTCCTTTACGAGGAAAACACATTCAATGGGTGAAATAATACACATTTTAAATGAAAAATGACTTTTAACATGTAAAAGAGAAGCATCTTCACAACAGGAGGCAACAGCTTTTACGGTAAATGTGAGCGACTATCATTTTAACCATTTGCATGTTTAGGCAGTTCAAATCATTTATAATTCATGAAATATGGAGCAACATACATTCAACACACATGCAACTAGGAAGGAAGTTTGGGTTGCCTATCCATATTGTTGGAAAAACAAAAGTCCCTTGAAGTATGTGTTAATACAGGAAGGCATTTATTTTCAAAAGCCCCATGACATCTAATTAACTTGGCTACCCACTCAGATTGTAGTTCATTATAATAATAATAATCCTTCTTTTCAATTTCCTGAAGTTAGTGGGAGATGTCCTTGTACATATTCTCAGTGTTTGTTAATCTGCAATTGTTCGTGAATTATAAGCGGCGTCAGATGTTTTTTATATGTTGCGTATAAAAAGATGACAGAATTTACATTTGAGTAACATTTGTGTTTTAGGCAATCATTTCCTAATGTGTCTTACTTGGATGCATTTTTAAGTGGATAATTTAAGGGTGCCTTTCTACAGTAAATAAATAATCCACATCCATATATAACTCACTCCAGACACATGAAATGGGCCATAGGGAAGAGAATGAATGAGGAAAAGATCAGGAAATGAAGATAATATATACTAAATACATTTTAAGAATATATGACAGAGGGTTCAAGACAAGACAATGAAAAGATGGAGGAGGGTACCGGCAACCAATATTGTGTGTGTGTGTGTGTGTGTGTGTGTGTGTGTGTGTGTGTGTGTGTGTGTGTGTGTGTGTACACAGTGGACAAAAGAAGGCGGAGAGGCATTTTATTTTTTCCTCAAAAGTCGTGAGACCAGTGGAGTGGGACGGACGTGAGCTGCGAGTGTCATGACAGGCACCTGAAGTCTAACCAGAGGCTGATACGTGTGTATGTGTGTGTGTGTGTGTGTGTGTGTGTGTGTGTGTGTGTGTGTGTGTGTGTGTGTGTGTGTACATTCTGGACAGTATGTGTTGTCAAAAGGATGACAGCTCCCTGTTGAAAGATGACAAGAGTAATGAGACCGTATGTTTCTGCACAAATTGTCCCAGCAACAATATGGTGAGCATTGTGTGTGTGTGTGTGTGTGTGTGTGTGTGTGTGTGTGTGTGTGTGTGTGTGTGTGTGTGTGTGCTTAAGAGAAGAAGAAGGGAGAAAGAGAGAGAAAGAGTGATTTTCTATAAAGTCTCACTAGAGGAGGATGCACAAAGCTCTTCTATGAAATCTTCAACAGCGGGGATGCGATAAACTCCATATCGGTCTGATTATTTCCTCAGAGAAGTGTGATACTCATCATCAAACGCTAACTCTCAAACACGACTGAGATACAGTGCACTGTGCATAACGGAAAATTGACAATAATGCAATGATGTAAATTCTTGTCCTGGTTTTATTCTCTACAAAAACAACTTTCCTTTTGCATTTTTCATTCCCACTTTTAATAGTTTCTTCTCATGGAGGACTTGGAGAAAAACTGCATTCATCCTCAGTAGACTCTACTACTGTAAAAACAAATCCTCACTCCGACGTGGCTGCGTTTTTATATTGGAGTCAGTTATAAGTGCAGCGCATCAATATCAGATGCTAAGGGTCACTGACCAACCATCTGTATTTGATGAGTTGTACAGAAAAAATAGTTTGGGCAGCTGATTCAGAGCACTGCTGCTCGAGTTTTTTGGACCACATATCTGCGGAAGGTCAGCTGCAACTCTCACTTCTTAAAAGCGTCTCTGCCTTTAAATAAATCCAATAATTATTCATTTCTGACAGTATAACTAACATTTATTCTTGTATTTTATATCTGTTTCATTCAATTTTAACTTGTGTTATATGCACATGGCACTTGCATGCCTGTTTTTAATTGTATGTGAATGTCCTGTTTAAATGTTTTTTAAGTGTTTCTCCTGCACTTTGTGTGATATTTGATGTAAAGCCTTATGGATTGCCTTGTTGCTGAAATGCACTATATGAATACACTTGTCTCGCCTCTCTCGTGAATGAGTAACACATGTCAAAGGTCATGTCAGCTCCTTTAGTTGACTTGTTAGTTACCTGGAGGTGGCAGAGAAACAAGCACCTGGGGCGGCTGATTCACCTTTCTGCCTGTGACATTTGTGAAGTGCATTTGATTCTACTGATAGAAAAGCAATTTTAAATCTAACATCTCAGGCATAATTGTGTCCTGGCATTTAAAGCTACATTGATTAGCTACAAAGCTGGACCTGCCCCAGATCTTTAACCTTATGTCCCAGTTCACATGAAACCTGCAACTCTTCACACAAACTGCACTGATTTGCAAAATGAGAAATATGCAATTGAAGGTCAAACAGCTTCATTCTATGAGTGCTGAGGTACTGATATGTTTTAGTTTTGTTTGGAAAGGTGTTGATGATTCCACACAACAAATGTGATGTATGTATTTGTGGATTTTCTGTGCTCTTCTCACTGGGTTGAAGTTTGAACACTGGGGATGTCAAATATTTTCAGAATTAGAATTTAGCCACTGAATCAGAATCTGAGGACAGTTTTGGGGTTGTTTGTTTATGTTGCCAGCACAATCAATAAACTATAATAAAGTTTTTGAACTCTTAATAATGAAGAAAGAAGAAATTCATGTGTTCCTAACATAAACATATAAATGTTCCTTATTCAGTGATGAATAATTAATGTGACGTTGGGGCCTTTAACGTGTGAAGTATTAAGTTTAATATATATATCCTTAAACCTGGCCTCATTTTATTCTCCGCATTGTTACCTTTTTACCAATTTGATTGTTTCACATTTTATGTCTGTCAATAATTTTCTTCAAATTGAGAGTGCACGTCAAGCCATGTTAGTCACTCCTCACGCCGCCAGAAGGCCATGACCGAGAATAAATGTGCTCTCTGTTAATGTGCATATGAACTGTAGCAGCACACGCATACTGCACTCACTCGAGGTAACAAGTACTGTACTAAAACACCCACAAAATTCTGTACAATATAATGGTAATATAGTTTAATACACTGCATACGGTCCTTTGAGTGAGAGTGTATAATTTGTGAAATGTTTTTTAAAGAGCAGCGCTGTAAAATGGACTTCAAGGTGACCCTTTCTGCTCAGAGAGCTGTCAGGTGTTGTGAGGTGCTAAGGTAATGGAATAGCACTTAGTGTGACCTGACTTTCGGTGGCAATGTTTTCACCATTTATCAAAAAACTTATAGTGCTTTTACATTTGAGAGCAGCTAAGGTTGTCTCCCTGAAATGACTCGGCTGAAATCAAACATTTACTTCATGATGCTGAGCTCAAAACATGTCGTGAGAGCATCGTTTGTTTCTTACTTGATTACTTTTTGTCCTTTAATTTGGAAGCTTCCTAAATGCACTGGCAGACCAAAAAGTTGGTACGCCCAACTCAGACCACTTTTGACCTTGGCAACCAATTTTCTACAATGATCTGATTTCAACATCAAGAATGACCTGGAATTAATCCTGTGACCTTCCGCTCACTCAAAACAGCAGGCTTTACTTTTATCCCCTTTTCTTCATTTTCTAGTGACCCATAAAAAAAAAAAAAACCTTAAGAAATCATTTCATAAATGAAACCATTTAAGTATTTACTGATTCATTGCCAATAGGAAATGTTAGCTACAAGCCTGCTTACCACCTGGTGTTGTATACAGTATTTTGCCAGATGGCATTAGCTTATTAAGCAGTATATATATATATCAGGGAACTGCTGAGGCTCCTGTGGGTTTTCAGTAGGATAACTCTTGTGGAATGACAGTTTGTGGATTGGATAGGTCACATTCAACGGTCACATTGAGAGCATTAATCAATGCTTCTGGTGCTTTTAGATAATTGAGTGCAGGTGTGGTGTCATTATGCAAAAAGACAACTAAAACAGGAGGCTGCCCGTCAGTGCTGTGAGGATGCAGGAAACTGTTTGGCAACACTGCAATTTCATAACACATTTGAGAATTTGCACTTTCGCTTCCCAGATAATTCCCTAGAAACTTGACACTATATACTGTAGATCCCTGCGGTTTTCATGGTTATTCCTTCGCTTTAAACTGGCATCCATTGCACACTTCACCGTCTGTGTTGGGTGTACGTCTCTAACTGGTGGTTACTTGTTCCTGTTTCTTTGGTTGTTTGTACGCCCACATAGAGGTCTTAGGGTCATGGTGATGGTTTAGTCTACATAATGAAGTTTTGGAGAGCCCTGTGGTCTTTAAATAAGCACTCTCATTCTGTTAAGTGACCATTAGTTGATTAATTATCTAGAAATGTTTTTACCTTTTCTACAGCATCCTGTTTTGTTTTTCTGTCTCTGTGAATTCCTTAGAGACTTGTTTGTGATAAGAGTTTCAAAATAAAAGCAGCTAGACAAGGATGACTGCACACAAAGCCAAAAGTGAACTTTTGACCTTCTACATATTAACATGCAACAAGTTTCATCTGCTGCTGAGATTTTTCATCAGTGACTACAGCATGTGTATATTTACTGTTTTTACTTTGTGTGTATTAGGATGCAGCTGATGAGTGTGTTTAATAATCTGCTGATTATTCATGTTTGGTATACAGTATCATAAAAACGGTGAAAAGGCTCAACACAAGTCATGCGTTTTAAGACGATGACCAACACATCGAATATTCAGTTTGCTATCACCATTAGAATTAGAATTAGAATATGTTGGACATTTTAGCTTGAAGAAAAGTATTATTAAGTTGTTGCAGATTATTCTCATAATCAATTGACTAAATGCGCTAATGTGTATCGTAACTACTTTTATTCTATGTGTACTGTGTGTTATTAACGATAATTAACGATGTTTCTGATTCTCAGGTTGGCACATTGCAAACAAAGTCAGCGGCTCACTAATGTAACATTTAGAAAACACACAAATAATGTGTTCATCGTGGACCTCCTTCATGCTAAAGAAACATATCTGCAGTCGACCGCTCAGCAGCAGGCTGGTCAGCAGGCCCAGTATCTGGACACAGTCCTCATAGTAAGTTTCTTTGCACCAGCTCTAGTCTACACTTGTTAGTTTTGCTTTGCATCATGTGCTCTCTCTTTAGGACTACAGAAGTATGACTGAATAAAAATTGGCAGCAGTGAACTGTGGTGTATTTTCATGCTAATGTAGGCCTCAGACAAGGATTTCAAAGTATAATGAGATTTAGTCAAATTAAATACTGCTTAGTCTATTGTCTGTCAGAACACAGACTGTAGGCCATCTCCATTTTTTTGTGAGGCAGCCAATTGCATATTGAAATTCTACATGTACTTATTGTTTAATATATAACACGTGTGAAAGGCTATATATGATTTGAGCAGACAGGCAGGTGCAGAACCCACCTGCAAAAACAACCTTCTGGGTGCAATTCCCTGTGTGGGTCTATGAGCTGTTCTCAATATATATGTGTGTGTGGGTGTGTGAGTGTGTGTCTGCATGCAAAAATGTGACTTTATTTATTCTACCATTGAAGGGACTGCTCACCCCAAAAATCAATAATACATATTTTTCCTCTCTTTTAAACATTTAGCGATATAATGTGATATATTACCTATTTTCAACTGCAGTGTTATATTATATACATTATACATGTTTTTCTCAAATAAGATAACGTTTTCAATCGGTTCATCTGACTTCACCCCATTTCAGGTCGAGCCGAGAAACTAAAACATGTATTATCGTGATCAACTATTTCCTTTTACTTTGTTTAAGTCATCTACAGTGGTGATTCACATACAAACAAACAATTAAAAATAATTAGGAAATAAAATATTGTATTTCTATTCATAAAATCTTTCCATTGGTAGTTTAAATGATGTATTAGAAGCTGCCTAGAGCTGGTGTTAGGAAGTTAAAGAAGTCAAAATACTCTCTCTAACATAATTTATGTTTCTGTGAAAACATCTTAAAAAAAACTTAATTTTTTCAAGTTTCTTACCAAAACTACATTTTACAAGATATGAACACATCAGGATAACGTTATAACTTACTTTCGTCCAATACTCATTTTTACTGGAGCTTGAAAGCACCACAGTGTAGAACATGTTTCACACTATGATGGTTAAACTGTGAAATCAATCCGTAGTCCGTATTTTTGACTTTGGGGCGAACTGTCCCTTTAGGTGGGATCACTAATGAACTGAGATGACCTCAAATACACTTTAAAATGAGACTTATTAAGGGAAATACAAGGAGAAAGTTGTGCTCAGAAGTGGGCTACCATGCTCCCTCACCGGCGCTAAAATCTTTTGAAAACCGTCGCCTTACCTAAAACCAAACTTGTCCATGGCGATGGCGAAGTGCCGCGGCTGGTCGTAGCAATGGTAGAGGTTGCGGTCGTCCATTGGGATCAGGTCCACGTCGCTAAAGATGAAGCAATCGTACTCTCCGTCCTTCAAAGTCTCCGTGTAGCCAACATTCAGCAACTTGGCACGGTTGAAGGTTTCCTCACCCAACTGTAAGAGAACACAACAAGAGAGACCATTATTTCATTGTTTGAATATAGAGGAGGAGGGAAGATAACGAAGCTTCATCAGCATTTGTCATCTGCTTGAAAGGCTCCGTGTTAAAAAAAAAAAGGTTTAACAGACTGGAACGTGTCTTCTGAACCACAAGTTCAGCAAGTGCGATATCCATAACATGTTCAATTAATGTTTCGGTAACCTACAACTTGTACCTTCAAACTGCTATTTTGTAAGGTGAAATGTAGACTACTACCAGAGTTAAAGAGGTATTGATGAGTCACTAAATATGAGAGAGAGAAGTACTGCCAAAATATATAATACATGCTGTGTTCATTACACTTTATGGAAACATCAACCAGGATTAACTGCTACAGGCACTGCAACCATAAACAAAAGACAATATAAGCCAAATGCGTTCAGGCTCACATCAAAGATTTTTCTCACGATAAATCCAACATGAACTGATGTGTTTATTGACCCCAAGAACAGATCAGTTGCGTCAAAACACTTCTTATGAGACGGCGTCTAGCTAAAGTGTAACACCTTAAAGAAAAATTCCAGTAGTTATAAATCATTGATTGTAATATCTTCATGCTGAATATTTAATGTTAAGTGATACATGTTTGTATGTGGTAGGAGACCCCGGGGAAGACCCAGGACACGCTGAGGGGATTAGATCTCCCAGCTGGCTGGGGAACGCCGCGGGATCCCCCAGAATGAGTTGGTAAATGTTGCAGGTGAGAGGAAAGCCTGGGTCGGCCTGCTGGACCCGCTGCCCCCGCGACCCGACCCCGGACTAAGCGGATAGATGGATAGATGAATAAATGTTTGTCATTACTGCACATACACAGGTAGTTTGCTAGCTAGCTAATCAATAAGATATGATCGATTGAACAGCTCATTCAGAGGGCTAACTTCTTATGTTTGGACTCAGACACAAGCATTTCAAATTATTTATTTGATTAAAAAAATTCTAGAAAGCTTTAGTAGGTGCTGCATGCCTCAATAAATGCTTGCCGGAGCTGGAGTCCAACATTTTAACTTTCCCCCTAGACAGAATGGACAGAATTATAAAAAGGACCCAGGTTGGAAAAAAAGAAGAACAGATTTTTCCTGAACATGTCGCCACCAATTAAGATGCCCCCTTCAGTTTCAGAGCATTATTGGACATTTATCATCCGCAGTGCATTTGTTCTGTATTTATCTCTACAGGCAGTCTGAACTGTTTCACCCCAAAAAGGGCCGGATGCCGCTGCAGTGAAACATATTAGTCTGTTTTTCAGTCTCTGCATGGACCAGGTTCAACACTTTGGTTGAGATTAATGCATTCTTGCCAAACAGCACACCAGTGTAAGACAGCCACGGTTAATATATGTGACAGTTATACACTCACTAACGTAGACGCTATTTTATACATCTTTCTGCAGAGC